>CM052901.1:98617849-98658734 GCA_028534135.1 Potos flavus | reverse complement strand
CCCCCCCCCCCCCCCCCCCCCCCCCCCCCCCCCCGGCAACCACTGATCTCCTTTCTGTCTCTAAGGATTTGCCGGTTTGGGACATTCCATATGTTACAGGCCGGACTGTGTCCCCCCAATATTCACACACGGAAGCCCTAATTCTTAGCACCTCGGAATGGGACCGAATGTGTCCACAAGGTCTTTAAAGCGGTGATTAAGGTAAAATGAGGTCAGTATGGTGGGCCCTGATCCCGCAGGGCTGGTGTCCTTGTAAGAAGGGGGGATTAAGACACAGACAGGCACAGAGGGACGAACACGTGAGGACGCAGGGCGGAGGTGGTGTCTCCAGGCCAAGGAGAGAGGCCTCGGGAGGAACCAGCCCCGCTGACACCTTGAATTTGAATCCCAGCGGCCTGAACCGCGAAAGAATCCCTATCTGTTGCTTGAGTCTCCCGGTCTGTGATGCTTTGCTCCCAAACCCTAGCAGACTAATCCGCGGTATAAATAGAATCCTACAGCCTGTGGCTTCTCGGGCGGGCCTCCCCTCCCTTTCTGTCCGGCTCCAGCCCTCCGCCATCACATCCCCCCCCCCCTCCGCCCTCCATCCTCCTTTTTCCCTCTCTTGGGGTCTCATCAACTTTCCTCTTTGGGAAAGCTCCGGTTCCTGGCCACTACTGCCAACCAGTCCCGACGGTCGCTCACATCCTGGGGAAAGCCGTACGGAAAACCTTAACTATTGTGGAGGCAGAACCGAGATGCTAAGTTGATTTTTGAGATGTAAGGTTATATCCGATCTCAACCTAGTGTCTCAGGAATATAAGTTATGGCATTTGCAAACTCATTTACCTACCACTTTCATGGCGTAGCTGTGAAGATTATTTATTTCTAGTTCTTCTTATAAATGATATTTTCACCCACGATATTTTGGATTATATTCAAGGCATATCATAAGCATTTTCATGCAATTTACTATTGCAATTAAAGAAATCACATTCCTTGCTTTGTAGCTGCAATAGGGTTTGCGATCCTATATGTCTATATCTGATAAATTCAAGGTAATTCTTGGATCTGGATACAGATTCATCCTGAGAAACAAAATCAACAGAAGATACGTGCTAAGAGATTTATTGCAAGGAATTGGCTTGTGCCATTGTGAGGGCTGGCTAGGCATGCCTGAAATTTGTAGGGCATGCAATTAGGAGGGGTGGGCTGGAATTCTCTCAGAAATTCACTGAAATTGCTGTATCCCAGGAGAAATTTCTTCTTTCTCGGGGAAAGCTCAGCCCTGCTCTGAAGGCCTCTTAGCTGATTGCCTGAGGCCCACCCAGATTATCTAGGATAATTTCCCCTGCCTTAAGTCAACTGATTATGGACCTCAGTCACGTCTATAAAATGTGTCCACAACAATGTTTAGATTAGTGTTCGTAATGGGTTGAATTGTGTCCCCTCCAAAAAATCCTAACTCCTGGTACCTGTGAAAGTGACTATTTGGAAAGAGGATCTTTGCAGATGGAATCAACTTAAGGCAAGGTCACACTAGTTTAGGGAAAATCTTAAATCCAATGACTGGTGTTCTTTTAGGGGTAAGAGACAGATTTGGATACACACACACATACACACACACGCACAAGGAAGAAGACGTCCATGTGAAGATAGAGGCAGAGATTGGAATGAGGCAGCTATAAGCGTAAAACCACCAGAGAGTGTTGGCCACCACCAAGAGCTAGAAGAAGTAAGGAAGGATTCTTGGGACGCCTGGGTGGCTCAGTGGGTTGAGTATCTGACTCTTGATCTCAGCTGAGGTCTTGATCTCATGGTCGTGAGTTCGAGTCCCACATTGGGCTTCATGCTGGGTGTGGAGCCTACTTTAAAAAAAAAAAAAGTAAAGAAGGATTCTGCCCAGAGCCATCAATGGGAACGCGGTCCCCCTGACATCTTGATTTCAGACTTCTGGCCTCCAGAACCGTGAGAAAGTGAAGTTGTGTTGTTTTAAGCGACCCAGTTGGTGGTACTTTGTACTTTCCAGCAGCCCTAGGAAAAGGACACAGTGTTTGAGTCAATAACTGTGCGTGGTAGCCTAGCCACGTGGTAGCCTAGCTGACTCATCAAGAGACCATGACAGGTGTCTTCCCTTCCCATCCCTCTGTCCTCACCCTCCTCTCCTCCACTGAGCTCTTATTCGAGTTAGTGCAAGAGACAGTGTGAACAAACGAACAAAAGAACTCAAGCATGTTGGCCCATGAAAGACAGTGATGGAGATGGAAGAGGGCGGGGCCCGCATCCCAACAGAAACTTGAGAGCCCTGAGGGGCCAGGAGGAAGCAGGGCAAGGACGGGACCCTCAGGAAACACCGTGGGTGAAGCGGGAGACATCGCAGGAACAGCACAGGCCTGGGAGGTAAGGTCCCACTGTGGAAGTTAGTGCAGGCAGCGCGGGAAGAGAGCCTCTCCCTCTCTCCCGGGGACCAGTTTTCCTGGTTCCTGCCCAAGACCCACTCTCCACTCTTCACGATTATTCTCAAGTAACATCATTTTCAGTTTCTTAAAATGTAATTGTGCGTATGGGTTGATACAGAAATGTTTTACGTTTAACGATAATTCTCTCGAGTTGACTGAAAGCTTTCTAATTTGTTGAAGCAAAAATTTAAATTTTAGACTACTTTTAGAGTTACAGAAAGGCAGGGCTGAGAGTTCTGTTTACCCCTCACCCAGTGTCCCCGCCGGACAGCACCTTACATCCCCGTGGTACACTTGTCACAACTAACCAGTCAGCCGTGCTCCAGCGCTATCGATCAGACGCCAGAATCTATCGGGATGTCCCCACTGTTTCCGAGAATGCCCTTCATCTGTCCTAGATCCCACCGGGGATACCACATTGCACTTACTCACTGTGACCCTTTGGGCTCCTCTGGGCTGTGAGAGGCTGTCACACTTCCTTGTCTTTGATGACCTTGACAGTTTTGAGAAATGTGTGTCAGGTGTGTGTTTGTTTGTTTTTTAAAGATTTTATTTATTTCTTTGACAGAGACAGTGGGAGAGCACAAGCAGGGGGAGGGGCAGAAGGAGAGGGAGAAGCGAACTCCCTGCCGAGCAGGGAGCCCGATGCGGGGCTCCATCCCAGGACCCCGGGATCATGACCTGAGCCGAAGGCAGACGCTTCACCGACGGAGCCACCCAGGCGCCCCAGGTTTTTGGATATTCTTAAGTTTTTATTTACATTTCACTATATACGTAATGTTCCGATAAACATTAGAATATCTTAAAACTAGAACCGTATTCGTGGTGGGCTAGCTGTAAGGCATATCTTTGTCCTCTTTGTGTGAAACTACAGCAAGCTGGGGGAGGGGCAGGCATCGTTTCATATTCTTAGCTCATATATGAAACCTTCCCATTTTCGACTTTTACCATTCTGGGTAGAACTTTGATATCTAAAAATTCAAACCACCTTGGGATTATCTACTCATTTGAAAAAGCTATTTTAGTCATCTGAGGGGAACTTTGCAAAGGCAAACTACCCTTTGGGGAGCATACTTTTTGTTTCCCCAATCCAGAAAGCATACCTTACTTCTGTGCTCTTCGCCACTGCTCAGACCGTTCCTGGGAGAGCCTCTGTCTGGTCAAGTCAGCCCCCCACCCGAGTGATTGGCGGCCACGTGCTCGCGTGGGCTTCCGTGAGTGTGTGTGGGGGGGTTATCTGAAATACTTATAGAAACGTGACTCATTCTCATTATTATCTCAAAAGAACATTAAAACGATCTCTCCCTTCCCCACTCCCTT
The DNA here is from genome assembly GCA_028534135.1 of Potos flavus. Lineage (NCBI taxonomy): Eukaryota > Metazoa > Chordata > Mammalia > Carnivora > Procyonidae > Potos > Potos flavus. The sequence continues at coordinate 98,654,976 of CM052901.1, read as the reverse complement.
AGGGACATTTTAAGAATTTTACATGACGGATTTCTGATCTTATCAAGTGGCTGTAATGCAGTCAAAATAACAAACAGAAAGACATCCTTAAGCAGGTACAGCAAAAAACAGCCCCGTGGTGTAATGTCATTGAGTTATAGAATGTTTTCCTCCAACCTTCTGGGCTTGCTTGCTTTCTTTCTTCCTTTAAGATTTTATTTATTCATTTGAAAGAGAGAGAGAGAGAGCACAAGAGCAGGGTGAGGGGCAGAAGGAGAACAGACTCCATGCTGAGCAGGGAGCCCGATGCGGGATTCGATCCTGGGACCCGGGGATCATGACCTGAGCCAAAGGCAGGCGCCTAACCGACGGAGCCATCCAGGTGCCCCCTTCCTCCCTCCCTCCCTTGGTTTTTGTTTTTGAAGTCAGTTTGATTGAGGCATAATGTACATACAACAAAGTCTTCCTTTCCGAGCACAGTCCTGTGAGTTTTGGCCAACACTTACAGTGGTGTAACCAGCACCGAAATCAAGATATACAACAGCTTGGTTACCAACCCCCATCCCCCAAAAATTGCCCCTTGGCCCTCTGTAGCTAATGTCTTTCCTGACACCCACCCCCCAGGAAACAATTATCTCAGGACTTTTGCCCGGTCTAGAAAGCCATATCCTGGAAATGGAATCATGGAAAACGTTGGCCTTTGAGACTGGTTCTTTCACTTAGCGATTTACAATTGCCCACGCAGGGGCGGAAAGCGGGGTCCGTGTTAGGGCTCATTACCGCTCCGCTGTATGGAGACACATCATTCATTTATCCTTTCCTCTGTCAGAGGACATCTGGGTTGTTTCCAGGTTCTGGCAACTATGAGAAAGCTATTTGCATATCGATTTTTTTTTTGTGTGAACCTACGTTTTCCTTTCTCTTGGGTTTATAATGAGGATGGGATTGCCGGGGCATATAGGCGCTTGACATATGTCTGATCTTATCAGGTGGCTGCTCATTTGGTAAAAACAACATCAAAAAGACTTTATGACAAAGGCAGCGGAGAGGGGGGGAAGGCAAACGTTCTACCTCCATCTGGTTTCACCTGTGCCTTTCTTGAAAGTGCTGGATTTTCTTTGTCAGTGTGGCGTCGTGCTTCATTATGTGGGAGACGAGTTTTGTGCGGCAACTATTTATAAAACCAGCCTCTCTCCCCCTGCTTGTTCTCTCCAGCCAGTTTTAAACACTCCAGGCACACGTGGAAACAAAGGGAGGGGGAAAAAAAAAAGCACATCACTTCTTATAACAAAGTATGCTTACCAAAAGAGAAGGGGAGGAGGAGCGGCACTTTGAGAATTATAATCTCCTGGTATTTTGTAGCCGTGATGGCTGTGTCTTATTTGGATGGAATTGGCACTCTCACCTGTCCTGGGCACTTGGAGTGAAAAGTCCTGGGCTGAGTGTTCTGTCCATGTTTCCCACTGTTGCTGGACAGGGGCTCTGTGAAATGATTTGCTGACTGACGGGCAACAAGAATTAGGGTCCGAAAGACCATGGGCAGGGCGCCTGGGGGGCTCAGGCGGTTAAGCGACTGCCTTCACCTTTGGTTATGATCCCAGGGTTCTGGGATCAAGCCCCCGCATCGGGCTCTCTGCTCAGCGGGGAGTCTGCTTCTCTCTCTCCCTTTGCCCTTGCTTGTGTTCCCTCTCTCTCTGTTTCTCCTCTCTCTGTCAAATAAATAAATAAAATCTTTGGTGGAAAAAAAAAAGGGACCTTGCCATGGAGAGAGCACGAAGGCTGATAGAGGTTGGCCCAATCTAATCACTGGAAACTTCAGAATTGGAAGAGGAAGGCAAGAGAACAGCAGGTGGGAATTAGGTGACGTGTCCCGTACCACAGAATATGGGCTCTGGACACAGAATCTCCCCAGGGCCTGTGGGAGAACCCCAGCCCTGCCGGCACCTTGATATTAGTTAGACCTGTGGTAACCAAGCGGAACTTCCAACCTCCAGAATGGCCGGATGATGCGTTGGTTTGAAACCACTTCGCGTGTGGTAATTTGTTGCTGCAGTGATAGGAAACCCGTACAGCCAGTAACCTGAGACTCAACTTGCCGCTTCTGTAAAATGGGTATATTCATTATTGGATCTCCCCCACCATTTCATAGCTTGTGATGATGATTGGTGAGATGATCTTGAAAATGTTTAGAAAACTGTAAGAAAACTCTGTGAGATAGGAAAAAACGTAGATTCCTATAGTCTTGGTTCTCCCTTTGCCCACCAGAGTGTGCGCCTATTAGGATACAATTAATTTTGCTGAGTCTTTCTGAGGACCTTTACTCTCCCTGAGTGCGTGGCTGAGCCCGAGCTGCAGGCATTTTTGCTCTTCTAGAATCCAACAACATCCACTAACAGGATGAGGCTTGTTTCCTAAAGACAATCTGTGCTTTTTCTCTACCATCATTGTCCTCCTCCTTTTTCTTAAATATGAAAAAAAAAGTGTTGTTGTTTTTTTTTTAGTAGAGCCCAACACAGGGCTTGAACCCATGACCCTGAGATCAAGACCTGAGCCGAAATCAAGAGTGAGATGTTTAACCAATCGGGCCACCCAGATGCCCCCCCAAAAAGGTGCTTCTTAATTTAACTTAATCTGAAAAAATTTTTGGAAAAAAAACCCCACCATAATGAAGATAAAAAATTTTATAGGAAAAGTTAACAAGTAATGTGAAGAATGTCGAATCACTCAGTCTCTCAGAAACAAGGGTCAGCAAACTTTCTGGGACCTGCCAGACAGTACATGTTATTTATGTTTTGTGGGCCATAAGATCAGCCACAAATTCTGCTGTTATGAGCCAGAAGCAGTAAAGGACTGGGCGTTTTTGTGTTGCAATGGAACTTTACTGATGAGCACTGAAATTCAAATTCCAGATAATTTTCACATGTCACCAGGTATCATTCTTCTATTGATTTTTTCCCCCAGTCTTTTAAAAATGTATCCACAGGGGCGCCTGGGGGGCTCAGTTGGTTCAGCGTCTGCCTTCGGCTCATCTTGGGGTCTTGGGATCAAGCCCCGCATCTGGCTCCCTGCTCAGTGGAGAGTCTGCTTCTCCCTCTCCCTGTGCCTGCTGCTCCCCCTGCTTGTGCTCGCTCTTTGTCAAATAAATGAATAAAATCTTAAAAAAAAACGATTACAAAAAAACGTATCCTTAGCTTGTGGGTTGTATGGACATAGATATAGGAGCTCTCATTGGCAAGTTCCTGTTCTAGGGGCTCTGTCAAGGGAGGGACTTTAATCTTTCTGGGTAATTCCTCCTTCCCAGTGCTTGGCACCGTATGCCTGCCAGGGTCAGATCCCATCTCTGTCTTACGTTTTGATATTTTGTTCATCATGGAGGGTGTCGTGGGTTTGTTTGTTTGTTTGTTTGTTTGTTTGCATTAATCTTGAGTTTTAAAATGTGGCATTAAAATATTATTTATTCTAATACGGTTTTGGTGTCCCCTTAAACTCACCTCACCCTAACGTCATGGTCCAGGCCCCATGGGAGGGGTCTGTGGTGGTGGCAGGAATGAGTCCCTGGGTGGAAGGGTGAGAGAGGATAGAGACTTCCGGCTTACACTTTCTCCCCAGGCAGGAAGATCGCAGGGAGAGACTTCAGGCGGTCTGTGTACGTACACGGGTAGAAAGTCTGCCACTTTAGGATCCCTAATCACTGACTGAAATTTAGCGTTTCAGACGACTGTGAATATCTATATTCCTCTCGGGTGAATGACAGCAGCATTAACAGTATCTTTAATTTGTTACCAATTTGTCAACGAGATAAGTCTGATTTATTTTTAGAGCAGGTTACAGTTGAAGCAGATTTGGTTCATACGCATCACTATTTTGAAATGACAGAAGTTATTAGAGCTGCTTCTAGAGCTTACTGTGGGAAGTATTGAGAAGGAAGCACTTGGATTACTCTATGAGAATTCTAAAATATATTTGATAAGTATAGTTTAACATATTGGGTTTCTTTGGAATCCCGTGTATTATTTTATGTATTTTATGCATTTAGAAACAATAGTCACTGAATTACTAACGAGGGTCTAAGGCATAGAAATGGTTACCCCCCTCCCCTCATCCTTTAACCTCTTAGGTTGGTCTTCTCTGAATATTGGAGATAAAAATCCCTGCCCTCCAGCATTACTGGGAGGATCAGAGCATCCCTTACCAAATGCAAGAGGTTCTCAGTATTCAAGTGATGTGAACTGAATGTGACATTCCACATGGAAATAAATAAATAAATAAATAAATAAAGCAACAGCTCACATGCCTTCGTCTACTCTAGCGAGCATCACAAAGCACCACAGCCTGGGTAGTTTAAATAGAAATTTATCTTTTCACTATCCTGGATGCTGGAAGTTCAAAACCAAGGTATCAGCTGGCTTGGGTTCTCCCGGGGTCTCTCTCTTTGGTGTGTAGATGGCTGTCTTCTCTCAATGTCCTCACACAGTGTTCCCTCTGTGTGTGTCTGTGTCCTAAACAACTTTTCTTATAAGGACCCCAGTCACAGTGGATAAGGACCCACGCTAATGACTGCATTTAATGTATTTACGGCTTTAAAGGCCAGATCTCCAAATACGGTCACATTCTAAGGGACTGGGGCCTAGGGCTTCCGTATATGATTTTTTGGGGGTTGGGGGGCACAACTCATCCCATATCGTCATATTAACAAAAGGACTGGTGCCTATCCAGGTCGAAGAGAACCGAGGAGGCTGTCCTCACATCCAAGGCAGGTGACAGACTGCTTTGTCCTCTCCTCCTGTTTTCTTCTCCAAGTGACATCTCATGGGTGAACCCTGCTACCTCCACCTCCTTTCATAGTCTGTTTCCAGTGTCTCTAAGAAAAATGGGAAGCAAAGCCCTGGAGCAAGGAAAGGCTTGAGGTCAACAAAGTGAGATGGGAAAGCACGCATACCCCCTCCTTGGTTCCTAAGGAAAGATGGTGGTGGGCCTCACTGCAAGCCTAGACAGTGCTCTGTGAAGTCAAGGAAGGATCCTGGCCACACCCAGCCCATCAGTCCCGGAATCTCAGGGCTCTCCCAGCGGGCCATTCACGGAAACAAATATTGGCCTACATGTTAGGAATCTTTGAAAGTCAGATGCCCCAGGGGAAATTCGATACTGGAGTCAATGAAAACTGGACAGTAAGTCTCATGAGAAGTTTCCCACTCTTTTTTTTTTTTTAAAGAATGGACTTTTTTTTTTTAAGATTTTATTTATTTATTTGTCACAGAGAGAGAGAGAGAGAGAGAGAGAGAGCACAAGCAGGGGGAGCACCAGGCAGAGCAGGTAGAGGGAGAAGCAGGCTCCCTGCTGAACAGGGAGCCCGATGCAGGACTCGATCCCAGGACTCTGGGATCATGACCCGATCCGAAGGCAGTCGCTTAACCAACTGAGCCACCCAGGCGTCCCAAGAATGGACTTTTTTTTTTAAGAACAGTTTTAGATCTAGGGTGTCACGGGGTTGGAAGCATATAGCATATAGCCTTTTCAGATTAGTTCTTTCCCTCTAAAGTTCCTCCCTGTCTTTTCATGGCTTGATAGCTGATTTCTTTTTATGGCTGAATAATACTCTGTCAAATGGATGGGCCACAGTTTCTCCATTGACCTACTGAAGGGCATCTTGGCTGCTTTCTGTGTTTGGCCATTATGAGTAAAGCTGCGATAAACATTACCATGTGGGTTTTGTGTAGACATGCTTTCAAGTTAGTTGGGTAAATACCTAGGAGCACAATTGCTGGGTGATATGGTAAGAGTATGTCTAGCATTTGGAAAATGCTAAACTGTCTTCCAAAGTGGCCGTACCATTTTGTATTCCATGGGCTACGTATAAGAGTTCCTGTTGCTCTGCATCTTCGTAGCATTGGGGGGGGGAGGGGGGCATTTTAATAGGTGTGAGACGGTATTTTGTTTCATTTATTTATTTTTTAAAGTTTATTTATTTAAGTAATCTCCACGCTCAATGTGGGGCTCAAACTCACAACCCTGAGATCAAGAGTCACACACCTCCAACTGAGCCTGCCAGGTACCCCCGGAGAATTTTGTTTTAATGTGCAATTTCCTAGTGATATATGATGTTCAGCATCTTTTCATATGCGTATTTTCCATTTGCATATCTCTTTGGTGAGCTATTTCCAGATCTTTTGCCCATTTTTAAATTCGGTTGTTTTCTTACTAAGTTTTAAAAGTTTTTTGTATATTTTGGATACAATCCTTCATCAGATACGGATTTTGCAAATATTTTCTCCCAGTCTGTGGCTCATCTTTTCATTCTCTTAATGGTGTCTTTTGCAGAGCAGATGTTTTTAATTTTGATGAAGTTCAACTTAACAGTTCTTTTTCTTTAATGGATCATGCTTTGGGTGTTGTATGTAAAAACTCACTGCTAAACCTGAGGTCATTTAGATTTTCTCCTATGTTACCTTCTAGAAGTTTTATAGTTTTACCTTTTACCTTTAGACCTATGATTCATTTTGAGTCAGTTTTTATGAGAAGCATAAGGTCTAAAGCTAGATTCTTATTTTTTCATATGGAGGTCCAATTGTTCTAAAACCATTTGTTAAAAAGGATATTCTTTCTCCATTAAAATAACTTTGCTCCTTTCCTCAAATTAGCTGAGTATATTTGCGCGGGCTCCTTCTGCCTTTCAATTAAAATTTTGGCTACGGTTTAGGGGGAAATACTGATAGCATTTGTTGCAAGCAGACTCTTGTCAGCTCTCCAGTCAGCAACCAAAAAATAATTGTTTGGCATACAGAGCTTGTGCGGTGGATACTAGCGGAAATCGTCGCGGCTCACTCTCCATATTAACCTTTACTTTTTTCACAGTGCTCCTTTCCTGCTCTGCTTTATTTCCTGTTTTCCTTGTTTTCTCCACCTTATAGGACACACGTTCGAGAGAAATCTGCAAAACACATGCGATAAAATAGTTTAATTTACCACCTACCTACCACCTATCTAACATTTCAGAAAGAGGCATTTCGTTGACATCATGATAAACGTAGGCGGTCTATTTTCCTGTCTGGGGTCTTACAAAGTCCCTTAGGGCTCCTAGGATAAGCTATGTTCCTTAGTTGAAAGAAGACCTTTGGGATTGTAGGGACGTTACCAAAGAGACACGATGGATTCTGAACTCACTCGCAGTGTTCGTTACCGAAGACCAGCTGTAAAAATTGGTCACAGCCGTCATAGTTTGGAGTGAGGATTTCCACCACTTTCCAATACTTTAAATGATTGGCACCTGCCAAGTAATCAAAACATACAAAGAGGCCTTTTCAGCAAGTCGAGCTCGGAATTTCCAAGCCCCTAACGACAGGCAGGGCTGGCAAGCCATAGGGCCAGTTCGGCTGCGCGGCTACTCGAGAGTGTGCGGTAGCCGAGGGCCGCGTCCCCTTAAAGCCAAGAGCTGTAATGATGTCAACTTGTTATTTACTTTCCAAATCTGAATGACTGAGCAAGGCGAAAGGAGAATCAATCAACCACAATGTGACCCTACAGGCGGAAAAAACGCTGCGCTCCCACCAGCAGGCGGTGGGGGAAGGGAAGCACGTGTAACCGGGGCAGGCTTGCATCATGAGCTCGCTCGGGCTTTCAATTGCAGCCTTGGTTTTTCGATTGCATGTAATACCTCAGCATCAGTCCGCACAAGCCCAGGGAGCCGGGGAGCAACGAAGGGCAGGCTCAAGGGAAGGCCCCCCACGTCCCTTTGGGGAGGCTTGAATGGCAACTGATACATAATAAGACACAATCTATTCTGCTGATTCACAATTATGGAGACTGTGTAAGTGTGTATTTTTTATTGATGTGTTCTAATAATGGTGTAGCAACAGTCGTTTTTACATCATTGACGTTTTACTGCAATATTTTTAGGTCCGCCTTTTTGAGGAAGGACCATCCCCTTAAAAACTCACCTCGAGCCCCCCGCCCCCAACCTGAACAACAAATGGTCTAGTGTCCCAGAAAGGAGCAAGTGAGGTTACAGTTTAAAATGCTGAGTGTACTGGGCTCCGAGCGCAAAGCTTATTATACACCAAAGGGAGGGGCAAAGTTATCTTAAAATATTCAACAAAGCAGACGCTAAAGTGCTGGGTGGTGGGCGCGGTGTCTGTTTAATTAAATTAGGGCCGCGAGTAGTGGGCAGGGGTCTCCAAACTGGAGGGGAGGACGAAGCTCTGGGGACCTTGGTGCGCTAGGGCTGGGCCCAATAAGCCATTGCAACATAAAACCCTTTGCAAAACATGTGAGTGGGGTGGGGGTCGGGCGTGGGGAGGCCCGAGGGCCCAGGTACCCCTAACTCCAGAGGCCCGGCCCCCTCCTCAACCGAGCTCCTGGCCTCCACTTAGGTGTGCCTGAGTTTCTTTCCCCCAAGCATTTCTGGCTCTTTCCGGAGGTGTTTTGCAAAGGTCGAGGCTCCGCCTGAGTCCCCACTTTTTTGGGAGGGGGAAAGAGGCCTTTGGGGTGTCCTCTAAGTCGTCCATTTGGAGAGAGATGCACCCTCGGGCAGCTTGCAGGGGGTTGTTAGGGCCGCTAAATTTTTTGAGGTGGGGGAGGGTAACACTCTAGCTGTGGCTCGGGTTCCCCTGCCCCCTGGAAACCGCGGGGGTGGTGGCTCGGGTTTCTGTCCCCTCTTGGCAGTGGGGGGAAAGGCAGGGTTTGGGAAGAGGACTGCGGGGGGGTAGGCCCGCGTTCCCTTCATCCCCCTGGAGGCCACGGGGAAAGGGAGAGGCCCGAGTTCCCCTCATCCACGCTAGGCGTGGGGGCCAGAGGAGAGCGCGGGGTGAAGGGCTGAGTAGGGTCGCAGGTCCCCCCACCGTGGGGTAGGGGCTGGATTGGGACGCGGGGCCTCCCCAGAGGCCGTGGGGGGTGCGGTCTCTCACCCCCTCCTTCGCCTTGGGGGGAGGGGCAGGCCTGGAGTCCCCTCCCCCGGCCGTGGGGGAGGGGCAGGATTGGGACGCGGCCCCCTCCCCCAGGGCGCAGGGGCGGGGCCAAATGGACTCGGGTTCCCCTCCCCCGGCCGTGGGGGAGGGGACGGGTTGGGGCTTGGGGCGCGCTCCCCCTACCCCGGCCGTGGGGGAGGGGCCGGCCCGGGCGGCGGCGGCCCCCCCCTGGAAGTCCTCCCGGCCGGGGTCGGCGCGCTGGCGGCCGCTTCCCCCCCCCAACCCGGAGGTCACTGCCCGTGCCGGTCCCTCCCGCCGTCCCGCCCTCTCCCGCCGCCGCCGCTCCCGCCCCAGCCCCCCCCACTCTCCGCTCTCGGGAGCGAGGAGCCGCCAGCGCCCCCGCCCCGCCGCCGCCGCAGCGCCCTCGGCCGCCATTCGGCACCCGAAACTTTCCAGCGCCCGCGCCTCTCGGGGACTCGCGGCGGCGGGGCGGGGGCGGCCCGGGGGCGGCGCGCGGCTGCTCCGGGGCGCCGGGCCCTCTTCGGCCGCGGCACGGCCCGGGCTCGGCGGCGGCAGGGAGGCTCGGAGCGCGGCGGCGCCGCCACAAGTTGCGCTGCTGGCAGCGAGGTGAGTGCGCGGGGCTCGGGCGGGCGGGCGCGGGGCAGGGGGCGCAAACTTCTCCGGCGGGGGTGGGGGGCGCTGGCGGGCGGCTCGGGGCGCCAGCACGCTCCGCCCGCCGCCGGGGCTCTGGAGGGACAGGTCCCCAAGTGTCCCCGGGCTTCGGGCTGGGGTGCGGCGCGCTCCCTGCAGGCTGAACAATACCCCGATGTGGCCGCTCCCCGAAGTGCCGGCGCGTCGGGAGCGGGCGGAGGCTGGGGCGGGGGCTGGGGCGGGGGGGGGGCTTTGTCTTGGGGAGGGGGAGGAGGCCGGTAAGTTTGGGGAAGCGCTCGGTCTGGCCCCCGGTGTCCCTTTGTCTGCCGATTCTGGGGCTGGCTGGGCGAAGCTGCGCCGCCGCGGGATCCCCCGTGGGGGAGGGGCGCCCCATTCATCCCCGGGCGCCGGCCAGCCCGCCCGGGACCGGGTGGACGCGCGGCGGCGCGCGGTGGAGCGAGTGGCGGGCGAGGCGGCGCGGGCCCGGCGGCTGCTCAGTTTCCGAGACGCAGAAACTGTCAAGGAAGTCCGGAGCTCCCCGGCCCGAGCGAGGGGATCCGGCTGAGGGCGACGTGTGTGTGTGTCGGGGGCGCCCCTGGTGAGGCGGGGTCTGCACAGCGCGGCCTGGAGAGGGTGCAGACCTGTTGCTCGGGGCTCGGGGAGGGGTGTCCCCAGGACGGCGTCTTGGGCTGTGCTCCCCAGGGGGACCGTCCCTACGGGTGGGAGGCGTTGCCGGGAACGGCGTAGGGGTGCCTTCCGGTGTCGGTGACCGCTTGGTATATGACAGTTGGGGGTCGCTAGAGGCCCGCCCGCGCTGGGGCAGGGCGTGGACTTCACGTGCGTTGCCCGAGCGCGCAGTCAGGCCTCGGCCCGGACTCGCTGCACGACCTGGCCTTCTCCGAGCCAACTGCATTGGAAATTCCACAAAGTTAGAGTCGGAGGTGGTTTTTTTTAATTCCCTCTAGTCGGGGATGTTGTGGAGCAGAACCCCCAAAGAAAAAAAAACCCCACCTCCTATTGCATCTGCAGTCGTTTCTGGTTTGTATTGTCACATGTGGCTTGACCCGACTTCTGGATGTTTTTCTCTCCCGAAGCGCCGCCCGGGTCCCTGGTTTAACCTGGAAGGGGAGGGGCCGGACTCTAGATGGGAGGGGGAGGGGAGGGGGCGAAAGGAGAGCCCTGCGAAGGTCCCAAGTGGTGGCTTCCGGGTAGCACTTGGCTCTCGCCGATTTTATAAAAAGTTTGCAGCTAGTCATTCCTAGAGAAGAGGCGATGGGGGTGGGGGGCAAGAATGTTGAGAGTATGGCACAGTGAAGACGTTAAGATGACACGTTTATTTTAAAGATCTTAGTGTTTCAAATGGGCTGCAGATTCTCGTGCAGAAAACCACCCAGCTGGATAACTAATCCAGAGATAAAAGTTCAAGTTTATCATTTGACCCACTTATTAAAATGGCCCTTAAGGGGATTCCAGTCCTTAAGTGAGCACACACCTGGGGAGCAAAAATTGAGGTTTTAAGGTATTTTAGTGGGTGATGTGCACTTTGGGGCAAGTATTAGCTGGACCCTGTGGGGCTGCCTTTTCTTTTTGCTTGTATACAGGGCTTAATCAGTCCAGCAGTTATCCACACCCCCATTTCCTCACCCTTCCTGAATGTTTGGACGTTTTAATGGGATGAGTAGGGATGGTGCGGCTGTGAGGTCCTGGTTGGTCTTAATCTCACCTTCACCTGTGGGAGCTCTAGGTGAAGGAGCATCAGAAGTTTCCTTGAACGGACTGTCAGGAAGGGATCCGCGGTTCTAGAGCCTGCAAAGAGGTGGACAGAGCCCTTGAATCCAACTCTTGTCTTGACGCATACTGCTTGGCTAGAAACCCAGCCTTTGTCCCCATTTGGCCTAAACTAGTGAAAGGGCCCGCCCTGCTGACCTTGAAGGCCTGCAGCTTTTCCGAGCATCATTTCTATATATGTAAACATGAAAAAAGGGAATTGAAATCCTGGTACTTACTGTATTCTGCAGACAGCAAGAATGTGTAAGTTTTCTGAAAACTGTAAAGCTGCCTATAAATGTTAGTTTTGCTGTTGTGCAAATCAAATCATTGTCTTTACGTTATTTGAATGCTGTGTACTTAATGCTCTGTGCGTAGCAATCATTATTTTTATTCTGCAGAGAGCGCTGACTTGCTAATACAGAGTGGAGGGAGGATTGTCTGATTCCTGAAGCCCAGCTCTTCAGCTTGGTGTCCTGTTTTCATGCCTACGTAGCAGGAATTTTCACATTCGGACAGCTAAAGCTCTTAGATTACATACACGCATTCACGAGCAAGAGTCTACATTGAAATCTGTGTATAGATACAGACTAGCTCCATGGAATCAAGAGACTTGGGGGAAAAAAAAAGACGGACCATGGTGGAGGAATTGCTTTTATAGTTTCATTGTCCAATATGGTAACCACTGGCCACATGAGCACCTTGAGGTTCAAATTAATTAAAACTCCATAAAATTAACAGTTCTGTTCTCTCAGTTCCTGTAGCCATAATTTACGTACTCAGTAGGTACTTGTGGCTGGTGGCACAGTACATGTAGAAAGTTATGTTAGAGGGTGCTACTATGTAGTTACTGAAGTGAAATCTTAATAGTATACTTTTGTGGGGGGAGGGGAGAAGTTATAAAAGTTTGAAATAATTCACAGGTAAACTTAAAAAAAAAAAAAAAAAAAGGATCCATTTTCGCCAGTGATTGACCCAGGAAAGTGATTTCAGCAAATGGGTTTTTTTTTTTTTTTTTTTTTTTTAGGTGGGCTCCCTGCCCAACGTGGGGCTTCAACTCACGACTCTGAGATCAAGAGTCCTATGATCTACTGACTGAGCCAGCTCGCCCCCAGTGAATGGATTCTTAACCTGCAGTTGAGAGCTATGGTTTTGGATTGGGGTGCTTTGGATCAGTTTTGAATTAGAAAACCAGGAGTCCAGGCCAGAGTTCCTCCCCAGCCATTAACCCTGGGGGAGGCAGGCAGGTGCATCAGTTTCCCCATCTGAAAGAAGGCATAGCTGTCAGCCAGTCCCCAAGATGCCCACCTAAGCAGAGCGTGGTGAGCATCTCCTGGGCTATTGGGGAGCCCAGGTTGTTAGCCTCAGGGGCGCGGGGGGGCCGTGTGGGGGCTGGCGGGCGTGGCGGCCTGGGATATGTTGTAACCCTTGCTTGCTGTGCATACCACGGACTGAGCACCCCCAACCCCTGGAGTTTTGAGGTTCCGTCTCTTGAGGTCAGAATCTTCCATATTAAAAAGGCTGATAGGAAATCTTTCCAACAAAGTGAGATTTCACAATTGTCAAAGTATTTTTTTTTTTTTTTAAATGGCTGAGCGCTGTAGCCGTTTCCTATCCTCGGGGCCCCTGAGTCAGGATGTTATTTTGACTACTTAGTTGATGTGTCCTTTTCACAATTCTTTGTATTTTTTACAGTAATGGGTTAGACATTTTATTTGTAAACGAGGATAGGGGGACCCAATTTCGTGTGTGTCAGAGAGGTGACTTCCCAGATCACCCTTCGGCCCTTTGTCCTCACTCACTGTTGCTTCCTCGGGGCTCTGGTGTGACCGGTCCGCGTTTGGCTGAAAGTACTTTTTAAATACCGAGGTTCTCCCTGATTATTTTCCACAGGTGGGGGAGGGGCCTCTGCCAAGGGAGGCCAGGCCCAGAAAAGCCGTCCAGATTCCCCGGCCCTGCACGCATGGCTCTGCCAGGCCCCGTGCCCGGCCTAGATGACAGTCCCAGAGGCTCTGTGTCTGACACGACTTGGTGGTTTCCTGATTCCTTGCATTTGTCCCCCCTTCCCCCCATAATGCGCTACTTCCAATAAGTTGTAATTTTTCACTCCTAAGACATTGAAAAAATAGTTTCAATCAGGAAGCAAGACTAAAGTCATTTTGTAAACACTTTTTTTTTTAAACTTGGAATGATACCCCTCCCCCCCCAACTATTTTTAGGAAGAAAGAAGTAACTGGTTTCCCGAGCAGAGACCGGGATGTGAGCTTTCCCCTTGGGTCTTGCCCTCCTCGGTCCTTTCCCTCCTCGGTCCTTTCCCCTCCATCCTTTCCACGGTAGACCGGACCGACTACCCTGGCCAGATTGGCAAAATGACACCCAGCAGAGCCAAAATAAGAGCTGGAGGTGGGGAGGGCCTTGCAAAGTCAACACGTTTATACGGGCCCGAAAGAGCCTAGTCTGAGCAAGTGCACTGAAGACCTCAAGGGAAAACCGCAGTCATTAAGGAATTTGCTCCTCGAGTGGCTTCTGGACCAGGGTGCGGGGGACTGGACGAAAGATGGTTGTGTGCCGTCCGTGGGCGCGTTCGCTCCGGCGTCGCTGCTCGGAAATACTTGTTGACAACCCACTACGTGATCGAAGACTGCAGACGTGAGCTGGAAGCCAGGGAAAATGCAGTTGGGGCACGTGTAAAGGGGAGACACTGGGAAAGGGACGCTTCAATCTTGCAGCGGAAACTGGGTGCCGCGGCAGGTGGGAAAACAGCTGGAGAGGGAGGTGACGCTCAGCTTCCGAAAAAAGGGACGTCTTCACAGAGGACGAGGGAGATGGTCATTTCTGGCAATTGTACTTGGAGCAGGGAACTCCAGAATCTGGCAGTCGGCTAAGGATTCTCAGTGGGGGCGTTTTTCCCCACTACCTTCAAGGAAACGTCTAGAAACACTTCCAGTGGTCGCAGCGTGGGGGAGGGGGATGGTGGTGCTCCTGGCATCTACGGGGTCTGTGGAGGCTGCCAGATAGCCTACGTTGCACAGGACAGTCCCCACCTGTCCAGCAAAGAATGATCTGGACCCAAATGCCAGGAGTGCCGAGGGGGGGGACGCCAACCCTTTGGTCACTATACGTCCGCGTGTGGGACAGAACCTGGGGGGAGGTGGGTGCCAAGGGAAAGCTCCGTATCAAGGTCTGTATTCTCAGGGCACACCTGTGGTTTTTGGGAATCTTAGGAAGTAAAGCACATCATATCTCAGAGTGAGATAGGAAGTTTCTGACGCTCCCAGCAGGAGGGGTAAAGAGGAGGTAGGAGTAATGGACTTGGAAGAAGGAATAGAATCCAGGCCAACAGGTGTCGGGCGGGCGGCGGTCACTTGCCTAAGCTCCCCCTCCACACTAGTTCAGATCCCCCAGATGCCAGCGCACCTCGAAGGCGTGTTTCTCGATTTTTCCCTCTTGGTTCTATCGATGTGTCGCACGTTGGCTAGGTCTTACTTTGGGTCAGCGTCTGTGTACTCTGGGTGTTTGTTACGGAAGAAAACGGCAGCTGTGTCACGCAGACTGCTCCTCACAGCGCAGTGTTGGGGAGCCTGGAGGCGGGGTTTGCCCGCACCTGCGGCCCTTCCGGGCTCTGGGAGCGCGGGGGCACGTGAGCATCTGACGTTTTGGCAGTTCTCCATGCTGCCTCCTGCCCATCCCTTCCTCCGACTGCTCGAAGTTAGCCAGCGACGGCAGCCAGACGCGGACCTGCGTTTTCCAGGTATCGGCTGGAAGAGGGCGCCCTTGGCGTCTAGAGTCTGGTTCTGCCGGGTGTCCCAAGCCCACCCGCGGCCCCATGTCCTGGTGACTGCGGAGGAGCACCCCGCTCTTGGCCTGCAGGGGGGTCCTTCTTGGGCTCCTGGTGGCCACGGGGCAGAGGACGCGGCTGTGGGGGAAAGTTGGTTTGTAGCCAGCTCGCCGTGCCCTGATGCATCTTTGGGCAGAGGGGTTTCTTTCTCTGTCGTTCGTTTTCTCATTGAAAGAGAGAGAAAATAGAATTTCTCAGCCTTGAAAGGAGGTAGGATCATTATGCTCGGAGCCCCGATGCTGGTACCTTCCTCCACGCTGAGGTTGGGAATTGGGTATGCAAATGTGTCTTTATTAGTGGTGGTCTCCAGCACTTGCTTCCTTTTTTTTCCTTATCCTGCCCCCCTACCGCCCTCAAGTTAAATTTCAGGGCTGTTTTATATACATGCATGTGTGTGTATAATTTTCTGAATTATTATGTGAACAGAACAAGTCCGTCACTCCAAAGGCATCTGTGGTGCCTCCGCAGGCACCCAACCTCGTCCCCCCCAGTCACCTCTGCCCTCCAGGTCCTCGTAATTGCATTTCAGCTCAGCATCAGATGCCTTTAGGGGAACCCCTCCAGCCTCCCAGTACCCTCCTTTGTGTGCTCTCTGATGACTCACCAACTTCACACCTTTGCACACTCGAGCCTGTGTGTTTGCCTCCGAACAGCAGGATTTGCACTGTGGGTATTCTCAAAAGCAAGAAGAAAACCTTCCTCTTCTTAATAGACTTTGTAAGGAGCCATGGAGAAAGAAGGACAGGTGTCTTGTTGGGGCTCCCAAAGATTTGCTCTTTTCTATGCCAGGTAATTCTCGCTGCCACATGAGTCGAAATGGGATGTTTTCTGATGCCCTTTCAGAGAAATGTTTCCCGAATCTTTCCGCTGTACTCCTGAGAGATGCTTAATACATCTCTCGTATTGTATTGTATTGAAATGTATCAGGTTATGAAGTCCTGTCTTTGGTTTCAAACAGGACCCACACATGGAGGTGTCACAGTTTTGCCAATGGGATGATAGCACAAGCTAAAGGTATGAAGTTGTGTTTGCATGACTTTGTTGGAGGAAAACGATGAATTCCTAGGTCTGTGTTTCCGTCTCATTGTTGGCCTGGATTTTACTTCGGACCATCATTTCACTTTTTGTGCTCTCCTAGGAAATGGCGTGTTTTCTAGAAGCATTGACTTGGTGTTTTGGCTTTTGGCTACGGTGGTCCTGCCGTGGGTGGCCCGCCTGCTAATGTGAGGTCGTTGAAAACCTGGGTGCGTCCTCATGAGTCAGAGGGTAGGTGAGCTGATCTTGAGGCTTTTCCTGTCTCGCTCGTGTGAGGATTTGCATTTGGAATAGGGATGCTGCTTAATTGTTGGGTCGGCTTTTTTTTTTTTTTTTTTTCCACAATGGTTAAGGATTATGTTAGTGAAAAATTCCGGGAAACTCCTGGTTATTTATACCCCATGCTTTGACTGTCACTTTACTCATCATTAGAATAGGGCAATATTTAAGTTAACCTTGATTCGTTGCATGTTGTACTTAAGACACGAACACAAACACACACAAACGAGCAATTCCGAAGACGTTTTGGGCAGTTGGGGGCCTCAGGGTCATATTTATGAGTGCTGTGGTTTCCCAGTCTCACGAGAGTCTGCAAGATAAGCACAGACACTCATGGTGTAGTTCACAGTGTTGATTCTTGCGGACGGCGTCCTGTGAATTCCTGTGAGGTTGTTTTTTCCTTTTCTTCCCCTACCTGGGTGTATGTTATCTGGAGGCTTAAAAGAAAAGGAGCGTTTTCTTCACTTGCTTCCCCGGAACCTGGAACCTGAGACCCTACCTAGCCAGCACCGAGCAGTGTGCTTTCTGGGACATGTGGCACCAGCCTCCAGGGAGAATGCAGACCTTCCCACTTTCTAAGAAACCAAAAACTGCTGAAGTCTACCGAGAACGAGGTCCCCAACGCCACCCAGGTTGGAGCTTAGGAGGACGCCGTTCCTTTCTCAGAGTGCGTGATTCCTTCCTGTGATCAGCTTGCTTCCCTATCGTCTTCTAGTTCTCAGATCAGAAATAATGAGTCTTTACTACTGTAAGACCATATACATCATCCTAAGAATTGGGAGAACGGTTCAGTACAGCTGAGCAGCGATTTCTGTCTCGAGGGCGGGGGCTCCTTAGTTCTCCCCAGGTCAGCTCCTCTCTTCCAGTTACCCCGGTGATTCTGACATCCGTTTGAAGATGAGAAATGAGAGGGCGGAGTGGCAGTCTGTCACCAAAGTCGTGTCACGCAGACATCGGTTGCTCCAGCAGGCGAACCTGATCCCCGGCATCTATAAAGTTCTGCGTGGTTGCAAAAAAAAAATAAAAATAAATAAAAAAGTTCCAGGTGGTTGCAGAGTTGTAGCTTGTGTTTGATAAAAGCAGCTGAGCTGAAATTTGAGGTCTCTGCCACTTAGTTCATTTGGGGAACGGATTAAACTTGGGTCCCTGCCTTCGGTTCTTTTTCCAGCACAACCCTTATCAGGCACTTGCGTCCCACGTCACTTCAGTGCCAACTCGGGGTTGGTAAAGACTCAAGTATTCACAATTACCGACTTGAAAACACCGATTGCCACTTCCTGACACTTGCAGATCTGTCTGGGAGACACGGTTGGCTTTAACTTTTAACTTGGTTATGAAAAAAATCTATCACATTAGGTTTGTAATTCTTTGCCAGTTTCAGCCATTTCCAGGGATGTTGAAATGCTTTAAAAAGCCTCACCAGAAGAAACAGTGTTTGAGGTGTGCCTAGCTCAGAAGTTGGTGAAAATACGAATTAATGATCTCAACGTGTCCGGGGCATGACAGAAATTATTGTAGGCCAGATGAGAACAAGGCGAGAGGCCTGTGGAAATTAGAGTTGCTTGATAAATTTCATGGGCTTCTCAGTACACGTCCTTTAAACCCATAGTCTCCACATTTTGTTGGGAGCAGAGGGAACCAAAGTGCTTGGTTTCGGGTTTTAATTCCCAAACTGGTCTCCTCAGTCCATATCGTGTCCTCGTGCACGTGCACAGCGAGATTTACTAGAGTGCGGGAAGAAACTTAACAGTGTCCACTTATTCTGTGTCTGATACTTAGGTCTGTTTTTGTGGTTCGTGAAAAATGCCTGTAATGTTAGTCGAGGGTTGTGTGTAGTTAATAAATACATTACCCGGGTTGGAGACACGGGCTAGAAACTTTTTCGCTGATGAGTATATGCAATGAAAAGACATTTAGACATCACCGAATGGGTCCCCAGAGGTAACGGGCAGAGGGGGCCGTTTTGAAATACAGGAATGCCAGCGGGACAGAGATGTACTCCCCTTTCCTCTGGCTTCAGCTGCCAATGTGTGTGTGTATGTGTGCGTGCTTGATCTACAGGGTTTTGTGTTTTAAAAGCTGACAAGATCCTCGTGCTGTCGAACCAGAGGACGGTACCTGTGTTGCAGGCGCGTGATGAAATTTTGGGACAGTGCTGTGCTTTCTCTGTGCGTTTCGTGATGCGGCAGTGTCTTCACAGTCACTTAATTCTGTTTATAAATCAGCCGCGTTCATTGATGGTTGCTCTCAGGGCTCCTGAGAAACAGACTGATTGAAGAGATTCAGACTTCAGAAGCCAACCAGCGGGAGAGCGTGCCCCAACGGGATGATCAGGAAAGTCTTTGCCTTTCTTCTGTCTGGCTGCTTATTTGTTGGGTCTTTTTCCAAAACCTATTTCAGTGGTCATGGTTGTTATTAAATACTTGCAAAAAAATACTTCACAGGAGAGGTTTTTTTTTTTTTTTTAAGAGAAAACTGCTCGGGACGCGTGGGTGGCTCAGTCGGTTAAGCGTCCCACTCTTGATCTCAGCGCAGGTCTTGATCTCGGGGCGGTGAGCTTAAGCCCCGCACTGCGTTCCACCCTGGACGGGGAGCCCACTTAGAACTAAATAAATAGAATAAAGAGAAAGTGCAGTCATTGCTGTATTTATTACTGGTATCCCAGAGAGCAAATAAATAGAAAAATGCACTCCCTGATTCAGACCACGTTGTGGGCTGCACAGGTGAGAATCACAACTGACCTCCACAAACGTTAGGTCTTTTGTCCGAGCTCGTCTGCTGAGAACGGCTGAAGTTTTGGTTTCCGTGAGACTCTGTGTCAGCTGTGCGTCTTTCCAGGATTTCCACGGCAGTCTGTTTGTTTGTTTAACTTGAAATGATTGATAGGTTAGCTTCGCTATTTCTGTGTCATTTTTTGGTGTTCACATCAATTTTTCCCTTTGTGAATATTGAATTTGCGATGTAACTTTGTATGTAAAACAAAGCCCAGAGATTTGCAAGTGAATTCAGAGGCCTGTAGGTGAACAATTCTCGCCCACGGGACACCTAGTGCCAAATGTCATTAATGCCCGTCAGGATCGACACAGACATTTGTCTGTTGGCAAACGGAAATATTTATCTCCTACTTGAAAAAAAAAAAGTTGCTTCTCTTTATGGCAATAGAAGACACCTACTGTAAAGAGGAGAATCAGGAAGGATTTTTTTCCTTTTTACTGTCGTGTCACGAACCTTCTTCGGCTCTCCTTTCCAGAGATCCATACGTGTGCGTTTCAGTACTGGATGAGTTAGAATTCGCGTCTTTGGGAATGCACTTGGTCTGCCCTCGCCCCTGCGCCTTTAAGAAGGAAGAGAAGTTAGAGCAGGGCATTTACTTGTAGCCAGATGCCTCTGCTGTGTCCAGGTCTTGACCTCATATTGCAACTAGGTCGGGCAGGCACCGATGAATCACTTTACTTCTGAACCGGAATCCTCTTCTATTTTTGCTTTTGGGTGAAACACTAATCATTATTCATTTGATTATTTGCCTGCCAAAATTACCTGGTATAATATCTCAGAGATGTGTCTCGGAAAATGGCCCTAAAAGGAGACACTTCTTAGAAGCCCGCACAAAAGTTGATTCTATTTCCTAAATGCGTCCCTTAGGTACTAGTCAGGGTGCAGATGTCTGTGGATAATTTCTGAGAATGGGAGGCATACATAGGTTTAGGAAGCAGGAGTGCAGGGAAACAAGGCCCAAACTGGAAGCCATCAGAAGATGAAATTTTTGAGTATGCTAATCTTTGAAAGAGAATATAAAAACAAATTAGTTTATAGCTTTGTTGAAGTACTGTTTACATAATTTGTATCAGAGAAGGCAGTTCCTTTTCCTTAGGAAGAGTGGGCTGTTAAAATTAGCTATCTTCATTTTTCCACAGAAATAAAAAAAAAATCAATTGTGGTTCAAATAATTGTATGTGAAGCTTTGTAATTGGAAATTTGATGTTAGCAAAATTATATAACCTTGGTTAATTACATTCGTATACTCAAACTAAATATAGAATAAGATTAGCTCATGGAAATATTTCATTTTTATCTCAGGCAGTACAGTGAACATTCATGTAATAGTTTCTAGTTTCATTTTGTAATTTTTTTTTTTTAATTATCCAGGACATGCTTTCCGAAAAGTTACTTGAAATGAGGCGGTGTGTTTTTATTTCCCAGTTCTTGTTTCAATATAAAATGGCACACAGAATAAGCTGTCCTTTGTGAATTTTGATTTTCTGAGCGGCCTCTGTGTTTTGTGCCTGGGACAAACTAGGGGTCCCATTTCTTTGGCCTGACATTTGCCTTCGGGGAAGTTTGGGCGAGATTGGCTATCTCAGAGTAAACGTTCAGCCTCGTCTGTTTCCTGTCCTTGCTTTTCCATTGAATGTTCTGTATTTGGACAAAAAGTGTGTTTTTTGGTGTGGGTTTCTGACGGCCCTGAGGTTTGGTGGAGTGGAGTTTCTCCGTCCCCACCACTGGGTTGGGCAGTTGGTAGAGCTCCGCCTTATTGAGTTTACAGGACTGAGTTGGACACATTGTAGATTCAGGTTGGGTTACTCTGTTTTGTTTGGGTTTACCTTAGATATTTGCTTTGCCTTTGAATTTGCTGCAGATGCCCGCGTGTGGTGCTGTTTAATTTAACACAGAACTCTAAATCTGACTTATCAAGTTGATTTTCTGAAACCACTTTATTGCGGTATAAATTACATACCGTAAAAATCGCCCATTTTAAGCGTACGACTCAATGATTTTTAGTAAATTTACGGAGTTGTGCGGCCATCGTCGTAATCGATTTTCATTCCTCAATACGGTCATTTGTGTCCATTTGCCATCAATCCTGGCTCCTACCTCCCAGCCACTGGCAGCCATTTAATCTCCTTTCTGTCTCTACAGATTTCCCTTGTCTCAGAACAAGTACTTCTGTGCCTGGTGGAGCTCACCGGGTGGTGGATGGTGAGGCCCTATTTAGTGGATTTTCCTGCCCTTCCCCAGGGGAGGGAGAAGCGGGAGGAAGGCAAGAGTAATAGGCCTCATGCTTTTTTTCCCTCTTTTGCAGAATCAGGGTAGTGACGGATTTTTTGCACGTTCTCAGTTACTTCTGTGTGGGATGTAGTCGGCTCAGAAAGGGCCCCTGGGACGGGGGCGGAGGGTGGGGGGAAGCTCTCCGGTGATGGGCTCAGTCCCTGGTGAACCCAGCCCACAACCACAGGGCAGAACCTCATCTTTCTTCCTGCATGACCCTCTTGTTGGTTTCACGGTCTCGACCGTGAGGCTTTGAGGGAAGTTTGAGCTTGGCCTGGACATACCTTAGCTCCCTCTTCCTCCACGAGGGCCAGTTTTGCTTCTAGGGGATGCTGGATGGTTTCTGGAGACGCTTCTGGTTACACATGGGGAAGAGGTCCCCCGGTGCGGAGAGGCCCGACGCGCGCTCACGCGTCCCGCGAGCCGGAGGACGTTGCCCCGTACCAGCAACCGTTCCCCAGCCCCAGAGCTCGGGAGCGTGGAGTCCCGGACACCCTGCCTGTGTCGCTTTGAATCTGGGGGAGTTTTAAACGTGGTACTTAGGTCTTCCATAAAGACTTGGCGACGTTGAAGGAGTAAAGGTAACACGAGGCTTACGAAAGAGGTGCAGGCATCTTTCAGTCTTCATGTACTCCAGAGAAATGGCGATCTTTTTAAAGTAAAGGATAAACGAGATTTTTGGAGTTAACTTTAGCGGGGGGAAGGTTACTTTGAATCCCTTTAGAAGTACTCACAAAGAAATCGCAGTGTAGACAGAGAAGTCTGGAGCCACCCTTGGCTTGGATCTGGGACTCACATTCCATCTTTATCGGTTTCCCTAAGAACCAAGAAAAGAGGGAGAAAGATGGAGACCCTGCATAAAGGCTCTGAAACCTATCCCTGTCTAAATGGAAGGGGCTTGCCTCCAACAGCCACCTTGTCACGGAAAGTGTTTTTGGACTGGCTGTGTGCCACTGCCTATGGGCCTCGTGGTTTCCGCTGTTTCTCCAGGATTTTCTGTCGCTCCCTGGACACGTACACGGCGCTGATCCCCGGCCCTGTGCCAGCACCCTCCCCTTCGGGTTTCCTGGGGCCCACGTGCCTCCGAGTCCCCTGAGAAGTTCGGGGCCCCTCCCTGCGAGTCCCTCCTGCACACCTGCGTCCTCTGTCTCGTACCTGGCTGCAACAGCTTCCCCATCCCTCCAGCTCAGGTCCGTGCCCTGCGGGGCCTCGTCCTCCCACGGCCCCCAACCCGCAGTCCTGGGCGCCTTCCAAGGTGCAAGCATCTCCTCCTGACGTCCCCTTTCGGAGTCTCTCGTTTCTTTTGCCTGTTCCGAGCTCAGGCTCCCCCGTGCATGGTGACATGCTAATTTCCAGGAATTCAAGCCCTGTGCAGTGGTAGCTTCTTCCTGCTCTCCTCTGGGAATAATCGATAGGAACCGTTGAGTGTGGCAGCATGCTTGGCCGTCCACGTACGAACGTGCAGTCTTGTGTTTTTATCCGGCATCCTATCGTCCTTGGCTGTATCTGCCCTCTTGTTACAGCTGGATTCAAGCACAACTGAAGAACGGTAAACGAGGCATATGTAAACTGTGCCTTCAATCGGGTTTCTCATTATCTCGCTTGCGGTTCTGGTTTTATAGACGTATGTGGGTCATTTACCCATCTATCTCCTTATATGTATCGGAACAAATATTTCCACCGCTTTCCCATTTCCTAGTGTCTTTCTGGGATCTCCGCCTCCCTCCTCCCCTGCCTTCCAGGTCACGCGTGGATCAGCTTTCTATTACTAGAGCGGGTAGTTTGCATCTTCTGGAATTTTATGTCCGTGAAATCACACGGTATGCGCCCGCGATTTTGCCTGACTTGTTCCATTCGGCATAATGATGGGGGGTTTGTCCGGGTTGGGGCCTGTATCACGAATTCACGCCTTTGTGTACTCCGGTGGGATTCTTTGGGCTATGGACGCAACACAGTTTTGTTTATCCATTTGCCAGCTGTTGGGCATTTGGGTGGCGAACGTTTCTTTGGTCCTTAAGATGAAGCTGTTGTAAATATTTTTGTCACCCTACGGGGGTCCTCACACTTCACTGTGTGGCGGAAACCCCCTGGAGAGCCTGTGAAGGTGGAGGGTGGGGCCCGAGACTGTGCGTTTCTAGCAAGTTCGCAGCTGCCCGTCTTAGACGGTCTTAGGCCACCGGTGCACAGGTGGTGAGCCGCTCCCCCAAAGGTAGTCTTCAGAAACTGGTCCTTACTGGTTGTTCTTTGTTCCATGTATTTGTTCCTTGTAGTGTCGCTTGTGGTTTTAATCACCAGGCTTTCCATTTTTGTGTGGTTGTTGGTTTCCGTGTTTTCCTCTTGGCTTCTGGCTTTTACTTCCTTCTCTCAAGGGTGACTAACAGGAAGAGAAACTCAGGGTTGCTGGGTCTGGGGCACTCATGTCACCCCAACGCCAGCCATGACAGCCCTGTCCGTCCGCAGGGCTCTGCCCTTACTGGACTCTTTGGGGACCTGACGGATGCCTTCTTAGGAGGAGATGGCCCGGTGTTGTGGTCAGCACCCAGCCACGTGGGGCGGGTGTGGACCCGGGTGCTATGCCCGGGCCCCCCGGTACTGCTGTGTCCCCTAGGACCTTGGGGTGAAGCATTGCCACTCACCTGCCTTTCCTCTCCCAGGGCAACCATATCTGTCCCCTCTGCGTCCCTGCCCTTCTCACTCAAAACCACCAGCCCCAAACCAATAACCCGACTTTATTTTTGCTATGTATTTTATTTTTAATTCCCTATTCAGGAGTCTAATCTGAAGTCACTAATTTGGAGTAGCTAGGTGTTATCAGTGAGTGTTTCCTACCATGACTGATGCATGTGTTACATTAAAAAAATTTTGGTGGTGGTGGTGGTGCTGGGGGAGGGGCTTGTTTTATTTTGGAGAGCAGCTTCAAGTGATTGCAAAGTCTTCTTTTTTTGTAAAAGCATCTTCCTGCACTTGCTCTCCAAGCCCAGGTCTCCATCTCTGCTCCTGCATCCGTCTGTCCCGTATCGTCTCAGGTCCCGGCTTCACATCTTTGGCGGCTGAGGATCTTTACTCAGGACCTGTCGTCCTGGATTGTTGTGCAGGATTCCAGACCGGTTAAGTAGGCTCCTCTCACTGGGATGGTTACATTTTAAAAAAAATTTGCTGTGACTTGTCATCGTGAGCTTATGTCTTCGTTTCTTCTTCTTCTTCTTTTTTTTAGCGTGATAGCTTGATGGGGCTGTAATTCCCGTCCCACGGGCTCACCCTCTCAAGGGTGTACAGCAGGGCTTTCCTGGCATAGACAAGGCTGGGCAGCCACCGCCACTGCCGGATTCCAGAACGTCTTCATCTCCCCAGAAAGGAACCACATACCCGGTCCGCTGTCACTCCCCATCTTCCCGCACTCTCAGCCCCAGCCTCTGGCTGCCGCTCATCTCTGTTTCTGGGCTTACCTGTTCGGGACGTTTCCTTTAAGTGCAGTCCTCCGATCCGCGGTCTTCCATGTCTGGTACCTTTCACTTAGTGCTTTTGTGCTCCCTGCAGGCTGTAGCACGTCCCGTGCACGCTCTCGGTACACGTTTTGTGGACATTCTGGGTAGCCCGGGAAGCCTTGGAGTGGAGGGCGGGGGCTCCAAGTGGAAGAATGTCTGGGGTGAGTGAATCAGACACGTCCCCGTCTCTGATTACCTGCGAAGTGGAAAAGGGTTCACTTTCCATTTCAGCTTCCAGCCTCATGTAAACTGTAATCTTCCTTCTGTTCGTCTTGCGTTCTTCCCTCTTGTCCCCTAAAGATGAGCGTAGGCAACAGCTGTGGTCGATGAACGCGGCACCTGCTGACCTCTCCTTTGGGCCGCCTTGCTGGCTGGGGTTTTGGAAAGTCCTTTCTTGGGACGAAGCATAGGAAGCGTGAATTGTCCAAGGGTGTGGCGTGCAGTTCCTTCCAGCTCTGAGGTCATGGGATTCCATCCAGCCAGACTTTGGCTTCTTTCTAGGGCCTCCCCGAAGCCACAGCCCTGCCTTACACCGGAATGGAATCGTCGAGTTGTTTACTTTCCTGAGTTTGCAGACCCTTCGTGCAGGACCATAATGACCACTCATTGGTGAGTGGGAGACTGTGGAGGCTCATTTTTCTCAAGCCATCCGCGGGCCACGGCTCTCTGGGGTACGCGGTCCTCCAGCAGAGTGCTTACTGGGAAGGTCTCGCGTGTTTTCCTGGTTGATCTCCTTTTAACTGGCTTTCTTAGTTTCTTACTGCTGCACTGACAGATGACCACAGGCTTAGTGGCCTCAGTGACACAGACTTACCATCTTCACGGTTCTAGAGGTCTGAGAAGTCTGACAGGAGTCTCTGTGTGAGAATCTAGATGCTGACAAGGCTGCGTGGTTTTTCCAGACGCCCTTACGAGAGTCCATTCCCTTGCCTTTCCAGCTTCTGGAGGCCACCTGCGTTCCTTGGCTGTGGCCCCTTCCTCCGTCCTCCAAGCCACCGAGCAGAGTGGCATCTCTGTTTTTCCATAGTTCCATCCCCCTCTCACCACTGCGTGGAAAGGTTCTCCATGTGTGATGACACTGGGCCCCCCCGGGTAATCCAGGCTTGCCTCCCTGTCTATCCCAAGGTCCTTCGTCGGACCATGTATGCAAGGCTCTTTTTCCATGTCCTACATTTCACGGGTCCCGGGGCGAAGGTGTGGCCACCTCCGGGAGTCATTCTTCTCCCCACTTCATTGATGCCCTTGGTTTCTGTCTCTTAGTTTTTTCCTCGGAAGCCTGCATGGTTCCTGTGTTTATTTAGTATTTGCTGTCTGTCTCTCGAGTAAGGTACAAGTCAGGGTAGCACGAAACCCTTCGCTCGTCTGCCTCTCCCTGACGATACAGCCCGCTCGCTCAGCCTTGCTTGCCCTCCGAGCACAAGCAGTAGTTGTTTTCCATCTTGGAAAAGAACCCGGATTGTGGGCGCAGCTTGGGGACAAGCTTGTAGGTTGACCGGTGGCTCCCTAGGGCCTGTTGTCATGGTGCTTCTTTGGGTCCGTCTTAGAGCCACCTGGACGGGGGTGCGGGAGGCACCTTGGGTCCCCAGGGAACATCTGGCACTGTCTGGAGGCATGCCGGGCTGTGGTAAGGAACTAGGGGACGGGGTGCTCCTGGCACCCAGTGGGTGGAGGCCAGCGATGAGCTAGACCATCTGGTAATGGACAAGACCGCCCTCCACTAGGCATCCCGAGCCCTGGGCCCGGATGTTCCACGTTCCCAGCCCAGACAGGTGCTTTCCAAGTGGTTCTTGCGCGCTGGGGAGTTTGCGGACTTTGTCTTGCAGGACTGTCCCAACCAGGAAGGGGGTTTGGTGATCCTTCCCGCATAAAGACCTCCCGAGGAGCAGATGTTTGAGCTCTCACGCACGGCTCTGAAGACGCAGAGTAAGACTCACAGGTCTCGACTGGGTCTCTGTGATACCTGTGGCTTTTGGTCATTTGCTTTGTACCGTATTAATCCTTTAAGTTGTATTAATTCTTTACTGTTGCTCAGCTAACAAATGGACCCTTTATTTGGTGTCGAAAAATCTGTTTATTAGGAGGTTTCCATTGCGAGCTTAGTATTTTTTAATTTTTCTCCAGGTGGCCCTTTCTGTTATGTATTTTCTTTTTCCTCATCAGCAAGACTGCCAAGTTCTTGATAGCAAAGATCATGCCTTCAATTTCTTTTTTGTTCTGCAAAGTAGTGATGTATGATGATTATCGGTCAGTTGCCAATGGAATCCATCACGATGCAAGTTGCAACTCTGTGGTTAAGGGTCATTTATCAAGGTCCCACAGACTAGCCTTTTATACCTTGCTATGAATCCCGTCTCCAGTCTTCAGGAGCCGATAGTTAGCATGTGGGTGCTTGCTTGCTTGCTGTGTGGCAGAAAGAAAACTTGGACCTCCTTAGCGGAAGGCGCCGTGTTACTGAGAGGCTGACTGCCTCATTCTTCCTCCTACACTCATGTTGCTTTTATTTTGGTGACTGAAATGTTGGAGGTGTAAAAAAAAAAAATCAGGAATTGCTTGCTGGCAGGACAAAGTGTAAGGCCGTGAGTTATAGCTTCTCTGCTCCTTCACTTCCATTGTGCACAGCAAGCACAAATACGTATTTGCTTTGGAAAATCCATTTGGGGAAGCATTTGGCATGGAGGGTGCTGGAATCCCCTAGAATTTGCTATGATCTGATCATCGAGGTATCGCCTCTTGGGGCTACCGGCAAGTTACGGAAGTGATCAGAGTGGTTCCCTCTGTCTGTATTATGGTGTGGTAGTTGTGAAGGTAGGTCTTCTGTTCGTCCTGGTTCCCTGCGTGGGAGACGTTTACTGGCTCGTGAGGGGCCCAGAGAGGGTCAGGCCCCGCTCAGGCTGTTCCGTCCTCTAGTTGATCTTTTTTATTTTTATTTTTAAAATTTATTTTTTAAAGATTTATTTGAGAGAGAGAGCGGGAGCCGGAGGGCCAGAGGGGGAGAGAGAAAATCTCCAGCAGACTCCCGGCTCCGTGTAGAGCTTGATGTGGGGCTTGATCTCGCGACTCCAACACCCGGACCTGAGCTGAAATCATCAGCTGAAATCTTAACCTACTGAGCCTCCCAGCGCCCCTTGTTTTGAAAAACTGAAATATAATGGGCACTGTGGTGTTAGTTTCAGGTGTACAATGTCATGATTTATGTCCATGCTGGGAAATGGTCACCGTAATAAAGTGAGTTAACAGGCATCACCACACAGTGGCAAATTTCTTTTTTTCTTTTTTCTCGTATTGAGAGCGTTTAGGATTTACTGTGTTAGCAACATTCAGATACAGAATGCGATGCTGCTGCCTGCAGTGGCCATGCTTACGTACTATCCCGGGACCCACGTATCGCACAGCCAGGAGTTTGCGCCTTCTGACGCCCTTCACCGTTTCGCTGCCCTCCCTCCCACCTCTCAACCTCCGTGTGTCTGATGCTTCCGTGTTTGACCTCCTCCCCTTGCCTTGCCTCTCTTCTGCTTGACGGCTAGGAACAGGCAGGCGACCCGGAAATTCACGAGCAGTAAGAGAGGAGGTGAAAACACAAGTATGTGAACTACCCCAGGAGTAAAAAATGAGAAAGACCCTTAACTGCCGCATTCTGAGGGATATCTAGCTGTTTCACATGTTGTTATGCTTCTGATCTTGGTGATTTCTACCTGTGCTTTTGCCTAAGTTAAACTTTCCAGGGGCACCTGGGTGGCTCAGTCGGTGAAACATCTGCCTTTGACTCAGGTCATGATCCTGGGGTCCTGGATCGAGTCCCGTGTCATGCTCCTTAATTGGTTAGGAGTCTGCTTCTCCCTCTCTCCCCTGCTCGTGCTTGCGCGCTCTCTCTCTCTCTCTCTCGCTATTTTTCTGTCAAATAAATAAATCTTTAAAACAAAATAAAATTTCCATTAAAATGAGCCGACCTCTTGAAAATTGAAATTTAGCAGTTAGAGAAGCAATGTCGGTTTTGGGGAAAGGCACCCCCTCTGCGGCAGGTCCGACCCTCTTAGAGGCACCGGAACCTCACTTGTGCTGAAGGAGTAGCTGGAGGGCGCGTAGGAGGAAGCAGAACTCCTCTTTGCATTCTTCATGCCCGTATCAGGATGTTTGCAGTGTTAATACCTATCATGCACCCAGCAGATGAGGCTTTGCGTTTTGTGCACGGAGAGTGGGGTGCTGCTGAGGTTGGGAGTCCCATGTGTGCGTGCACGTGTGTTCGTGTCACGTTATTTGCACAGAGAGTGCAAGGTTGCTGAGGTTGGGAGTCCGGGGTGTGCGCGTGTGTGCGCGTGCGTGCGCGTGTCAAGTTATTGTACACGGAGAGTAGGGTGGTGCTGAGGTTGGGAGTCCGGGGTGTGTGTGTGTTTGTCTCACGCTATTGTACACGGAGAGTGGGGTGTTGCTGAGATTGGGAGTCCCGTGTGTGTGTGTGCGTGTGTCACATTATTGTACACGGAGAGTGGTGTGCTGCTGAGGTTGGGAGTCCGGGGTGTGTGTGTGTGTGACGTTATTGTACACGGAGAGTGGGATGCTGCTGAGGTTGGGAGTCGGGTGTGTGTGTGTGTGTGTGTGTTCGTGTCACGTTATTGTACACGGAGAGTGGGGTGCTGCTGAGGTTGGGAGTCAGGTGTGTGTGTGTGTGTGTGTGTTCGTGTCACGTTATTGTACACGGAGAGTGGTGTGCTGCTTAGGTTCGGAGTCCTGTGTGTGTGTGTGTGTGTGTGTGTGTGTGCGCGCGTGCGTGTCACGTTATTGTACACGGAGAGTGGGGTGCTCCTGCGGTTGGGAGTCCAGGGTGTGTGTGGGTGTGTGTGTGCGCGTGTCACATTATTGTACACGGAGAGTGGTGTGCTGCTGAGGTTGGGAGTCCGGTGTGTGTGTGTGCGCGCACGTCACATTATTTGCAGAGAGAGTGGAGTGTTCCTGAGGTTGGGAGTCCGGTGTGTGTGTCTGTGTGTGTGTCCCGTTATTGTGCACGGAGAGTGGGGTGTTGCTGAGGTTGGGAGTCTGGTGTGTGTGTGTGTGTGTGCGTGCGCACGTGTCACGTTATTGTACACGGAGAGTGGAGTGTTGCTGAGGTTGGGAGTCCCGTGTGTGTGTGTGTGTGTGAGTGCGTGTGCGTGTGTGTGTGTGTCATGTTATTGTACACGGAGAGTGGAGTGTTCCTGAGGTTGGGAGTCCCGTGTGTGTGTGTGCGTGCGCGCGCGTCACGTTATTGTACATGGAGAGTGGGGTGCTGCTAAGGTTGGGAGTCTGGTGTGTGTGTGTACACGCATGTGTGTGCGTGTATGACGGGGAGAAAGCAACAGAATGACAAAGCTGTTGGGAGTACAGGAATATGCTAGAAGACATGCTTTTGAGGAGAAACAATGAAATTCTGGCGATAGTCCGGGTTCCTGACCGGTGATTCAGACCGTGTGATTGAGAGGTTCCACTGGTCACTTACCTCCTTCCTGCTGCTTATTGGGGTCCCAGGGCCGTGTCTCGGTGTCACCTTCCACAGTGCTCTGTGGCCACGGCTTTTGCTCCCCGGAGATGGTACTTTTCCCCTCGCTCCCTGTGTTCAAAGGAACCAGGAACTGATGGGATCAGATAAGCAGGCTCCGCGTCCCTTGGATGGTTCTGTCCTTCAGCACTGGTGAGACGCCCGTGGTTTTCGTGCCGGCAGCGTGCCTGTGCTCACAGCCCACCCGCGCACCGCACACGATGGGAAACGAGGACTTCTGCAGAGAGGTGGATTCTCCCGTGTGGAGACGGGGTGACGGGAGCCGGTGTGGGTCAGTTCCTGACCTTGTGCATGATTTACTGCGTTGAGTCCAAGAAGCACCATGTAGTTGTGGTTCTAGAGGTTTTCTTGTCCAGTATACGGAGTAATGTTTCCCTGGGAAGAGCCCTCACGTGGGAACAGAATTACTGCATTTTAGTCCTAATGTGGTCATTAAGCACCCACGTGATACTGTCCCCAGGAGGATAAGGGAATTGTCGCATTGCTCCTGCGAACTGAGGGCTAGGGTCACGTGCCCTCTGGGGTCACTCCGTGCCACAACATGATTGATTTTAAGAGTGTTCACGGCTCCTCGTTGGAATTAGTGAAGTTAGAGGCCATTGGTCTGCCACTCCTGGTAGAAATTGCATATGGAGGAACCCAGTGGTTGGAAAGCTGTCTTTAGGATCTCTGGTCACGTGATCAGGAGTGCTCTGTAATAACGATGTTCAGGGGCACTCGTGGTGACTGGACTGCCTTGGACAGGAACCGGGAAAGGCCTACCTTCCAGCACGTTCCCTCTTGGTAGGGTTGTCTTATACCGAGGTCGCAGAGGACTTCTTGATGATCTGGCCGAGCAGATGGGACAGAATTAAAGGCTATTAGGACTCTCCGAGAAAATCAAAATCAGACGCTTAGTCTAAGTAGACGTGAGGAGGACAGTTACCTTTTCCCATCATCTGCTCTTTGGAACACACACAAGCTTGTCCCGCGGTGGCAGACAGGACATACGGAGGGACTTTCTTCCTCTGTCCACGACACGGTTCTTCGATTGAACACAGTAAGTCACGGACGAAGTCAGCAACCGATTTCCACCGGCTCCTGAAAGGTCCCTGGAGAGTCAGCTCGGGGACTCTGCAACGTTAAGAGAAAGAAAAAGTGCAAAACAAACACAAATAAAAAATAGTGAATTTTTTTGTATTTAAGCATTTAGCTTGAGAGTCTTTATTGAAAACTGGTAATCTTTTGCAGATGTACCCAGGCTTTGGTACGTTTTAGGAGGATTCTTTCCTGCTCGATGTGCTTGGTCCTTTCAGGATTTAGGTTACCGTGGTTCTCCAGGCATGGGGGTGTGTTTGGCGGCGGGCACCTGCTGTGACAGATGGACTTGAGAGACGTCAGCCGGCAGCGGGACATCTCTGTGCCCATGCTCTGTCATTTCGTTCTCCTTGGCTCCGGCTTTCTCCTTCCATAGCTGCCCTCGGTGTTCACGTGAACCGCGTCTCCCCTACGTAGAGGGCCACGGCCGGGTTCGCGTAGCCAGCTCTCGTGTGCGCAGGGGACAGAGGAGGGAGGAACGGGGACCAGGGGAAAAGGGGAGCAAGGGACGCCCCATGTGTCGCAGAGGGAGGTCTGTGCAATGTGAAAGGACGGTCAGAGGGTGTGAGGTTGGTTTTAGGTTGAACGGAGAGGACTCTGGTGGCTCTGTCTTGATGGGGTGTGTGGATCTGGGACGTGCTCCTTAGTCCCGGTACTTAGTTCTGTAAAGTCAGCGAAACTCTCTAAGACGTTTTTTTTTTTTAAACATTTTATTTATTTAACAGAGACACAGTGAGAGAGCGAACACAAGCAGGGGGAGCGGGAGAAATGTGCACAGAAATGGGAAAACTTGGGCACTAACTAGACCACGTGAAGGACCCTTGTTTACTGTCTGGGGGCTGAAACGAGAAGGTAGAACTTTGCCTTGTTCGGCCTCAGCTGGACAGCCGTGTCCCTGGGGAGAACTTCTCCCCCGCTCGTGAGTGTCCTTGCGTGAGCATGAAGCAGCGTGGCAGTTGATTGTGGGGTTACCGGTAAACTTTAGCAGATAGGCGGGTGCGAAGATACACGTGGTGCATATCCCTGCGCTTTAGAGCCACGCAGGGACGCGGTCCTGCTTCGAGAGGGATTTCCACAACCCGAAAGCCACCAGCATCTAGCACTTGGGTCTCTTCAGCCCTCTGGAGAGGGAGTTGGAGCTGCTGCAAGCGTTGTGACGGAGTTTCGAGAAGGCACGTGAAAGGTGTGTTGGGGGGGGGGGCGGCAGGATTGAGGAGAAAGCGTCCAGAGCTCAAAGCCGATCTGATGACGTTTGGACCAGCCAGGTGGTTCCAGATCAGACGCCCATTAGTTGGAGAGAAACGGCCGCATTTCCACAGTTATTCCAAAACCAAAGGTTTGACGACAGTTTTATGTATAAACAATTAGTTTGCAGCCATACAAGGTGGAACTGAACACCGTTGCTGTTTTTGAGCCAGCGTTGTCAAGCATTGGCACGTCTAACGGGTTATCCAGGTCGAATCTTCGTTAAGGGGTAATGACGCTGATTGCAAGAAGGGTGACACTGACGTCTTACGGGCTGGGTGGCAGAGCCCGGCGTGCCTCTGAACCACGGTTCGACCCACAGGGGACCCCAGTATTAAGATGTCGTTATTCAACAGATGTTGTAAGGACGGACGGCAAACTGTTAGGGTTACCCCTTCCGAAGGGATGGGAATAAGAAATATCATCTGGTTGAACATGTCACTTACCAGGGTATAAAGTAAAAGGCTTCTCAAGTTGGACTTAAAACCGAATAGACACGATTCATTTCATCAAAAATATCCAGCTGATAAAGGATGAATGGTTTCCAATGGTGATAAAGTCTATTTTAAAAAATTGGAAGGGAAGTGCTTTGTTGTTATCTGCAGTTGGTACAGAGAAGTTCTGGAAGCAGGCGGATCGTTTTCTGCTTCAGGTGACATAAATTGCAGGGCTCATTCTTGGAAAGGCATTGGGGCCTCACCTGTGTTTAGGGCCAAGTCCGTGTCCTTCAGGCAGGAACCGGCAGGAACACGCGTGCTTGTGGTTGGACAAGGACGGGCTTGCTGACCTCCCGCAGCGAGGGGGCCATGGGACATCGTGGCAAGAGCGTGTTAGGAAGAGCTTAAAAGATTTGGTCTTATGTGCAGTGATTCGGAGCAGGGTTTAAGGAATCGGATCCTTGTCTGATGTTGGTCCTTTCTGAAATTGTCACGTTCCCGGCCAGAGAATGCCTCAACCTAGCTGCTTTTCTCTTTCGGTTACTACATATGGGATTGACGGAATGGGTGGGGGATTGAATGAATGGGGTGTGCTTAACCACAAGAAACATGCAAAGAACTGTCCTGAAAGGACTTTTTTTTTAAATTTTTTTTTTAAAGATATTTATTTATTTGACAGAGAGAGAGAGAGAGAGAGAGATCACAAGTAGGCAGAGAGAGAGGGGGAAGCAGGCTCCCCGCTGAGCAGAGAGCCTGATGCGGGGCTCGATCCCAAGACCCTGAGATCATGACCTGAGCCGAAGGCAGAGGCTTTAACCCACTGAGCCACGCAAGCGCCCCTGAAAGGACTTTTTAACGATCACCCATTTCTAAAACCGAGGGTGGTAGCAGCTGGGTATGGTCTCGCCGTCTTCTGTAAGTCCTGATGCTGAAGGACGACCAAATTACTTCCTACAGAACCCTGTTGGTTAGTGAGCTGGAACGGGATTCCGGATTATAGGAACCTCGTGGATGGAGGTAGGGCGGAAGATTTCAGAGTGTGAGATGTACTCTTTTTGGGTGCTCTCGTGAGTGCTGTTTTCTTAATTTCATTTCCACGTTGTTCATTATTTGCAGAATATTACATTTTAACGCAGTACAAGCCCCTTTCTCTTGCTACTTACAGGTAGAGGTTTTTGTGGTTCACTGCCTTTGTTGGTTGTAATTAGTTTTTATCGACTGGGAGGACCTTTACGGGGTTCATTTTGTCCCTTGGATTGGTTATTTTTACTTCTCCAAATCACCACGAGGGTGCCTCAGTAGCAGAGACGATGTGAGATTTTCAAAAATCAATTTTGTATTTTAAGTGATTGATTTTGGTTCATTATAGACTCACAAGACAATGCAAAAACAGGGAGAGGTTCTGTGTCATCACCCAGCTTCCCCCAATGGCGGCATCTTCTGTGACCTTAGGCCACCGTCAGAACCAGGACGTCAAGATCGTGCAACCCCCTTGACCTAGTCCTCAGTCCTTAGCGGGGTTCACCCGCGTTTGCGGGGACACATTGGAGAGTTGACCTTTGAACGATGAGTAATAGCAGACGGGGATGGAATGACGCGTCGGGGTCATAAAGAAGTACCCAGGAAGCATCACCTTGGCTTTGATGGTGGTCCGTGTGGATGGGACAGGTGACAGCACCCCGGGAAGGCAGGACAGGCTTCTGGGGGTGGAACACCGGGTGTTGTGCTGCCCGTGCTGGCTGTGGGGCACGCTCCTTTTTGGTTTTGGTGGTGTAATAAGACCAGCCATTTCCCCTTTACGCTCCAGGCAGACTGATGGAGAGTATTAGGTTTCAGTGCTGTGGAAGGCCCTCTTTCTTGCTAGTTACGGAAAGAGGTTATTATGGGGAAGGAGAAAACCCCACGTGTCACAACGTGGAGTCCTTGGCCGTGGATTCGGTTCTTGTAAACGGGTGAAGCGGCCTCTTTCCCCTACTTCCCGTGACCGTAGTATGGTGTTGGGTATCATCCACTCCGTTGGGACCTCGCGTTGGAAGGGCTTTGCTTTCCTCTGCTTGGGCGGTTTGCTGCTCGTCTTGCCAGGAGAATGGAGGTGGAAGCTGATATTGCAGCGGACCCCAGTCTCCGTGGCCTGGGATGTGGCGGGATGCTTTTTCTTTCCTGCCTGTGGTGCTGGGAAGGTAGCGTGCTTGGCAGTGGTCAGTGAGCGGTGGAGCGCCACGGAGTTGAGTAACTCTCTCTGGGGCGGGGGGCAGGTGTCCTTTATCTCCAGGAGCCCCGTAGCGGCAGCCCCCCGCCCCCGGGACGTGAGCTGGTCTAGAACTCAGTCCAGTAGCTTTCGGGGTGAGGATGGGGAGGCTCTCGTGAGTGCGGCACGCCAGTGAGCTTGCAGAGCAGCCTCTGTGGCTGCTGCACGCCCGAGCCAGGCGGGTTTACCGGCTCGCACCAGTGACCTCGGACTCCGTCTCTCCCTGTCTCTGTTCCCTGTTCGCGTGCGCGCTTTCTCTCTGAAATAAATAAATCTTAAAAAAAAAAAAAAAAAAAAAGACCCCTCTATTGAAACAAGGTGGATGAGCGGTCGCCTGGGACTGGGGGCTTGGGGGTGTGCGCCGTGCAGTCCCTCCCAGACCGGGTGTCGGGCTTCCTCTGGGGGCAGTGATGGTGTTCCGGGACGACTTGGAGGTGCTGGCACAGCGCTGTGCATCTCCGCGGAGCAGCCGGACCGTGCCTGAGTCCCATCTCAACAAATCCCTTTAAAAGAGGTTTCCCTTCTCTGCTTCTGTACTTGCAAGAGTGCTCGTGAGGTACCTGCCGTGACCTCCTGCGGTCGGAGCTCCTTCTCGTGCACCCGTGCGGTGTGGCTTTCAGTGTGGAGAGAACGGGGTTTTCAGTGATCGGTTCCCGGAGACGTGTCCCTGCGTCTCGGGTCTACCCCGGCACGGCTCGGAGCCCGCCGCCACAGTGAGTGGTGAAGATGTGGCTGGTAGGAGAGCATGTGGGGTCCCGTCTTCTCTCTGTTGGTCGCTTCTGCTTTCCTGCGGTCCTCCTCTGCCCCCTCCCCCAAACCAGCGGACTGGCGAGAAACAGAGAAAGGACACCAGTGGGGCACGGCTGAGTATGCTCCCGGCTTTGGAGGAGAGCAGAGCGTATGAGGGAGGGAAGGTAAGAGCCCGCGCTTTCCTGGCAGCCAGCGTCCGGGAGACGTGGCCGGGGACGGACTCTGGGGGACGGAGTCTCGGCCGCCGGGTGCCTACAGACAGCCTTGATGGGACTGCCCAGAGCAGGGAAAACATTTGAAAAATCCGGTACCCCAAATCACCCTAACGATCTTTGATGAAACAGATACAGGTGGCTTGGGAAGAATGCCAAGGAAATTCACAACACACGTGGTTGCACACCGATAACTGATCTCTGTGTTGCTGTGCAGTGAATCTTGCTTGGAAATGATCAGAAGCCCCTAACCGTGAGCACGATGAATTATTTCTCCATTCATACCCTTAGCTAAATAAGAAGCACGCTTCTGGTGAAAAAAATGTTCCTAAAAAAAAGCTTCTGATATGCAGGCGGTCACTTAACTATTTCCTCGCGGTCTGCGACATTGCTGTGAGCTCGCTGCTTCTGCTAAGAAGGCAACGACTGCCATGGGCGGTCAGGGTAAATAAAAGCTTCCAGGGGTCGGGTCTCTTGGAGAAAGGTGGTGTCGACAGCCTCTTCGTGTTTTGTGACCTATGTGGGAACACGGTTTTGCCGTGAGCCGGAAATACTACACACAGTTGCAAGGGAGGGCCGGAGCAGCGGGACTGCAGAGCGTGGGGAGGAAGAGCCCGCTCCCCTTTGCGGTGTCTGAGTTCAATTTGC
>CM052901.1:98602846-98617349 GCA_028534135.1 Potos flavus | reverse complement strand
CACCTGCCTTCAGGTCAGGTCATGATCCCAGGGTCCTGGGATCGAGTCCCACATCGGGCTCCCTGCTTGGCGGGGAGTCTGCTTCTCCCTCTGCCCTGCCCCCAGCTTGCACGCATGCATGCGCACACGTGTGCACTCTCTCTCAAAAATAAATTTAAAAATACAAAAATAAAGAGATTCTGATGTACTAAAAAGAGTTATAAATAAGTAAATAAAAAATAAAACCAAGAACCCTAATGGACACTCACCTGATCTACACACGGATGTACGTCTACCAGTAAACCAACGGGTCCAAGACACACACACACGTGTGTGTGTGTGTGTGTATGTGTGTTACTGTATTTACAGTTTGGTTTCTGTTTCAGAACCTAACTGTAAATAACGTATATGTGTACATACACATACAAACACATACACACACACACACACACACACCCACCCACCCACCCATACGTGCTTCTAACTGCATGTAAAACAGCTGGAAAAAATGCACAACAAACTATCAACAGTGGTTACTCTGCAAGTGAGGTGAAGAGAGAGAAAGAGGCTGTACTTCTTACTCATACCGTCTGGTACTCTTGTTAAAATTTTTTTTACAATTTTAACTAAACAGCATGAACCACAATAAAAATAAATGCATACAAACCTAAAAGGAGGGTCAAATCCAGCGAAAAAATGCTCGCCCATGAAAAAAACGCTTAACCTCCTCCTGGATCTTTCTTCCCTTCCTTCTAAGGCAATGCCTTCGGACAATACTGACCCTCCGGCACATCTCCATCTGTGGGCTCCATGCGATCTAATCTTCAATGAGCAAAGAAGCAGAAATCTCTTCTCTCACCAGAGAAAAAGAACAGAATTGCCAAATCTAGCTCTCGGAGCTCAAGCCCATCACACTGACTTTCCCACGTTGGGTGCTCCACATTTCATGACTGAAGAATGCAGGAGTGAATGGGTTGTACCATACTGGCCTTCTGATCATTTGTTTCCACGATACTGAATTAGTACACTTAATTATAGCTAAATCCCACCAAACGCATTTTTGCTTTTTTGTTTGGTTTTGCTTTGTTCTTAGGTTGCCTGATTCTCAAGCTCCTTCTTTATAAGGGTGAGTGAAATGCCCTTTGTGTGCCGCGTGTGCCTATAGCAAAAAGTACATTCTGTCTGTATTTGGGACTAGAAAGAAAAAGCAAAGTTAGAAACTGGGAAAAGGCTAATGCCCCACTCACACTTAATTCAATGGATAGAAAAAGCATTGTTATGTCTTTTAAACAACAATAAAAGAGGAATATACAAACAACATACAGTATTAGACTAACGGCGACTTTCCCTGGGGCTTGACACTAAATCGTAGGATTTCCCAAAGAACACCCCAAGCGTTAGCGAATGCACGAGCATCTCCACCCCAACTTCATCCTTAACTAAAAAGTATGGGAAAAAACAACACGGCTTAGTCCACTGAAGTTAGACTTCTTTTTGATTAACTCGGTCTTTTGTCGGTTTAATGTAAAACATTTTGCTATTTCTAAATGAGCACATATTTGAAAGGAAGATAAATCGCCTTTGGCGTCACCTCCCTCCGTGGCTCCAATCTTCTTTGAAGGAGCCCAAAGTGCTGCACTCTGACCGCCACGAAAGAAGGTTAGCTTTACAAGGACGAAAACACAGCAGGAACATTTCCGGGCGAGAAGAGGCCCCCGCCAGAGTTGGGCGTCCCTGGCTCACGCTTGCTCTCTGGCTGGCCTTCACCTGTCACATCACTGGGCCTCTCCCGCACAAAGAACAAACTCCCACGTGGCGCGAGGGCATGGGGAAGGCCGGCTGGGAGGACCAGGCTTCAGCACCCGCGCCTCGCCCCCAGGACCCCGTGCCGCCCGGAGCCCCGTTTCCAGTACCGTGCACTCTGGGCCCGGCTCCTGTCGCGGTCGCCCGCCCGGGACACCAGGCCCTGTGCACCCCACGTCCTGCCTGGCACCGAGGAGTGCCCAGTGTTTGCTCCGACACAGGGAAGACGAGGACGAGCTACCATGACCTCTGCCAGGAAGGGCACCGGGAGGTCTCCGTGCGTCCGACAAGCACCCGCGCGTCCAGACGGTCCTTTCCACCCCCAAGCACAACGGACCCCTGTCCCCGCGGCAGCCCCCGGAGGATACAGCATAGCAGAGAAGTCAGGAAGGTCCCTGGATTCTCCGAGTCTCTCCTCCCCCTGACCCTCACCTGCCAGCCACTCCTCGAGCCTCCTGGTGCCTGAGCACCGTGTTCCCGAGGCTTCGGCCAACAACCAAGGGCTCCACCGGCGCCACTGTCCTGGCCCTTCCTTGGGGCCAAGGGCAGGTGTCCTGGCCCTGCTTCCCCCCACGTCATGGGACCTCCCCCTCCTCGCCCTGCCATCTTTATCTACTACAAGCCAGTCACGCAGACCTCGGGTTCGCTGGTGAAAATAAACACAGTCTGGGCTCTGCACATGCGACCCCCTCCAAACAGAAAAACAGAAGAACAAATATCATCCCAGAAACGGATACAAGAGACAGAACTGGAACCTCCCATCAATGCTTTGCTACGAGAAAAGTCACATAAACCAGGCTGAAATGATTACAACCAAAAGAGTGGCATGAATGCTGGCCCGACCTTTGAGGGAGGGAAAACCACCACCACCAAGAAACCACACAGATTAAATCTCATCTCCAGTCTCCATAAATCGTTATGTTTCAACCATTAACTGAACCTCCAGACATCAAACACAGCACGAATATCCCCAGCGGTTAACACTTAACAAACTCCTTGAATCAGCGTCCTGTCCCCTCCACGGGCCTCGACGCCTAGGACCCTGAACTCAGACGCACTCTAACCACGTCCAAAGGGCATCTTCTGGGCTTGGTCATGGTCACAGAAAATCACTTTCCTTCCCAAACCTCCAATGCTCAAAGTCCCACCATGCCACCCACCTCTCCAAGTGGCCTCACAAATCCCCCCAGACCTCTGCAAACGACCATCAATTACAAGTCTACACCCACGTTCACGCAGCACTATTCACGGAGGCCGAAAGCTGCAAAGAATCCAAGTGTCTATCGGTGGATGAATGGAGAGACAAACAGCAGACGCGCTCGACCGGTTATCACTTATCCTCAAAGAGGAAAGAAATTCCGACACCTGCTCCAACATGGAATGGCCCGCTGGGACATTACGCCAAGTGAGACAGGCACGTCACGACCGCACGATTCCACTCGTAGGAGGTACCCCGAGTCGTCAGATTCAGAGACAGAACAGAGACGTGACCAGGGGCTGGGGGAGGGGAGAATGCGGACCAGTCTCGGGGTGGGAAGAGGAAAAAGTTCTGGAGATGGCTGGTGGGGATGGCTGCACAACATGGTGAATGTACTTAAAACCACAGAACTCTAACAATTTAAAAGGGTTAAAATGGTAAATTGTTGCTTATATATATTTTACCACAATAAAAAGAAAGTGAATAAAACTTGAAGTTCAGTTCTTCCATCCCACGCGCCCTACCCATTTCAAGTGTTGGCCGGCCACACCGGAACCCCCACCATACTGGATCGCACAGAAGGCCTGTACCCCCACAGAAAGTTCCACCGGACAGCGCTGGCCTGGCGGCTGTTAACTGAGTTCCCCTGGGCTAACGAACTGGGCCCACAGGCACAACTGAAAGGTACATTCCCTATACTTAATCGGCCTCTTCAGCTATCTGGTACCCACACACTCACTCAGCAGTATTACTGAATACCACTCATCTTTGTGCTAGGCACTTGCTTCAAGCAAGACATTCTCAGTAGCTGAACACCCCCGCGGGATGGTGGAGGAGCCCACAGTTTAAAAGGTAAGTCACAACATAACACACGACATTTCACCGACAGAATCCAAATGCTACGTTTCTGGATTTCGTTCTTGACAGCACCCATTCCAGAATGTTCTACCCTGCTCAAGGGTTGAAGCCCCCAAACCCAGTGCTGAACTCTTCTAAAGAGTCTCTACTCTGCTCTTGCCACCTACTGGCTCATCTTCTATGCCCGTTTCCTTTCTCATCTCGAAGAATTAGCTGTTTTACCTTCCCAACGTTAATCTCACCAACATCTCTTGATTCCGTCCTTTCTCCTGCTTGTTCTGGGCTCTGCTTCATCCGCCCCATCATCCTTGTCTCTTGTCTCTCCACATCTGTAATTCCAAGACTCATTCTGCAAACAACCTCCACTTCCTCTTACTGAACGGAAAAAACGGCTTTTTGAGGTTATCTTCTGCTTCCCAATCCATCGAGGGTTGACAAACTACTTCAGTAACAGGCCAGATGATAAACACTGTGGGCTTTGCCAATCACACCAGTCTGCGTCGTGTATTGCTATTTACCTTTCACAACTCTTTAAAAAGGTAAAAAGCATTCTCAGCTTGGGGTTGGGGGGCGTACAAGAACGGACCACAGGCTCCATCTAATAATGTGCCAACTCTAATCTACGCGTTACTCTCAGATCATTGCTTCTTAGGTGTAATTTTTGATGTGTTCCTCCCCATCCAAGAAAAAACCTCAGCGGTTTCCCCTGTTTTCACAGAATACATTCTGTCCTCCAAGGGCAGCCCTTCAACACCTCAACTCGCCGCCGGAACATCCCAGCTCCCTGTTCGCCTTCCGACGCTTCTGAGCACTGCCCCATAACAGCCTAGTCTGTGCTCTGTCGTGCCTCATTCACGCCGATGCGTTAGCTGGGAAAGCTCCGCGCCCTCACGCCACGGCTCCAAGTGTACACGCGACCTCCCTCACCGACCACCACCCTTCCGCAAATCTCTGTGTCCAGTTCAAGCGACCTTCCTGTGCTCCCACGGACCCAAGCTTCCCTGACGTGGTGTGTGATCCGGGAAACCCCGGATTCCCAGAGCTAGTTATTCCTAAAAAACCACAGATACTCAACAAAGGTTTTCTTAAAGAAGTGGCATGTCTCTTTTAAGATCGCATCAGAAGCAAAACTGAAGAGGTATCCTCGCCTGGATCACCGCTAACCACCACCGAATCAGATCTGCACAAGCCCACGTGGGACTTATGAACGCGAGAACCAGTTTCATTTATCGTGTCTGCTAGGGCTGTCTCAGAAAACAGCATGCCTGACAGGGCACCATCAAACTCATCTGTTTGGACTAGATGCTCCTGTCCCCTCAAAATCCGTACGCTGAAACCTAACACTCGGCGTAACGGTACTGGGAGCGGGGCCCCTGGGAGGTAGTTTGTTGAGGAGGGTGTTGCCCTCCTAACAGGCCCAGTGCCTTTACGGAAGACACCCCAGAGAGCTCCCTCACCCCTGCCACCACCCGAGGGCACAAGATGGAGGTGCATGACCCTGAAAGCAGGCTCAGCACACCCCGAATCTGCCTAAACCACGACGCTGGGCTTCTGGACTCCAGAAACGGGAGAAAGTAACTTCTCTTGCTCCTAAGCCCTCCTCCGCCGCCCCGTCAGGTCATGGTACTTGGTCACAGCAGCCCCAACAGACTAAGACAACCACTCTTGAAAAGATTCAAAACTCTTGGGTGTTTGGGCAATCGTCATGAGCAGCACCCGTTGACAAAGCCTCAGGGATGAGTGATCCTCAACAGCCGAAGCCCTTCATGACACGCCTACGGATCACACTCGTGTGGATGTCACCCTCCACGCACTCAGGGACTTAGGAAGCACCTACTATATGCCGACACAGCGCGAAGGAGGGAGCAGCCGTGGGAAGCAAAACCACCTGTAACACCGAATTCTTCAGGATGCCTGAACAAGGATGCCAGGACGTGTCTGCGGCTAGCATACACAGATTGGGCAAGACAGTAGGGGTCTCCAGGGGGAGGACCAAGATCCCTCAGGCTCCCCTCACCCACTACCACATCTGTGCTCTGCTCAAAGTTAGAACTCGATAAATATTAGCTATTTGGAATCAAGTTCCAAATGATTACACGAAAGTTCGTTGGTAACTCTGGAAGGAATTAGTGGATTGACCTTTCAGTAATTGCTTCAAGACCAAAAAAGAAAGAACAGTAACTTACAGTCTCAAAACAATTCTAGAAATATTTAAAATAACAGAAAGTCTTTGGTGAACAGCCTCTGCACTTCAGTTTCTGTTCGAGGGAGATAA
This sequence comes from Potos flavus, assembly GCA_028534135.1. NCBI lineage: Eukaryota > Metazoa > Chordata > Mammalia > Carnivora > Procyonidae > Potos > Potos flavus. Next base: position 98,611,236 of record CM052901.1, on the reverse strand, counting down.
ATGGCTCTTGTCCCACCACCGGAAGAGAAAATTAAAGTCACTGCTTCAACCCAATAGCTGAAACATGCCGTCTCCATCATCAAATTTCAGTTAGAAGTCTTTGACCTCACGACGTCATTTTACTGTCAGTGCCGTTCCCTTTCCGGTGAGGTTAAATGCACCACGGCGGTGGGGAGGGGTCTCGTTTGGAAGATGGGTCCTCATCTTATGAGGATTAGTTGTGCTTGGATTTCACAGCTGAGCTAAAGAGGCTGCTGGGTTGACATTTATACTCACATTCCACGGAAATTATTTTGTAATTACTACCTGCGTATAACAAATGGGACTTATTTAACTTTGTAGGGCATTGCCAGTATGACATTTATACCACATGATAAAACTGCTCGGTTCGGACGCCCGGCCAAACACCAACAGTCCAATACACTTAGAGTTTGACAGCTTCGTGTTCCGACCACGTAATCACCATTGTAATACTTGCTCACAAGCTACGTCAAAAACATCAAAGCTATGAACTTAAGTTCTCACAGGACAGAAGAATGCCACGACCTGTGTGTTGAAATCATCAGTTATTAAAAAGAAGGTGTAACCGTGTATCTTAGCAGTAGGATGCGTGAACAGACAGAGCCCACGCCGGCCAATTTGGGCTGATCAATTTCACAGCCATTCCAGGGCCAGGAGCGAATCACTCAGGAGTGCCGGGCGGACACGCTGTGCGAAGTTAAACATCCACGCTTCCCCTCTTATTTCCCCAATCTCGGTCGCCAAGACTCTCGTGCCACTGTGCTCAATGGGACTCGAACTACATCACTATGACCCTCCCCTGCCTGAGATACCACTACGGACATATTCTCTCCCGGTATCGGTGCACAGAGACACTCCTAGAGACAGAATTTTAGACGAGTTATTTTCAGCCAAACAAAAAGAATATACAGCACACTGTTCTTTAATACTTAGTGCCTCACACTAAACATAGAAGACGGTCTCCGGGGGCACCTGGGTGGCTCAGATGGTTAAGCATCTGCCTTCAGCTCAGGTCATGATCTCCAGGTCCTGGGATCGAGTCCCATGTCGGGCTCCCTGCTCAGTGGGGAGTCTGCTTCTCCCTCTCCCTCTGCCTCTCTCCCTGCTTGTGCTCTGTCTCTGTCTCTCCATCTCTCTCAAATGAATAAATTAAAAAAAAAAAAAAAAAAGATGGTCTCCAAACAAATCGCATACAAAGAACGCTGTCCTCTACTATTAATTTTCACAAGAAGTCAGCCGAGTCCTACCACTCGGGCAAAATTAAAGAGTGCCTGGTTATTTTCACAAAACCACATTTCTCAGAGCTGCGCATCGCGTCTTCCCGGGTCCGTGTGACTCCCGTGTGAGGGCTCTGCTGACTCAAATACCCAAAGACCTCGCTGCCATCAGGTACGCAGGGCAGCCCTCAGGCTGCGTGTGCCCGCGGGAAACGCAGACGTCTTTCCGGTCAAACACCTGGAGGCACACGTGCCCATCCCTGAGCACGTTCCCGAGTGTGCAAGTCGTGCACACCCTTCACCCCGGCGCCTTCATTCTCAGAACAGAAAAGGGCTCCACCTGGGCGGGGCTGCTCTGCTTCCTCAAGAAGGACTGGAAGGTTCCTCCGCCTGCCGAAGGGTAACAAAACTAGCACGGCTCACGCGTGCACGGCACACACAGCAGAGCCCTTTCGCAAGTGGTGGCCCCAAATCGCCTGAGACAATGACGGTCCTGGAGGTTCCGCAGCAGGGAGAAGGGGTAAGAATTCAAGTGCGATGCTTTCTGGAGGCAGGTCGGCATCAATACTGAGCTGTGAAAAGACAGAAACTCATGTGTCCCGCCTCTGAAAAAGGGAATCCTAAAAACAGGTGACAATGATGGCATGCCAAGCAAGCACCAGGCCCTCTGCTGAGCACTGAACATGAAGCAGCTTTACAATCTCCAAGAAATCCTATGAAGGCAGGTACCAAGGACCCCACTCAGGGATGGAAGCAGGAGTCACACGGGACACGGACTACAGGTATCCCAACGTCACATGGATCTTAGCAACAAGAGAGAGAAGAAAACAAAACAAAACAAAAACATTAGGACATTCAAAACCATTGAGTCATACTCTTTAAATGAATGGGCTGTATCGGTGCATGACTTCCATCTCAAAAAAGCTGTTTCTTTCAAAGTCCAAAAGAGCCAAGAATAAGTGCATCTCGTTGTATGTAAATCATACAACGATGTGATCCGGGTTGAAACAAGTACTGTTTTGCACGGAGAATGCACAAAAAGAGAACTGTATAATAACATGTGGCCAAGAAGTAACTCTATGTTGATAAAAAAAAAAAAGTCAAAGATTTTAAATGAGAGAAGCATTTCCAAATGAAGCGTGTATGACTACCTCATAACGACAATGATTTCAAACTTTGGTTCTGCTGTGAAAAATCCACTGTCAGCACAGGGAAAGAGAACAAAAATCGTCACCCACCATTTCTCTGCCTCCCAGGCTAGTCTTTAGCGCAACAAGATAGCTAAGCAGAAAAGACAGTTTGAGGAAACACGGACACGGGCCAAAAGGCTGCTGCACGGTTCCTTCTGCTCACCTCCCTGTGACTCGCTGCCGGCACCCACAGCAGACCACTGGCCCCAACCACACATTCCCTCCACGTTCCCAGCACGGGGCACATCAGCACGCAAAACACAGGGATGTGAAGTGAACTCAACCGTAACTGGAGACAGTCTGCTGGCCGCTTCTCCTGTCAAAGCAGGCTGAGGAGGACACCCAGAAGCAGAGCTGGAGTCCCCATCTGAATTTCTGCTACCTTGATCATCCTGGCCTGATAATTCAGCATCCCTGACCTTCACGGTTCCAAAGTATCACGTAAATACCGAACTGTCACTTGTCTTTACTTTGGGTCTTCTGTGTGCGAGACTGTCCATTTTTGCCTTAGAAACATCACCCTGACCTTAAGGTCCGCCCTCCCGAAATAACCAGTTAGAATGTCCACAGAGGATTCCAGAGCAATCTGAGGGTTCTTTGTGGTTAGAACTTGAAAGCAGCAACATCTGAAAAGGGCGAAGTGTATCTTTTCATTGAAGATTTTCACTCAGAAGGAAACGAAAAGTTCCCAAAAGCTGTCCTCCTAATGCATCTCCCTCATATAAAAACACCTCTGAACTGCAGCATTTGTGTTCCTAGAATTTCATTTATACACACTTAAGGACTAGAGAAAAAGGTTTTTGCAACACGGGAAAGGAGAGGAAAGAACGTAGGGTTAGGAAATCAAAAAAGAAAGAAAACCACCCCAAAGGCTGCAGAACAGAAACGTGCACTCACATATTCAACGCTACTGTTACAAGTTCTATGGTGTGAGGGGCTGCCTGTGTTCCCCTCCAATATATACATGAACCCCTAACCCCCGGGACCTCAGAGTGTGACTGTATTTGGAAACAGTGTCTTTAACAGGGTAATTAACTTAAAAACGAGGTCATCGGGAGAGGTCCTAACCCAGCGTGACTGGTGTCTTTATTAAGAGGAGACTAGGACAGACAAACGGAGAGCAAACACAAAAGCCACGGACAGAGGCCTCAGCAGAAACCGCCGCCACCACCCCCATCCCCACTGACACCTACGTCTCAGACTTCCAGCCTCCAGAGCTGCCAGAAATAAAGGTCTGTTTAGACCGCCCAGGCTGTGGCACCCCAAGCAGGCTACGACACGCTCTGCCAAGCTCTGTGCCTGGCCCAGGCAGGGCCATGGGCATGCTGAGCTAAATTACTCTCTCCCATTCCTGAACAGGAAAAGCAGAAGGCAAGGAGGCTCATGGTGATTTATCTTGCCCCCTCCCCTCAGACTCTCTGTGCCCTGCGAAATGAGAAAAACGGATGTGTTTGGACATAATGCCTCTTCTCTCCGTAGGTCTGTTTCCCACCCGTATAACGGCACTCGCGACATGTACTCACCGGGATTCCCTGAGTGAACGAACACGCAGTTTTCCTCCTACGCCACAATCGTTCCGTAAACAGGATCATTTTTGAAACAGGGGGCGGGGGGAACACCCTAGGTCAAGTAAGCTGCCTCTATGGAAGTAGGAATTAGGCACCAGAAAATCTGTACAGCTCCTAAGAAACTCCAGCAGGCAGCCCGGTGGAGAAGTCAGACCCAGAGAGTCAAGGGCGCTCTAAAGCGAAGACAGAAAAAGGAGAGCTACGGAGAGGTCAGGTCCTGTGGCTTAACTGCCAGTGGGCAGCGGGTGGGCATGTTGATGGAGAAGGGTACAGAGGCAGAACACAAAGATGAAGATCAGGAACCCCACTGAGGCCCAGAGCCTTCCACCTTGAATCTCCTGACACACCCTTGTGAAATCCATGCTATTATTATTCCCAAGTCAGTAACAGAGACTACAGGGGACCATTCTAGCAGGGGACAGAAGAGGAGGGGACAGGGACCATCCTTTAGGTGCACTGGGCCTACATAATGCCCCAGAGACGTTTGGGGACAGCAGGTGACACAGTCCCATGCCCTGCAGGGAGCTGAAGATTCTCAAGTGGACACATCACATCCGCACTCAGGGCGGGGCGCCAGCTCAGACGTGGGGATCCACAGACCTGGCGCCCAAAAGTAGGGGAAGACCAGGCAAAAAGGACGGCTGCCTGCCTCACCAGGATCCTGACCACCCTATGGGTCTCCTGCATCTCATCCCCTCCGCCCTCACACCGGGTCCAGTCCCTGCAGAAACACAGCCATCCCTGTTCCAGGATTATCTGCAGCGGACCTGGTACCGCCTTACAAACAGCCCAGAGAAAATGCTTTCACAGCGAGAATATGTTTAGATCCTTACGTGGGCTACTCCACTCTGAAAGGAGAGCTAGTTCTAACCGAACACATCTGAAAACGTAATGAAAGAGGGGAAATTAAAGCAAAAAGCAAAATGTGTCATTCAAAAATGTATACTTAGGGGGAAAAAAAAACCAGAAATGTGTTCCTCTTGTTACATTTTAAGGTTTCAATTGTTAAAGTCAATCCAGATAAATGGCAAGACAGAAAGACAAACATAATTCCTTAAAGTTGATAGGCCGAATGGATTTTCTCACCTTATTTTGAAAGAGAAACGTAAATATTTTTGAAGAGGCAGGAAAAAAATTAAAAAAGAAACAAGCAGTACTTTTTAAAAAAAAAAAGCCTGTTTTTACAGCGTGAAAGCTGTGGGTAATTTAAGAACATAAAAATGTGTGAGGTAGTCTGTTCATTAAAGTGTAGCATTTAGTGTAAATTAAATTTTAAACTATAATTTACCCAGACAATAATTTCAAATGTAATAACTGAATTTGTTTTAATTGCTTTTAAATCGTGCTGGCAAAAATTTAAGGAAACTCCTAATTCCTGCCAATATCTGAGAAGCAGCCAAACTCAAGCACAGAAGTAAAATCATCACAAAAGCAAATCTTCTCGGCCTTGGTGTCCTCCACAATGCCAAGCGGAACCAGGAGCTGCTTACTTTAACAAAAGAGAAGGAAAAAAAAATGAGAGAAAAACCTGCACTCCACTAAAATAATGTCTGGCTTATAAACATACATTCGTTTTGAAAAATGTCCACTATAGCGCGATGCTTCCTGCGTGTGGTTTTCAAAATCGCCTTTCTGGTTGCAAAACGAATTCATAAACGTTCTTCCCGCACCCGTGATTTTCTCTTTCCTGTCGTGGCTTGTGTTTATTTCTCAACGCGGTGTATTTGGAGACTTGAACCCGTTCTTTCATGTTTTGACAAGGGAAGGTCCCTGGCATGGAGGTTCTCTGCCGCTTTTTACACCCTGAGCCTCATAACCCCTTTCCGCTATTCCCCAATTGCGTCAGAGGACACCGCAGGTGGCAAGTGGCAGCCCCGCGAACCAGGGGGGCTCTGGCCGAGGTACAGACGCCTGGCTAGCACCGCGGGGCAGCACCGCGCCCCCGACCTGCAGGCATCCTGCCAGCCTCCTACGCAAGGTCCCGACCCCGCGCGCTCCACCTGCGGGAGTCCCGCAAGCGTCACACACAGCGACCCAACTCCGTGCGCTCCCCGAGGATGTCCTGTGAGCGTCCCACGCGGCGTCATACACAGCGACCGCACTCCGCAGGCACCACCTGCTGACGCCACACGCAGCGTCCCCCCTCGTACACACGATACCTGAAGCCGTCACACGTAACGTCCCCGCACCACGCACCACCTGCGGATGTCACACGCAGTGACCCTGTTTCTCGTGCCACCTGAAAACATCACACGCAGCGACCCCGTTCCGCGCACCACCTGAAAACGTCAGACGCAGCGTCCCACTCCGCGGGCGCCACCTGAGAACGTCATACGGAGCGTCCCCACTCCGCGCGCCACCTGCTGACGTCACAGGCAGCGTCCCCACTCCGCGGGCGCCACTGGAGGACGTCAGACACAGCGTCCCACTCCGCGCGCCACATGAGGATGTCACACGCAGCGTCCATACTCCGCCCGCGCCACCCGCGGACGTCACACGCAGCGTCCCCACGCCGCGTCTCTACGCTGCGTGCTCACTCTGCACGCCACCTGACGTCACGCGCAGCGTCCCCACTCCGCAGGCGCCACGTAAAAACGTCACACGCAGTGTCCCTACTATACGTGCCACCTGCAGACGTCACACGCAGCGTCCCCACTCTGCGTGCCACGTACAAACGTCACACGCAGCGTCCCCACTCCGCAGGCGCCACCTGAGGACATCACACGCAGCGTCCCTACGCTACGTGCCATCTGCAGACGTCACACGCAGCGTCCCCACTCTGCGTGCCACCTGCAGACGTCACACGCAGCGTCCCCACTCCACAGGTGCCACGTGAAGGCGTCTCACGCAGCATCCCTACGCTACGTGCCACCTGCAGACGTCACACACAGCATCTGTACACTACGTGCCAGCTGCAGACGTCACACGCAGCGTCCCCACTGAGAGCCACGTGAGGACGTCACACGCAGCGTCCCTACGCTACGTGCCACCTGCAGACGTTAACACGCAGCGACCCCCTCCACAGGCGCCACGTGAGGACGTCACACGCAACGTCCCTACGCTACGTGCCACCTGCAGACGTCACACGCAGCGTCCCCACTCTGCGTGCCACGTGAAGACGTCACACGCGGCGTCCCTACACTACGTGCCACCTACAGACGTCACACGCAGCGTCCCTACGCTACGTGCCACCTGCAGACGTCACACGCAGCGTCCCCACTGAGCGCCACGTGAGGACGTCACACGCAGCGTCCTCCGCGCGCGCAACCTGAGGACGTCACACGCAGCGTCCCTACGCTACGTGCCATCTGCAGACGTCACACACAGCGTCCCCAACTCCACAGGCGCCACGTGAAGACGTCACATGCGTCCCTACGCTACGTGCCACCTACAGACGTCACACGCAGCGTCCCCACTCTGCGTGCCACGTGAGGACGTCACACGCAAGGTCCCTACACTACGTGCCACCTACAGACGTCACACGCAGCGTCCGTACACTACGTGTCAGCTGCAGACGTCACACGCAGCGTCCCCACTCTGTGCGCCACCTGCAGACGTCACACGCAGCGTCTCTACGCTACGTGCCACCTAGAGACGTCACACGCAGCGTCCCCACTCTGCGCGCCACCTGCAGACGTCACACGCAGCGTCCCCACTCCGCGGGCGCCACTGGAGAACGTCAGACATAGCGTCCCACTCCACGCGCCACGTGAGGACGTCACAAGCAGTGACACCGTCACACGCAGTGACACCCCCCACTCCGCAGGCGCCACGTGACATCACACGCAGTGACACCCCCCACTCCGCAGGCACCACGTGAGGACGTCACACGCAGCATCCCTACACTACGTGCCACCTGCAGACGTCACACGCAGCGTCCCCACTCTGCGTGCCACGAGGACGTCACACGCAATGTCCCTACATTACGTGCCACCTAGACGTCACACGCGGCGTCCTTACACTACGTGCCAGCTGCTGACGTCATACGCAGCATCCCCACTACGCAGGTGCCACGTGAGAACGTCACACGCAGCGTCCCTACGCTACGTGCCACCTGCAGACGTCACACGCAGCGTCCCCACTCTGCGTGCCACGTGAGGACGTCACACGCAACGTCCCTACCTTACGTGTCACCTACAGACGTCACACGCAGCGTCCGTACACTACGTGCCAGCTGCAGACATCATACGCAGCGTCCCCACTCCGCAGGCGCCACGTGAAGACGTCACACGCAGCGTCCCTACGCTACGTGCCAGCTGCAGACGTCACACGCAGCGTCCCCACTCTGCGTGCCACGTGAGGACGTCACACGCAACGTCCCTACGCTACGTGTCACCTACAGACGTCACACGCAGCGTCCGTACACTACGTGCCAGCTGCAGACGTCATACGCA
>CM052901.1:98536608-98595172 GCA_028534135.1 Potos flavus | reverse complement strand
ATGTGTCACAACAGAAAATTGAGTTTCTTATTCTACTTGTATTGAATTTAAAGTCCGCTTAAACTAGGGCTTCAGGTGTTTGTATTCTTGACTTCTAATAAGCAGATACTCTAGTGAGTTTCATCTTTCATCTTCTGGATTCTGTTGTGAGTATACAAGAAGTGGTTTATGTATTGTGGTTTTCAGCGCAAGGCAGCTGAAAATCATGTTATGTATAAAGGTGACTTGATTCAATAAAATTTATTGTTCAGGTGTAATTTGAATTAGAAAGCCCTTCTATATCCCTCTAACCAAGGTAAATTAAGCAATTATGCTTTTGACATTAGAGGAAATGCACTATTTAAAATCCTTGATATTTGAGTAAATGGAATTTCTGTTTTTTTAAACATTGGAAGTTGTCTGTAGTTTTTTGGTCATATCGTAGCAATATGTCTTACTTAGTATTCATATACACGTATCTTGTAGATAGTCTTTGCTTCAAGGATCTCAGAGTTCTTTTAAAAAAAGAGTTTTACTGAGACATAATTTACATAACCACAAAATTCACCTGTTGTGTAGAATTCAGTGATTTTTAGTAAATTCATAGAGTTGTGCAGATATTATTACAATACAGTTTCAGAACATTTAATCAGCCCAAAAAGGTACCCTGTGTCCACGGACAGTTCTCCCCTCCCTGCTAAGCCCTAGAACCACTAATCTTTGTGTCTCTGTGGATCTGCCTATTCTGGACATTTCAAATAAATGGAATCCTGCAATATGTATCTGATCTCTTTCATTTAGTGTAATGCTTTCAGAGTTCGTCCATGTTGTGGCATGAGTCCATATTTCACTCTGTTGTTGAACGATGTTCTCGTTATAAATAGACCCTATTTTGCGTATCCATTCATCATTTGATGGACATGTGGGCTGTTTCTACTCTTTGGCCATTATGAATAAGCTGCCGTGAATGTTTGTTTACAGATTTTTGTATGAACCGATGTTTTCATTTCTCTTGGGTGTATTCCTTAGAGCAGAATTGCTTGACTGTATGAATTCTGTGTGTAACTGTTTGAGGAATTGCCAGACTGTTTTCCAAAGTGGCTGCTACGGTTTCCAATCCCAGCCCTGCTGTGTGAGCCATTCCAGTTTCTCCATATCGTCACCAAGGCTTGTTATCATTTCTCAAAGAAATTTTTGAGCTGCTGTTAGAACACCTACAGTGTCACCTGTTGGGTAATTAGGAAATTAGGGATTTTCATTACCCGCTTCAGAGACCACAAGCTCCTTAAAGGAAGGAACTGGGCCGATCCTCGGCTTCTGTGCCTTGTGGCAAGCCTCTCCTGAAGGTTGGTCTCAGTGGCTGAGACAATAAAGGAATTAATGCATGGTTCCCAATAGGGAAAGGAATCGTGGGGCACCACTTGTCCAAGGGCCTGCAGAGCGGGGGCTTGTGCACAGATGAGTGAGGACCGTTGAGTGCTGGTTCCGTGCCATTTGTCCCAGAAGATAAGTGCCCAGACTGAGTGAAGCACACTTCGGGGTCGTTAACCTTCACCCTGTACTTCTGAAGAGCTGACTGGAAGACGTGCTTGCATTTTTCAGGGACGGGCTGAAGTTTGAAGCCTTTGGAGTGAAGGCGGGTTTTCTCACAGGAGCTCTAACGGAGGGGATACGGTAACACCACGGTGGGTTCGACAGCCTCCAGTGGGAGGCGCCGCAGAGACCACACTTGGTTGTCATGTAAACGCTCTGAGACCTAGAACTCTCTCTCTCTCTTTTTATAAAAATGATTTTATTGATTTATTTGAGAGCGAGAGGGCATAAGCAGGTGGAGAGGCAGAGGGAGGGGGAGAAGCAGACTCCCTGCTGAGCCTGGAGCTGGATGAGCTGCTCAGTCCCGGGACCCCGAAATCATGACCTGAGCTGAGCTACCTAGGGGCCCCTAGAGCTGTCTCTCACAGCGAGTACAAGGTACACAGTCTCATACTGTCTAATACAGTCTAATACAGAGTGCTGAATGCTATAGCATGGTATGAATGTAGGACAGTGGGATCTCAGCGGCAGGAAAAAGGGGGTATGAGTTTCCTGTTGCTGCTGTAACAAGTGACACAAACTTTGTGGCTTCAAACAACACAAATGTAGTTTCTTACGGTTCTGGAGGCCACGAGTCCAAAACGGGTCTCACTGGACTAAAAGTGAAGGATCTGTAAGGCCACATGATTTTCTGGAGCTTCTGGGGGGGAAATTTTTGTTTTTTGTTTTTGTTTTTAATTGCCTTTTCCAGCTTCTAGAGGCTGCCTCCAATCCTTGGCGCATGACCTTCCTTCATCTTCCTAGGCTCACAGGTTCTGGAGGTTAGGGTATGCACAACCTGGGTGGGGAGGGGCATTATTTCACTTACCGTAGGTGGCATCTGCTTACGGTATTGTGATAACTTATTCTTGATGGTAGTATTTGCCCTGGCCCCTGCTTTTCTAGCTGTGGAGAAGCCAGCACTTTCGGCAGGCAATATAAGGAGCCTGGGTTTGTTTTCCGAAGCAGTGTAGTCACCCGTGACATATTTTTGAGTAATGAGGTACATCAGACCTCTGCTTTAGGAAGATTCATCTGGTTTTGTTGGATTTGCAGGGGGAGAGGTCAGGAGGAGGGAAGTTATATGCAGTCATTCAGGAGCCAGGCCATCAAGTAGGGGAGCGGCAGCGAACATGGAGAGATGCAATGTTAGAGACACCGTAGGGTCAATCAGATGACTTGGCTTGTGATTGAGGGAATGTTGGGAAAGGGATGGCAGAGAGAAAGGAATGAGTCTCTGGTGGGAGCAGCAGAGTTTTGGGTCTGGGAGGGAAGGGTAACAAGGGGTGGGTCAAAGACATAGTAATGTGAGGCTGGGAAGAAAGTGAAGATTGCGTTTGAAATAGTGACCTTCTGATGCTAGACAGGGACCCCACTCGAGATAGAGAAAGTAGGCAGAAGAAATATTGCCTTGAAATAGAGCTTTAGAACTACCTGCAAAAAATCTTTAAAAAAAAAAAAATGGGGGGGAGCGTCTGGGTGACTCAGTTGGTTAAGTATCTGCCTTTGTCTCAGGTCATGATCTTAGGGTCCTGGGATCAAGCCCTGCATCGGGCTCCCTGCTCAGGGGGAAGTCTGCTTCTCCCTCTCCCTCTGCCCTTCCCCACCATTTGTGCGTGTGCGTGCTCTCTTTCTCTCTCTCTCTCAAATAAATAAAATCTTAAAAAAAAAAAAAAAGTTACCTGCAAAGAGGGCTGCCGTCTTGGATGGTATTACAAGGGAGCAAAGCTAGAGGAAAAAGATTGAGGAACAGAGCATTGGGAAAGTGCTTACGTGTAATGGATGAGATGATGAAGAACCAGAGAAACAATCTGGGAAAGAGTAGTTACGAAAGAGAAAGAGGTTGACTCATTCAACACCTATTTATCAGGTAACTATAACTCGCCAGGTACTGAAGAACTAAAAACATGCAGTTCCTGTCCTCATAGAGTTCATGGTCTGTCTTGCTTGCTCTGGCCCCACTCACCTCGATGTGTGGCCATTTCATTAGCCAGTGAGGGAGGAAGAGTAATGCCGAATGTTCCTGAGGAGTGGGATGGATGAAGTGTGGTCGTTACCTGTGTTGACTTGGTTGATGATGTTATTTCAAGATAGCAGACGGAGGAAGCTTCCTCTCATGATTCGTGCGGTTCTAACCGAGGGCTCTTCCCACCCACTTTGGCATGTTAGGACCTCCAGATTTAGTAAGTCCTTATTTCTTTAGACAGGCTGGGACTTTGGGATTCCAGTTGGTCATTCTGGAGCCTCGGCGGCCATCTTTGTTGCTGACGTGTCTCTGGTATCTCGGGTCGTCCCACAGTGTCCACATCGGGACGCTCGTGAGAGTGCAAGGCAGCACTGTTCGTAATTGCCTTGAAACAGCAGGGATCGACCGGCATCGTCTCGAGCGCAAAGACGAGCGACTACGTTGCTGTCCTAAAGTAAGTCCTGTTTAACTAATTTCCTGAGATTCTCAACTTAAATTTGTGAAAAAGTTTTAACGCCAGATGTTTTGTAATGGTTTCCTGGTTCACGCAGAAGTGTGTTCGTGCACGCTCACTGCGGGCATTGCTTACGGGCTGCGGTCGGTCGTCTGATGCCTGCGGCGGGCCTGCGGGTGCATGTAGACCCCGGGGGGATGGACGGAAGCACAAATAATCGGAAAGGCATCATTGAGCTTACTGCCCTTACGTAGTCTGGCTGTGAGGTGTCCCTTCCTTAAACATTAGGTAATAAGAGTGCAGCTTTCTCTTTTTATGTAGGTGGCCCACAGGTTTTTGGCACTTAAGAAATGGTTCTCCGTATTTATGGAGGCACTGCTTAAAATAGCAAGGAGTTGAATGCAATAGTGACAAAAGTTTATTTACCCCTTAGAGTGAGTTACTAGGCAACTGTTAAAAATGATATTCTACAAATGGTACATTTATTGGCCCTGAAATGTGTTTACAAGATACTGTAGCGTGTTGCTGTGACCCCAGGAGACCCGCAGCCCAGCTGGGACTCTGAGCGCCTCTGAGAGGTATCCTTGGGAGTCCTGCGGGCTGCGGGGAGATGTGCACGCTGCCGCCGTGTTGTTTATCCACGCAGACTTGATTTATTTACCTGTGCTTCGGGGTTGCGCGGTCAGCTCATGTTAAGAATTATTTTAAGAAGCAGTCCAATGAAACGTGTCCTGGACCCCCTTTACTGAGAACGGAGAGTTGTACGGAGCCCACCGCCTTCCCTCTGGGGCCCCTGGGAGAGATCGTGCACGTGTATTCACTCTAGAAGCTGTGTTCCTAGTTATCCTCTTCACTCTTTGGATACGAACATCTACCCCTCTTTGTTTGACTAGATGGCTAGGAAACTCAATATCTGAGTTCAGTTCCCTTGCAGCTTAGAGTTGTGTCTGCTCGTAGGCTTTGCGTATGGTCCTCAGCTCCTAGCTCATCCTTGATGCCATCGCCTTCTGTTTTTGCCCTGATTTCCCCAGCTCATTATTTTATTGTGGAGTGTGTGTGTGTGTTTGGAATCCACTTCCAAGTCGTTTTTCCTTTTTCCTGGTGGAGGATGACTGCGTATTTTAGTGAACGAGTGCAGTGTGGTTTCTTGGAGGTGGTTGGCTCACAGTAGCTTTTGAATTCTCGTGTGTTAGCGGCATCTTACTTTAATCTGGCTGCTTCCTTCCTGCTGAAGTACATCGGGACAGAGTATATTTCTAAATTTAGTATGATGGAGACTCGGGCAAAAGCAGCTGGCGAGCAGACCCTAGGTGAAGCTTCCTAGGTCTTTCTAGTCTGAAAATTAAAATTCTGTCGAATCACTTTATGAAAGATTCATAACAATTAGCAACGCTCTGGAGTCATTTAACTTTCCTGGGGGGAGAAAAAAGCTCACACCGTGTAAAAAAAAAATACCTTCTTTGGCTTGAAGGTCCATCGAATGGAACAGAAATTCCTTTTCTGTCTCCGCCAATGTGGTGGAGCAGTTTCCTGTACGCTCCCCTGGAAACGGGACCTTGGAGCCCTGAATAGGCTCCCTAACTTGTTGAAAAGCAGGAAGTGAAAACGAGGTTACGGAAGTGAAAGTTCTTAAAGGTCTCCCATGAAACAAGTATAAAGAATTAGCGCAGGGGGCGCCTGGTGGCTCGGTTGGTTAAGCGCCTGACCCCTGATTTCCGCTCAGGTCATGATCTCAGGGTCGTGAGATCAAGTCCCGCCTGTGCACACTCTCTCTCTCACAAATAAATAAATCTTAAAAAAACAAAACAAAACCAAAAAACTATGAGTGCAGAAAGAATAGCGGTTACCTGATTTATGGGAAGGAGAGATTGGGAACGACATCTTGGGATCAGTTCCCAGCCTCAGCTGCTCTGTGGATAACAGCAAATACTGACGGTCTCCGACGGGCCCGGGGCTGTGCTGTGTGTTTTGTGTGTAACGGCTCAGAGGTCAAGGTCCGGGACCCCACATCTCCTTAGTGACAAGGCTGTGAGCTGCTTGCCTCCCGTATGGACTACAGGGACAAAAGCAGTTTTGGCCAGTACTTGCCCGGTGTCCACTGTGTGCCAGGAAGGGTTCTTTGCTCTGCCCACGTATGAATGGTGGCGTATCCTAACATCGTCGTGAGGGCTCAGAGGAGGACCCGGAGGCCTGCGGATTCCTGGGCCGGGTTACACACAGCTGGCAAGGGGGTGCCGGGCGCGTCTCGCAGAGCCCTCTGGCCCCAGCGGCCGTGCTCGCATTCGCCTGGCTCCGTGTTTACCGTGGAACCAGAGGAGTGTGCCTGAGGGCAGTGCCTCTGGCGGCCAGACTTGGGTTCCATGCGGAGCTTGCGGAGAGGGGCACGTGGACGGTGACACAGAGATGGTAACGAGGCAGTCTTTGGACATGTGGGTTCTTTGAAAGGGTGCAAGGCTGGGGAATGTGAACGCTTGTGCGTAGCCTGGGCAGAAATTGGGGGCGGAGTGTTCTTTTCGAGGTGCTTGTGGTAGGCGCTGACCTGTACTTTGGAGGGTGTGTAGTAGACCAGCACCCCTGGTCTCTGCCTACCGCATGCTGGCAACACTCCCCCAGTCGTGCCAACCTCGGGGTTGTGACTTCCAGCCCCATGTTGGGTGTAGAGATTACTTAAAAAAAACCTTTAAAAAATGCCATTTTTGGAAAAGCCTGGGGTTTAAAAGTCATTTTGAAGGCATCTGTTTCCAAACGGGTATGGATTAGAAAGTTGGATATTTGGGGGTTTGCCTTTACAAAAGTCCTTCGACTTCTTTCAATATAGGGGAACTGCAGTGTGTTTGTGTAAGAGCGTTGGGTGTTTTTAGTCTTAGTGTTTCGTTTGAATTTTTATTTAGGACATCTTCCTGATGTCCTGAATGTGGAGGTGACACTTGAGACACTGTGCTTGGTGAATAGGAAGAGGTGTGTGAGTGTGCGTGTGCGCACGTGTGTCTTAATACTTAGTTCTTCAATTAGTTGATCATTGACATTGGTGTCCCAAATTTCGAGGTGTTTATGTAAGCAAATAATTGAATTTAATTGTTCTGCAAAAGGGATTTGCTTGCAGCACTGTTAACGGAAACTGAGGACGGTATAATTGACCTTTCCAGGTGAGCGGGGGAGAGCATGTGTTTGGCAGGGATAGAAACTGAAATGTGAACACCAGGACCATATGGTGTTCGGAAACTTTTATCATAATTTCAGTGAATAGATAATGTGCTTGACAATTACATTTAAAATTATGCTTAATGCTCACTGCACAATGTGGAGACGTGCTCTGGGAGATGAGGAAGAGATTAATTGGGATTCTTTTCTACCTCACGGTGCACTATGTCATCTATAAACAAAGAACTGATTAGAGTCACGTGAGGATTATCTGCACGCAGTCTGGTGTTGTATCTTTGGGGAAAGACTCAAATCACTGTTGATTGACAATTTGCTGAATAAGAAAGATGTTATCGTAATACTTTAATGTGTCTTCTTTAAATGTGGTTATTTTTCTCACTAAAGATTAGTTTTATGCCATTAAATGAAATTTAATTTATCATTCTAATTTAAATAATAATAAATGCTTAGAAACAAATATTTTGCAAAAGCTAGCTTATTAAAATTTGCCGTGGATCCTCCCCCCTATTGGTGTTGGATCTAGAGGGATTTTATACTTATAAACCCAAATGGATCATGTCATTACCTTCTCTCATATCAGATTTTCACGTGACAAACTATATCTTGGCCTTTCTGTATGGAGTCTGTTTGGTTTATCAGAGTGTGAGCCAGGAACCCGTTTTTCGTTTGTTGTGAGTGGCATATGGTTGACTCTGGTGGTGTGGGGTGGTGGGTAAATGATACATGTGTCTAACCGTATGTATTCACATACATCAATATGAGTTTAGAAGCATTGATTTTGCTGGTTATAGAAGCCTGGAAATCTTGTTATTAGCATCATAATAGATTTAAAAAGAAATCAAGTTTATATAAGCATCTTGTTTGGTTCTGGTTTTCTTTTTGAGTAGTTCATGCTTTTATGCTGAACTTAAAAAACCTACAGATATAATAAAACATCATGTTTTGCAGGAATGAATGGATATTAAATGACTTATGTGAAGAATAGATGAAGAAAATGTGATTCCCCATTGATCCTTAAATAAAAAATGAATGATTTCCCCTGAACATTTATTTTCCTGTTCCCACAGTGCTAATGTTTCTTTTCTGAGTCAAAACAACAAGAATGACTATTTTGGTTTTGAGCCTGCCCTTAGTTTGTTTTCAGTGCATACCTGTTACCTGCCTCCTGTATGTTGGGCAACACGCTTTAAAGAAAGTGGCTCCCAGGGATTGGGATGAAACACTAGGCTCATTGGCTTTGGCTTGGGCGCACAGAACTTTTGTAATTTTGTTTTTGTTTTTGCAGTTTTGGTTTTTGCGGTTCTGTTTTCTATCATGGTCATTGTTCATAGAATGTCTGGATAACAATTTGCCACGTTCGTGAGATTTAAACGAGCGAATGGATGCCCAGAGACTGCCCTGGTACGCCTTTTTAGTGTCTGTCCCCTAGAGCACCCCCTGTACAGAAGTAGAGGGTCTTCAAGTTCTTAGGAGGAAGGAAGTCATAAGGAGTGAAGTCCTAGAACTTCACATTGAAAGTAGTAGTGGTGAGGATTTAGAAATTCCATTCCATTTCTTCTTCTGAACAATTTTTCTTCGGAGCATCTTAACACCTTCTGATGTTTAACATCATCTTAAGAGTTGGTGCTATAGGCACTGCCTCTCCTTTGTCGTCATCGTTTTCCTGTTTGTCATAGTCTTTAGATTTGCATTAATATGGTAACCACTGGCCACATGTGACAATTTACACTTAAACTAATTAAAATTAAATAAAATTTAAAAGCCAGTTCCTCAGTTGCACTAGCCAAGCGTTTCAAGTGCTTAGTAACCACATGCAACTAATGCGTACCTTATTGGTCAGTGAAGACATAGTGCAGAAAGTTTTATTACATAGATGAGAGATGGTTATTCAGATTTTTGCCTAATAGGTATTCTAAGGAAGAGATGCTGGAAAAATCTTAAATCTGAAGAAGAGAGAAATTTCATACCAAGTGACTAGAACGGGATAAAAAGCACATAAAAATTACTTCGTGAAAGCTCATCATGTTATTTTGGAATATTAGAGATAAAGGCAGTATCTAAGCACTATCCTGGATTTAAAAGTCATATAAAGAATCTGAATTCAGAATGATACCAGATTCCTTTCCCTTTCCTTATCCTTTTTCCTTTTCCTTTCCCTTTCCCTTCTCTTTCCCTTTCCTTTCCGTTGCTTGCCAGAGAGAGCACAAGCGGGCAGAGCGACAGGCAGATGCAGAGGGAGAAGCAGGCTCCCCGCTGAGCAAGGAGCCCGATGCAGGACTCGATCCCAGGACCTGAGATCATGACCTGCGCCAAAGGCAGCCGCTTAACCGACTGAGCCACCCAGGTGCCCCGATACCAGATTTCTTAATGGCAGCATTGGAAGTTGGAAAAGAGACTTGAGTATAGAATTCTATGCAAATAATTTTCACTTGGAATTTAAAGTCATTCTACTAGTTGTTATCTAAGAGTAGAATAAAGATATTTGTACATATTTAGGATATCAGTAAAAGTTTGCTTTTATGTATCAGTTCCTAGAAATCTACTAGGGAATGTGCTCCACTGAAATGAGAGAGTAAACCAAGAAAGGGGGAGATTTGGGATCCTAGAAACAAAGAGACAGAATGTATTCTCAAGATGTTGTGGTTTCAAGGTGGGATGAACTCTATAGCAGGCCTAATGCTGACAAGTACAGACTGGAACAGAGGCAAGAAATTTCAGAAGGTCTGATGTATGTATATTTGGGAGATGTAGGAGTGATTGAGGGGGAAACCCATAGAGCTGACAGATTATCTGAGAATTTTGATCATGTGAAAAGTTGAATCAAAGGATTGTGAACAATGCTGAAAGAATTACCAAAGGATATAAAGAGAAAAAAGAAAATGAAGGAAATAAAAATAGATGCAATTAGTAACCCCAGGAAAACCAAAAGGTTGCATAAGAAAGGAATCCTAATCATACTATATTGCTTGCTCAGCAGTGCCCATTCCATTGTCATAATAATACCTGTCAAATATAGATTTAACCAGGAACAGGTGATACTACTGGGAAAATGTGGTCGGTTAGTGTAGTTTTGAGGATGGAATTTAAAAAACAAAAATCCTCACCTATGTATGAGATAATCCAATAAGTGACATTTAAGGCTGATAGGAAATATTAGAAGGTTATTTAGAAACATCGAAATCATACTCAGGATCACTGCCAGTAAAACACACAGTTGTGAGATTTGAAAATGGTTGCTTTGGGAAGTAGAATTGGGGATAGATGGTGCTCTAAAAAGCTTGTAAGTAAAAAGAGGAGTCTTTTGCCTCACCTGCATTTTACTTTTTAAAACAATGTACATGTGTTACTTTGAAAAGCATAAAAGTGGTTTGGAACATGAAGGAATATAGGATGTATCGCCTGTAAAATTACAGGAATTTTCGTGGTTGCCCTTGGCAGTGTTGATACTTGGGCCAGACAGTTTTTTGCCTAAGGGCTGTGCTGTGTGCTGCATCCCTGGCTTTACTAGATGCCAGCAGCATTCTTCCTCCAGTCCTGACAACTAAAAATGTCTCCAGACATTGCCCAGTGTCCCCTGAGAGACAGCCCCATTTGAGAACCACTGATTTAACGGATTTAAAATGTTATTGAATGAATCATCGCCATACATAAAAATGCTATTCAGTATTGGTGTAATGCAGGAAAAAACAGCTTCATTACACAGAACTTGAACCTCATAGCAAATGAAGGGTTCCGAATTCTCTGGTTCCTCGTGCCAGGACGCGGCTTAGCCCCTGGCTCTTGGCCCGGTTAATTCAGGGCTCACTAAAAAAAGAAAGGACTCAGGAGGAAATTGCAGCTTCTCTGTTATGCTCAGTGGCTTCTGAAAACATATTTTGGATTTTTTGCGTTGTTTTCATGGTGGTGCAACTTGAGTTTCTCTGGGGTGCGGTTGTTAATCATTATGGCAACTTGGGGGAAATATTGCAGCCTTTGGATATATTTATGTGGTTGGTTGGCTATGGGACAGACAGATGCATACATTCCTCCTCCCTCCCTCCCCCAGCACCCTTGTGCAAGTTCTTCGTTCAGTTTTTTCAAGTGTTTTCCCTTAGAATTTACAAAGGAAGTCAACAGGAAAATGGTGCCTCAGATTTTTTGATGTGGATGAAACCTCATAAATAATTTAATACCCTCATTTCACAGCTGAGGACTCTCTGGTCCAGAGAGAGTTTCTTATAATTAATTGGGAGCAAAGCGAGGCCTGTAAATCTGCCCTTCTTTTTTCCCCCCTAACTTTTCTTTTTTCTTTTTTGATACAATAGTATTAAAAGTAATACTACTGCGCATGACGACGGAAGGGGGTAGGGCAACGGGTCAGGCGTCTGGCAAGTTGTGTCAGCATTTTCACACAGTTCGGGACTCTGAGCAACCGTGCCAGGGGCACGAGCCCTTGTAAGCTTAGAGAAACAGAGAAGGATCGCGGCTGGCTCAGCTAGGGGGCTCCTGGCTCCTGCTTGGGAGGAAGTCGGTTGTCTGGTATTTTGGAGTCACCCCTGCTGGGAGTGGGCTGTGGTGGCCCCTTCTTCCTTCTGCCAGACAGGGCACTGGACGGGGCGCCCCTGCTGCCCACTGCCCATGTCCTGGTGCTGTGCCGCACTGTCCTCTCTCCGGAGCACCCTGAGAGTGTCATCTGAGGTTTTTAGAAACCTCAGTGCCCTCTTGCCCACCTTCGTTGCCTCCAAAACCACTCAAGCTGCAGCTCCCCTTCTCTGCTTGTCGCCCGACTTCACGGGCCAACGGGAATGCTGCCTCTCTAGATTTCTTCCACGTAGTGAGTGTGGGCAGAGAAGACAGTGTGGTTTCTTGTCATCCTGGCATCTGCTGTCCTCCTTGTCCTCTGTATCAGTGGCCATTATTTGCTTGTCATTCCATGATTTTTGAGAGATGTCTGTCCCTAGATGCCAGGGATCCCACCGCCCCCCCCTGGATTTCCTCCTACCCCTCTGCACACCCCTGTCTCATCGACATCGCCTCCTCTCAGCGTTCCATCCTCGGCTGGCAGTCTTTAGACCAGGGGTTCTCTGCAGGGCGCTTGTGCCCCCCAGGAGACGGCTGGTAACATCAGGGGTCAGTTTTGGGGATCACAGCGAGGGGAGCGGATGCGTGGGTTGCTACCAGCATCTAGAGGGGGAAGCCCACGGGTGCCCTCAGTGTGCAGCACAGCCCCTAGAATGGAGTAGTGTGATCCACAGCGACAGCCGTGCCCGGGGTGAGAAACTCTGCTTTGGGCATTCCCGTTCAGGCCCGGAGCTTTCGAAGATCCTGGTTATGGGATGACTTCCATACTTAACTCTGCAACCGTGATCTCTTAACTCTGCAACCGTGACCTCTTCTGATGGCTCAGACTGGGGTCCTTCACTGCCTAGTCAGTAGTCCCCTGACAGCTAGGATGGGCGTTTGAAAGTTAACATACAAAAAAAGTCTTGCTTTTCCTCTCCCTAGTCCACCTACATCCCAGGAAATGGCACCACCTTCCAAACTGTTGCTCAAGCCCTGAAGCTGGAAGTCATGCCGGGTTCTTCCCTCCCCTCCCCAACCCCTCCCCTCCCCATCACACATACTCCCTGCTCCCCCGCCCCGTGAGTCCTCTAGGTCAGAATATCTTAGAACCCCCTACACTGCTTTTCATGCCGGCACTGTGCGAGTCACCAGCGGTTCTCTGTTGAGCAAGAGCTTCTCTGGATTTTGTTCTGAGCATGACAGGAGTCCCCGAGGGTTTTTTAATAGCAGGATGATGAGATTTTCTTTTCTCATTAACTCTGGTGCTGGGTGAAGAATAAGGTGTAGTGGGGCCTGTGTAGGATCAAACTCCTTTCTGTGGGCTGCGTGGTCCTCTTTGACCCGGGACCTGCTATTACTGCCTTCTGGTGCTCAGCCCAGTAGCCTTTCTCCCTCCGTCTTGCCAAGGTGATTCTCACCACAGGACCCTTGCACTTGCTGTGTCTGCATTGTGGCCTCTCTTACCCCCATTCAGGTACTCCCTCCTCAAAAAGTGCTGCCCCAGGCCTCAAAGTAAGTAAACTCCTTGCCCCTGGTCACTTTCTCTTCCACCACCAACTGGAGTTGCGGTACTTCCATCGTCTGACGTGACTTCGCTCTGCATTAGCTTCCTAGCTTATGGTCCCTGCTCTTCCATCACCGGGTTTCCCCATGTGTGCCTAATACCGGAACCGCACCGAGCACCGTTTGCGTTTTCTGCAAAATTGAATGAGCCGTCGTCAGGAGGAACTTGCTGAGTTGGGTTGAATGTGGAAATACCTGCGTTTTCACTTAGCATGCTTCAGGAGGGTAGGGTAGAGGAGAATGTTTCTGGTGAGAGCTGAGTGGATATTTCAGTTCTCGACATTCTCTGGTAATAGGATTGTAATTGCTTGCTAGATAGTAAAACTTTGGACCAGATTCGTGTGCCTTAACTGGGGAATGAAGTCGAGGAGTCTGCGATGGTGGTTGTGCACCGTCTGACATAGTGACTGTTTCGGTTTTGTCGTATCCCTGATTCAGGTATCTGCGGGTCTGTGGAATGGCCGGCGGTGTACTTCAGGATGTTTTCATGGATGCTTTTGCCTTACTTGGTTATTTTTCATTAACAGGTAACTGAAGACTGAAAACGGACCTCGAAATAAACCCTCGAAGGAAGAAGGAAGGGGTTTGCCTACACTTGGTTGGCTCTGAGTAAGTGAAATTATAAAATGGATTTATTATGTAATACATATCCTGTCAACCTCTTCATATTTTCTGTGCTTAAAAATTAAATGTTACTGGATTGGCTCTAACTCCTGGAAATGGTGATTTCTCAAGATTTCTTGTAACAGGTAATTTTGCTAGCAAGAAAATGCTGTGTGTCTGCCTAACGCTCTTTTTTGTTGAGCTTCTCGAAGTCTGAGATTTTAGGAAAGAGAAATGGAGGTGACTGTTAAAATCTGCGTGCTTTGGAGAGAAGTATCATTTCTCCTCTTGCTTCCCAGATGCATTAGAGGCCCTTCTCTGTCTTTAGAAGGCTGACTTGTGACCAGCAAGGCTTTTGACACTTTGCCACGCGCCCCGTTCCTCTTGTTTGTTCTTCTCAGTCTGTGTGTGCGGACTGCTCACGGACCAGCCCGGATCTTCCAGCACCTCCTTGTTGGGGCCCCCTCCTGAGGCGGCACGGCTGGCCTGGGACGGCGGCCCCTGCCGACGCGTTTTCCTCCGTTCTCAGCCCCACCGGGGCTGCCTTTAGAGCAGAGCCGGTCCGGAGTCCCGTCCAACAGGCCTTTGGGGGCCTGGAGCTCTCCTCGCGGCTGTGGGATCGCACCCGGTCCACAGAGGCCGGCCACCCGCTCAAATCAAGAATGTCCTTTTCAGAGCACTTGGTATGAAAGATCTTCGGTCTCTGGGGGGACCGTTGGTTCAGTCCGTTACCTCGGGAGCACTGGGGAGGATACAGAGATGGGTGAAATGTGTCTCGTTTTGGGGGGGAGGCATTCCATACGCATGAAGAGGGGGTGCGGCAGAAAGCCGTGGTGTGAGTGGGTCTCCCGTGTGTGGTGTAGACGTTCCCTGCTGAGGGAATTCTGAGCAGCACTCTTTTTAAAAATTCTATTTATTTTATTATTTATATATTACCTGAAAGAGAGAGCGAGCACGTGCGCACGGGAGCAGGGGGAAGGGCAGAGGCAGAGGGAGCAGCAGACTGCCTGCTGAGCAGAGGGCCCGAGGAGGCGCTGGGTTGGGGGACTCGATCCTAGGATGGCAGGAGGGGGAGCTGAGCCGAAGCAGACACTGAAGCAGCTGAGCCACCCAGACACCCCTGGGTTCCGAGCAAGGCTCTTAGCAGCACGTGCAGAGCAGCTGAAGAAGGCCGGACGTTCCTCGTGGAAGGGAGACCCCAGAGGGGTTTGGTGGTGGATGGAGGAGCGACGCGTGCTGAAGAAGTACGTTCTAGGCGGGGGACCAACACTGCGGGCAAAGGTGAGGAGCCAAGGAACAGCAAAGCTTTTTTGATTTTAAGATTTTATTTTATGTATCTGACAGAGAGCTAGCGAACACGAGGAGGGGGCGCGGCAGGCAGAGGCAGAGGGAGAAGTGACTTCCCGTGGAGCAGGGAGCCCGACGAGGGGCTCGGTCCCAGGACCCCGGGATCCTGACCTGAGCCGAAGGCAGACTCGTCACTGATGGAGCCGCCCGGGCGCCCCCCGCCCTTTTTTTTTTTAACGGGGTAGAGTTGATATAGCAGCGTGGTGACATTGAACGGGGTGATGGGGGAGCAGAGAGGGCGCGGGAAGGGCAAGGACTGGGAGTGGACTGTGCCTACACGGTGTTCGGAGGAGACTTGGACTCTTGGGCGTTAGAGCTGTCGTGTCTCATCGACCTGGACGTCCCCGAGGCCTGCAAGCCCGTCAGTAATGGAGGGACAGCCTGTAGATCACAAGGGCACCAGAGGTGACTCTTAGAACCAACCTGCATGGGGCAGAAAGGACAGTGAATTGGGACAAGATAGTCCCAAAACACGTGTGTGCCAGATGTTGCCGGCTTTTGGTCACACCTCCACGGACAGCGTTCACAGAGGGGACGTGTGCTGGGGACTGCTCTTCGCGGGGTCCGCGGACTGGCGCACCCGTCCCCGCGGTGTGAGTCCTTCCGCCAGAGTCCTCGTGGACCGATCAGAGTAGAGTGACCCCCTAGCCCTGCCGCCCTCTGTCCCCGACAAGCTGCAGTGTACTTCCCGTGTCTGCGGGTTCGCCTGTCCCCGGGTGTTCCGTGGAAACAGTGTTGTTCACTCTGTGTTCTTTGTGGCTGGCTTCTGTTGCTCAGTGTAACGTCCTCACAGCCCCTTCCGTGTGGTAGGATGCGTCTGCGTGTCATTCTGTTTTCTTCCCAAATACGATTCCGTTGTACGAAGAAGCCCCGTTTTGTGTATGCGTTTACCAATCAGATAGTAATTTTGAAAGCTGCTGTTCCGAACTGATGTTAGACTCGCAGGAAGCGGCAGACACAGTGCTGGGAGTTCCAGAACCGCCCCCCCCCTCCCCGCTTGCTGTAACGGGAGGGTCTCCCGTCACGATCCCGAGACCCTGTGCTCTCACTGGGGGAGGTGGACGCTGGCCCTGTGGACTGAAATGCAGACCTTCTGTGGATCTCACCAGCGTTCACGTGCACTGTGTGCGTGTGTGTGTGTTTGCGTGCGTGTGTACAGGTGTCTCGCACATACACGTTCATGCAGCCACCGCCGTAATCTGACGCACACCTTACATGGCCAGCAGAGCTCCTCGTGACGCTCCTTTAGGTCACCCTTTCCAAGGCCTGGCCACCCGGGGTTTCTCCGTCTCTGGAATTCTGTCACCTTGACAGCGTTACGAGTGGAATCGTATGGCATCCGGGCTTTGGAGACTGCCTTGATACCCTTGGCCTGCAGCCCTCCAGGTCCGTCCGAGCGGTGGGTGTCAGCCGCCACCAAGGGTACTGCTGTGCGGTGTCCCAGAGCTCATGGCTCCAGTCACTCGTTCTGGGCATTCGCAGTCTTTCCACTTGGGGGCTGTTGCAGGTAGTGCTGCTGCGAACATCTGTGCACAGGTTTTGGGGTGGACCAGATGCTATTGGAAGCGCCCATTTTGTTCCTCGGGCAGTCCTGTGAGATCAGTGCCACCGTTGGGGTCCATGGACCAGACGGAGAAGCGATGGCACAGCGAGGCCCGGGGGCTCCCGGGGTCCTGTGGGGAGCGGGCAGTTGGAGTGGGCTCTGGCGGACCGAAGCCCCTCAGAAGGGACGGCCGTGGTGCTGGGCCTCTCTGCCTTCAGGACCCTGTTGACTGGAGAGTGAAACCCCCCTGGCCACCCGGAAGGAGCTGGGTGCCGAGCCGTGCCCCAGGGACGATTGCCTTTGTGGGCAGACATGGTTTCCATGCAAGGAGCAGAGACCAGTTGCCGGCGAGCTGCTTCCCTGTTGGGGGACCGCTGTGTGTGGGTAAGAGGCGGTTCAAGGAGGCAACTTCAGTTCCTTCGGCAGCGGGGCCAGCAGGAAGCCCTGGGGATGTCGTTAGCCGGCAGGGGTCAGGCCCGCGGGCTGCACCGGATTGCTGCAGAGAGCCACCAGGCTGCGCTCGGCAGGACCAGCCCTGCAGCCGTGCTGCCTTCAGGGGGCCTGCTCGTTTCCACTGGGGGGGTGAGCGAATCGAAACTCTGAGAGGTGCGGTGCCCTCTGTCCCCCTGTGGCTGTTGGTGTTCCTGGGAGATCAGAGGAAGCAGAGGCACATGGGGCCGACCTCCAGTCGGCCAGCTCTGGTCTCACGCCCTGTGGGACCTCCTGAAGATGGTTGGTGCTAACCTCTCAGCCTCGGTCTTCTCTGTACAGTGGGAGGTTAATCCCTACTTGGCAGTCTTTTGGCAGACACGACATTGCGGAGCATCTTGTAGAGTCCGAGTGTGTTCCCACTTCTCCCTTCTACCTCTTTTCTCTGCCTCCCCATCCGCAGCCTGGTAGTGGTTCGGAACCCTGAAATAGTCCATGTTTACTTTTGGGCTGTATGCTGTTTGCCCAGTGTGTGTGTGTGTGTGTGTGTGTGTGTGTGTGTCTGTCTGTCTGTCTTACTCTCAACGCTTGACGTCTGCTTTCTCATTTACCTCCGATCGCTGTCCTTTCTGCAGTCTAAGTCACAGGATGAGTGCCCAGTTCTCACCAGTTCCCCTTTATTCATACAGTCCAAGAAGGGCACAAAAGATCCAGGTACTTGTGATCAAAGGGAGCCGTGGCTCAGCAGTGGTGCGTTAGAGCATGTTTGCCCAGTGTGGAGAGGGGGTGTGTGTGTGTGTGTGTGTGTGTGTGTGTGTGTGTGTCTTACTCTCAACGCTTGACGTCTGCTTTCTCATTTACCTCCGATCGCTGTCCTTTCTGCAGTCTAAGTCACAGGATGAGTGCCCAGTTCTCACCAGTTCCCCTTTATTCATACAGTCCAAGAAGGGCACAAAAGATCCAAGTACTTGTGATCAAAGGGAGCCGTGGCTCAGCAGTGGTGCGTTAGAGCATGAAGGGAGGGTTTAGTGTTAGGGTTGATTAGGACTGGGCACTGTGGGGCACCTGGGGGGCTCAGTTGGTTAAGCGTCTGCCTTCGGCTCAGGTCATGATCCCGGGGTCCTGGGATCAAGTCCCACATTGGGCTCCCTGCTCAGTGGGAAGCCTGCTTCTCTTTCTCCCACTCCCCCTGCTTGTGTTCCCTCTCTTGCTGTCTCTCTCTCTGTCAAATAAATAAAATCTTTAAAAAAAAAAAAAAAGGACTGGGCATTGTAATAGGGACAAGATAGGGACTGGTAGATCTCAGCTGGGCGGTGTGCCCTGTGGCAGACCAACCCTGTGGAGTGGGTTTCATACTGACTTAGTAAAGGTGGAGCCCCAGATGGGTCTTACAGCAGGCTCAGAGTGCGCGGTGGGGGTAGAGTGGGCTGTTGCCGAGCTTGTCCTACTGTCTTATCAAAAGCAATAAAGCTTCACAGGTGACCTTGGAACCATCGCTCCTTGATTTAAAGGCGTCAGTTCCGTGTGGATAATCCTATAGCACAGTTGCTTTTTGTGGTCTCCAGCTGATGAAGAGTCCTTGCTGAGTGCTGTTTCAGAACACGATCAGCTTTTTGTTCTCCCTTTCAGTTTGCCGTTCACATGTATTCAGTGTTCTTTTCTTTCAAACGCCGTTTGTCTTCACTTGCTTTCGCAGATGCCCAGAGCTCGCACGTGGAGCCCCACAGACACTGCCTCCGGGTTACCAGGAGAACGGCTTCCTTGTGAGAAGCTGGGTATTCCTTTTCTCCTGAGCCCGAGCAGGCTGGGAAGAGGGCACCCTCTTCCCGACTAACGGGCTGAAAGTCACGTGAGTTTCTTCATGTTGCAGTTCGACTCCAATGGACGTTAATTAAGTTCTTGATGAATTAAACTCAAGAATAAACTCTTGAAATTGGTTTTAGGTTCTGGTTGTGACACAGCTGGGAAGGGGCCTCAAAATGATGAAACAATTCTTCGGTTTCTGACATTTTTCACTACTTCTGTCTCTTATGATAAATCAGAGTATGTTATTTTTCCTAACATTTCTTTTGTAAACCGGGGTGGTTCCCAGGTCTCTCAGCTCAGGACATGGTTGTCAACGCGGGTGTTTTTCCCTCCCAGGGGATATGTGGGAAAGTCTGGAGACCTATTTCAAGCTGTGGGGTGCGTGTGGGGAAGGGATACTGACATCTAGGGGGCGGAGGCTAGGGAGGCTGACAAGCATCCTCCAGGGCCCCGGACGGCCTCCCTCACTCCCTCCCACACCCGAGAGTTATCTGGCCCAGATGTCAGTCGCGTTGGAGTTGGCTATTTCGGAACATAGCCCACAACTTTGCATGTGTAAACTCCAGCTCTCTGTCCTCTTTCATACTAGTGACCGTCGGCTCTGGCTCGGGGCTGAAGCACCGTGGTGGCTGGGCCTCCTACGGTGACTTCAACGCTCAATGTTACTATAAATTTGAAGAATAAGGCTCTAGGCCTGGATTTCTATTCCTAAATTACGTTTTTCTTTGTATTAAAAAAGTTTTGACAGCATGGTCATATGTATGATTCATAGGCATCTAATCGGCTTAACTTCATTAATTTATAATCTATTAAGTAACTTACATAGTTTGTAGTTTTTTTTACGGTCACTGGAAATTCTGAATGTATACTTAGAATAATTATGTAGTTCTTCAAGCTTCCTACCTTTATAAGACATCTGTATGTGAAATTAGCAAAAATTTTTTAAAAGATTGATTTTAGAGAGAGCGAGTGTGTGAGTACACGGAGAGGGATTCAGAGAGAAGAAGTCTGAGGCAGACTCCACACCCAGCGGATTCTGACACAGAGCTCGATCTCACGACCCTGAGATCATGACCTGAGCCAAAACTCACAATAGGACAAAAATAGCAAATTTCTAACGGAACCCCGGACATGAGAATAGTCTCCTGCGAAAAGACTACGACAGAAAGTTCATGCCTTTACTTAACACCTATTTAAGTCAGATTTACAAAGGGTTCTTTTTTATTGTGATAAAATGCGCATAACATATAATATACTACCTTCACCATATTTGACTTTCACCTCAGTGCCATTACGTCCACATTTTTGTGCACCTTTTTGTCATCTTCCCAAGCGGAAACTCTGCTCCATTAAACACTGACTCCTGTCCTCCAGCCCCTGGCACCCGCCATTACACTTTCTGTCTCTGTGGATTTGCCTATTCTAGGAACCTCTATAGGTGGAATCCTACAATATTTGTCTTTTGGCATCTGGTTTATTTCACTCAGTATCCTATCTTCCAGGTTGATCCAGGCGGTACCATGTGTCCGAATCCCCGTCCTTTTTGACGCTGAGTAACACTCCATTCTGTGTAGAGACCACGTTTGGTTTCTTTTCATCCGTTGGTGGATGGTTGAGTGGTTTACAAAGAAGTAATTTAAAGTTGGATCCCTCGTGACTGGCTCGTCACTACTGTTGAGACAGAGATAGCAGAAGATTCTGGATTCTCGTGGTGAAATTGTGTCGTACCCACCAGAAACTGCCAGACCGTTCCTCAAGCACGCCCACAAGTGCTGTTAACGCGACGTTCTACTGTCTTAGGAACTACAGCTGACCCTTGAATGGCAGGTTTGAACTGTACAGGTCCACGTATTTTATGCAGGGTTTTTTTGGTAAATATAGTACAGTTCTGTAAATTTATTTTCTCTTCCATATGATTCTGTCTCTCTCTTTTTAAAAAGATATGTTTATTTATTTTAGAGAGTGAGAGAGAGTGCACATGAGCCAGTGTGAGCAGGTGGAGGGGCAGAGGGAAAGACTCTCAAGCAGGCTCCCTGCTGAGCTTGGAGCCTAATGCAGGGCTCGATCTCACAATCCTGGGATCATGACCTGAGCTGAAATCAAGAATCGCACGCTTTGCCGACTGAGCCACCCAGGCGCCCTTCCATACGATTTTCTTAATGGCATTTTCTTTTCTCCAACCTACTTATTGTGAGAATATAGTATGTGATACGTATCACATACTACGCATGTGTAAATTGAGTGTTTAGGTTGTCTGTAAGGCTCCCGGTCAACAGTAGGCTGTTCATTTTGGGGCAGTCGGAAGGTTGACGCACATTTTCAGCTGTGTGGGGGGTGGGTGTCTCTGCGCCCTCAATTGTTCAGGAATCAACTGTACTCGTCTGAGATGAGCTTTATACATTTGTTCCACCTGCTTAGCTTCCAAAGCAGGAGCAGCGGAAGTATTTAAAGCAGCCACAGAAGCTTCCTGAAAGGCACACCCCTACCTCCCTCTTCCACTGTGCACCCTTGCAAGTGACATCTCCTTCCTCCTTCCTGCCTCCTTCCCTTCCTTTGTCTCTGGCCACCACTCTCTGTGATAGGGAACCATCCCACACCTGTCCTTGAGTGGCCTTTCTTCTTCCCACCTCCCGGGACCTCTCTTCTCTGCAAAAGAATACACTCAGGCTCTCTGGGTATGCTCTTCTGAGCATTTTTTGCAGTCAGCATGTTGAGATTTTTACATGAAAAGATTTTCGGTTGTCCTGAAATGCGGTTTCTGTCATTGCACGCCGCTCAGCATTGGGGTCTGGCTTTGTCTGGGCCCGTGACCTATCCCAATACTTCATCCTAAAGCAATGGCTTTCCTTACAGGAGTATCCTGCCAGCTGCATTGAGTTTCTGACAGTTTACACACACCAATCAGAATGCATTTCTTTGACATTTTGGTGCGAAGTAGGACAGCAGAACTGATAGAGCTTTATGTGTTCATTTGTTCAGATAATGAGTGCTTTCCGAGCGCTGGGTGCTAGGAGTGGGGCAGGACATTGTGAGGGCTGCGACAGCAAAGATTGGGTTTTGGTTGCCGATGGGAAAAAAGGTGGAGGGCAGGCGTGGAGCTCATTGAAATAGTTAAAAGCCTGTTACAGAAGCTAGAGCCTGTGTAGCAATTTACCTTCCTTCACAAAGTGCTCTTGTGGCATTTTAAGTTCCTCAAAACGCACGTCTGCTTTTTTATTTCAAACTAATGACATAAGACACTCTCACCCACTTGTTTTGTAAATCTAGAAGAAAAGCTTCCTTTGTAGGGCAGGTCCTCCCAGCAGGAGGATTTTTCCGGCTTAGTGGGCTGCATTTAATCTCTATTTTATATAGCTGATTAATTTTAAGTACGACTTTAATTTTTAATTTATGGTTTCTTTTTAAAATTAATTACATTATTGGGTTCTTTCATTATTTCATTAAAAAACCTTCCTATCGGAGGCACTGTATTTGACCTTTAGTATCTTCTCCGTCTGCTTTAAAAACATTTTCCCGCGTGACCACATGCAGAAATATGGATTCCCCTAAACTCCCTAATTGTAGTTGCAGACCGTACGTTTGCCACTGAGTTCTTTTCCCAGTGTTTGCCTCCATAGAATATTGTCATTTTGTGCTCTGTAGCTATTTGTCTTTGTCAGAGGATGTAGGTAGAATATTAATCTTGTAATGAAATTCAGATAAGCAGAGAGCAGATGGATTTATGGCTCTGGAAACTTCTAAACTCCACAGCTGTGGTGAGTTGTTAACTTATGAGTAAAGAAATTCCGAACCGTGGCTCGCAAGGGCTGGAGTGACCCGGTGGGCACAGAATCCATCACGCTCTCAGGGAGAGACGTCTGTGCTGCGTCTTCTCGGGTTTGGGCCTACTGCTGTCCTATCGCGCGGTGGGCTTCTTCCGGGCCAAGAATGAGTGCTGAGTTGTGTACTCCACGCAAGTCTCCCGAACTGCAGGCAGAGCTACCCCGCATCCCGGGGGGCCTTGGGGGTCCCAGGGGCAAAAACAAGTTCTGCGGTCTCTTTCGTCTCCGGAGGCTGGGGAGAGTGCACCACACCCTGTGTCGGGCAGGGACAGGTGTAGGAGAGGCCCAGCTCCAGCATCGGGGGGACCCTCCCGGGCGCCTTAGTATACGCAGCCCATTACCTTCAGTAGGACTTCATCAAGAGGACAAAAGCACATGGAGGTCATGGTGGGGTGCACTGGGCCATGTGGGGGATTTTGGGAATGGCAGTGACATGACTGCATTTGGGGATCATTCTGTGGGACTGGAGCTGATGGCCAGAGTGCAGCACAGAATGTGCCAGATGTTTAGACACAAGGAGGTCTGCTCGGTGCTTTGCCTCCCAGCACCTGGACAGGGACACACTTCGTGTGGGATTATGGAGGAAGGGGGCCCGGTGAATAGGTAGCACCTTACTGCCCTGTGTGTCTGAGAGTCTCCAGCAAAGAAGAAGTGTCCTGTCGAGAGAGTGCAGAGGCGGTTTTGAAAAGGTTACCCCTGTGTCGATACAGTCAAGCGGGTGAGTACCCCCAGACGGCCATGAGCCCCGCTTCACCTCATCGGAGTGGAAATGCCCCGCGCTTGGCGGGGTCGAGCATCCTGGAGAAGGACTTGTGTGTCAGGAGCGTGTTCATCACTCACGGCCCGTGCAGGGTGGGCGACAGCAGCTTTCGCCAGAGGTATGTTTTTGAACGGCTTAATGGATATGTAATTCAGCTGCATCCCATTCGTTCCTTCGGAGTATCTCATTTGATGGTTTTGGTGTATTCGCAGAGTTGTACCACCGTCCCCACAATCTTAATTTCAATACGCCAAAAAGAAACGCCCACTCCTTAACAGCGACTCCTCATGTCCTCCTCCCCGGCCCCTGGCGACTCCTCGTCTGCTCTCTGTCCCTGTGGATTTACCAGTTTGGGACATTTCGTGAAATGGAGGCGGGTAACACGTGGCCTCTTGCAACTTCTTTTTCTTCTCATCATGTCTTTGAGGTCCAGCCGTGTTGTAGCCGTGTGAGTGCCGTGTTCCTTTTCAGCCCGATGGTGGCACTCCGTCGTATGGAATGACCCCATGCCGTCTCTCCACTCCTTGGTGGACGGACGCTGGGGTTGTTTCCGCTGTTCGGCCACGTGAACGATGCTACCGTGAACGTGCCAGAAGCAGCTGTCATGGGGATGCCTGAAAAGGAAGGTCTACGGGACCCAAGGAGCCGTTGCCTGTTGCCTGTCTAGGTAACATAGGAGGGTTTCCAGGGTGCCAGTGTACATGTTAGAAGTTATTTTTACCGGGGACCGGGGTGGTGCAGTCCGTTACACACCGACCCTCGCTTTCTGCTCAGGTCATGATCTCAGGGTCGTGAGGTCAAGTCCTGCATCCGGCTCCGCGCTCAGCACGGAGTCCACTTAGGATTCTCTCTCCCTCTGTCCTGCTCCCCTGCTCTCTCTCTTTCTATAACAAACCTTAAAAAAATAAAACAATAGTTATTTTTATTGTTTTAGGTTCCCAGATAAGTGTACATTTAAATGCATTTGGATCTTTTGCCCCCCCCCCCCCCCCCATGCCCGTCGGGTTGGTATCTGCTCAGATTTTCGTGCAGGATGTGCTCTACCCAGGGGTCAGGCTGGGTCTGTGTCTCCATATTTGGGCGGACACCAGGAGTCCCTGCTGAGGTGTCACGATACCATGATAGATAGTGGTCCTGTAGACGGCGCCGTAGGTCTTGCTTGGAGGAGTAACCGAAGTAGCTGTCAGCCATTTTCCTTTTACCCAAATCTGCACTTTTAGGCCAATCTAAATGTCTTCCAGGTTCCTAGTTTTTCCATTTAGTCCATGTAAATTTAAGTAAATGTCTTCTCCCTCGAATAGCTCTACACCTGAAACTGACTTAACATCCTGTGTTCATTATACTAAAGTAAAAAAATTTATATTCAACGTTAAGTACTAAGTAAAATCACGAGTTTAAGGTCAGGTGGTCAGTTTATAGAAATTCCAGGTGTTCGTTTTCTTTTTAACTCTTTGAATAGCATGACACTAAAAAAAAAGCGTTTTTTTTTTTCCTATTTTCCTGAGCATAGAGCCTCCCCGTGCCTGGTGTTAGTTTGAATGTGCCCACCCGTTAGTTATTCTTGCGCTGAGGTCTTGGAGAAGCATGCGTGGGTCTCAGCACAGTGAAGAACTTGGGTAACCTCGAGGCACCTCCAGCAGAACTTTCTGTTTGGAGAGGGAATTCTTCCTATCTGTGTTGCCAGTGGGGTAGCCACGAGCCCCAGGGGCTCTTGATCTCTTGACATGAGCCTCGTGGGCCTGAGGAGCTGAATCACAGGTTTTACTTAATTTTAATTCGTTGACGATTACATAGTTGGAGACCTGGAAACCAGTGTGGGACCTAACTCCTTTAGAACAGGGCTTCTCCGTGGGGGTGACTTTGCATGCGTCGCCCCTCCCCCTCCCTGGACGTCGAGCGCTGTCGGGAGGCGATTGGGACCGTCCTGAGTTAGAGAACGGGGCCCATGGCATCTAGGGAGTGGAGAGCCAGTGCCACTCAGCAGCCTGCCGTGCTGCGGATGGTTACCGAGGGACGGTTTGGACCCCAGCGTTAACAGTGCCGTGGTGGGGAATCCTTGCCTTACACTCACAGGGCCGGTATGGTCCTTGGGGATGCTGGAGACAGCTGCGGCCCCGTCTCGTGAATGCAGACGTGGGGCTCGCTCATGGGGTCAGGCGGTGCCAGGGTGAGGCCAGTGAGCCAGGCCTCCGCTTCCGCGTGGCTTGGACATCGAGTGTCGCAATGAATAGAAAGTCGATGTTCCTGAGGAGGCAGACCAGTAACACAGCGGCACTCTTCCATGCTTTAGTGGGTTCTGGCTTTAGTTGTTAAATTGAGAGGGCAGGCAGAGCTCGCTGCCTCTGTGCTGTGTTCCCTCAAATCCAATGTAGGGAAACCTGACCCTTGGCTCCGCACACCCGTGTTCCCCAGCATCATGAGAAGGGGCTGCGGTGCCCAAAGACGCCCTCCTCACGTCCAGGTTCACGGACTCACCTCTCCGAGATACCTAGAAAGCATTTGGAAAGGTCCTCTTTTGCAAACCAGTCTTGGCACTGTTGGGCAAAGCCAGAAACCATTCATTGGATGATCTCAAGGCAGCTCGAACTGCCCTCTCAGTGTGCTGATGAAATTCGTGGGAGTGCTCCCCAGTAAAGCTGCCCCCAGCGCACACACCAGTTGGAGGTGGTCCCCCACTTCCCCGGCTCCCAGAGACCCTGCCCCCCAAATCAAAGGGCCGTGGCTAGAGGTGGCCCCGCTGTGGAGAATCCCGTCGTAATTAGTAGCACATACATGTTTAAGCATTGCAGTGGAAAGTCGGTCGCCGCCAGGCTGGGGCAGGCGGGAGGGAAGCCCCAGAGATGGACGGCTGAAACGGGGCTCTGTTGGCGGGGGACGTGGGCCGAGATGCTGCCGTTCACACAAGCGCCGTCCTGTGTCAGAGTACAAATGGGTCGCCTGTGATGGGATGCAGGGGCGGCCTTGGCAGGGGGACCGCGCCGGGCATAACGGCACTTGAATTGGCCGTTTCTTTTCGGGATCCTGCAAATGGTTGCAGCATCTATCGTCCCGAGGAGGCTCGGATGGCTTGCCAAACAGATAATATTGATGGTTAAAAAAAAAAAAAAAGTGAACCCATGATGCTTCTCTTCCCTGAAAACGATTTTTATTCTATTTTTAAAAACCAGAGATGGAAGTAAGACAGATGTGTCAGCAACGTCAGAAGACCGTTATCCAAGGAGTTAAATGGCAGTCATTCAGAGCAGTAAGCTGTCTGGCACACCCGAAGCCCCAGGGGGATTTTGGATCTCATTTAACGTAAAATTCCTTGAAGCAAAGACTCCCAGGCATTATGTTATGGTTCCAGGCAGTTTATTGTTTTTTCCCCCCTAAATATTTGTGAATGTGTGAATGAGTCTGTGTGCTAACCACGGGAATAAAACCACAGGCAGGGGGAGGGAGTGTCGGAAAGATTCCTTTTCAGCAGAGTGGCAGCATCGTGTTAGAGCAGGATACTTCTCCACAACAACGTGATGCAAGAGGCTGTAGCAGATCTGTCCACCCTCAGTGCTCTGGGAAACCCGCTGCAGGCGT
Organism: Potos flavus; assembly: GCA_028534135.1. Lineage (NCBI taxonomy): Eukaryota > Metazoa > Chordata > Mammalia > Carnivora > Procyonidae > Potos > Potos flavus. Next base: position 98,568,052 of record CM052901.1, on the reverse strand, counting down.
CCTCGCCAGCCCTGACCTTCAGTTAGGTTATGATGGGAACTTTTTGCCCCTGACTGGGGGGCAGGGAGCGGCCGTGCACTGCTTCGAGGGTGTTGATTGTACCTGTGTGACGGCCCGGCCTTCCCTTTTCCTGCATGGGCGCTTCCTGATGGAACCGGAACGAGAGTAGTTAGGTTGGCCCTCTGCTGGCACGTGAGAGCCGCGGCGGGATTCAGAAGCATGCCCTCCTGCGAGGCTCCGGGAGGAAGTGACAGGGAAGCGAACCGACGGAGACAGTTGTCGTGTAGCACAGCGCACGATGCCTTCTGCGTGCGGGGACTCTGGATGTGGGGTTCTGCGGGGGTTAGATGTGGGGATCCCCGCGTGGCCGCTCGTGGGGAAAACTCTTTGTTCCCTGCGAGCCCTGTGGAGATGGACGTGCACACTGATGTGGCTGAGAAGCGGGCGGTGTGGGGATGGATGCCTGGGTACAACTCCCAAGTTCTCTCCCCGCACCCTCCTGGTCGTCGCTGTGGGGTAGCCCGGCTCTGGTCTTCCCCCCGGAGGACAGCGGAGCAGGAGCACGGAGCCCTGGCTCTCACGCGGGATCGGGAGCGCCTTCGAGAAAGTCAGATGTGGAACACGGAAAGACAGACGTGGCTGAGGGCGTCTTTACCTGGGTTTGTGAAGCCAGGGCGAGCCAGGCTGGGAACTAGCTCCGATGCACGGTAGCACCCCATTTGTCCTCAAACCACTGCCATTCCTTGGGGTGGGAAGGTTCTTCTTGCTGCTGGAAAAATGGTGGCACCATCCATCTTGAGGGCCTAGAACTTGCAACCCGGTCAAGTTAAAATCTTAAAGGCCTCTTTCCTGTGAGGCCTGACATGGTAATTATTCCACAGAATTTTATTTTATTTTTTTAACCTTCCGGAAGGCCATCTGAGTGAGTCTGATTCAGCGTGTGTATCCACAGGTCTTTCCTCTTGGTCTTTTTGGTGATGAAGCTTGGTTCTACCATTTCTTGTCCCCCAGGTTAAATAAGGAGGGGGCAGAGTTCATGCTTTGCTCCAGAACGTTTCAGGGATTGGGCTCTCCAGTGAGGAACTTTCTAGGACTCTGGTTTTCAGGGAGGGGGATTTTACTGTTCTGCTATAACACTTGGCAATGTCCAAAGATACTTCTGCTTGTCCAAACTGGGGAGGTGCTGCTGGCATCTCGTGGGTGGACACCAGGGAGTCTGCTCAGCACCCTGCCATGTCTAGGACACACCGCCGCAGGGAGGGACCCCACGCGCCTGGCAGTGGTGCCCTGCGGAGAAGCCCTGCTCTGCCGTGCTTTTCATTTGCTCGGCGCTGCCAGAAGGGTTCTCCACCCACAGATTGTCTCGTTGGAAAGGGCCAAGTCACTGTCCCGTCCAGATGTGCAGGTCTCCGAATTCTGAAAGAAAATTGGAAATGGAAGAGTCACATCCAAGGAGACCTACTGCCCCTGGAGCAAATGAGAGGGCCGGAGAGCTGGCAGAGGTGGGCCTCCCAGCGCAGCTGAGCTCTGTTTCTCCTTCCCTTGTTCATTCAGATTCTGCCGAAGTTTCTCCTGAAGGCTGCGGACTCGAGGCTGCCCCTCTGATTTCATTTCTTTCCAGTGCAATTTAGGTGAAGCTGGAGCAGACTGTTCCCTGAGGAGGGATTAGGAGAATGAGGCCCGGCCTTTGCTAAATAAATGTATCAGGAAACTCCAGCATCTTTACAAGAATGTGGCTAACCATGTCCCACAGCATCGTCGGAGTGGGAGGCCGTGCAGCAAACGGCGGTAGCTTCCCTTGGACAGATGGATTGTTGCAAAGCTCCCCGCCTGTGCAGAGACATCCTTCATTATTGCTTCAGAACTACGAGTCTGTGTTTAAAGAGAGTGCTCATGGTAGCTTTAAGTGGGATCCCCCATGTTACGGTCCTCTCGTTGGCCTTGGCCTGCGTTACGTTCATGAGGCCTGTGAGCTTCTTGGCGCACAGCCTGCTGATGCATCCCACTGGGGGCCGCATTCCTGAAATGGTCACCTTATTAGCAACGGGTGATATTTTCAGCATGTGGATTCCCTCCTTTCTGTGCAAGTGCTATCGGTAGACTGCATGCAAGAGTCCCTTATTTTCGGACAGATGTGGGTGATGTCCTTCACCCTGGTGATGGTCTTCATCTGAACAAGCATAGAGGGAGGAGGGGAGCTTTGTGAACTTAAGATTTATTTCAAGAATCTTGGTGGGACGGTTCCTTGGTGGAAAGGTCGCTTGGTGGGAAGGTTGCTTGGTGGGATTGTTGGATGGCAGCGCGCAGTGGCAGCTTTAGTGAATGGAGACCCTGTGCTTTTGTTGTTTCTCTTTTAAAGGGAGTAGTGAATAAAATTGGATAGTAAAGCTGATTGCATTGGTTAAAGATTGGGACAGGTGTTGCATAGGTGGTTTATTTACATGCTTGCCTGCTAGTCCCCGACGGATACACTCAGCTGGTTAATGTAGAAATCGTCAAACATGCTCAAAGCGTACAGAATATTTCATATATTTTCCCACGTACCTGTTACTCGGTTTCAGCCACTGTCAACATCTGTCCCTCCCTATTTTGTTATTTTTTGTAGGGCAATTTAAAGCAAACCTCAGACACCACATCGTTTCACCCATCAGTGTATCGGAATATGCCTCTGATACAGAAGGATTTTATTCACACACACACCCCTCCCATGATACTGTTATTGTCCTCGATGAGTTTCCTCTGGCCACCATAGCAGATAAGCACAAACTGAATGGCTTAAACTAATGGAATTTATTCTCTCATAGTTCAGGAGGTCAGAAGTCTAAAATCAAGTGTTGGAAAAGTTGGTTCTTTCTGGAGGCTCTGAGGAGGAATCTCCCCGTGCCTGTGTCCCCACTTTTGGTGGCTTCACGTGTTCCTGGCGGATGCCCACATCATCCAGGGTCTGGTTCTGGCCTCCTGTGGCCTTCCTCCATGTGTCTGTCTCCAAGTCTCTTCTTTCTTTTCAAAGACGGTAGTCACTGGATTTAGGACCCACCCTAATCCAAGATGACCTCAACTTAATTTCAGTTCCATGCGAAAGACTCGATTTCCATCTGTGGTCACATTTGCAATCCTGGGGGTTAAAACCTCAACCTAAGTTTTCACGGGCCACAGTTCAGCCCACTGCAGTGATAACATGTTTGCTCCCCTGATCACCCGCACTGACGTGTTCCTTGTCGACACCAGCTCCCAGACATCTCTGCTGGGGCGTGGTAGGGCCATCATCCAAATGGTTCCCTTCGAGAGGTGCTTTTACCCGCCACCCCATGCCTGGGAGGGAAGCGAGTGTATTTTCTCAGGGTCATATCTCTTGCGAACCTCGGGGCCGAGTTGGCTCCAAGTGCAAGGACATTGGTCACGGTTTGCGTCGCAGGTTCATGAGAAATGTTTGCTTGAATTTTTAGAACATAAACTACATAGTGGATGATTTTGCGTTTTGGTAAGGCCTTATAGCTACTCCTTTATGTTTACTTAAGAAAGTTGTTGCCACTTAAAAACTACAGAAGCCTTCCCCCTCCTCCCAAATCTGCGACTTTGCTTTCCACAGATGCACTTGCCGGTGGTCGACCGTGCTCTTGAAGCAGATGGCCTGACAGTAGGTCGGAAGGTCAGTGGTCTCCTAATGCTGTGTCATCCACCTCAGCTCATGTCACCACTCCCATCATCACGAGAGGGAGGAGTATAATACAGTGAAGTATTTTGAGAGAGAGAGAGAGACCACATTCATGTAAGTTTTATTGCAGTATATTCTTATCATTGTTCTTTTTAAATTACTGTCGTGAGCCTCTTCCTCTGCCTGATCTGTATGCACAGCACAAACCATGTTGTGTGTACAGGGCTCAGTGCTCTGCACTTTGGGGCACTCGCCGGGGCTTTGGGAATGTATTCCTTGCAGATAAGGGGGAATGACTATACTATTTTTAAATGAGGGTTTTACGTATATTTTAAGACTTCACCTAAGTATGTTTTTAGTGCATTTCTTTGCTTAAATATACTACTCTCAGCCGTTCTTCTCATTTGTGCACTGCCCACCGAGAGTCTCTGACGGGGGCTTTCCGTGGCTTGATACTTGCTTTTCTCCCATCGTGATTGCAAACTGATGGTTGCAGTTAAACGAATCTGCTGGGTTAGCACGCCTAGGTCTTAATGATGCGTCGAGAATGTATTTTTTCATAACTTCAGGTCGTACAGATTTTTTAATTTTTCATTATAGCTTTTTTTTTTTAACTAATAATACATTTTATTTTTTTAAAAGCAGTTTTAGGTTTGCAGAAATCTTTTTTTTTTTAACAGACATGTTTATTGGCAATGAGCTTAGCCATCAACTTAGTTATATTTATAGTATCATTTTGAAATAGAACTTTTGCTACAGTCAGGATAAAAATTACCCTGAATTAAGCCATGATGAGGCACATTGTTTGGATCACTGGCAGGTAGACAAACCCGTCCGCTCGGGATGAGTCGCTGGGGTTCTCTTTCTGCCTAGTGAGCTGCCTGGACTCTTGCTCACACACACATCCCTTGACATTTTAAGTATTCTCTATGCTCCTGTTTCATTCCTCATCCATGATTGAGCTCGAGAGTTCTTTTTAAAAATTGCGTTTAAAACTATTTCTTCTTGGGAGTTTTTTCCTTCAGAAAAGGCTACGAATGAGCTAGCCCTTTGAACTATACACAGCGAGCCATATGTTAATTTTTGTGTCCGTAACCTTGAAGAATCGTTAGCTGACCTTAGTATGGGCTTAAAGTCTCTCTCCCCAGATACTTGCCAGTTACTAAAGGGACAAGGGTGGTGATTAATGGGGAAGAAACCCAGCAGCTGGCACCGCTGGGGCCACGTTACGAGGGTTAACCTTGCCAGGAGCAAGGCGAGGGGCATCGTGTTGCCCAGAGAAGGGCATGGTATCACTCCTGTGGTCTTCCTGCCCAAAATGCACCTAATCAAGAGAAGAACTGGACCGCCCCAGACTGAGGTGTGTTCCACAAGATAACCTCTTGCACTTGTCCGAAGTGTCTGGTTATGACTGACAAAGGAAGGACAACAGAATGGATCAGGGACTAAATGTCGTTGGCTTCATTGTATCCTGTGTGTGCGGGTTCTCTCTTTGGAGCATTGCTGTGTTTATATCAGATATAAACAGGACGGGAAGCCAGGGAAAGGGTATACGGACACGTTGTATTATTTCTGCAACTTTTTGCGAACCTCTTTCTAAATAAAGAGTTTTTTGTTCCAAAGAATCATTTTAGATATGTTTTTATATGACTAATGTTTTCGTTGGCATTGCCATACCTTTGTGCAGTTCCGGTTCTTGCCAAAGAAAGTACATCCCACTGTTATCTTCTTGTGACAGTAGCAGCTGAGGCCTTCCTTGCTTGAACGAAATGCTGTGTCTGTAGGACTAGGTTCGCATTGGAATTCTGAGCATTGACTTGTTTAAGAAAATTCGTTGTATTGTGTTTCTCTCCTTAAAAGAAAGGCCACAAAACACAGCATCTTTTAAACACATTTGAATTTTAGAAGATTTTTCTTTTCTTTCCTTTTTTTCTTTCTTTTTTTTATTTTTTTGCTTTTTTATGAGTAGGGCTATTTGGGGGTATTCGGAATCTAGGTTTTAAATCATTGCTGTTGTACCATTCTGTTTGATCCGTAGTCTTGTCTTCAGCCTCACGGAAGGGGCCCCTCTTTGCCATTCTTAGAAATCTAAAAGAAACTAGCAAGAAGCTGGAGCTGTTTGAATGTTGGTCGGCCTACCCTGCAGGGCAGAGGGGCTGTGCCTCCCTCAGAGACTCAGCAGCCATCCCCAAGTCATGCTGGGGCGCGCGCGTGTGTGTGTGTGTGTTGGGGGCTTGTAAGCAGGGGCGTGGTGGAAAAACTGGGTTGGGGCCGGCAGGGACGCAGCACGGAAGACCCGGGACAGATGGTGGGGGCTGGAGTGGGTCCAGCCTGGGGTCGCCGGCCAGCTAGGACTCTGCTGCCGAGGGGCTCCTGCTCACTCCCTGTGCCCGTCACCAGAAGCTCCATCCAAGTTTTTTTTTTTTTTTTTTTTTTTTTTAAGGATTTTATTTATTTATTTGACAGAGAGAGATCACAAGTAGGCAGAGAGGCAGGCAGAGAGAGGGGGAAGCAGGCTCCCCGCTGAACAGAGAGCCCGATGCAGGGCTCAATCCCAGGACTCTGGGATCATGACCTGATCTGAAGGCAGAGGCTTTAACCCACTGAGCCACCCAGGCACCCCTCCATCCAAATTTTAAGCCTTGTTTTTGTGCTCTTGTCAAAGAATAATCTTTCCCCTGATATATCGGCATTAAATGTAGTTCTCTGTGCAAAAGTGCTCAGCACGATACCTGCCCCTCTTGCTTCAAACGCTGGGCCGATCTGATGATGCTCATCTCTGGCAGAAGACGTCGTTGAATTGCTTGGTCTGCTGTCTGTCTGTCTTTCCTCTGATGCAATGCTCCGTGCCCTAGTTGACTGCGTTCCCTTTCCCAGCTTATTGAAGCTGTGTCTTTGTGTTGACATATTTAAATATTGTAAAAATCTTTGTTATTCTGAAAAGGATTCATTCAAGGATGATTTACTCATTGCTTGCTTTGTGCTGGTTGCAGTTAAGTGGTGAGGGGGGAGAGCGGTGCACAGAGCAGCTGATCATCAAACTTCTTCTAGAGCGTAGAGTGCCCGGATGGGAAGCAAAGCTGCACCTTTGCCATGTGGGGAGGACCCTGACTGGGCATCCTCCTGCACGGTGATGGTGGATCTGTGGGGCTGCGCCTGCCTGCCAGAGGGCAGAGAGGGGACAGCGGAGTGAGGCCAGGGGTGACGAGGAGGATGTTTCTGGAATCCAGAGGAAGGCATCTTTCACGAAGAGGGCAGCGTGACCTCCTAGGGCCTGTCTGGGAAATGGGTCCTTTGGGGCAGGTGGCACTGGGGAAAATGCCCTGGAGCCAGGGGCTGGGAATCTGCCTGCTCATTTATTAATGAGTAATACAAAGCCCCTTGCTCGCCAGAAGAACAGCTTTGGTTTTATCTTGGAAATCTAAACTCTTCTGGATAGGAATATAAAATAAATTTTCCATGAGACGAATGTGTCTTTTAACTGTTCATTCCCTTAAATATCTTTAAAGTTTCTGCAGTTTTTTTTCTTTATTTTGCTGACTCCTGTTTCTGTCTTTATTTCTTCCTTTAACTTAATAATCTTCGACTTCTTGACGTTTATTATTGCCACTTGCCCCATACCTTCCTCCTTCCTTCATTTATTTCCTTGTGTCTACTTTGTTTACCGCCTGAGTGGTGGACCTTTTTTGCCCAGCGCTTACTAAATGGCATTTAAAGAAGCAGTGTGATGTCACAGCTCCCTCTGGCATAACGGGGACTTTCTGTTTCTGAGACTTCTCATCCCCTTTGGTCGCGGATAGAGAAATCTTCAACTGCGGGCCATTTATTCTATAGCAGATCAAAGAAGCTACTAAATCTTTATAAAAATGTTCATGTCTGGTCACGTAGTCTATATGCGGTAAAATATATGTAATGTCATTTCCTTTTATTTATTTATTTAAAGAATTTATTTATTTGAGAGAGAGCATGAGCGTGGTGAAGGGCAGAGGGAGAAGCAGACTCCCTCCAGCCAGGAAGCCCCACGCGGGGCTCGAGCCAAAGGCAGACGCTTAACCTACTGAGCCACCCAGGGGCCTGTAATGTCATTTTAATTACCCATAAATGTGTAGTTCAGTGGCATTCAAGTCAGTTCATTTTCTTGTGCAATCCACCATCTCTAGCTAAAACCGTTTCATCATCCTCCCTAGAAAACTGTACCCATTACACAGTAGCTCACCCTTCCAGCGTCTCCTTCCCCACAGCCCGCATAACCTCTGTCTTCTGTCTCCGTGAACTTGCCTATTCGAGGTTCTTCATCTAAGTGAAATCCTGCTGTATTTGTCCTTCTGTGTCCAGTGTGTCTCCCAGACCATAACGTTTTTGAGGGCTGTCTGCATTATAGCTCATATAAAAATTCTACTCCTTGATAAGGCTAAGATGCCACCGTATGGCCACCTCGCATTTAGAAGAACGGTTGGCACACTGCCGACATTGGGGTCTGGGTTGGGGGTGCAGGCACGGTGCTCATGGGCCTGTCTGCTTTACGTGCTGTCTCGTGCTTTGCGGGAAAGACGTTTCCCAGGTTTCTGTGTGGGTGGCTTGTTTTCGTGCCTAACCTCTGAACAGGCTGATGGGGAGATGCGGTACGTCGTCTCTTTGAAATTCTGGTAATGGGGGTGCGCCTGGGTGGGTCAGTCGGTTGAGTGTCTGAGTCTTGATTTCGGCTCAGGTCATGATCTCAGGTCCTGGGATAGAGCTCCATGTCCTCAGGCGCTGTGCTCAATGTGGAGTCTGATTGAGAGTCTCTCTCTCTCTCCCTCTGCCTCTGCCCCCCCCACCCCCCCTCCCCCAGCACACACATGCACACACGCACACACACTGTCTCCCTCTGAAATAAATGTATGAAGTTCCGGTGATGGAATTGCTCCTGTCTGGCTGAGTCAGACCAAGTAAAGGCATTCATTCATTCATTCATTCATTCATACATTCATACAGCCGACATCCACTGAACTTGCACTACAAGTCTGCCTCGTGGTGGGCCCCGGGTACGGGTTAGCTGACTGACGCTCCTGGAACGTCTCCTGATGGGCGTTGATTAGCGTCAGCCCGCACTCAGCTCAGCTAGGCCCTCTTCCCTCGATCTGTCATTACCTTTTCTTCTCAAGGAATTCGTACTTTGTAATTCAGGGAAAAGGGGTTCATACTGTCTCTGTATATCGGATCCAATGCCTTTTAAACCCATTTCTCTTTTGCGTGAGAACTCCCTGCCATGAAAAAGGATGAATTTAAGAGTGATTCATTGGCACCGTTTGTAACTGATTTCCAAGGACAGTTTTTCTGATTCTCTGGAAATCGTCATGCAATCAGCCTGAGTCTCCTGTCCTTGAGGGGAAAATAAGTGCATGAGTCTGCGGTGAGAAGTGGGTGAGCATCTTCTGGGTTAAAGGGATCCGTGGCCACCTCAGGTCGTGCTTACATATCACTACAAAATCAGGGCGCGTGGGCGTGAAGGTGAGGAAGGAGGACACTGTGATTTTTGGGTGGGTGGGCATCTTCTGGGTTAAAGGGATCCGTGGCCACCTCAGGTCGTGTTTACATATCACTACAAAATCAGGGCGCGTGGGCGTGAAGGTGAGGAAGGAGGACACTGTGATTTTTCTTTGCTCTGTGTTGTAGAGAAATAGGGCACATTGTCACACACATAAATGGTGACGAAATAAGATGCACAATGACCAATGAAGGTTCAGGACGGACCTAAGGAGGGAAAGAACTTCTTTCTGTCTTGGCGCCGTCCTTGGTCCTGCTTACGGACACCCAAGCCACAAACCTCTGTGAGGCCCGGGGATGTCTCGGTGGGCTGGCAGTGTGCACTCGGGCTCAGCATGGCTGCCTTCCCCAGATGCTCTGAAAACCTTTTCCAGCACCAAGCGTTGTGTTCACATGAGCTCTACGGATACAATATTCAGTCTGTTGGAAGAAGGGATGGAAGGGGTGTTGGCTAGTCATGCTCACCTTCTGGAATTGAAGAAGACCACCCCGAGTGGCCCCGACCTTGACCTGCCCCTGAGATGGTGAGATCTGGTGGGAAGAGGTCTAAGACCCCATGGGGGACCCCAGGAAAGGCTGGCCCTCCTCTGTTCTAGGGGTGAGTCCTGGGTATGCAAGGTCAGAGGCGTGGCTTACTTCCTCCCCTCAGCTGTCCTCCCCTGCCGGCACCCATTCCCCACTTCCCACCACCCCCCCCGCCCCGTGTCCAGTGCCTGTATCTCCTCTTCTGCCCTACCCCCATCTCCTTCCCCTCCCTCATCTCCCAGCCATCCCCCATCATTGCTTCCCCTCCTCCCATGCCCGCACCCCACCTGGAGCTCATACCTAGAGCACCCCCCCGTGCCCCCATACACACTGCCCTCCCCCGCCCCGAGGAGCACACAGGCTGTGGCTCAGAGCCCTTCCATTACCTTGGCTTCCTCCCAGGAATTTCCCACCAACCCCTGGGCTGGCCTTGCCCCACGGAGCAGAAGGTGCTCCCAAGTTGGGACGTTACTGGGATGGGGTCAGCGGGAAGTGGTTTTTAAAACAGGATTCAGAAGAGCTGGGGGTGGGGGGGGCTGGTATGAGCTCCGTCAGTTGAGTGTCCCACTCTTGGTTTTGGCTCAGGTCATGATCTCAGGGTCGTGAGATCGTGCCCCACGGCAGGCTCTGCGCTGAGCACTGAGACTGTCTGGAATTCTCTCTCTTGCTCTGCCCCCTTCCTCCCCTGCTTGCATACGTGCACGCTCTCTCTCTCCAAACAAACAGAACAAAACCAACCCCAAAATAGGATTCAAGGGGCCATTGGTGTCCAGTTATTCCAGGACATGTATTTCTTAGGCTATGGCTTTCCAAAAGGTGCCCTTCACTGTGCATCTCAGATTTGGGGCCTACGAGCAGCAGAGTGAGTTAGATGGTGCTTGCGAAACAGAACACTGTCCCAGCAGGAACCTGTTTGAGGTTCCAAGGAAGCACCTTCCAAAGATTTTGTACATCAGTGCGCGAGATGGCAATAACCAGCTCTAGGTTATCTTTATTTTAAAAGGAACATAGTGGTATGTGGACACATTTTTAGGCAGAGAGTAGTGCATTTTAGTTTTCACGATTCCTAGGAGGATAAAAAGGCAGTGATTTGATAGTGTTGTACTCATAGTACTTAGTCTTAGGGAAATTTCTCTATGAAAATATTCCCTATTGAAGCTGCTCTGCCCGTTCTGATTGACTCTGGGATTTAGAGGAATTTATCCGTAGCCGTCTCTGTGGTGGGTGTGTAGATAGGAGCAGATCGTTTTGGAAGCTAATGTCTTAAGAATCCATGAGAAATAGATTTCCGCCTCGAGGGATCCTTGCATTGGTCTTCTGCGAGTGAAGAGCTTCCAGCAGAATGCACGTTTTGGAGCCAAATACGTCAAGGAAGATAGAATGCTGGTATATTGAATTATTGTTTTAAGCATTTTCATCAGCCCACATCCTGATTCAGGACAGAAAAGATCTTTACTCAGAATCACGAAGTTGTGCTTGCTGGGGTGATTCTGTTTTCCTGTGTCCAATTGTTAGCATCTACCGGCCTCCTTTTAGGCTTTCCCCTATCTCTCCAAATGCCCTAATTTGCTTTTAGTCCATCTGAGAGCTCACCCTTTAAGTAGTAATCCAAGAGGTTTCAAAACTTGGACTTTTTTCTGACCACAGTGTTGGCTACCAGAATGGTAGGGTCCTGGCTTCAAAGGTTTCCAGAGCAAAGTTACCGTCCCATCAAATCCATTTGGTGATTGTAAGATGTAGACACATCAGAACCAGACAGAACCAAGGGCCAAGGGGAATTCCCGCCCTTTGCTCCGTCTCTCACCTCTGAGTTGTTTACCGTTTCGCCTTGGTATTTGCAGAGCTGTGCTCTTCTGTAAATGAGGCTATAGAAATTACGCTTTGGAGCAAGAATCAGAATCCCTTTGGGAGCCGCCTGAATGGTCAGGGGGCCTCGCGCATGTGCCGTCAGCAAGGTCTCCTGGCTGTGAGCTGGGCTCTCCCCTCCGGCCTGTGACATCCGCACCGATTCTCATCCCGGCCTGACTCGCTCCCACCTGCGGCTTGCCCAAGGCCACGTTGGCCTGGGAAACGATCAGTGACTCCAGTGGTGACGGTGTGCCTGCCAGTAATAAGGTGAAGCCACTGAATTACAGGCTGATTCCATTTGCTGATGGTGGTGCCTAACGTGCTGATGAGAGGGAGCTCATTATTTCGTGTTTGAAATGTAAATACCTTTTTGCCCAAATGTTAATCTTGTTTCAGTTTTTCAATTTAGAGGGTTCATATAATAAATAATTCCCTTAATAGAGTCCCTGATTGCATCGCTCCTCACCACGACGAGTTAGGTGTCCTTCTGTTCACGGTCCTCCTGGCTTTTAGGAAGAGGGAGTTGGAGATGAAAGGGAATTCTTAATCATGACTTGAATCCGTAGGGCATTTTTAGAATTGAAAGCCCTCGGTGCAAACGAGCGCAGCTTATAAATTGAGGTTATTTTTCCTTGTACGTGCAGCGGCCCCCCGGTGGGTGGCTCACCCGCACGTGTTTCCCGGGTGCCAGATTTTCACAGCTGAGGTTCAGCCCCAGTGGCCTGTGCGTGCCGATGGCCACCTCACGGCTGAGGACATGAGACGCCGTGTTTGAAAGAACGCACAAGAAATCATGCAGTACGTGTCAGCGATGTGGTCCCTGGAGGTTTAGGTAATTTTGTTTTAATTTTGAAACTGTTTACATCGGGGCGCCTGGGTGGCTCAGTCTGTGAAGCATCTGCCTTCAGCTCAGGTCGTGATCCCAGGGTGCTGGGATCGAGTCCCGCATCGGGCTCCCTGCTCCGTGGAGAGCCTGCTTCTCCCTCTCCCATGGCCCCTGCTTGTATTCCCTCTCCTGATGTCTTTCTTTCTCTCTCTGTCAAATAAATAAATAAAACCTTAAAAAAAAATAAACTGTTTACATAAAGCCTTTCTCTTAACCTTGAGGAGAGCTAAAAATCAAATATGCAGAATCCTTGCACCTGTGGGGTTTTTCTCTGTAGATTTGGTGGCATTTTACCATTCACCTGCGCTAAATGAAATAAATTATTTTGTAAACAAAATCCCAAGGAGACACTGTAGCCTATGGAAGGGAACAAACTGTTGCATTAGTCAGTGTGGGAGAATGTTGCAAGCAAATGTGTGGCTTCATCATGGAACAATAGATGTGAAGTCTTAAAAAAAAATGCTTTAAAACACTGAACTAGAGATGGTCTCTGTGGCTCCTCTCAGGTTGTTTGTGACTAGTAGGGGACACAAGAAATTTTTATAATTAATTGTTCTACAAGCTGACCCTCGAAATCTGAGTATCCGTAGAAAACAAGGGGTCATGGGGTGCCTGGGTGGCTCAGTCAGTTGAGTGTCGGGTTCTCGATTTTGGCCCAGGTCATGATCTCAGGGTCGTGAGATTGAGCCCCGCGTTGGTCTCTACACCAAGTGTGCAGTCTGCTTCTTTCCCACCCTTTCCTTCTGCCCCTCCCCTACACATTCTCTCTCTCTCTCTCTCAAATCAGTAAATCTTTAAAAACAAACGGGGTCAAGGAAATCAGCCATTCGTGTAGATTGAGTTCTCAGCCGGGGCCGTTTGGCGGTCTCTGGAGAGATTTTGGTTGTTACAAGTGGACCGGGAGGATGCTTCTGACCTGTGGCCGGTGGAGCCCAGGGATGGTGCTCGGCGCTGCGGTGGACAGGATGGCCCTAGCACAGATCATTATTCCCCCAGTGTATGCTGGGAGCACCGATCCCCCTCTACTGGGGAGAACCCAGAATGTTTGCAGACATGGCCCAACGTCCTCTGGCCCCATAATCACCCTGCTTGGGAACCATTGCCCTAAACCCTGAGGCTCTGAGGTTACCTGTTGCATGCCCTGCCCTCTCTTCGTGGCCTGTGGAGTTCAGGGGTGTGTAGGTGGCTCCTAGCAGCTGGCAGGGCTGGGGGCAGAAGTTGAACCATGAGGTTCTCCGTCCTCGCTCTCTCTGAGTGCCACCCACTGACACAGCCCCAGACCTCAGTCGTCCCTGGATGGTGCACACGCGTGCATCGAGAAGTCCTCTGGGGGGTGTCAGTTTTATATTCTTTTAGATGTTGCTTTGAAGTCGCTCGTGGGGGCTGGTGGTCATGTGAATTATGTGTACATGACACATGCGGAAGAACGCAACATCGTCGAACAACTTCTCCCAGCACAGAACTTGCCTGATGTAACTCCAGGTGCAGATGGTTCTCTCTCCGAGGTGTATGTCGTAATCCGTGCTGTACCCCAGGTGGTCCCGTGGTCCTCTTTGCGCTCACTTAAAGCTGTACGGGGTGCAGACGTCCACGCAGGAAGAGAGAGTTGATGGAATGATCGCCTGTCTTCGTGCAATCCCCACCCCCCACCCGTTTGGGGAAGATTTAGGAATAAGCTGCAGGACCGTGAGGCCCCATGGCCTGTGGTTTCCTGTGACCGTAAGCGGGGCCAAAGCACCTCATTCTAAGTAACTGGGTGGACGCTATAAATTTTTGACATTGGTTCTGAAATAGTCATAAGGAAAAAGTCATAGGAGACTAATTGTTATGGAGGAGAGCTGAGACCTAAGTGCATAGAGATTCAGGGGAAACAAGGTAGAAAGGCAGACTCCGTGTCCGTAGGAAAGGAAGACCCATCTTTTCAAAGACTTGGACTGTAGGCATTATTTTAGAATGTGAGTTTAATTATCTTTTCAGAGGACCAAGGGCCTCTACCACGGACATTCTTAATGACCCTATGGAATTCTTCCCTTTCAATTTCTTTATGAAATTCTGTACGCATTTTCCTCCCAAAGATATTAATTGGGAACAACGGCACATGCCCACTGTCTCCCGGTCCTGCAGCCCACACGCATACTCAGCTGCCCACGGACCACCGTATATTCTAAATGCCAGAAGCCACAGACACTGACAGAATGCGTTCTTTAAAAGAAAGAAATGCATGATATGTCGAACATTTATGGAAAATGTTTCAGTCGAGCAGTCCTCGAGTTAACGTGTGTCTTTCAGGAGTTGTCTGGCTGGATAGCCCTTGGCACAGCCTGGGTCCCAGAGATGTAGACTCAGAGGTTTTCCTGAAGAGCAAGCCGGGGAGGAATTATAAGGCAGCCCTAATCCTGTCTCTAAACAGTGGTCTCCTTCTGTGTGTATGCTGTTAATTATTGTCCCAACAGGGCTTTATAAATGAAATAGTCCATGTCACTGTTCAGTGTGGATGGAACTGTGTCTCCCCCCCACACCCCAAAAATACGTTGGAGTCCCAACTGCCAGCACCTCAGAATGTCACTTTGTTTGGAGATAGGGTCTTACAGAAGGAATCAAGTTAGGCCATTGGGGTGGGCCCTGATGCAGTACAACTGGGCTTTACAAAAAGAGGACATTTAGACACAGGCGCACGTAAGCACGGAGATTGCCATCCACGAGTGAAGAAGGCCTGCAACAGATCCTCCCTCCCTCGCCCTCCGAGGGCGCCCCAACCCTGCCGACAGCTGGACCTCCGACTTCCAGACTCCACAAGCCGAGACGGGAGGCCTGCAGCAGATTCTCGGAGCTGGATCTCCGACTTCCAGACTCCACGAGCCGAGACGGGAGGCCTGCAGCAGATTCTCGGAGCTGGATCTCCGACTTCCAGACTCCACGAGCCGAGACGGGAGGCCTGTAGCAGATTCTCGGAGCTGGATCTCCGACTTCCAGACTCCACGAGCCGAGACGGGAGGCCTGCAGCAGATTCTCGGAGCTGGATCTCTGACTTCCAGACTCCAGAACGTGACGGGAGACATTTCTGTTTAGCGTCCCAGCTTGCGTCCCTTTGGTCTGGTCGCCCTGTGAAAGACGACACTGGTTCTAGCCTTTCCGTGTCTTCTAGTCCGTGAAGGGTACCCAGGACTTGTGTGGCCGGCCCTCCGTCTATGGCAATGGAGAGGGAAAGGAATATTGCTCTTCCCTTACCTTGATGCCTCCTGCAAACACCCCATCTCCAGATCAGGAGGTTCGGTTTTCAATGTATCTTTTCGGGAGAACGTAATTCGGCCCGTAACACCGCACATCAGACGGTTCTGTCCTCTTCTCGTGCGTGGTGCTGCCAGGTTCGGCTGAACGGCCTAGCTGGGATGGCTGGTGGAGGGTGTGTCTGAGCGTGGTAGGGTCACTGCAGTGGACAGGCAGAAGAGGGTCACAGACGCCTGAGAGCAGGTGGAGTCCTGTGTCAGAGGTGGGGAGTGAGCCCTGGATCTCCCGAGTTTTTATAGAGAGGTCACTTGATTTCCAGAAGCGCTCTCTCAGAAGTCTCTATTCTTGTCTTTCTCCTCCCCATTTCCCTGTGTGGCTCCGACCATATTACCACTCGTGGTGCAATTGATTCAGTGACTTGTTTGTAACTCAGAGTTTATTTTTGGTTGTAAGTTTCCCCAAAACTAAAAAGCAAAAACCAAAAACCAAGCTGCCCCGGAATATGTTACAGATTTTGCTCACAGAGAAGAAGAATATGTGATCGAGGGGCGCCCGGGGGGCTCCGTCGGTTGAGCATCAGACTCTTGGTTTTGGCTCAGGTCGTGATCTCAGAGTCGTGAGACCGAGCCTCGGGGTGGAGTCTGCTTGAGCTTCCCTCCCCCCTCCCCCCTCACAGAAAACAAATTAAAAAATTTTAAGACAAGAATACGTGATTGGCAAACGATACCTTGATTAGAAAATAAAACGCATCATATACTGGACTGCGAGGCAGTGAGGCTCTTTGGTTCTCTTCATCTTCATCATCTGAGGCGTAGCAGTAACAGCACGCTGGTGGTGGGCGGCCCGGCTTCCGGAGCAGATCCAGGATGCAGCGGAATGTGGCAGTGCGGGTGTAGAGTGGATCACGCTGGGAGGGAAAAGATGGCTCCCTATCACAAGCCAGGTGCTCAGCGTGCACTCCCAGACGTTAGAGGTGGAAGACAGACAGACGCCGTGGACAGACGACCTGGGGTTTTGTGGGGCCGGAGCTGGACGTGAGTCTCCAGGAGGAGTGTGCGCTTAACGGCCAGCAGTCTTCCTGTAGAAAACGCGGAGGAGCCTTGGCATGGACCTTGTTCCTCTTTCCTTTTCCCGCTGGGGCTACCTGGTGGGCGAGGGAGGCATCAACCCTCTTGGGTTCACAGGGAAGCAACAGTCGCTACTAAAAAATCAAGCGTGTGCTTCCCTGCCGTCCTCTAGTTGCTCAGAGCCGATTTTGTCTTCATGTGGCTGAAGAGCTCGCGCGCGAGGACGAGCTCTCCTGCACCTGCTCCGCGGGGCGCAGCGCAAGCCGAGCGGTGCCGCTTTGGAGCCCGAGTGCGGGAGTAGCTGCGGGCAGCCGTCTCCCTTCATCAGAGACCGCGAGCGCTGGCCTTCTCGGGGTACTGCTGGCGCTTTCTTAGATTTCAGGAATCCCTAAAACGGAGCAGTGCTCATCTCTCTGGGACTGGCGATCATGTACGCACCCCAGAGAAGCGCGGGGGAGAGGGAGGGACCCCAGTGCACTCTGTGACTCTCCCCTGTCGATGGACACGTGAAACCCCGTCTGTGGTGGGAAATCAAGGTCTGGTGCTGCTCTGTCTCTTTCATTTGGATCTGTAAAACTCGCTAGGATTTCATTTGCTTTTAACTACCCGTGGTAGAGATCGAGCAGGGCATTGGAAAAAATACTGCAGACAATGATATCCTCCTCTGTAACAGAAGGATACTCCCCTCTCCACGTAGGTGATGTCGATGACCATCTCTGACCCCAGTTGGAAGTATTTGTTGACAAGTACTTACTGAGTCCTGAAACCCAAGAGGCCCACAAGCCTGTCTGTGTTGGGCTTAGATCCGTGGAAAGCCATGCTTTTTCCTGGAGTGGTAATGAAATAATGATGTCTGATTTTAATTCCGTGCGGCCAACACTTGCTGAGGCTCTCCTGTGTATCATGCACGGAAGGTTACACCGATAAAGGGAACTTGATTTTTTATGGGATTGGATTGGCTAGGGCAGGCCTGAACACGGGCAGCCCCTGACTTGTGGGAGCAGAGCGGAGGTCCGAGTCTGTTCTAGAGGCCGACAGGCTTCAGGACCGCACTGGCGTTCCCGCCGGGCCTTTCCAGAATGGAATTTTCTGCAAAGGAGAAAGCAAAGTTCTCGGTGGAGGGAATAAACCAGTCAGGACATGTGGACTTGATTACGTGTGCGGGGGGGGGATCATTGGAGGTTTTGTTCAGTAGAGGATGAGGTCATAAATCAGGGCTCTGGGGCTTTCCTTCTGGCGGTGTTAGAGTCCGAGTCTGCGGGGGAGCACGTTAGTGATGGACTGTAGCAGAAATGCAGGGTGGGGGGTGGTGTTCAGGGCCTGGAGGGCGATACCCATGCACTCAGCATTTGCATTCAGCGAAACTCCGTGCTCACGGTTGGGCCAGTGTGGACATCTGGGTCAAATGGGGCCAGGATTCGTGGCCACGTGTGGTCTCTGTGGAGCTGTTCAGGAAGGGGTGGTGGGCGAGGCTTGGCAGGAATGTCCTCCCCAGGCAGGGTACGCGTCAGAGTTTTGTTTTTCCCTTCGTTCTATGAAGAGCAAAGGTGAGATGATAGCTATTGAGCTTTGGGCAGCCTCTGTAAGGACCGAACTTGTTTCTGGAAGCAACTGGTCAAGGCAGACCTAGCCACAGCTCCCAGAAGTGTAGCTCGGGGATGAGATTGAAGCGAACAAGGCACTGGGGTTGCCGCCTGGCCTCCAAGCGTGCGCCTGTGTTAGACAGAAATAAGGAATATGTGTACGGGGGGTCAAAGGCATAACGACCAGGCGATTTCCTTCTTTTCCTTTTATTTTTTCCCACGTTCTCTTTCTGAGGGAGAATATAATAAGCACAGTAGTATTTGGTGCTGTGTGGTTCCCACGTATAGAACTTTCTAGGACGCCTCGTACCACTGCCGAAGCTAAGCGAGGTGACTTCAAGGCCGTGAGGCAGAATATTCATAACCGCGAAGTACAAATTCTGGATAGGTTTTCAAGTTCCTCCTTGTCTTTTATTGTACGCCAGCGGTGTTTGAATACCCCTTGTCTTGCCACTAGTTCTCTGAGCAAGCAGAGTGATTTCCAGTAACGGGTTGTCTCTCACAAGCCCTTCCTCTGGATCTGAGAGTTCCCGGCTCACGAAGCTGTGGCGAAGTCGGATCCAGAGCAGTGACCGGTCCTGGATGCGGGGCTCCTCCCTCCTCCCCTCTGAACGTATCTCTCTGCAGTTGAACGTCAGTGTATTTGTAAATGATAGCTGACGAACTGGATAGTCAAAACGTGATTTCTTTCACACTAAATGGATGCCAAGTATCCGGTAGAGTTGATCACAGTTTCTCTTTTTCTCATATACAAACTCACTGAATTTCGGTGCTTATAAGGTTTCTGCCATTTAATAATAGACCATATTTTTTCCTTTTATAGATGTGAGGATTTTAAGTGATTTAAGTCTCCTATATTTTCTTTTTTTTTTAAGCTTTCATTTTTAAGTAATATTTATACCCAACGTGGGGCTTGAACTCACAACCCCGAGATCAAGAGTCTCATGGTCCACCTACGGAGCCGGCCAGGCGCCCCTCGTCTCTTACGGTTTCTAATAATCGATCGCGGTTGGCTGCATGTGGAACTGTAGATCCAGAGGTTCTGAAGGCAAGCTTAGTTCTTGATTAGATCCTGGAACGTTTGTCATTGTGCACCTGCCGGCAGTCGCTGTGAATGAGCAGGCTCGCTACGTGAGTTGTCGAATGACACGCCGGAGCGATCTCGGAGTAAATGACGATGCCTTTGCTTTTCAGCCGTCCTCCGTGGTGAGAATGAAAGCAGGCGGAAAAGCGTGCATACAGACTCGTGCTGCTTACTGTTCTTCTACACAAACCAATCTTTCTCCTTTAAGGGAAGCCATTTCAGAATTTCTAATTAATTCTTCAAGCGGGCTCATTACTGGGACCGGAGAAAGAGCTCATTATGGTAATGGTTTCTCATCCGTTCTGTGCTTTGCTGTCACAGACCCTGGGGGCCAGGCTAAGCTGTAGTTCCAGTGTCTCTCTCTTCGATCTGGAACCACAGCACCACCTTTGTTTTTAGAATAATTATCTAGTGATTTTTATAAATACGGTGAAAATCGCACTGTTTTACAAAGCTGAAACTGTATGTGTGGACACATAGATGGATACCAGTCACGTGAAACACGCCTGCATGTGTATATTGTGGACAACATTTGTAATCCCTAGAACAGGAAGTCTGTACGTCCTCTCTCTCCAGACCCACCTGAACCCCAGATGTGTCCCCGGACACGAAGGGGAAGGTGCAGGCACGTGTTGGTGCTGTTGAGCTGGGGAGTCCGTCTGAGTGGGGACAGCCGAGGTCCCACGCAGGACCAAAGCCAGAGGCGCCTTTGCCTCCCAGCGGATGTGCCGAGAGAGTGAGAGCCAGGCTCACGGTTAGGGGTTGCGTCCGTCTCCCGGGACTGCCGTAACACACTGCGTGGCTTAAAACAGCAGAGACGTAGCCTCTCTCGGTTCTGTAACCCCAAAGTCTGACGTCAGGGTGTCACCAGGGCCACTCACCCTCGGAATGCAGGAGGCCCTGGGGGATTGGATCCTTCCTTTTCTCTGTCTGCTGGCTTCCCATGACTGCCAGGAGCCCTGGGCACTCCTGGACTTGGAGACATAGCACTCCACCCTCTGCCTTCTCCGTGTGTCTGGTTCCACGGCCGTCGTGTGGGTCGGGGGCACACCCCACTCCCGTATGACCTCATCTTGATGAACTCTATCTGCGATGACCACATTTCCAAATAAGATCTCATTCTGCAGTTTTGGGGTGGGGGGTTGGAACTGCAACCTTTCTTTTGGAGAAGACACAGTTCAACCCGTAGTAGTGGTCATCCCCTACACCTTCTCATCCCACGGTGCCCTTCCTCTCCTGGACCCCCTCCCCACCCCCCTACCCCCACTCCCAGCTGGCCACCCAGCCATGCGTGACGCATGCCTGCAGCCATTAGACCTTTTTACAAGGCAAGCGAAGAGGTCCAGTTAAAAATTCTTTGTCTTTAATAAAATGAGCATGTAAATACAACTCTCCAAGTGCAGTGTTCCGTGAAAGGTCAAGGCCGCTACAGTCTTGGTACACAGGAGCATATTCAAGCGATGAGGTCAAAAGCCAGGCAGAGGCTAGAACTGACTCAGTGGACTTTTTATTTCGTGTTTCTCTGCCAGGGGCCTGCACATTCCAGCAGTCTGTCCCTCAGGAGGGGAGTTCTGGGTAATCACCGTTCCCAGAGGCACGGGGTGGCGTTTCTGGTATGTGCGCTGACTCGGACCTTCAGCCTGGGAACTCGCTCTCTGTCACGCTGCATGACGAATCTTCTTCCCGTGACTGAGCAGGAGGAATGAGCCCGGGTCCCGGTGACGGTGTCCTCTGTGTACCCACTCGCCTTGTCCCTTGGAATACTCCATGATCCAGCCACACAGCAAGGACTCTTCAAGGCCCCTGGCCGCTGGGGGTGAGGTGGGGGGCAGAGCCTGGGGGTTCTGAGCGCAGCCCCCCATCCTGTTCCAGCCATAGAGAGGCAGGAAGAAGGACAGTCGTGCCCTTGGGGTCTTGGTGCCTGGAATCCGAAGGTGCGACTATGGAGACTTGGCCAGTTTTCTGTGAAAGAAATGACACCGTGGTGAGTCTTTGATGCGGAGTTAGACATCTTTCAAGACTCTCTGGCTCTTTTGAGGGAAACGTGTTAAACAACACATCTGCTCAAAAATGCTTTGTGTTTGCAAGTTTCAGAGCGTGGAAGGTGAAACCTGGACCTTGGAATTTCCCCTCTCTCCGTGGTGTTGGTGGCTTCAGATAGTAAACAGGAGGTGACCCGGGTCTTCTGTCCCCGAATTCACCCCTGGGAGACGGACTGGGGGCCCTGGAGGATCAGCTTCCAGTAGCAGTTTTGACAACAGGGAATACGATTCCGCATCATAAGTGCACTCCCCAAACAAGATCCAGCTTCACAATCAGAGTCCCAGTTAGAGCGTGTATGCATCTGTCAGTTCTGTCCATTCTGGGCATTAATGGCAGACTCCTGAAAAGGGCAACCAAACAAACTAGAATTCTGCTTTGGAGGTAAAAAATCTAAATTCTGTTACACGAGGTAACATAAGTAACTTAAATCCATGGAGGGACTCTTTTAGGTAAAGCTGCTGTTCTGCACTGATGCAGAATACAGCCCAGCTCCTTGAGTCTTCGTGTCAAGAATCTGCTAAAATAAATCAGCCAAGTTTAGGATTTACCTCATAGGAAACCAAGAACTTGAAGCAGGAACTTGTCTTCTGATTTGATGAAAAATACTGCTTGTACCATTTGGACATGGAAATGCTGAGCTGAGGGGAGCAAGGTATTTGCTGGGGATTTAGGGGGAAAAAATATCAGTGTGGTTTCTTTCCTTTTTTTTTTTTTTTTTTAAATTTTATTTGTTTATTCGACAGAGAGATCACAAGTAGGCAGAGAGAGAGGGGGAAGCAGGCTCCCCGCTGAGCAGAGAGCCCGATGCGGGGCTCGATTCCAGGACCCTGGGATCATGACCCGAGCCAAAGGCAGAGGCTTTAACCCACTGAGCCACCCAGGCGCCCCTCCGTGTGGTTTCTAAGGCTGCATGAATCTGGTAGGTAAGTGACTTACCCAATAGGCACAGATTTTACTCTTTTTTAAAAGAGAGCTATTTGAGGGGTGCCTGAGTGGCTCAGTGGATTAAGCGTCCAAGTCTTGATTTTGGCTCAGGTCATGAGATGGAGCCCCACATTGGGTGTGGAGCCTACTTGAGATTCTCTTTCTCTCTCTCCTTCTATATCACATCCGTGTCCCTCACCCCTGCTCCCTGCTGTCTCTCTGTTTCAAAAAACAAAACAAAACAAAACAGAGAACTATTCGATGGTGGCAAGATAGATGCATTTAGCTTGGGTCTTTGTATCCTTGCCTGAAGGCAAACAAATGGAATTAAATATTGGCTTGGGGGTGGTGGACAGGGAGTGGATTGATGGGGTTAGTTTCTAGGCCAGGTTCTTTCATGTCTCCTAGTACACTCCAGTTTCAGGCCCTGTATTCACTATCCATTGCTGTGTAACAAATAATCTTACGCTCAACAACTGAAAGTTACAAACATTTAGTATTTCGTACTGTTTCTCAGAGTCAGGAATCCAAGTACAGATGAGCCGGATGGTCTGGTCCAGGGCGTCTCGTGAGTTGTAGTCCCATTGTTGGCTGCTGCTGGGATCTTTGAAAGTTGTCCCAGCTGGAGGATCCATTCCAAGCTCCTTCCTGTATGTGCAAGTTGGCAGGAAGCTTCAGTTGCTCACCTCGTGGGCCTTTCTGTACCGCTGATCATGACCTGGCTTCCCCCCCAGAGTGAGTGATCCATATGAGAAAAATGGACATAGAGGGGAAGAGGGAGTAGGAGAGAAGGAGATAAAGTGCTGGAAACCGTAGTAGTTTCATACCTAATTGCAGAAGCGACATATCAATTCCACCATGTTCTGTTGGTCACATGGACCAATCTTGGCACATATGGGTTGGCATAGGCCAGGATTTGAATACCAGGAGGTGGGCTCATTGGGTGCCATCTAAGAGGCTGCCTACCACAGCACTCTGCCTTTTATACCCACAAATTTGCATCTTGGTTAGAGAATTACTCCTTTGAGTACGTTACAGATTATCAAAAAATTCTGGAGGGGTACCTGGGTGGCTCAGTTGGTTAAGTGTCAGACTCTTGATTTTAGCTCAGGTCATGATCTCAGGGTCGTGGGATCGAGTCCCCCATTGGGCTTCACGCTCAGTGGGGAGTCTGCTTGAGATTCTCTTTCTCTCTCCCTCTGCCACCCCTCTCTCAAATCAAATAAATAAATCTTTTTTTAAAAAGTGCTGGAGAAATTCTTTTTTTTATTTAACCATGCCCATGGCATAACCTTTGGAACCATTAGAACCTTATAAAGACTCTCGCTTTGCTACATAGTAGTCAGTTAAAGAACAATGATTATGTGCTTATTTTGTGCTCTTAATTGTGTTCTTGGACAGAAAATTTTTTTCCCTCCAATCGAATGGAAACATTTGTTGAGTGAGCCTTGTCAGTGCCCATCTTCACTGTGTATCCCTGTTAGTCTTCCAGTTACCATCAGGATTGCTGCCCCTCCACACGCTCTTGCTGCCCCAAGACATTTAGGAAATGTTGACCTTTCCCTTTCAAGATACTGAAATTGAATTACCTTCTTTACTGTCGTCTACGCAGAGTTAACAAAAGAAAAGTTCATGAGATTCTCCCCCCCCCCCCCGCCCAAAGTTCCCAAAGTTTATGGAATTTTATCTCTTTCGAAAATTCTTAAAAATTTTCATTGCTAATTCAAGTGTGGTTGACATATAAGAGTTTCAGGTGTACAGCATAGTGATTCAACAGTTACACACGTTAGGAAATAGTGTGATCAGTGGAGTTGCCGCCTGTCGCCGTGCAGGGTTGTTGCAGTATTATTGACCATGTTCCCTACGCTGCCCTGTGCCTCGTTCATGCTATCGTTGGGAAGTTTGTGCCTCTTAATCCCCTTCACCTGTTTCGTCCATACCCCCAACCGCCTGCCCTCTGGCTGATCACTAGTTTGTTCTCTGTGAGTCTGCTTCTTTTTTTTATTGCTGTTTTTTTGTTTGTTCATTCATTTTGTTTTTTAGATTCCGCATGGAAGCGAACTCGTGGTATTTGTCTTTCTCTGACTGGCTGATCTCACTTAACCTAGTACATACACTCTTGGTCCAGCCATGCTGTCACGAATGGCAAGATTGCACTCTTTTATGCCTAAGTAGTATTCCATCTTCTCTATCTGTTGGTAGACACTTGGGCTGCTTCCGTATCTTGGTTATTGTAAATAATGCTGCAGTCAACGTAGGGGTGCTTATACCTTTTTCAAATTAGTGTTCTTGTATTCTTCAGCCAAATATCCAGAGTAGAATTACTGGACCAAATGGTACTTCTATTTTTAGTTTTTTGAGAAACCTCCGTACTGTTTCCCACAGTGGTCACACCAGTTTGTATTCCCACCAACAGTGCACGAGGGTTCCTTTCTCTCCACATCCTCACCAACACTTGCTGTTTCTTGTCTTTTTGATTCTAGCCATTCCAGCTTGTGTGAGGTGATCTCATTGTGGTTTTGATTTGAATTTTCTTGATGGGTGAAGTTGAGCATCTTTCCATGTGTCTGCTGACTATCTGGATGTCTGCTTTGGAGAATGTCTTTTCATGTTGTCTGCCCATTTTTAATTGGATTATTTGGTTTTTGGTGTCGTGCGAGTTTTTTACTTATTTTGGATGAAGCCCGTTTTGGATATATCACTTGCACATATTTTCTCCCTTTTGGTAGGTTTTGTTTTGCCTTTTCGTTTTGTTGATGGTTTTCTTTGCTGTATAAAAGCTTTTTAGTTTGATGTAGCCTCAATTGTTTATTTTTGCTTTTATCTCCCTTGCCTGGGGAGACATTCAGAAAAATATTGCTAAGACCAATGTCCAAGAGATTACTGCCTATGTTTTCTTTTAAGAGTTTTATGGTTTCAGTTCTCACATCTAGGTCTTTAATCCAGTTAGAATTTGTTTTTGTGTGTAGTGTAAGAAAGTGGTCCAGTTTCATTCTTTTGCGTGTAGCTGTCCAGTTTTCCCAACACCCATATCTTGAAGAGACTTTTTCCCACTGCACATTCTTGCCTCCTTTGTTACAGATGATTTGACTAGAATCATGGGCTCATTTCTGGGCTTTCCATTCTGTTCCGTTGATCTGTGTCTGTTTTTGTGCTGGTACCATACTGTACAAAATTTTCTCTCTTGCTCATGATTTCAAAGATGATAGCATCTTATTGCTCTTTGCTCATGCAGCGCTAAAATCATTCATTCCTTCGGCAGATACTGATTGAGAACTTCTGTGCACCAGGCCTTGGGCGACACCTTAGAGATGCAGCTGTAGAGGGCGGAATAGAGTAATAAAGGCAAACAGTTTTGAACAGTAATTTAAGGCACATCAGGCGTAGAGAGATGAACCTGGTGATGAGTAGGAGTTCATTTTACGAATAAGGACACTCAGAATGACTTAATGAACATTTCATAGGATCCCGATTTTCAAGTTGAGAAGGAATCTGTAAGATTTTTGTCTAGCTCTCGTGTTTTCTGGACAAGGCAGCTGCAGTCCAGAGAGGGGAGTGCCTTTCCTGAGTGGACAGCCCCGGACCCAATGCTCTGAGCCTCAGGGCATCATAGGCAGGAGCCAGGTCCCATGGTGTCTGTCAGCATCTAGAAGGTCAGAAACTTCCAGGCGATGTATTCACCTGCACTTCCGAGTTCTGGTGCCAGATGGGAAGGCCTTATGTCGCCCTAAATGGGGCCGGTTGCTTTGGCCTGAAGCTTGGGGGTGCCAGACTTTACTGTTAGTGGTCCTGACCGCGAAGCCCAGCTCGTAAAGGGCGTTTCCCCCTTTTTGCTCTAAGCTTTTCCTTGAAGGATTTTCAGCCCTGCTATTCAAGTCTGGCTAAGGGGACTAATCCAGAGGGTTAAGGCGGAAGGAGGAAGCTGAAAATAACAGACTAATAAAGAGAAGGGCATTTTGAATGGTGGAAATGGGGGACCGGCGTCAGAGTTGTAACTTGGTAAGAGTGGGTAGGTGTGTCCTCCGGGAAAGGCTGGCGATCTTTGATGTGCTGAGGGTTTGCAGCGAGGCCGACTCATCACTTGGAGCGAGTTCTTGGAGGCAGCCCTCAGTAACCGCTGTTGACCCAGATTGAGTTGGTTGGTTCGTGTACGTGCGCAGCTTCTGTCCCCGGGGAAGGAAGGCATGCCGTGCTGTGGCTCATAGGCGCCGCTGCTTCTGCGATGGTCTCTCGCAGGCACGGGCAAGCATCTCACCTGCGGGATGGACCCCCAGAGCCAGTCGGTATCAGAGAGCATTGGTAAACCAGGGAATCACAAGGAATGATACTCCTGTACATTATTATAAGATTTTTTTTATTAATTGCTATCTCAGACTTGTTTTTCAGGTTTCACCCAGTTTTTCATTCATGTTCCTTTTTCTGGGCCAGGATCCCACCCAGGGCAGCATATTGAGTTTAGTCATGCTGTGTCCTTATGTTCTCTGGGCTGTGACAGTTTCTCAGACTTTTTTTTTTTTTTTTTTTTACGACCCTGATCATTTTGAGTAATGCTGGTCATGCATCTTGTAGAATGTCCTTCAGTCTGGGTTTGGCTGATGTTTTTCACTCGATCAGATTGGGGTTATGAGTTCTGGGGGCAAAGACCACAGAGGTCAAGTGCCCTCCGCTCACATCCTGCCAAGGGTATGTGGCATCCGCATGCTGCACGTCTGATGCACTGACCCTGGTCACTTGCTGGTGGTGGGTGCCTGGGCTCTCGACTCTGCAGTTACTATTCTTCCCTTTCTGTGTGCCGTTCTTCCAGAGCCCACGCGCAGGGCAGGCGTGTTAAGCTTCACCTCCTGGAGATTGTTTGCGTTTTCGGTAAAGTACACCGGCTGCAGGTCCATTCACCAGCCTCTGGTGGAAGGGGATAGAGCTTTTTCTTGTACTGCAGATTCGGGTTGACTCTTGTCATAAACTGAACCTGTGATTTGCCCTCTGCCAGTTCCAGTGTCGGCTTCTTTAAAGTGGAAGTGGGAACTGGGAGAGATTTGTGGAAGCATCTCCGTGCAGAATCCACCCATGAATTTGTGGCCTTTTCCCATGCCCATTCCCCCTTGTCCACCCTACAACCGTCTTGACAACGCATTTGTGTTCCACAGTCGGTCTCGGGTTGGCCTCATTGCAACACAGCATCTGAAGTAGTTTTGGGAGAAAAGAAAGTATCGCACACCTAGTTTGTAGGTTGACAAAATATTGAATTACTTTTTACAAACGCACTTACCCAGTCCAGCTGGCACGAGCAGGTTTGGGGCCAGTGGACATGGGGTCTTCATGGGGCGCACAGGTGTGGGCTCCCGCGGGGAAGCCCCTGGCCCCGCAGGGAAGGAAGGGGGCCCCAGCGCGGCGAGCTCCGGGCCTGTGGGCAGCTGTCAGCACGTCTGCGGGGTGCACGGTGCCAATTAATTCAGCGAGAAAATCAAATTGGAGACCTCCTTAAGAGACCTTCTCCTCTATGTATTTTTAGAAGCAGCAAATATCAATCATAAATATTTAATGTAGTGTTTATAGACTTTAGCATCATAAAACTTCAAAAAGGTGATTCAGAGGAGGTCGGTGGGTATATACTTAGGGAAGAAAATAATTTCCCCAACACATCACACGAGAGAAGGAAAAGCATCATCGATGTTCTTAGGAAAGAAATAAATAGGTAAATAGCTATCTCATCTATCTTGTTACTACTCACCAGATGTGGAACCTAGTAATTATTCTTTGCTTGCCAGGGTTTTCATAACTCTTCCAATTTTAAAAAATAATGGGCTGTGAGCAATTTGAAAAAATAAAATAGCATGGACAGAAACTAGACATCTCTAAACCCACCCGTGGAAGTTCCCCTTCAGTGCTCTGGTGTATTTTTTCCCAAATGTTTATAAATGTGCATGTATAGCATACTGTATATTCAGCGTTGTCATGCTTATCTTCCACTTAACCTTACAGAGTAAGCATTTGGTCGTCTACCAACATTTAATGAAAATATTTGTATGCATCTCTCCTGTCAAGTTCATGTGCTGTAATTTATTTAATACATGTAGTTGGAGATTTAGATTGCTTCCAATTTTTGCTTTAGGATAGCTTGCTTGAAATAGAATTGTAGGGCTCTTGAGACCGATTACCAAATTGCTTTCCTGAAAGCTTGTTCCAGTTGTATAGTATTGGGGGTGGGGGCGGGGGGACAGCCCTCTCAAGCAGCTCCCATGATGGTGGTCAGCTGAGCTGGGAATTCGTGGCATCTTTTTATATATATATTTGCATTTCTTTGACTACTAATGAGGTGGACTGTTTTATCTTGTCAGCCATTTGCATTTTTTTTTTTCCTGTGATTTGGACAAAAGCCCTTTTAAAAGGCATACCTCAGATTCTTTCGTCGGACTTGACACTTTCTGGATTTTCCTTGAATGCCAATTGTTTTAAGGATTTGTAGTGTTAAGAGTTTGAGCTAAATGGGTATTTCTGATGTTTGCTGGCACATCAGTCCCCTGACTTGAGCCAAAGTGAATTTACATATTAGAGCTGCATTTTCAAACAGGATCTGTCCAAAAGCAGGAAGGAAGTTAGCAGGTTAATTTACTAAGATTATACTTACGCAGGTGTTTCTAGTGTCAGTGGTGCAACTCCTCCTTTCCTTCAAGGAGTCCGTGTGTACCAGAGGTAAGACCACAGGTTATTGTGTAAGTTGATGTGTTCAAAAGTCACAAAGACACGTGCATTGCACTCATCTCCTATTTCCTAGTATGCTTATCAAAAGTCAGTATTTTTATAGAATGACAGCTGTAGGAAAAGCACAGATTCTTATGTTAGCCAATAAAAGATTTTTAAAATATAATTATAAATTGGCAAACTTGTCAATTTGTTTCTACTCGTCATTAGCCAAAGTTCAGTGTTTCCAAAGGATGTGTGTATATGCATGAGTGTGTGTATATGGGTGACATATGTCTTCTTATGCAAATGAATTAATCGAGTGTCTACTTTGTGACAGGCTCTGTGCTACACGTGAAGCACGGAGCCATTTTATCACACGCTCGGGATGAGGAATTTTCTAAAGCGCTCTGAAGTCCTTATTCAAAGAAACGCTATGATAATATGGGGTTGGGATACCGTTCTTTTACAACATTGCAGATGGAGCGTCTTAGTGGTGTCTGGGTATTTTTGCTCAAACATACGTTGATTAGGGAAGAGGCTAGCCAGGGCTCGAATGAGTCCTTTCTTGGCGTGTGTCAGTAGGTGAGATAATCCACGGGGAAATGGCCATATTTCTCCGATATCGGGCATTTCCTTACGACTCCAGATTCCGTTTCCTCTCTGTGATTTCGTACCCCAGACTTAAGAGTTCTCTTTGTTCCGCGGTGTGCAGTAGGCACAGAAATCGAGAATGGGGAGCAGCAGCCTTCTCTCTCACGTGCCTCTCCGGAATGTGGCTCAAGGTTGATGACTTTAAATTTGAGCTCCGTTTCACAGGGCGTATGGGTGTGCACACACAGCGCCAGCGTCCGTCCAAGTGGATTCCTTCTCCTTACTGCCACTCCGTCACCTGGCCAGTGTGTCATTGGTTCCACGTAGAACTGAAGGCTGTAGTGATATTCCTGTTACTAAAAGACCGATGAGTCGCAGTCTGTCCTCATTGAGGCTCGAGACCTGGAGGCGTTGATTCTCCATCGTGTGTAATGAGTGGGGCTTCATTCCGTCTTGAAAGGATCCCTGAAAGTTAGGGCCAGAGAATGTCACACCTGACAGGAGACTTAACATAACGCGAAAAACAGGAATGACTAATGGTTGTCCTGGTGAAGATTTTTTGTTCGCGCAGTCTTAATTAGCGGCCCCCTGGGGTCAGAGCTCTGCTGTTCTGTCTCCTGCAGAAAGCCGATTACTTAGCTTTGCTGCCTTTGTGTTCCTGTGGCCACGTGGGAAGAAGGGGGACACCGGGATCGCGATGTCACCCCCATTTTGGAGATGAGGGAGCTTCAGCCAACCTGGGTCCTTACCTGGAAATGAGACCTCTGCCACCAGGAAGTGAGACCTGGGCCAGGAATCTCCAAAATCAGAATGTATAACGTGCCCAGAGGTGAGCCTCGAGCTGTTTGCTCACCCCGTGGGTGACCTGCCGATGACCTTGGCATCCTGAGACTCACGGGCTTTCACCTACGTGCATCTAGCTCAGGTGTCTGATGGAACTTCTAGTAATTCACAATATTAAAAAGGAACTTCAAACACAAAATTGCTTTTTTTCCAAGAGAAAGCTAGTCTTCAACTAGAACCGTTTGTGATGATTAATGTGTTTTGAATTGGTCAAGGAATAAAGAAGATGTTATGGCATATAATTAAAAATTGGCAGTGGTCACAATTAAAACAAGACTCCTGTGGCCTAAACAGACTCTGCTTTCACCTTGGGGACGACCATCAGCAGGTTGGAGCCGACAGGCACCCTAGAAGCGATCTGCATGGCTGCTGTGCGGTAGAAGTAGAATGGGGGCCCCAAGTGTAATTTTCTAGTGTCCACAATACAGAGTAAAAAGAAACCAGTGAAATTAATATTGCAGCCTATCTTAATATATATCAGGTTAATATTGCAATGCATAATTTAATATGTAATAATGCAGTAATACATCCCATTTCACTCTCATTCCATTTCAACAAGTGATCCCTGTGAAAAATTATCCACAAGATATTTTATGTCTTTCTTTTTTTTTACCATCCTGTCTGCGAAATTCGGTGTATAATTTGGATTTACAGCCCATGCCATAAATGTGGACTGATAAGGTCAGTCCAGTCTGAGACTCTGAGCTCCATCATCTAAAATTATGAAAATTAGCTCATGATATGAGAAGTAATTTTCTTTCTTTTTTTTTAAAGATTTTATGTATTTATTTATTTATTTATTTAAAGATTTCATTTATTTATTTATTTGACAGAGAGAGAGAGAGAGAGATCACAAGTAGGCAGAGAGGCAGGCAGAGAGAGAGGGGGAAGCAGGCTCCCTGCTGAGCAGAGAGCCCGATGCGGGGCTCGATCCCAGGACCCTGAGATCATGACCTGAGC
>CM052901.1:98489600-98536108 GCA_028534135.1 Potos flavus | reverse complement strand
CTAACAAACGAAGGAGGTCATGCTCAAGAGTACAGGTCTTGGGGCGCCTGGGTGGCTCAGTGGGTTAAAGCCTCTGCCTTCAGCTCAGGTCATGATCTCAGGGTCCTGGGATCGAGCCCCGCATCGGGCTCTCTGCTCAGCAGGGAGCCTGCTTCCCCCTCTCTCTCTGCCTGCCTCTCTGCCTACTTGTGATCTCTCTTTCTGTCAAATAAATAAATAAAATCTTTAAAAAAAAAAAAAAAAAAAAAAAAAAGAGTACAGGTCTTGGTTAATGATCACGTCCCAGACCCTGCTTTCACTCTCCCCTTCGAAAAGCATTCTGTACATTGTATTGAGTCAGCTTGATGATTTGTTCGGCTCAGCATTGGGCCATTTTCCAGCATGGCCACCTCACCTTACCTCTGCCAAGCTCCCCGGGTACCGAGAGTCAGCCACGAGAAGGCAAGGCTCATCTCACTAGAAAGGGAGCAGGCGCTCCGAACGGACTGTTTTTCTTAGCCCCACAGCATCCCTGTGAGATAAAAAAAGGCGAATCCCATTGTACGCTCAAACAGGTTGCGTCATTGACCCTGACAAAGGAAACTTACAAGTTCAGAGTCCGGACTGAGCCCAGGGACGCTTCCTCTGACGAAGGCATTTTTTTCAAGCTTTGTTTAAGTGGCGCCGCACCCCAGGGCTCTAAAGAAAATTTGGTACCACATCCAGAAAAAATAAGTTACCAAATGGAGCAGCAGGTGATACTTGTCGATTGCGGCACTCTGATTTTAACACATTCAGGAAGCTTTGTATTTGACTCATCCTCCTAGTCATTGGCCAGAACTGGGTCGCATGGAAGACGGGTCCTTTGGGGAGGGTGTGGCCGTGTGCCCACATCAAGTCCAGCTATCCCCTTCTCCAAGGATGAAGTGGGAAATGGGCGAGGGGAGACTGGCCGACTCAGCTCAAGACCCTCTTCTATCTCTTGCTCACTGCTTACTCTTGAGTTTCTGCCCGGTGCCCAGAGACCGCTCTCTGTGTCGACAAAATGGACTAGGATCTTTCCCGTGTTCTAAGGGCGAAATGGAGTAGCCAAGATGAAAGGGAGGCTCTTTCTTGTCTTTCCTATCGTAGGTCAGACAAGATCGAATGCGGTGTTGGGAGTTACCGTCGACATGAGTGCATGTTGTATATATCATGACCTTCTTGCACAGTAGAGGACTTTATCTTCTGCCTTTGTGATCCTCCCCTCGTACCACCCCCACATAGCACGCTGCATAATATTTGCACCCATTAAGCTCTCCATGAACACTTCTGTTCTTCAGTCATTTGCATTCACTTCATCAGTGTAAAACATTCAGCCAGCTAGCCTATACTTACTGAGCATCTACTGTGTGGATGTCAGGAACTATTTTAGATGCAGGGAATATAGCAGTGAACAAAGCAGACAAAAATCTTCCATTCTAGTGGGCTGAAAAATATGTGCTCTGTGTGACACATTAGATGCGGTGCTAAAAACAAGAGCCAGTGAAATCACTTTGCTGTCATTCATATTGCATTTTATAGATTTCAGGGATCGGCAGTATTTATCAAAAGGCAGATACAGTCCTACGCACCTCCACCACTGCCGCCAAAGCAGAATGCAGTAGGAGTGTTGAAGTATTGATTACTTTTAAATGTTACTGTGGTATATTTGAATTCTTTTTTTTTGCAATTTTCAGCCATGGAATTAAAAACTCAGGTTTTTAAAATTCTTGTTTTTCGAAAGCTAGATAAAACACCATTTTCCATTATATAATAGCACTTGGTTGAAAAAAACCCCACACTTTTTAATGTACTTTTGCCAATTAGAAAAATTATAAAGTGAAATTGATTTCTCTTGGGGTTTGTGTAGAAATTAGCAAACATAATGCTTTTCCCTGAGCATGATCTCGTTTAAACTACCAAGAGGTTTGTGATCATGGCACGTTGAATGAGGTGAGCTGATGAATAAGGAGTCCCTGATTTTGTTTTACTAGCACGTTCCGACCCAATAAGGAGAATTCAGGCTGTGTTTTCTTACAGTGGCGATGCCGTTAAAACGTATGCAAACAGAGCACTTCTTATTACCAAGCCTTTGGTAAAGTATCTTGCTTTCTGAGGGGCTTTGGAAATCATCATCACGTTTCCCCAGTATATTAGTTCTAAGTGCCCCTGCTGACCTGCCGTGCTGAATTCCCATTCGGTGAGACCAGTCTCGTTAAATGGAGGTTTAGGCCCCCTAGACGTTAAGAAGAGATTAACGCAGTTAGACCGAGCCGTTTGAGGCTCAGGTGCGCGATGGATTGCTTCCTCACATTTATGGCGACTTGGACACCCCGGACGTCTACGTGGCAGCTGATTGAGTGGCGACAAGTACTTAAATGTGGGCTTCATCCGTGTGACACTGTTTTGAGGAATCGAGCCATTAAAATCCAGTAGGAGTGGTGTGACGGGGAGACGGGAGGTACAGCGCCTGCGTTTCTAATTTAGTTTTAATTCGACCAATTGTTTTTGGCTAATTTAGGCCAATTTTTTGGTGTTTGGCAGGTACTGCCTTTGAGGCAGGCGTTATGACGAACTGGTGTTCATAATGATTTGTCTTCAGCATTTTAAATAGACGCCCTAGAAATCATGAGCCTGTTTGTGTGTACCTGATCATTTCGGTCTTGTTTTCCTTGCTTCCCCGTCCGTCTCTGCACTGAGCCCGCCCTGGTGGTGGACACCGTTGTCTCGTAGCAGAAGGCTGTGGGCCCACGTACAGAGTGTCTTCTAGGGGCGCCGGGCTGGCTCGGTCGGAGCAACACGCGACTCTTGATCTCGGGCTTGTGAGTTTGATCCCCATGTTGTGAGTAGAGATTACTTAAATAACTAAATACAAATTTCAAAGTGTCTTCTAGGTAGAATAGAAGTTGCGGTTCATTGAGATTCTGTGACTCAAACCATCCTTGGGGATTTTTTTCTTCTATGTGTGTGTGTGTGTGTGTGTGTGTGTGTGTGTGTGTGTGTGTTTTCATCTTGATGAAGAAGATGCTCTAAATATAAATACTCTGGTAATTACTGTACTTTGATAGCGGTGTTATCTTGCCTGCTAATTAATAAAACTGAGTGGCATATGGTAAGTGTTTTATTCTGTTAAATTTAGGCCAGAATATATTTGTTTTGAACAAATATATTGAACCATTATTTTTTAAGGACAGTAGCTTTAGAAGATAGAAACGTTAACACTTGGTGGATTGCCGGCCTCCCTGCAGTGATGCCCAGAACCACGTGAAGAGTCTTTGAATGCTGGAAAGATATAAGCGAGATTGAGCTCCTACCAAAAGAGTGAAGGTGTCTTGCAGACAACTTAGGCGCAAGAAAAGAAGTTAAACTTGTATAGAACATGAACACGGGCTGCAAGAAAACCAGATAAATGCCCATAAGGGGACAGAATGGATTTCTGAGCCTGGGCATCGTTGACATTTGGGACTGGATAGTCCTTGGTGGTGGGGCTGTCCTCGGCCTTGTGGGATGTTGAGCAGCAGCCCTGGGCTCCACCCAACAGGTTCCAGTAACTCTCCCTGCAACAGTTATAACAACCAAAACTGTCTGTGGAGATAGCCCAGTGTGCCCTAGGTGGACAACATCCTGCTGGTGATGAGAACCACTGAACAGGTAGGTAAGTGCAAACAGGTATAAGGGTCTTAGGTCTTGCATTTGGAGGAGGCGTGAGAAATGTAAAGAAGCCATCCTAGCACATTGCAGTCGGTCCTTTACCTCTCTTTTTTTTCCTTATTTTATTTTTTCAGTGTTCTAAGATTCATTGTTTATGCACCACACCCAGTGCCCTCCTCAATACCCGCCACCAGGCTCACCCAACCCCCCACCCCCCTCCCCTCCAAAACCCTCAGTTTGTTTCTCAGAGTCCACAGTCTCTCATGCTTCGTCTCCCCCTCTGATTTACCCCAATTCACCATTCCTTTCCTTCTCCTGATGTCCTCCATGTTATTCCTTATACTCCACACGTAAATGAGACCATATGATAATTGACTTTCTCTGCATGACTTATTTCACTCAGCATAATCTCCTCCAGACCCATCCATGTTGATACAAAAGTTGGGTATTCATCCTTTCTGATGGCTGAGGAGTCTGTCCTTTCACGTGTTACATACAGGATTCCCTGGGAGCCCAAGGTGGCAATGAGCAAACCATTCCTCTTGGGGTCAGGAAGGCTATACCTCACCGACATTTGGAGGAAATGAGTTTTAAGCCATTCTTTGAAGGTGGAGGTGAAGAGAGGTTGAGGGACTAGATCAAAGATCAGCATTTTGTCTTTTTAAAATTTATCATATTTCACAGGTATGTATTTCCCTTTGCCGATAACTGCATTTAGGACAAAATGTTCATGAAATGAGTTTTTATAAGCTAACATAGTTCAAAGTGGAAAACTTACTTCAATTTGAATTTACTTATTTCAGTTTTAGTGAAAATAATTGTAATTTATGTTCTCTATTAGGCACTTAGACACATCTTGTAAAGGAGCTTCAGAGGATTTGTGTGGGGAGGGTGGTGTCTGGAATATTACAGCTATTTTAATGCATAGTTTCACAATGTGAAGCTCTAGCCGTATAAGTTTGGGCCTTCTCCGGACTCCAGAAAGTATGCAGTCACTGTTAGCTATTTAATTTCGTGGTGTAAGCACAAATGACTCCTTGATTTGTGCCTATTATAAATGCATATTCATCACCCAGTGATATTGTAGAGAGGTTCGTGTGAACAAAAATCAGCCGTTATCCCCCTCCCCCAGAATCTGGCCTGAGCATTGTCATGTTCATTGAAAAAGTCAGTAAAGCTGGGAATCCTAAAAATGGAGGCATACACATCTTGTGTGTTCTGTTGTTTTCCCCTAAAGTGTGCGAATGCCCAGTCATCGGCCAGTACTCGGAGGGCCGGCTTCCCCTTTGCTCTGAGGAGGAGTCCCAGCCAGGACTTTCCTCCAAGAGACTCCACCCAGAGTGCCTAGCACATTTTGCTGGGTTTCTAGCTTTTAGTCCTCCCATGTGAAAATAGCACAGATATCTCTTGTCTGCATTTCGCCAGATTTCCACCGTATCCCCAGCCTGCTTGATTGTCTTGCCAGCACCAAATCCGTCTCTAGGGCATTCAGGTTCATTTCCGGGAAAAGCTAGTAACAAGTTCCGTGTGCACTCATACTTCGTCCGTTTGGGTGCTGTCTCCATAGTCGGTAGTTAACAGGAGTGAGGATAGCCGAGCACAGCTGAGCAGCTGCTGGGTTTGGGGACACAGCATATCCGAAGAATATCCCGGCCGCTGGGAGTAGCAGAATCCTTTACGAGAACTGGCTGCTATTTATCTTTTAATTGTTAGACCGTACAATGAAGAGCGCAGTCTAGTCGTTACATATGTGTTGGACTAACTTGGTTGTAAGGTTTATATTACAATGATATTAAGCTCTTATGTGTAGGTAACACGGGGAGGCACCGCCGTCTGCTCATAACGGTATAAATTTAGACGGCTGCGATCTCACCCAGCTTCTGCTTCTACCCCTACTATATGATTATCGTTAACGCTTACTATAAAGCCCTGCAGGACCCAAAATGGTGCATGAGTCATCAAGAAGGAAAATGCAATATTCAGTGGAGCTTTGGTGTTAAGTACATCTTACAGTATTCAGAAGGTGTTTTTTTGTTTTGTTTTATTTTGTTTTGTTTTTTTGGTCCTATGTACTTGACTGTTAAGTTTCATTCTTGTATGAAGCACAAAGCTAAGCTTCGTGGTTGCAGGTGTTGAGTTGGACACACCCTTTGAGCTCAGGGCTGTGGGTGCTGAGGCCCCTGGCCTGCTGCCGCTGGACAGGCAGTAAGCAGGGAATCAGACAAGATGCTTGGGTAACAACACGGGCCGGGAAGGACAGGAGCAGGGTCATGTGACTGAGTGACTTGGGTGGAAGGGGTTCCGTGGTAGAGGTAAGAAAGCCTCTTAAGGAGGAGATGGTTGAGTTGAAGTCTCAAAGATGCAGCCGGGGAGAGCCAGAAGAGAGTTCGGGAACAGCACTTGCCAAGGCCGGGCAGTGGGACTGAGCTTCAGGAACACGAGAGGTGAAAAGCCAGCCTGGGCAGCCAAGATGTGATGGGAGCAAGCGTCTGACAAGGGGAAGGGATCAGAACTGTGTGCAGGGAACAACCATCAGTAATAATAATGGTGGTGACTTCGGACCCAAAACCCTCCAGTGCCTTCCCACGGCACCAGCAGGTGGCTGGCTGCTGGGTGGGAGAGGGACCCTAGAGGCTGCAGGCGGCTCCCAGGCAGAAGATAGTCTCATTTTCCACTAGCGGAGCTCCGTGGGGCCAGGAAGGAAAGCCCAGATTTGGGATACTTCAGCAGAGATCCCCAGCAGATGTCCTGGCTGCAGGAGGCTGGGAGGGAGGTGTCATTCACTGGGACGGCAGGCGGGAGGAGGGGCGCGTTGGTGTTGGTGTGGGAGGGTGGGTGCGGGGCTCCATCTTGGACAGGCCGTGTTTGGGTTACTGGTTGAACTTCCAAGTGGACACGTCCTGGGGGACGAGCGTGGAGCTGGGAGGGTCAGAATCAGAAATGCATTTGGGGGCTCAAGCCAGGGACAGAGTGAGTTCTCTGGGGGGAGGTGAATGGCGGTGCAGGCCTGCCCTGAGGCACTGACGTCACAGTCAGTGGGAGGGGCCCAGAGGTCAGAACCGATGCCTTTCAGAAGCTTAATGTGCCGCAGTCACTTGATAACCCCTTGTATTTTCGACTGACTCAAGCTCGTAGAAGATCAGAGTTGAGTGAACCCGCCATCTGGAAACTTTCTCAGAGAAATTTGTTAATGTCATCATCTTATTAACTTCTTGTTTCAAAGTAAGGGGAACAGCTTCCACTAAGAATTATGCCGAAATTTCCTTTTTTTTCCTGAAGCTTTCATCTGAGGTAGTGAGAAATGATTTGGCTGAGATTAAATCCGAATACCTGTTACTTTTCTTAGGCTTCTAGAGCTTTTGCCAGCAACCAGAAGGACGCTGCTGAACATCATTTAACAGCATAATGTGTTAAATTTTTTTTGAATGGCTTTTATGATCTTGATTGAACAAGAACTTCCGTCCCATTTCCCAGCTGCAAAGATTAATATGAATTTAATTAATCAAAATGTGTCATTCTGCTACCATGTAGCTAAATTCTCCAAGGACAGAACTTGGCCTAAGAATTTCTGGGTTTGACTAACATTTAGATATTTCAGAAAGTACTAAGATTCTGAGATTGTTTCTAGAGAATGGCTCTGTCCCACCAGGAAGAAATGTCACCTAGGAATTTGAAGATAACTGAGTCCATTCTGTGTTTCATGGTTAAGGGTTTGAAACTGGCTCAGGAAAAGAAAGTGGTCATTTATTCTTGACGCTCGCGTCACAATAAGGTGGCCGATGTGCGATTTAACTCTCATCACCATTTTTTTTTTCTCATCACCATTTTGATCTAAGTTTCTTTTTAACCAACAAGTAGGGTCTTTGGAAGAAATGCATTTGCACCAAAGGTTCATTTTCTTTGAGATTTTCTTTTATTGTGGTGTAAATATACATAATTAAAATTTCCCGTTTGGGGCGCCTGGGTGGTTCAGCCAGTGGACTCTTGATTTCAGCTTAGGTCGTGATCTTGGGGTTCTGGGATCAAGCCTTGCGTCAGACACCGTGCGGAGTGTGGAGTCTGCTGGGGATTTCTTGCTCCCTCTCTCTTCGCCCCTCCCGCACCTGGACTCACTCTCATTCTCAAATAAATAAATCTTTAAAAAATAAAAAAAAAAACTTGGTCAGATTGGTAGATTTTAAGTATATAGTTTAGTGGCATTAAGTAGACTTCACTGTCCATCCCCAGAACTTTTTCATCTTCCCACGTTAAAACTCTGTGGCTGTTAGGGCAATAACTCCTTTTCCTTCTGCCTACCTCCCAGCTTCCGGCAGCCCCCACTCCACTTTCTGTCTGTATTTTTAACTATTCCAGCTGCTTCACATGAGTGGGGTCATGTACGCGTTGCCCTTTGGTGTCTGGCTTATTTTCCTTAACGTAACGTCCTCATCGTTCACCCACAGTGTGGCGTGGGTCAGAATTTTATTCTTTTCAAAAGCTGACTAGTACTCCATCGTGGATATGTGCGTTTGTTTATAATTTATACAAGCTTTGTGGATTCATGCGTCCATCGGTGGACACGTGGGGTGTTTTCATCTTTTGGCTGTTGAGGGTAATGTTGCCGCTATATGAACACCAGGGTCCAAATATCTCTTCAGCTGCCTCCTTTGAGTTCTCTTGGTTCTGTACCTAGAAGAGGAATTGCTGGATCATGTGGTATTCTATATTTAATGTTTGTGGGAACCATCGTACTGTTTTCCTGAGGGTTCATTTTGGAGTAATCTTTGTGAGATGTGATGGAAATGGCATCCAGCCATGACTCATGTTATCTAACAGCAGAGCTCGCGAACGCCCACAGGCCAGAATTAGCCCGGTGCCTCCTTTCCTACCGTCAACAAGCTAAGGGTGGTTTTTACATTTTTAAATATCAAAAGAAGAATAATGTCATGATACATGAACATTCTGTGAAATTCAGATTTTATTGTACATCATTAAAGTTTCATTGGAACGCGGCTACACCCGTTGGTTTGCGCGTTGTGCGGGGCTGTGTCTCCCGGCGAAGGTAGAGTGGAGTGATTGTAACAGGGAAGTCCTATGGGCTGCGAAGCTGAAACTCGGTACTCTCATGCCCTTTAAGAACAAGTTTGCCAGCCTCTGGCCTGACAGGTTAGAATCGTAAGAAGTTAGACAAGCATATTGACATCCGTTGACCACTGTGCCTGCGGAACACGGGCTTTTCCAAGGGCCTTTGTAGGTACAGCTCGCCATCCGCCT
The DNA here is from genome assembly GCA_028534135.1 of Potos flavus. NCBI lineage: Eukaryota > Metazoa > Chordata > Mammalia > Carnivora > Procyonidae > Potos > Potos flavus. The sequence continues at coordinate 98,527,204 of CM052901.1, read as the reverse complement.
CCTTCATCACACGGTTCTAAACCTCACTTCTGTCGCGTTTTCACATGGAAGCCTCCAGTGCTCATTGCCGAAGCCCCACAGAGGTGTAGAGTTTAAAACCGCAGCCAAGGTTTTCTTTAAGATTTTGTTTTTAAGTAATCTCTGCACCCAATGTGGGGCTCAAACTCACAACCCCGAGATCAAGAGTGTTGCGTGCTCTACTGACCGAGCCAGCCAGGCGCCCTAACCCCAGCCAAGTTTCAAGACTTGCCCGTTTCAGATATATGTCCTTTTCCATTCCTAGTGCCAAAATTTGCCTCTCTGTCCTGTCTTTTAAGGAATTCTCTCTTCCCGGCGATTAAGAGATAAATCTCTTGACTAATGAAGGAACCAAATTTGAGGATGATTTCTCAAAATTCACTTTTTTTTTTCCTCCGCTTTTTTGGACAAGGTCTGTACCCTACTAAAAGGCAGTCTTCTATTTTTAATCTGTGATATTTCAATAAAACCATGTAAATGTCATACTTGGAACTGTAGGGTGTTTTCAACATTTTTTTTGCAAAGAGCTTTTCTCTGCAGCGAGGGCTGTGTACGGGTTGTGAAAAGTTCTATTCACACAACCGGAAATCTGAAATAGCATCCGTTTCCGTCGTTTAACATCTTCCTTCATTTTAATGAAATCTTCAGAATATCATTTTAGGGTAACACTTTGTTCAGAGTTTAACTTGTGGTTAGACCCATCGCCGTCAGAGCTTCCTAGACCCAGACAGCTGTACCACACGTACCTATACACTTAGGCGCTGACCGTGTTTGCCCCCATGTCTCCCCCACCCCGGGAGAGAAGCCATCGTTTTGTATCCGTGAAATCATAGTATTTGTCTTTCTCTGACTTCACTTAGCATAACGCCCTGTAGGTCCATCCCCATAGGATTTTCTGTATCTCATGAACATGATCTTAGGACCTCACAGAAATCAGAATAGGCTCAAAGGGACACAGGGTAAGCTTAAACTAGAAAATACCCTGAAATTTTACTTTTCCCGTATTTCATTTTTAAAGGAAATGGAGTGTTGGCATTTTCTTTTTTTGAGGTTGTGTTTGAAATTCTATTTGCATGAAGAAAAGTCTTGCCCACTAGACTGGTGAGATGTATCGATAAAAGCGAGCAGGTAGGCAAGTGAGATCATGTGGTGAGCAGAGCGGACGTGCTCACGGCGCTGTTCAGGAACGCCAGTCCCCACAGTTCGCCTGGGCCGATTCGTTTTCTCATCTGACTGTGCTTACTTCCTTTCTCAAACACACTTGCTCATTTAAAAATTCAGTTGTTCGAGAACCAAGTAGTATGTTTCCATTTAAGGAAACCACAGATAAATGGGATTATGTTCCAGTTCAAAGGAAAACTCGATTTCCTCACATGTTTACTTGTGTGACTGTTTTTAGTCCCTTTAAAGAAACGTCTCGAAACGTATTCCTTTTGAGTAGTGAGTGCCGTAAATGTTTTTAGGCTCATCTTTGCTTTTACATTTTTATTTACTTAAAACATCTTTAATGTTGGTAAAATACAAATAAGGGTCATCTTGTTTTATTTTTTTAGGTTCAGGGTCCCCCCCCCCCCTTTAAAAACGCGAGAGAATGATTAACACAACAAAAGGAGCGGAGCATTCTAGTGGCCAAGGTTTTACGGCTATGGCTATTCTGTGGTTATAATCATAACTTCATTGTTACCAGCCTGCATGTCTGGCTTTACGTATATTTGCATCTGTGCATCTGTGCAGTGTTAAGTATAGAGTGCCATGCCGTTTGGCACAGAGAGGTTCGGTATTCATCAGGAAACGCACAGCCTCCAGTGGGGGATTCTGGAGTTTAGCCACGGCCGGCCTCACTCCAGGGCCGTGATGCTTCTGCGGGAGTCTGCCAGATTGCCTTGTAAAGGAGACATGACCCTTTCCCAGCACAGAGTGTAATTTCTGGGAAACGAGACCACATTGGAATCCAGGGAGGAGGAAGCCAGCTAAGACTGGGTAAAAGTACAGCGTGATGGACAAGGGCAAGCAGAATTGAGGCCAGAGTTTGACCTTCAGGGGAAATGCAGACCACTAGAGGGACAACTGGGCTTTCTGTCTTTTATTTTTAAGAGTCCCTTAAAAGTGCACCCTGGAGACAGACATTGTGGGGGAGGGAGAGGGCGATAGGGTTTAGGGCCAACTGGCCTGGGATTGCCTCCAGCTTCACACCTTCCTGGCAGCACACTCACAAAGTCTCTGGGCTGCTGGGGGGGGGGGGTTGGGAACGCGGTGACAGTGTGGGGGGACAGCGGCGCACTGAACTCCGCGTTCCTGCAGCCTCGAAGCTTCGCACAGATGCTGGGTGTTTCTTGTTGCACCACACATGGACATTTTGGCCTGTGTATTCCTGAGTGGGCGAGATGAGATGCCTCGCTGCTTTATGGGACATCAGCATCCCAGCTCAGACTCCAGAGCCAGACCGTCAGAAGCCCTTGGGAACCTGAGCTGTTTGACTCACAGAAAGTTCAAAAGGTTTTAAATTGTGAGTTCTTTTCTGTTACAAGATTTAGTCGCCCTGGTATTCTTTGGCATTTATTTTTATATTTTTTAAGGTTTTATTTTTAAGTAATCCTGCAGCCAACGTGGGGCTCAAACCCAGGACCCTGAGATCAAGAGTTGCGTGCTCTACTGACTGAACCAGCCAGGTGCCCCTCAGTCACCTTTTTAAATTGTAGGGAAACACGAGTCGTCGTCGTTGTCTTCTGGTTTTCGCTGTAGTTGTTGTTGTAGTTGTTGTTTTTAAGTAATCTCTGTGCCCAGTGTGGGCTGCAGACTCATGACCCCAAGATCAAGAGTTGCATGCTTGAGCAGCTGAGCCTGCCAGCCACGCGCCCCAGAAACCCCGAGTCTTCCTGACAGATGTCATGCTAGGCCCTGCTCTGGGCGTGACGCGTGTTCTCTTTCAGTGTCCTGGGTCCTCACTCACAGAGGACAGCTAGTGCCTGCCTGCCTTCCATGATTTACATCACAGTGTGTTTTAATGAGATGGTCGAATTCTTGGTCCTGCTTCAAGCCAACTGCCTCAACTAGGTGTTTCCCCAAAGGATCAAATACTGCATACTGCCATTGGTAGCTATCACACGCAGGAGTAAACTGGTATCACTGCGATTCAGCCCCGTTACATCCAGGAAGAAGAAGATGTAACTGTTTGGTCCTCGAGAGCCAAGTTGTGTATCCTTGCGAGTCCCAGTGTTCCCGGGCCAACTGAGCGGCACCCACCCCAGCAGTGGGTTCAGGGGAACAATGTCAGAGCGTAAGAAAGGAAAGTGGATTGACAGGTTGCAATTCTTATAGCGGTAGCAATAGTCCTCTTACGAATGGAGAAGTGTTCCTATTCGGTAGCTACAGACACGTGAGGTTGGGCCTGATGTGAATGCACACTTTTGGGGTACATCGTACTTGTTACACCTGATTTTACAATCCTTTCTTCTAATAATTACTGCTGCTCGTGACCTAGCAACTGTCCAGGACCAGTGATAGAATAAGGGAAACATTACATCTTAAAGACAGATGGAACAGCAGAGGAAAAGTGTTCGCAGGAATGAGGGCGTGTAGAAGTGGCATGGCACTTACTGTTAAAGATTGGAATTGCGTGGATCAAAAAGGAATCTTGTCTTCCACAGTCTCACTTCCTTGACTGACCGCGCACCCTGCCACTCTCTGGGTGAGTGGAATGACTGCTTGTCCGTGAATGAATGATGTCCATAAATAAGATATTCGGTGTTGGTCGAAGACTCCAGTCACTCTAGATTTTGCCTAATGAGACACTGAGCAAAATGCAGAGCCCAAGATTCCTCTCTCTCTTTCTAGCTGCCGGGGTCTTAGACACCTGACTGAGTGTCAGAGTTTCCATGGCTGGCAAAGCCTGATGTGAGTCAGTCGGAAAAAATAACGGATCATAGAAAATCCAAAAATGAATTGAACCCAGTTGCTCGTCGGTACAGTGTAAACGGCTAAATCCATTTCAGATCAGCTCAGAGTATTAAAGAGGGGCCGAATGAATTGCATGGAATGTGTTGCATATATGAAATCAATTATTCAGAGTGTTTGGAAGACTTCCCGCCAATTATCTTATCAGCCGCAAATTCCTATTTATTTCCATTGTGCAGAATAAATTCTTACCTCCCTTCCATCCAAACGACCGAAAAGTATGAATTGGTGTGATATGAAATGATACGAGCACAGATCAAAGCCAGAACTTTGGGATTCAAATCCTACCACTTCAAAGCTGTGGATCTAGTCTAGACCATTCACTGTAACTCTTTAGAACTCAGCCTTTTTACCTACAAAATGGGCATAACGAAGAGGGCTGCTGTGCTCTAGAATGGACGGGAAGGGGCCTTATAGAAGATACACTTCCTCCACATGTGGGGGCAGGGCGGGGCGTGATTTTATATAGGTGAGGGCATAGCCTTGCTGCTCAAGAGTTTTCATGATGGAAACAGCTGATAGGTGCTTCTCGTTACTGAATTAAGAGACTGCACTTTGTGGACTATATTTGTGTTAAAAATCAGAAGCTTACTGTAGAGGCGCACCCTCCAACCGAGAGCCAGCAATGCAGAGTGACTTGCAAGACTTGTGACGTTTTACCTTCGTATCAGGATTGCCCAGCCTCGCCTCTGTTGACATTTGCGACCAGATAATCCTTTCTCACCGCGGAGATGTCTTCTGTGCTGCAGGGCGTTGGGCAGTTTCCATGGCCTCTACCCATGAGATGCTGGTGGCACCTCCCCCCGGCCTTGTGACAACCGACAGTCTCTCCAGACAGTGCCCTTGGGGCAGATGACCTCGGGTCCAAACTACCTGCAGCTGAGAACCACTGAAAATCTCTCCCATGAACATGTATTACTTACATCATTTTAATGATTTTTTTTTTTTTAATTTTTAAAGATTTTATTTATTTGGCAGAGCGTCCAAGCAGGGGGAGTGGCGGGCAGAGGGAGAGGGGGAAGCAGGCTCCCCGCTGAGCAATGAGCCCAATGCGGGACTTGATCCTAGCACTCTGGGATCATGACTTGAGCTGAAGGCGGACGCTTTACTGACTGAGCCACCCAGGCGCCCCTTTAATGGCATTTAGAAACATGAAATTTACGCAGTGGAGTTAAAAACGTGTATCCATACAGAAGCCTGCACACAGAAGTTGATAGCAGCGTTATTCATCATTGCCTGGAAGCAACCAAGATGAGATGACTTTGAGTAAGTGAATGGATAAATAAACTGTGGTCCATCCAAACGACGGACTATTATTCAGCACTAAAGAGAAATGGGCTTGAATCGGGCCATGAAAAAGGATGGAAGAACCTTAAATGCCCATTACTAAGTGGAAAGAAGTCAATCTGAATGACTCTGAATGACCCTCTTGACTCCAACACTGGGATATTCTGGAAAAGGAAAAATCAGAAACAGTATAGAAAGATCAGTGGTTGCCAGGGGTTGGGGCAGGAAGAGATGAGAAGAGACGGAACCAGGATTTTTTAGGGAAACCGTAGGGAGGGATGTGTGTACATCTGTTCAGTCCACGGAATGCGCAGCACCCAGAGCGAACCCTTGAAGTAAACTGTGGGCTTCGGGTGGTAGTGACATCTCAGTGTAGGGTCGTCTGTGGGAACTCACGTCTGCTTTGGTGGGGGATGTGGAGTCGAGGGAGGCCGTGCGGGAGTGCACTCGGGGTGCGGGGGAGATTTCTGTACCTTCTGCTCGCTTTTGCTGTGAACCCTAACACTACTCTAAAAACTGAGGTCTGTTTAAATATGATAATTTTTAAAAATATTTTATTTATTCATTTGAGAGAGAGGATGAGAGAGAGCATGTGCATGTACAAGCAGGGGGAGGGAAAGAGAGGGAGAGGGAGAGGCAGACTCCCCACTGAGGGGGGAGCCCGATGTGGGACTTGATCCCAGGACCCTGGGATCATGACCTGAGCCGAAGGCAGATGCTTCACTGACTGAGCCACCCAGGCGCTCCTTAAATATAATAATTTTTAAAGGCAAAATAAATGAAAGATGTCATTTCCAAACTGATTGGATTGTTGTGTTTAATTTCACCCTTCTGTGACCCATGCAAGAACTGGGAAGTTTTAATGAAACTTTCTGCGCTTAGGTCCTGAAAGCACCACATTAACTTGATGTGACATTTGCACAACTTTCGGGATGACTCCTGGGGGCAGCTGCGTGAAGGCCCCCTGAGGCCCCCGGGACCAGAAGCCCATCCTGCTATTTCCCCTTCACTGTGCTTATTTTCCGTAACAAAGCGCCCATCTGCTTTAATTCTGGAACACAGAACTGCTTTCTTTGCATGTTGACTGTCTCAAGTCACCCTGATGCAGTTTTAGGTTGTCTGTTTAAATTTAGTAATGAGTTGTGGGTGCACAGCTTCATAAATCCAACACCGTAGTGCCCCCAAGGCAGGGGTGGGCACACTACCGCCCAGCGGCCACCCTGGCCCACAGCTTGTTTTTGTAGATGAAGGTTTATGGAGCAGCCCCACACTGATCAGTTCGCGTATTGTCAATTCCTGCATTTGAGCTTCGGGCCAGAGGTGCCGAGTTGTAACAGAGTATGGCTGCACAGTCCCAGACACTTACTCTTTGGCCCTGGAAAGAAAAAGCGTGTTCAGCCCTGCTCGTGACCCTGACATTTGCCCAGGTAGGTCTCCCAACTCTTCAAGCTCAACTTCCGAAAGGGGGAGAGGAGTAAAGAGAGGAGCCTCACTAAGACAATTAATAGAGAACGCCGAGAACGTTTCATCTGAAGTACTTTGGGGGGTTCCTGGGAGTTTCTCCACGTGAAAGACTCACATAGGGTGTACCAGCGTGCATTTATTAAAATGCCTGGCTTGTACGCTCTTTCCTCAGATACAAAACACCATTCTGTAATTCTAAAAAGAAGCGTTGGTAGCATTCATGATGGAGGCACTTGGCGGCCCAGCCCCGTTGCGTGTGCGGTAACGGCCAGCTGCTGCTGCGGCCATGGTTCTGAGACCGTTTCTCAGGAAGCGGGCGGGTCGCTGGGGTTACTGACCAATGCCTGTCGGAGAATGGGGAGCAGGACTAGCTGGGCGTGAAGCTGCCGTGCCCTCTGGAAAGCCACTTCTGCCCCGAGCCTCCAAGTCTGCCTGCCACCCCAGAGTGTTTCTTCAGCTTGAACTTGTCTTCAAGACCAGAGATTGTGACGCCTCTCCCCTTACGTTCCTTAATCCATTACCGCGAGGTGTGTGTCTTCCGTGAACCGCTGACTGCAAGGTCTGTGTGCTCATGCTCGGACGTCTTCCGGAGCCCGATGGACGGGGCTCTCTGCAGTCTGCCTCCAAAAGGCCGGGGGCACTGTGTCGCGTTACTGTCACGTAGGAATCCCTTAATGAAGGCAGATTACTGTCAATGTCCAGGAATCACTCGACATTACATCTTCCTCTTTATATTTTCTTCACCTCTAATATGTCTTCCCCAGACTCATGAAGCAGGTAAGAAGTGGAAGAAATCACGGAGGAGAATGCTAACTTGAGCAGAATACATACAGTCAAAGACAGTACATGTGAATAATATATGGCTGGTGGTGTATAGCGGATATACGTACATGCATAGCTATGTTCGTAGACAGAACATATACTTATCCAGAGTGGCTTTGTCATCGACAGCGTAGTTTGATCTTGCTTTTTTATACAGTCCCACAATCAGCCTTTTAATCAGAATGGTAATACCATTTACCACTGGCTATTTGTTTTCTATTTGTACCATTCCGTGTTTCTGTTTTCCTTTGTTCCTGCATATATTTCCATAAATGAAGAATTATTTTTTCTGGTTCTACTTTACTGTTAATTTATTAGCTATGCCTCTTTGTTTTAATTTTTAGTGTTTTCCTTTTTTTTTTTTTTTTTTGGTAAGATTTTGTTTGTTTATTTGGCAGAGCACGCCCACAAGCTGGGGGTGGGGAGGGGCAAAGGGAGAGGGAGAGAAGCAGACTCCCCACTAAGCACGGAGCCCAGGCCAGCGCTCTCCATCCCAGGACCCTGGGATCGTGACCTGAGTTGAAATCAAGAGTTGGACGCTCAACCGACTGAGCCACCCAGGCACCCCAATTTTTAGTGTTTTTCTAATGTTTGCAGTGATGGACTTTAACTTGTCACTGTCTACATTGGTCTCTTACCACGTCATGTGTAAGGACCTAACAACGGTGTACATCTCTTCTCCTTCCATTCCTACTTCTCGCTACTACTGTTGTCATACATTTTACTTTCATATGTTTAAGAAACTACACTACAGTTACTAATTCAGCATTAAGCAGTTAATTATATGTAGAAAAAATTTTAAAATGAGAAGAAAATGTTTTCATATTTACCCCTATGTTTACCCTTTCTGCTGCTCATCATTCCTTTGCAGAAATCCGGAGGTCCATCTGAACTCATTATTCTTCCCGTTAAAGAACTTAATTAATTTTTCTTGTAGGACAGGCGTATTGGCATTGAATTCTCTCTGCATTTGTTTGTCTTAAAGAGTCTTTGTTTTGGCTTCATTTGCGAAAGCTATTCTGTCTGAGAGTAGAATTTTAAATTGACACATTCTTTGAGCTCTCTGAAGATTTCATTCCATTGTCTTCTGGCTTACATCATTTTTGACAAGAAGTTTGTGAGTTTTGTTATCTTCCCCTCTGGGTGTAATTTTTTTTTTTCCTCTGGCTGCTTTTAAAAGTTTCTTTTTACTGCTGATTTTCAGGAAATTGATTGTGCCTTGTTAGGGTTTTCTCTGGTGTTTATCCTGCTTCGGGTTTGTTCAGCTTTATGGATCTGCTTTATGGATCTGTTTTACCTTTTTTAACTTAGAATTTCCCAAACTTACTCGATCTTGGAAGCTTTGCTTTAAAGTAATACATGCTATCGTATCTAAGGACTGGTGTTTTAGGAACAAACACTGCCGTGAACCCTTCCCCACGTTTGGACAATTTGTGTTCATTAGTTCTGCATGGTTCGTGACTCCATACTGTCTACTTGGACCAAAGAGAATGGAGTGATGCAGAAAGCTCTTGGACGTGTCCTTGTCGTGTGCAGAGTGTACAAACAGGACTTGCGAAAGGGGTGTCAGCCGTAACTGTCTGCGTGTGACTGCCTGCGTGTGACTGCCAACTGTGTGGGCACATTTCACTAGTAGCCATTTTTCCAAACTTTCTCATGTCTGCCAGTAATATCCATCGCTTAGTTCATATGCCCTAAAGGAGAATATGGCACAGCCAGGATTACCGCCTACAGCTGACAATACTGAAGTCTTAATTCCAAAAACATTCCGTTTAAGTGTTTTCCATAGACATTGGACAACATATATGTCATTTGACCATGCAGACTTTTTTTTAAAGATTTTTTTTTTTTATTTGAGAGAGAAAGAACGAGAACGAGTGGGGGGAGGGGCAGAGGGAGAAGGAGAAGCAGGCTCCCTGCTGAGCCCGGGATCATGACCTGAGCCGAAGGCAGCTCAACTGACTGAGCCACCCAGGCGCCCCTGACTATGCAGACTATGTTTAAAAGAAAAATGTTTTAAGATGTTCCTTGTTTTTAATTTATGTGTTTGTGGCATATAAGCTTGTCTTTAAAGAACTTCAAAGGTTAGGCCCTTGGAATTTGTGTACCAAATTAGTGTCTTTTACCACTAACAATACAAAAACATTTTTCCTGGGTCATAAGTGTAACTTTAAAGGGAAGGGGTCCCGTCATTGTTGTCTCTTTGGTCTTTACATATAAACAGACAAAGGTACACATTTACTACAGTGGCAAGAATTAATCCACCTAAATTAAGGGTCTTCCGAAAGTGAGGTTTTTTTTTTAAAGATAAGATAGGAGGAAATAATTCATGCATTGTGAGTTTTCACTTTGTGGTACCCATTTTCCTAGTTCAGTGAGTAAAAAGAGAAATGAGGATGATGACCTGATTAATTCCCAATGGATAAAGGCTTATCTAGAACTGCCCTATTTCTTGATACTATTATAGTATTAAAAGTCACGTTTATTTTTATAAGTCATTACCATCTTGGCACTTGTGTTCGTTTTAGTCAAGTACCGTCATCTTTACATTTCAAGCTTCCAAAGTCTAAAAGCTGTTTTCGGATTTCTCTTGGAGAACACCAACTTCCAACAGCAAAACCTCAATTAATTGGAATGTCTAGTGACTGATATGTTCAGTCAATCGGAAAACTGTCTTTTGAATTTCAACACTTTGTTGGAAAGCCATTCAGAGAGGACTTGGGGAGCATCAGGCAAACCACGGCATAGTGACCCCGAGGCGTCCTCACCCAAGGGACGCCGCCGGGGTCCTTGGAGGAGCCCGCTACAAGTGAAGCTTGGTGAAGAAGGTGCTTTGCAGAATTCCTGCTGCCTGCAGCTCCCAGCTGTGAGCAGGTCCTGGCAGCAGAATGACGATGTATCATGTGTGATTGCCCGGCGTGGCCTGGGCGTTGCTGGGGCCTGGGGTACAGCAGTGAAAACGCGGCATGAGGTTCTGGGAGGCAGGCTTCTTTTGTTATTTAATAAAGGACGACATCAGTTTAAAGCATGTCGAACACACTCGGGCAGACAGTAGGTGCAGTTCCGTGTCAACTACTATTGTTTTGCTTCGTTTTTACTATTGTTGCTTTTTAATAACTTCACAAAACCCAGTGTTTCCAATCCTCTGGGATTGTGGAACCATTCCTCAGGTGGTGCCGACCAAATGCACGCCAGCCGCCTGGACAGCCTGGTTCTGAGGAACCCGCTGTGGCAAGCTCTTGCCTACTTACCTTAAACCTCGGGCCACTTGGCTTCCCAGTTCATCTGGTTCTCGGTTTTCCTGGCAGCAGCCGTGCACGTCATCGTCCCCGGTCTGGGGATAGTGGACGCGCTTTCTGGAGGGGTCCCTGCCCCCACGTGTCTTTCTCAGTGCCCCTTCCTTGTGTATTGGATTCCGGGGGGAGGGATGCTGGCATCACTCAGCTGGGTGGTTCTGGCTGGGGCCTCTCTAAAATGGCAGCGAAGAGGTCAGGTGGGGCTGCAGTCATCGGACGGTTTGACCGGGGCCGGATGGTCTAGGCTGGCTTCCTCACGTGGCTGGCAGGTGGCGCTGGCTGTCCCTAGGAGGCCTCAGTCCTGCGCCGTGCCAGCTTCTCCATAGGCAATGAAAAAAACACTTTACAGTGCAAATTGGGTTCTAGTCTGCCAAGAAATAGAATTAATATTTATATGTTACACATTTAATTTATGATCGGTAAAAACGTACGTTTGTCCCTTTGGCTTAATGATCCATGTGGGCTATTTGTTTTGAAAATTTGGGCACCAATGAAGGAAGCATTATGGCAACTGATGGAAGCACCCTGTAGATACTGCCTTCTGAATCTAAGACCTGCGTCAAAGTCTTATTTCACCTTCTGATATTTCAGAGTAAAAATCAGAAGTCATGAAGAGAAGAACTTAGTCTAAAATCTGTTCTGTTAAAAGTTTGTCAGCCTTAGCATTGTTACCATTTTAGGGCGGATGAGCCTTTCTTGCGGGGAGGCTGTCCTGTGAGGTGGAGGATGTCCAGTTGCCTCCCTCGTCTCTCCACTAGCTGCCGCTGGACCCCCTTCTCCAGGCATGACAGCTAAAGATGTCTCCAGACCGTGCCTAATATTATCCTGGGGTGGAAGGTACCGTCCTGGTGGACGGTTTCCTAAGTGGAAACCACTGTGTTAAAATGTGGACGCACTATAATTCCATGCTTTTATGAGGTATCATGTGTATGGATCAATATTAAATTTCAGTATTACATTTGAGAAGGTCCCACGATGACCATTGTCAAAATCGTGTCCCTGATGAATCGAAGTGGAAACGTCAGCAACCTTGAGATCAGAACTTGGGTGTTAAACCTGGGGAGGTGGGAATGGGGGACAAGGGCAAAACAAAGCCTCTCCAGTTTCTTTGGTTGCCTGATACACTGGAGGAGCTCCTGAGTGGGAGAGTAATTTGCTTTGCTCCAAGTAGAGAGAGAGCATTCTTCTTCATCTTCGTGCTTACTGTGCAGAGTGCTAGCTGTCCGCCGTTTGCAGGCTGGACCTCGTAGGCCGGCGGGTTCCCTGGCTCCGTCTGGTACGTCCGTTCCCTGTGCAGACCTCTGTGTCTGTCCCGTTTGCATCGGTCAGTCCTGGAGAGGTGGAGGCTTCCGCAAAGGAGGATCAAGGCAAACTGATACAGGGCAATTCCCCTCCAAGGGTGTACGCCCCACAGGATGGAAAACCGGGGCTCAAACACGTGTTCGTGCACGAATGTTCATGGCAGCACTAATCACGATAGCCAGAAAGTGAACGCCAGCCGGAATGCCCAGCATCTGATGGACGGATGGAACAAGTGTAGTTCACCCACACAGCAGAATAGTATTCAGCCACAAAAAGGAACGAAGTGCTGATACACATTTTCTCAGGGCCGAACCACGAAAGCATTTTGCTCAGGGAAAGGAGCCAGACACAGAAGGTTATTGTATGTTTCCCCTCATGTGACATGTTCAGAATAGACAAATCCAAAGACACAGAAAGTAGACTGGTGGTTGCCAGGGCCAGGAGAGGGAATGAGCACTGACTGCCTAATTGGGTACAGATTTCCTTTTGGAGAGATGGAAATGTTTTGGGGCTTGACAGAGTGGATGTTTGCACAACATTGCGAGTGTTCTAAGGGCTCTGTACCTCCCACTTCGAAGGACTGCCTTGATAGATCTACACCGTGCCTTGCCTAGAGCTGACGAGCAACCGGAAAATTGTGAAGTCCTTTTTACATGTATTACCACCTCCGAGAATAAAGAATATATTGCGTTTGTTAAAATAGTTGATGTCTCACACCAATACTTCGCAGTATGTGAACCTTTTTGCCAGTGCTGCTCATTGGTGGTGGTTCTGTCTGGGTACTGATCATGGGAAAATCAGTGATGATTAGGTATTGGAAGATCGGATTTATCGTTTTTAATTCATTGTTTCTATCAGTAAACTAATTAATTTTGACATGTTGCATAAGCAGAAGAACGTTGCTAACCAGTCATATTTTCCTGTCTTTGTGTGTTTATAACACACAGATGATGTTAATTACACTTAACTGAGTTTAACAACATATATAAAAGATAATCTTTAATTCCAAGACTCATTTGTGAGTTACCATCTGTTTTGGACCGAAGAATAAGAATTTGATTCTAAAGGTTTTTCTGAACAGCTTGTAATAAGAGCTGTTTATATATTAATTACTTATTGAATTATTATGGATTTTAGTGTTTTAATTTCCAAGCAATTTGGAGCTTATTGTGGTGACATCTGCTCATATTTTGATACTTTATGGTATTTAGTGATTTCATCATAAGGCTATTTTTTTCCCCCCTGTGCTAATTTACAACTCAGTCCTGAAAATAGTAATTTGCTTTCTGCTTCAGGTCCTATAAGGAGTATTGTCTTATTTTATCTCTACCACAGAATTTTTTTCATTACGAAATGTATTTTTATTTTATGAGCAAAATCAATATTCCTTTATGCCTGCTTCACTCTGGTGAATAATTTCTACTCAAAGAGTTGTAGGGAAATTTTGTTTAAATCTCATTATTTTTCTTCAGTGCTAGATTTTTAAAAATTGCCCTGGTTATTACTTTTATCTTACATATTCTTATGGTGTTTTTAGAAAAATGTACTGTAATGAAACTTAAGGGCCTATGAACCTACCCGTAAAATCTTTTTAGCCGCCTTTCTTTGCACAGCGTAGCTATAAACATGACTCATTGGGAATAATTTACTTGAATTTCCTTAAAACATTTCGTGAGGTTCTGCATTTAATAATAAGAAACACCTTTACTCCTAAGCTTCACTGGTGAATTTGAATTCTGTTAACCCTGGCATCTTTTTATCACTTATGATTGAGCAAGACTTTAGAGAAAATGGCAAGCAGTCAATTTCCTTAGATTTTGAGCTTATAGACAGTAGTAGATAATTTAAATGTAGGAGGCTGGATTCATTCATAACCAAGGGAATTTTATGAGGAAGAAGGTAAATACTGTTAAGTCAATGCTGGTTGATTGCTTAGTGTTTATATTGACTGCAAAGTAGAAACACGTTTTCGATTCGAAGGTTAACTTAGGAGCTTACAAACCTGGCTTGTTCAGAAGTGCGAATGGAGGAACCCTTGTGAAATTGAAATGTATAACAACGGTAATGGATAGATTGAGCCATAGTGAGTCAGTGCCTTTCTTTGGCTTTATTTTAGGGAATCCAAAAGGGAAAAAAAGATTCTAATGTTGTTTCTGTGTGTTTATAAGGGTGTATCTGTGCACATGGACATGCATGCAGGACTCTTGTAAACATTAGCCCAAGTGATGTCTTTAGTGTTTTCTTCTCTCCGAGGTGTGTATAGTTTAGTTTCTTGGTTGCATAGGACACAGTCCCAAAAACAAAAGCGTTTCAGATAGGCATTGATTATCATTAAAGGATAGCAGTAGCAATATCCAAACTAAAATTAATTTTTATTTACTTTGAGACTCTTTCCCTTCGGGATTTCTACACGTGCGATAATACGTACTGACTGCTCTCCTTTCTCGTCTTTCGCTTTGCAGGTAAAACCGCATATCTGTGTGCAAGTGTAAGACAGAGATTGTGACATAAAAGTTTGACTTAAGATGGAAAAGGGAACCAATGGCACCGATTGGAAAAAGAAAAAAAAAAAAAAAAACACGAAATGAGAGAGGCCAGAGGTGATTGCTTCGCAAAGAATTTTAAGTTTTTTCTTCATCTCTCCTTGTTTCTCACTAGGCTGCTCCTGGCAAACACTTTGCAGTTTATATGATCGGATGCTGGGGAGCTCACTGGTTCAGAGGTCTACACATGAAGTCACCATAAAGGTAAGCAACCCATTTGCTGTTGCATCTTTGTCCTTGAGCTGAAATCCCTTGGAGAAGTGGAAATGCATTTTGCTCAAAGTGAACATCTTCTGTTTTAAAATGAGTTTTTTCAAGTTGCAGGTCTTTCTCCTTGCTGAAACCGAAGGTAGTAGATAGAGCACCGGGAAATCATTGTGGGCTTATATATAGTTAATTCTAAATGATGAATTCGCCTTTTAGTGCCTTCCAAGAATTTTGGATACTGAACCAGCTATTACAAACTTTTTTTGGTCTTACCAAGAAAGGATGACGCCTTCTAAAACCAAATCTTCTCATCAACATTGTGAATTAAAATTAAGCCGAAAAATTAATTATGATTAGGTACATGAGTATAGATTTTATCTCCTGTAACTTAATTCTGTACTTTTAGTTTTTTTTAAGACTTTTTTTTAAAGTAATCTCTGTACGCAACATGGGGCTCGAAGTTACAACCCTGATATCAAGAGTTGCATGCTCTACTGACCGAGCCAGCCAGATGCCCCGTGCTTTATTAGTTTCTTAATGAAGTTTGTGTGTATCTGCAAACTGATTTGCTAGTTAACCTTGAAAGTTACTAGAACAACATGTAGATTATTACTTACAGATCTAGGAGATTATAAAACTTTCCGGAAGAGCAAATCAAACAGGTGCCCCAAGTTGGAAGCCCATACGCCAACCTAAAACTCTCGGCCAGTTCTGTAACAGTTGCTGTCTTTTGGTAGATGGGATTTTAGGGTTTGATTTTATTATTTACTCTTTGTATTTGCTGTATCATTTACTCTTTGTATTTGCATTTTTTCCTTTATCAATTTGCTTGCTTTTTTTTTAGTTTTTTAATTTTAATTCAATTAATTAGCATATAAAGTATTATTGGTTTCAGAGCAACAGGTTTGTGATTCATCAGTCTTGTATAATACCCAGTGCTCATTACATCGCATGCCCTCCTTAATGTCCATCATTCAGTTACCCCATGACCCTACCCATCTTCCCTCCAGCAACCCTGTTTGTTTCCTATTTTTGTCTTTAATTTCTTTTTTAGAAGGAAAAAAAACCACCACAGAACTTTCATAATTTTAAAAACATAAAGCTGGAAATTTGGGGAAAGAATTTTGTCTGTTGCTTTAAAAAATTCAATTGAAACTAAAGTGATGGTCCTGAATCTAACTACAGTAAGAATCTTACTGAGGTATTTTTGTTTAAAACCAAGTATATAAAGGGGCAAATGAGTGGCTCAGTCAGTTAAGTGTCAGACTCTTGCTTTTGGCTCAGGTCATGATTTCAGGGTTGTGAGATTGAGCCCTGTGTCAGGCTCTGTGCTGGGTGTGGAGCCTAACTGAAGATTCTCTCACCCCCCCCCCCCAAACCCCAAGTATATAAAAATAACAAAGTAAATGTATAAGAATCTTGATATTTTACTTAAATATTTGAAGAATAGGGGCGCCTGGGTGGCTCAGTTGGTTGGGTGTCTGCATTTGGCTCAGGTCATGATCTTGGGGTCCTGGGATTAAGCCTTGAGTCAGGCTCTGTGCTTAGGGGGAAGTCTGCTGCTCCCCCTACTTGTGCTCTTTCTCTGTCTCTCTGTCAAATAAATAAATGAAATCTTTAAAATAAATAAATATTTGAAAAATGTAGTTTGCTAATAAAAAAATTTGTAAAATGTTAATTAGGTTGAGTTTGTGACTGGCTTTAACTTAATATGTTCAAGAGTCATCCAGCTTGCACCGTGAATCTTTTTTATGGCCAAATAATATTCCGTTGTATGGTTCCACCACATTTTGTTGATCTCTTCATCAGTTGATGGGCATTTGAGTTGTAGTTACCTTTCAGTTAATTAGGAATCATCATTATTCATATAACTGCTTTTCTGAACACTCGTGTGCAAGTTTTTGTGAAGACACGTGTCTCCATTTCTCTTGGGTGCATGTCACGGAGTAGAATTTGATAGGTTGTATGGTGACTGTGTTTAACATTTTGATGAACTGCCAGACTTTTCCATCAGTCAGTGTTTTTTGAACCGTAGTCGATCCCTCTCCTGAACGTTAGAGGGGAGATGGGAGAGGTCTGTCGGTTATCGGTGTTTTGACTGGGAGCTAACTCAGTACTTTGGGAACATAAGGTTCGATTGAATGTAGCACACGTTGACTTCCTACCGTGTGGGAGGCACTGGTGTTGAGCTTTACAGAGGACTTCGGATTTTTGGTTTTTCGGGAGCCACAGCAGACCGTGGCAGCGGTGTTCCCGGCTCTCACTGCTAACGCGGTTGGTTTGTTCCTGAGGAGCTTCTACGTTTTGGGGCATCCCCTGCAGGTCCGCAGGCAGGCCTCTGTCAAGCCTAGAACGCACAAGGCAGGCAATTGTTGTCTAGTGTAGACACAGGAAACTGTTCAGTAGAGCTGAGAAGCCAGATCAAGGGCAGCCTTTTCTGTCGAGGGCCAGAGAGGAAGTTGTTGAGGCCTTGTGGGCCAGCCGGGCTCTGTTCACAGCCACTCAGCTCTGCTGCTGTGGTGTAGAAACTGCCATCGAGCGTACGTAAGTGAATGGACAAGGGTGAGTGCCAATAAAACTTTATTTATGGACACTGGAATTTGAATGTCAGCTTAATTTCATGAGTCACAACCTAAGAATCTTTTGATTTTCTTTTCAGCCGTTTAGAAATGTAAAATCTAGTCCTCGCTCACAGGCCTGACTAGGGGGAGCGACAGGTGGGACTTGGCCCCAGGCCACAGTCTGCTGACTCTTACCTCGAGGAGCACAGCCGGTTTGCTTCTGCCTCTCCTAACGTCTGCTTTGTGACTCGGACGGCATCTGGAGGTACAGCTCTGTGAGGCCTGTGCTATGGTTAAGACAGAATCCGTATCGTGGTCACTTAGCAAAGGCCCTGTGGGTGTTCAGGGAGCTACGACTTCTAGGAAATTGAGGGCTGCTCGGCTCTGTCATGAGGCGTGGTGTCCTGGACCCATGTACCTGCCGTGACTAAGAGTTCGCAGTCAGAGCGAGGCCTCACCCCTGCCCAGGGGACATTCGGCCCTGTCTAGAGACGGTTTTCAGGGGAGAGGTGCTGCTGGCTGTGGTGGACAGAGGCCAGGGGCGCTGCTCAGCCCCCTGCAGTACACAAGACGTCCCACCACGGGGATTCAGGTGCCCCAGGTGTCAGTAGTACCAACATTGGCAAAGCCTGCTCACTACTGCTGTCAGTATTGTATTTTGTATATTAAATCTTAGTTCAGGGACACTGGGTTGGCTCAGTCGGTGACGTGTGTGCCTTTGGCTCAGGTCATGATCCCAGGGTCCTAGGATCAAGTCCCACATTGGGCTCCCTGCTCAGCGGGGAGCCTGCTTCTCCCTCTCCCTCTGCTTGTGCTTGCTCTCTCACTCTCTCTCTGTCAAATGGTCTTTTTTTTTTTTTTTAAAGATTTTATTTATTTATCACAGAGAGATCACAAGCAGGCAGAGAGGTAGGCAGAGAGAGGGGGGGAAGCAGGCTCCCTGCTGAGCAGAGAGCCCAATGCGAGGCTTGATCCCAGGACCCTGAGATCATGACCCGAGCCGAAGGCAGAGGCTTTAACCCACTGAGCCACCCAGGTTCCGCATAAATAAAGTCTTAAAAGAAGAAAATCTGAGTTCCTGCATTTGCTGACACAAATAGGAGGATCATTGGACTCTCATCTAATACTTAGGTTCATAATATTTAAGTGTTGTTGTTTTTTTAGATTTTGAGAGGTAGCACAAACAGGGCAGAGGGGCAGAAGGAGAGGGAGAAACAGACTCCCAGCTGAGCAGGGAGCCTGATGCGGGACTCGATTCCAGGACCCTGAGATCATGACCTGAGCCGAAGGCAGATGCTTAACTGAAACTGCCACCCAGGCGCCCCTGTAAGTGTTTTTTAAAAAATATTTTTGTTATTCATTTAAATTGAAGCACCAAAAAATGCTGTTCTGTAAAGACTTAGGAGTCCCATGGCAGTCAGTGGGTGAGGCATCGCCTGCTTTTGTATCTTCTAAAGAAAGCCACAGGGTTTATTTTTCAGAACTCCGGAGGCCGTGTTCTGTGAGCACATGACCTCACTCAAGACTCCCTGACACAGGAAAGGGACCTGTCGAGGCCAAAATAAATCCCGCATATGTGGGTGAGAATCATAGTGTTTTCGAGGCTTCATCGCCAGGCCACACATCTTCCTAAAATTTGTGTGAGGGCCTCCTGTACGTTGTAGAGAAGCTGCTTCCGATTTTTCAGTCTTGAAGATAATTCAGTCTGTACATTGATTTACGGACTCATTGGAAATACTGGCTTAAACCAATGTCATGGGAAAAGCAGAAGTCTTACATGGAGGCCGTCACTGGAAGCGTCTCTGCGGCGGTCTGCCGTGGAGTCCGGGGTGCGTGAGCTTGCGTCGTAGTGTGTAGAGAGGAGGGGACAAGGAAAGGACAGTCGTGCTGCCTGTCGGGTGTATATCGTCTGGCTCTTGGGACGCAGCCTGTCTGAGCAGCGGTTTGCTGTTACTAGGTGGAGCACTTTTAGGAAGGCTTCCTTCTGGGTCTTTCCCCTGGACAGGCAGAGACGTGTCAGGGAATAGGGTGGCGAGTTTGCCGAGTTGGAGAGAGGACTCTGCGGCCACTGGGGAGGCGCGCAGATGGTTTTGGAGGTAACCGCAGGGACCGGACGCTTTTCCTGTCACGTCAGCATCTGCCGTTGATGTGTGCACGGGTTTTGGATGAAGGCCCCAGCCAGCCATGAATTAACCCAGAAGGGCGGCCAAGCGCAGAAAGGACCCTTTCTGAATGCCTCACCCGGGGGATGTTTTTCTTTCTGTGAAGAGCGGCATTATTTTCCTAACACAGGAAGCCCTCCTCTGCTCTCCCAACCCTGTAGCCTCGTTTCCTACTTAGCAGTGCTGAGTTGTTCTCATGCAGATTATTTCTGGAGACACTGCCAGGTTTTAATTACATTTTAATGAATGTGAAAACAGTTCACGTTCATAGGAGAAGATTTGGAAAACCCGAAAAGCACACACACACAGACAACTCTAGCGAAATTCCACTCCCAGAAGTAGATGTGAGACTTTTTTGGAGGGTCATCTTCCGTGTGTGTGTGTGTGTGTGTATGCATGTGCACACACACGTGTGCATGCAAAACAAAATTTGGCACCATGCATCTTCCATCTTGAAACCTGCTTTTTTTTGCTACATAACGCCATATCATGGACATTTTCCCCGGTCATGAAATACTCTTTTAAGGACTTCATCTTATTCCACTGGTTTATTCCTGTATTTTAAATGGTAGTACTGTTGCTAGGACTCTAGTAATAAAATGATAGTTGTTTGATTATATTTATAATTTTGGGCCATCTGACTGCAAGTAAATAAATAACTGTAAGCTTAGTGGGAAATGTTATCTTTCGGGGGTATCTTTTCTTACTATAAAAAAAAGACATCTACTTGTTGGTAAATGAAGGTAAGTCCAAGAAAATAAGCAAGCAGCATGAAACCGCTATTCATGTTTTCATGTATTTTCCCGCCAGTATTTTCCATGTGTATATTTTCCTGTAACTGGGGTCAAACTGTAAATGCCTAATTTATGGAATCATATTGTCATTGAATAGCAAAGTGTTTGAATAGCTACATGTTGTCTTAATGACAATATGTAGGAGAAAGAGAGAATGCGAAGTCATACAGCAAGCCTCTTTCACTTCCTTCGTAAGCTGCTCTCCAAGCAGATTTTAGAAAAGGATGCTATGTAAATGTTATTACATGCATTAAAAATTTCATCTTCAACTGACCACTGATTGTGTAATAAAAATAAACCTAGTTCCCACTGAAAGAGAGAAACACATCGTGAGGGAAGCGAACAGGGAGGGTGGGACCCGAGACACTTGAGTCGGAAGGTCCACGGAGAAACGCAGAAAGTGCCTTTTGTAGGATGAGGTCATTTCGAGCAGATTTTCCAGCTGCTCTGGCTCTCGGTCCTCAGGCTGCGTGGAGACAAGTCCCAGAGAGCTGAGCCTTTTCCAGAAGATTACTTTAAGCCATGGAGTCTTCCAGCATCAACGCCAGCAGGCGAGGAGGGACGAGAAATGAGACAAACTTTCTTCCATGTCTGGAGGGAAAGGGCTGCTTTCAAAGAGTTCAGGAGAATATTTCACAATGGGGAAGACTGTTAAAAGAGAAACCTTCTCCTCTAATGATACCGGATTAGCCTTTTTTCCTCCTTTAATCCATGTACACTTTGCTCACTATTTCGGTGAGCGCCTTCCTGGCTGGCAAGACGCTGGCCCTCCCTGCCTTTCAGTTCAGCGCCAAGTCCCAAGTAGGTCTCTTGGGGTTATGATGTTGAAGATAATTAAATGGCCCTTCAGACTGTTGTTTTGGGATGATCCCCTCCCTTCCTGGAGAATGCTAGCCTGCAAAACCGTATAAGTACGTGCTAAATAAAATGAAACCCTTCAACAACGTTTCTCTTGCACCTGAACTTTGCACTAATTTGGGAAGGGAACCGTGATTAATAGGAGTTTCTGCAACCTTGAGATGCAATCGCAAAAAGCAATACCATAAATAACTCTCCTTCTGTTTCTCTGTGGCTTCAACCCCACAGACCGAGTGTGCTGGAACACTTGTGTTCGGCGGGGCTGCTGCGCACACGCCCTCAGCCCTCGGCACGCTGCCCCCTTGTCCTAAGGCAGCTCCAGGAGTGGACGGCCTGGCTTTCCCTCGAGGGCTGAGGTGTGTCTCCCCTTTCCGCACACTAAAGCCTCAGATCAGCCTGATGGGAGGGGTCTCAGGTCACCCCTGGGCCAGGCAAGAAAGTGCACACGAGTGCACTCATTAAGAAACCAAACCCGTTTGGTTTTTTGTTTTTGTTTTTTTGTTGTTTCCGTTCTGTTTGAGGCCAAGGAGGGTGTCCCAATGCCACCAGAGCTCTCTTTTATCCTGGAACTGGAGAGGCTAGAAAGCACCTGTTGGAGTTCTCAGCGTTCTTCCTGCCCTGGGTCCAGGGGAGCGTGCAATCCATCATACAAGGTCCAAAATGTTCTTAGATGGCAGCCTTCCCCCTCCCACCCCCTGACACACGTACACACAGACACAAGGCCTCCTGTACTGCCTTTCTCTCTTCCTATTCCCATCTTCCTCCCCAGATGCGGTCTTCATCAGCAGGAATTTACCCTCCCCCTCTTCCAAAGCATCCCTCCTTGGAACTCGGCCGTCCCCTGTAAGACTTGGTGGGGCACTAAGCTACTGGAGTGTTCCATTATTTGCGTAGAGGAAGACTGTGTGTGTGTGTCAGTGTGCGAACGAATGTGTTTAATTCCTAGTATTGCCAAAACACCATGCTTTGAATACAGTAGATAGGCAGAAATTTCTCTGTCCTCTTTTCATACCTCATTTTCCTTCAACACAGAAAAGGCCAGGCCAAACACGTATATCTGTTTTTCTTTGCAGTAGGACTTCAGGAAATACGGGGATAGGATCCGATGATGCTTATCTGACGGAGGGAGCTGCTGCTTTCCAGTGTGAAAGCTTCTCATTCTCTTCACACGGCTTTCTCTCTGAAGAGGAGTTGGCTGGAAATGATACGCGGTGCTGATAACTTAATCAAGTACCAGCCAGAGTTAGAGCTGCGATGGGCTTGGCAACCTTACGGCGCCTCTGAACAGCCATAGATCAGCCTCCCCGGGCTCCGTGTGCCGTACCTGTGTTCCCATCTCAAATATCTCAGTCTTTAATGGAGGGAAAGCAGGGTGAGGTGAAGTTTGAGGACTCACTCATGATTGTGGGGTGGTTGTTTTGGCTGAGGTATCGAGTTGTGAGAAAGGCCTTAGAAACAGGGACGGGCAGAACATGGGTCGCGGTGACCCAGTCTGATGAGCGTGACAGCCAGGACCTCCGCGGGTGGGGGCAGGGGCTGAGTGGCTCTGCAGCTCAGGGATGCTTCCTTCTGGAAAAGGGGACATGACGGGGTCATGAGGACCCAAGAGAAATGTCCCGTGGCCCCATTATGCTGTTGTTTCCCCTTCAGATCGAACTATTGGTCGTTTCAGATTGTTCCATTTTCTTGACACGAAGCATATAAATTAAAAATCACACTTACGAGTTCCCTGGAGGAATCCCAGTTCATAGAGACGGAAAGTAGAAGAGTGGGGGCAGTGGGGAGTTAGTGTTTAATGGAGTTTCAGTCCGGGAAGGTGAGAAGGTTCTGGAAATGAACGGCGGGGATAGTTGCACAACAGTGTGAATGTCTGTAATGAATTGAATGAATTGTGCACTGAAGAGGTTAGGAGAGTAAATTATACGTTCTGTTTACCATATGAAAAACCAAAGAGCGACAGAGGGAGCTGAACTGTTGATGTCAGTTTGACGTTTTTGTCACCTGTGGAGAGCCGTGGCCATCCTGTCCCCGAGGAGGACTTGGACAGACATAGAGCCGCTCATGCTCAGGGACTCACAGCCTCGCCTGACTTTTCTGCTCCAGCAGGAAGAGCCGTTTCATCTTTAAGCAGAGGCGGGAGTGGGGGGCTTGAGACGAAGTAACGCTACAATCGCAACTCCACCTGTCGACGTGATGACTCGTGGGCGGTTATCCTAACGAGGAGGACGGGGGCGCCTTCCTTCGGTCTGTGCTCGGGGACAGCCTCAGAGGGTGGCAAATGACCAGAGTGGCAGAATGTCCTTGCTGATGCTCGAACCGCACACGCCATGTGGGGACCGCCTCCCCTCTGCGTGCACGCTGTTGCAGTTCGAGCCCCTTCAGTGCCGTGCAGTGCCTTTCTTTACGTGAAGCTGCACAGCAGAACCCTGGGTGGGAACCCATCATTTTACTCTCACAGCTTTCTGTGAGATTGAGGTCTGGTCTTGAAACAGGAGAGGGAACTTCACTTCCCACGCTTATGAGTGGATGCTGGTGAGGTTGGTCTGAACAGTAACTTCTGCCAAGTGAAGATCAGCCATTTTACTCATTGGCGTCAAAAAAGTAAAGTGGACCCATCGGAACCACCACCAGCTTCGAGCACGTTGCTTAGACGTATTGCAGCTGTACACCCTGTTAATTGTCAGGGTCTTTTTTTTTTTTTTTTAAGATTTTATCCATTTATTTGACAGAGAGAGAGATCACAAGTAGGTAGAGAGGCAGGCAGAGAGAGAGGGGGAAGCAGGCTCCCTGCTGAGCAGAGAGCCCGATGCGGGGCTCGATCCCAGGACCCCGAGATCATGACCTGAGCCGAAGGCAGAGGCTTTAACCCACTGAGCCACCCAGGCGCCCCTGTTGGTGTCTCTTGATTGCAGTGTAGTCAAACCCCATGAGATGCAGGGCGCCCGGGTGGCTCAGTCGGTTAAAGCCTCTGCCTTCGGCTCAGGTCACGATCCAGGGATTCTGGGATTGAGCCCCGCATCAGGCTCGCTGCTCAGTGAGGAGCCTGCTTCTCCCTCTGCCCCTCAACCCTGCTCGTGCTCTCTCTCTCTCAAATAAATACAGTCTTAAAAAAAGAAACGCAAACTCAAGGAGTTGATGTGGATTGAATTATTGCTGTTAGATTTACAGTCCATTCAAAGAATGTTCTCATGTCTGTGTTGAAATAGTCTAAAAATATATAATAATATGTACATTATATCTCCCTTTACTGTAAATCCTTTTTTTTTCTTTTTTTTGGAGTTAGATTTTATTATTTTTTATTTTATTTATTTATTTTTAAAGATTTTATTTATTTGAGAGACAGAGCGAGAGAGTGCACAAACGGGGGGAGAGGGAGAAATGGGCTGACTCCCTGCTGAGCAGGGAGCCCGATGCAGGACTCAGTGCAAAGAGCCTGGGATCATGACCTGAGCTAAAGGCACACACTTGACCGACTGAGCCACCCAGGCACCCCTTTATTATTTTCCTAAAATATTTATTTATTTATTTTAGAGGGAGCACTCATGTTCATGTGTGTGGGAAGAGGGGCCAAGGGCAGAGGGAGAGAAACTCAAGCAGACTCCATGCTGAGCACGAGCTGGACACGGGGCTCGATCTCATGACCCTGGGATCAGGACCGGAGCCGAAACCAAGAGTCAGACGCTCCACCGACTGAGCCAGCCAGGCACCTCTGGAATTAGATTTTAAAAGAAATAGTCATTTAAAAGCTAGTTAAGAAGTGGTTCATTTGTAGGGGAGGTGTGATCCAATTACTACGTCTTCAAAAATTAAACTACGTAGTTGAGGTGGAAGGGTCAGGGGGACAATAGGACAAGGCTTCTTGACCAGATGACATTTCACTTGGCTCTCGCAGGCCAAGGCTTGTTTCTGTGTTCTTTTCTCTGCTGCTTACAATTCAAAAAGCCTTTAAAAAGTGAACACTGTACTGGGAAAAGCGTATGTTAACTTATAAATTTAGAGAGGAATTCGATCCGTGATCAGAAAGCGGGAGAGGCAGACCTGAAGTAGAAGTTTTCCTAGTTGGACAAAAAGAGGGTGCGTAAAGAAAAAGAGGAGCATCAGCCTAAGAAAAATTGTCCGTAGTCCTGGGAGTCTCGAGGATGTGGTCATCTCCTGCTCCCACATCCTCTGTGAACACATGTGCAGACACCTCTGTTTGTGACAGATTCTTGTGGGTGGCGAATGCGAACCAGGCTCTTGAGGTGCCGGGATGGTTTCTTAGAAAACAAAAAAGATCTGGAGGATGAAAGAAGAAATCTGGATTTTATTTTCTAATGAAACTCTTGGTTTACATAGACTCTCTAAAAAAGCCCAGCACTTGTGGTGCGTGTTCAGCAATGACTTTTACTTGCGTGGCTTTGTCATTAAACAGCACCTGCGAGCCGGACCCACCTTGCCCCACGTCTTTGTAAATGCGGTTCCTGTCAGATACAGAATGCTGATTTTTTTTCTTCTCCAGAGAAAAACCAGCAGCGGTTTTGCAATTTGGAACATTTGGTGACGTCTGGAGACGTTTTTGCTGGTCGCAACTCCAGGGGGTGGGCGAGGTGGTGCTGGCCTCTAATGGGGGGAGGCCGGGGAGGCTGCCCAGCATCCTCCCGTGCCCGGGACGGCTCCAGAACAGAGGATCATCTGGCCCCCAACATCAGAAGCAGCGATGCTGAGAGCCTGTTAGATTTTCCTTCTCTCTAAGCAGCCCACGTGAGAGCAAACAAGAGAACGGAGTGAAGGGTGGTGTCAGGCATTTCGGGCTGCTGTGACAACACAGCACAGACCGGTCAGCTTCACCGACAGACGTGTCCTTCTCGCAGCTCAGGAGGCCAGAGATCGGAGATCAGGGCGCTGGCTGATTTGGTGTCTGGTGAGGATCCACTTCCTGTTTCCTAGATGGGCATCTGCTCATCGTGTCCTCACTTGGCAGAAGGACCAAGAGCTCTCTGGGGGTCTCTTCTGTAAGGGCGCTAATCCCCTCCACGAGGGCTCCACCCTCACGACCTGGTCACCTGCCCGAGGCTGGACTGTTCACCGGAGCGGGAATTCTTCCTTGTAACTGACTCGTCCCGACGGCGCCGCCGGACGGCACCGAAAGTCTGTTCAGCATCAGTGTTCTGTGGCACGTGTTTTGTTACTGTTTACTTTCTGTCTCTGGAATAATGGCTTTTTTTTTTTCATTTGGTTATACTCTGATTTTGTAGCTTTTTATTTAGGCTCCAGTATTTTCCCAACACTGTCATGAGTGAATTCCCCAGAATGCAAACAGGCCTCACGACAGATCTGTAGTTCGACTGTCAGATTTTCTTTTCCGTATATACAGAAGTACAGTATATCACCAAAGTGACTAAAGAAGATAAGCATTTTTGAGTGGCAAAATTCTGGTAACTAACGTGAGAACCGAAGTGACCCAGGAGGCAGCGTGTTGGTTCTCCATCGTGGCCTAATGACCACAAATTTCCGCAGCAGCTGGAAACAACACATTTCTTATCTGGCACGTTGTCCAGGCACACCTTCCTGGGCTCCCTGCTCAGGGCCTCACAAAGCTGCGGATGAGGTGTTCGCTGGGCTGTGTCCGCGTTTGGAGCTCGGGCGGAGAGGAGGAGCTTGTCCTCCAAGCTCATGTTGTTGGCAGGATTTCCGTTCCTCGTGGTTGTAGGACTGAGGTGCAAAGCTTCCTGCGGGCTGTCCCCAGTTCTGTGGGCAGGTCACATGATGACAGCCTTCGTCTTCGAGGCCAGCAGCAGAGTGTCTCCCTCCAGAGTCTTTTATGATCTAACATGATCATTAGGAGAATGACATCTGGTCACCCTTGCCATAGGACATAACCTAAGGAGTAGAGTCACATCCCTGTCCTTGGATGTATTCCATGGGGTAGAAGTGAGTCACAGGTATTGCCCACACTTGGGGAGGGGATTTTAGCAGGGTGGGGCTCCCTGGGTATGTCCCTTACAACAGCCTTTATTTAGGATGAATCCTTGAAGGTCTAGTTTGCCGTTTCATCTTTATTCTAAATAAACAAAAAGTTAATTCTCATTTAATGATAAAAGTTTTACTAGCAGTAAAAATGCCTGAAAATGTATGGTGTGGACTCTGAAGACAGTTCCCCAACAGCCCGGAATGTTTGGAGTTGGTGACCTCACTGAAAGGGATCCTGGCCTTTCTTGGCTTTGGCTCTTTTTGACGTGAGCACTCTTGTTGATGTGTGCATTCTAGTTTGTTCGTTTCTAAGAAGAGTTCTGTGCTTCTTGATTGACTTCTCTCTCCTCTCTTTGGGCTCACTTGCTCATATGCTAACTAGGATCATGGTGGAGAAAATCAGATTCTCTTTCTTTGATGGCTCTGTGTCCATGCTCCATGTTCCTGAGACCTGGCTTCTTTATAGAAATGCTGTCGAGGTGACATGCACACTTCTCATTCGTGTGTGTTTTCCTTCTCAGTGCTGCCTACAGCCTATAGGTAGAGTGACCATCAGGTTTATTGTTGAAACTTTATGAGTGAAAGGGACTGTGATTCGTCGTTTTTCTAGAACAACAGATGCAATCTGGTTCTTGTAGTCACCTGCCCTAGGGGTGTTGACGTGACTTCTGGTCTACTCACGAATCTTCTCTGTCTGGAAAAGTGCTTAGTGTCTTATCCACCCAAGCCCATCAGAGTGCACTTCAGAATTCCGTTCATGCTCGTGACCAAGTACGTTGTGATCACAATGCATCCGTGATTTTTACTGAATAAAAGGCTGGGTTTTGTTTTCATTTTCCATTGCTCCTGAATTTGTCATTAGTGTGGTTTATCCTTGACCCTATCCCAGCCTTATAAAATACACCAGCACCTTTTCTTCTTCATATTTTTTTGAAAATTTTCTCTTGGATGTATTTATATAAATATAAATATATATACATATATTACAAAATTATAATTACCTTCATGGTTATATCATCATGGGTATGGTTTTTTCAGCCGTCTCAAAAAAGAATGCAGGGACAAAAATACGGGCCGTGTTTCAAAACTCTCTTCCCACTTTTTCTTGTCGTCTCCCAGAGGGTGGCTCCCGCACGTACAGACCTCATCGCCGCGAGGTGAGGCTAAGATGAGCATAACCAGTGACGAGGTGAACTTCCTGGTGTATCGCTATCTCCAGGAGTCAGGTAAGAGGCTTGGGTTTCTGTGAGTAGGAAACTCACGTGCAGTATGGTGCATGCAGAACCATCCACCATTGATCGAAACACCAGGCTAGAGGAGGAGAAGAGCAAACGACATTCTTAGTAAGAGAGTTGAAGGAGAGAAGGTTCTGAGGCTGCCCTGCTCCTGGGGTGGGATGGGGCGTGTGTTCTTTCTTCCCTTGATCTTTCTACCTGGATGAGATCAGATTGCAGTTAAGGTCAAGAGCAGCTGGGATAGATGTGGAAAGGGGCATTAATGGATGGGCTGGTGTGTCTTCGTGGTATGTGTATATATGAACCTCTCAGATTTAAGACCACTGATCTTTTGAGCTCCTAAACCACACCCCACCACGGGGCCTTAGCAATTTCCCGAAACATAGGAATAATTCTCATTTCTTCCAACGCTTCCGATGACCAAGACGTTACTTTACGATAAGCAATGAACAGGCCAGATGTGTGCTCCCTGTCAACATTACGGACCTTGTGAATAGCAGCTGGCATCCCCGGGGCAGGGGAGAGGGCTGACGAGAGCCGGAGGCCCGGGGTCTGGCCGGGCCTTGTCACAGGACAAAGGCAGCCCTCTGAGGAGTCCTTGGACGCCTGCGAGCCTCGATTCATGATTAGACGGTGTCGCAGCTGCCCCCCACAGCGTGGCCTCCACACAGTTGAGTGGACTGCTTGTGGGTATTTTCTTAAGTTCTCAAGACTCTGAATTCTTTTCTAATTAACATTATTAGATTTTTAATTTCTAAAGCGAATATTGTCTTTAAATTTGTAAAACCTTAAAATATTTCATTTGAGATGCACAAAATGCCATTGATGAGAAACATCGTTGTCACCACCTAACCCACCCAAGCTAAGAACTCCGCCACTTCCAGGGCCCGCGGAACACCCGTGTCCGACTCTGCGGTGCGGTCCCCTCTCTCTCTCCAGTGCTGGCTGCCCGCCCGGGTTTGGTGTTTGTCGTCCGCACGCACTCACTGCGCACACAGCGTCTTCCTGAGGGCGCAGGCCCTGGGGAGGCAGTCCACGACGGCCGCCGTAACAAAGCGTGCAGACTGGGGCCGCTCGGACGGAAGTCGGTTGTCTCACCGTGCGGGAGGACCGACGTCCAAATTCAGGGTGTGGGCAGTGTGGGTGGCTTCTGAGGCCAGGAGGGAGTCTGTCCCATGGCTGTCTCCCGGCTTCTGGTGGGCTGCCCGCCGTCTCTGGTGCTCCTTGGCTTGTGGAGGCACCACGCCCGTGTCAGCCTTCATCGCTGCACGGCCTCCACTTGCGTCTGCTTCTACCTCTGTCCGAGCGTGTCACGTTTCTCCTTCAGGATCCTTTCCTTTTGGAAGTAGCTCTCCTGGATTAGGGCCTCACCACACTCCAGTATAACCTCATCTTAACGCGTCATATCTGCCCTGAGAACCTGTTTCCAAATGAAGCCACTTTCCGAGCTGTACTGAGGGCCCAGGACTTCAGCTTAGGGATCTGCGGCAGGACGCAGTTCAACCGTTGGCCTGTGCGTTATCTAAACTTTCTCCTCTTGGTATCCTATCGTTTATGTTCTGCAATTTGATTTTTCAAAAAGGGAACCAGTTCCTGGGCCTCTCCACCTTCCAGAGACACACGGATAAGGCGGAGGGGAAGCCAGCTTGGGAAGGCAGCTTGGGAGCCCCTGGGTCTGGGTCCCCCCAGAGTCAGGCTGGAAGGCTGAGCCGGGTGGGTATTCGTGCAGGCCACACGGCTCAGGCTGAGACCCCTGAACAAGTCATTGACCCCACTGGAGCCTCTCCTTCCCTGCAAGTAAAAAAAAAGAAAATGGTGATTCTGGGCAAAAGTCAGGAGCACTGGACACGCGGCGTGTTAGAAACAAGCACGTCTCCCCATCCGAGCCTGGATCTCTGTCCCTGGGGACCCCAGCTAGCATCTCTCATGGAAGCAGCGCGCATTCTTTCTCCGTGTAGATTAGATCACTTGGATCGGCTGTTGCCCGATGTAGTATAAAAGCAGTTGATACAACGCGTATGACCTCAGCCCCGTGGGTCTGGGGAGTCCCTGGCACCTGCCACTCACCCCCAGGAGTCGGGGGAACCGCCAGCCTCAAGCGCCCGCGCTGTCCTGTGGGCTTCCAGCATTGACTTGGAGAGTCCGCTCTGTGTGCACCCTTTTGTACGAACGTAGGATGGAAGCAAAACTACGGTCGGAACGTGCGAAGAGCTCACAAGCTGAACCTCGGGATAAATAAATGATGTGAAAACCGTGTGCGGAGCCTGGGCAGCCTGGAGGGAGGGTGCTGGGGGGGGCTGGTCCCTGGGGCCTGAGGCCCAGGGCAGGGGCACCGCTGGCCTCTTTGAATAAACACCGAGACCATCCCTCCCCCAGAAAGGCCATACTCCCTTTTCTCGTGTTTCTTTATGCTTGGCTCCTGTTTGTTGATAAAGCCTCTGTCACCAGGCAGCTGAGGAGGGGAATCGGGGGACAGGAGGGTCGGATTTCACCCGTGTGGGTTTTGTAGCTGCGAGCTCCGGTTCTGTCGGTCCGAGTCCTTACATAAACGTGTTGCGTGCGTCCTCCAGAAAGCCATGCCTGCCCTTTCCTCTAAGGACCGTGTGAGTCCTGGAGTGGACTGGAGGCCCCCACGAGGACCTGTTCAAAAGCAGGCAGAGAAGAAATACCAAGAGGTCCTTTTGGGGTCATTGTCTATGTTTTTCTCAAATCTTCCAGTTTCGGTCCGGCACATATCTCTTGAGCGCCCACCCAGGGCAAAGAGCATCTTCTCAGCCTGCCAGTGTCTTCTTTCTAGCTCCGGGGGGGTGGGAGGGCGGGCGGGGAGAAGACACGCATTCCTTAATCATGCCTCCCCTTCAGGTACCTCTGCTCTCCCCCGCGTACCTACAGCCACTCATCAAAAATAAGCCCAGTGTCCCCATAGGTGACTCCTTCCTCAACGCCTCCCCATCTGGCTTTCTCTGCCAGAAGGCGCCAGGAGGTTCTCTCTTGGCAAGGCTTGTGCAGCAAGCCCCATCCTGACGCCTTGTGTGGAGGAAGGCGGGTGCGGAGGAGGGAGGGAGGGGGGTGGTGGGCTGGGATGGCCTTGCGGGAGGCCGACAGCTGGTTCTCCGGTCCTGCTCTTTGCCTCGCTGGTCGGGGACGGCCCCAGAAGTTGCAGCCCACCTGCTCGCGTGCAGAGGAGCAAGTTCCCTAGAACCCTGGGTGTCCCTGCCTCCGGCCACCTGAGCTAGGGTGAGAGCCTGCCTTCTCCGCGCTGGGCTGCAGATGCCATCCCTGGCCATGTGTCTCCAGCACCTTCCATCCTCATCCCGTTCCCATATCCTCTGTATCGGTGAGGATGCCGGGGGATCCCCCAAGGACCCTTTCTCTCCTCGAGAGTGGGAAGGCCGTGTGCTGAAGGTGACGCCTTCCCGGGTGGGAGACTCCAGGTCACACGTCTACAGACTTGGGAGGGAGCCTCAGAAATGGGCTTGCTCCCTTACTCTGCCCACGTGCGGCAGCCTCAAGATCATCCTAGATGATTCTCTGGCCTTCCCCTGGAGGTGAAGCGGTCGATCCCACACCCCGACGTGTACCCCGCAGCCTGCAAGAAAGGGGCGCTTCCCTTGGGACCGTCGTTAGTTGTGTGAAGCCAGGGCCTTGCCCCTGCAGGCGCTCACCGGCTCCCGTGCACTTGGGAGCTCTCCCAGTCCTGGCGTCACGGCATTCTGGAAGCAGAGAGTGCCGCTGGGGGTGCGAGGCTTGTCAGCGAGGCCCGAGGAACCTGGCGGTGCCAGCCCCAGCACCGGAGCGGCCGATGTGCCATGCTTTGGAGCTGCGGCTGTGCGGCCTGGAGGGCTAAGGCTTGGCTGGCCTCCGCCTTACAGGGGGTGGCGCGTGCTCACCGGCCAGGCCGTGGGTGAAGCCGTGGATTGTGGCAGGGTGCCCGCCCCCCCGGCCCCCGGCCCCCGTCCCCATCCAAGGTTGACGGAAGCCAGGGAGCAAGGCAGAGGAAGGGGCTCCAGCGTGCCTGGGCTGTGTGAGCAGCTCCTGCAAAGACTGAGTGAGATGCCAGCTGTTTGCCCTGCCTTTCTCTGAATGTAGCATGGGGGACTGATGCCCGTTCCAGCTCCGCTTGAAGGGGGGGTGGGGGGAACATCCGTGAGTTCCTGTGGGTCTGAGTGTTTCGTCCCCAGAGCCAGATGACAAAGGAGAGAGTTCCTCCCAGACCCAAGTGGGGAGGGAGTCAGTGGGCACGAAGTGCTGCTGGAAGGTGGCTCCTGACACAAGCAGGGAGGAGGGCCGCCTGGGGTGGCCCAGACCCTGCAGGTGAAGGAGCCAAAATGCTCGGGTTTGGCGGATTGGTCAGAGAGGGGAGTGTCTGTGTTACATCGCGTCCGCCAGGCCAGTCCATGCCTGCTGGGCAGAAAGATGGTCCGGGCAAATGGGTCAGGGTCACGGCGGAGACTGGAGAGGAGAGACGGGCTGCCGGGTTTGGAGCCAGATTTTCCACAGCCGTGACGTGGTGACCAGACTCTTCGTGCATGGGCTAGCGTTGGGCGTCGCACGCTGGAGAGCCAGGCACGCTGTCGGAGGCGCCCGCGGCCGGTTCTCAGTCGCCGAGTCGTGCTCCATCATGAGAGCGCGCGGCAGTCGGCCTGTCCGTGCGTGCTGTCGGAGGTGCCCGCGGCCGGTTCTCAGTCGCCGAGTCGTGCTCCATCATGAGAGCGCGCGGCAGTCGGCCTGTCCGTGCGTGCTGTCGGAGGTGCCCGCGGCCGGTTCTCAGTCGGTGAGTCGTGCCCCGTCGTCAGAGCACGCAGCGGTCGGCCTGTCTGTGTGCGCTGTCGGAGGCGCCCGCGGCCGGCTCTCAGTGGGAGAGTCGTGCCCTGTCGTCAGAGCATGCAGCGGTCGGCCTGTCCGTGCGCGCTGTTGGAGGCGCCCGCAGCCGGTTCTCAGTTGGAGAGTCGTGCCCCGTCGTCAGAGCACGCAGCGGTCGGCCTGTCCGTGCGCGCTGTCGGAGGTGCCCGCGGCCGGTTCTCAGTCGCCAAGTCGTGCTCCATCATGAGAGCACGCAGCGGTCGGCCTGTCCGTGCGCGCTGTCGGAGGCGCCCGCGGCCGGTTCTCAGTCGGTGAGTCGTGCCCCGTCGTCAGAGCACGCAGCGGTCGGCCTGTCCGTGCGCGCTGTCGGAGGTGTCCGCGGCCGGTTCTCAGTTGGAGAGTCGTGCCCCGTCGTCAGAGCGCACAGCGGTTGGCCTGTCCATTCTCCTGTTGAAGAACATCGGAGTTGTTTCTCGGTTTTGGCGATCCCAGGGAAAGGTACTGGAAACGTCTGCAAACGGTTTCCGTGTGAGCATAGGTTTCCGTTGCTCTTGGGGCAGCATCTAGGTGTGGCATTGCTGGCTGGTGTGGTCACTGTGGGCCGAAGGTTATCCGAAGCACTGCATGCTTCTCTGTGACCCCGGGCAGCGAGGCCCTTGAGAAACGGCAGGGGGTTCGTCGCTGCGACTGGGGGAGCACCATGGACTTGTGCTGGTGTCGTGGGGCTGCATCGGGAAGTGGGCGGAAGGATGGCAGCCCGGCAGGCAGGTGGGCAGGATACCGGTACATTTTCCGCTTCCTCTTTGGATTTAAAATTAGCCTTCTCGAACCTGTCCAGGATCACGGTTTCCACTGCTAACACCCGGATCTGCTGAGTGAGCGAGCATCCACAGACGCACCCCGTCTCCTCACTCCGCAGCCCGGGCACACGACGGGGCGCCCGCACTGGCCGCACGTCCCTCTGCACGGGCTTCCGGGCCCAGAGCGCAATTCCCGCAGCCCGGGCCTTCCTCCGCAGGGCGGCTGCGGAAAGCCTGCACGCTGCCTGGCTCACACACCCGCAGGACTCCTGCATCTCCCCGCCTCGAGTTGTGGGAGCGACAGCCGCAGCCCGTGGAGAAGTCAGAGGCGCCCTAGAACCCCACGACGATCCTTGGTGTTTCTGCTGGTGAAAAAGAAAACACCAGTGAGAAATCGTTTTGTCAGGTTGCGAGTATGTTACCAGGCTGTTCGGCCCCAAGGGCTGTTGTTTCAAACATTTCAGGTAGTAAAGGGGGCTTGTCATTCCAGGCAATGAGAAAAATGGGTTTATCCCATCTCACAAATCACCAGGATGATGAACTTCTTTCTTCACTGGGAAGGGTTTCAAGTGTGATTGAGAGGTCCTTATCCACAGAACTTGTTTTCTAATTTGTCATAATTTGTTGTCGAGAGGCCGATTTATTAAACATATTTATCGTTTCCATTAACGTCACAATGCATGCATTTTGCATTTTTCATGGAGGAGCGCCGGCTATTCCCTAAAATGAAAATCTACATCTCAGATGGGTTCTGTTTTCCAGAAGAGCCGTGTCTACACGTGCATTACTCGCTAGAATTAGACATGTTTCCTTGGATTTACATAATGTACACGTAGTTCTGTATTAATATCGCCCTTGGATTGTTCTAGATTATGTGTCATCCAGGGATGATAGTGAAATATGAGTGCTCAGAGTTTCAAGGTTTACAGCAGAACTTAGGTGCCATTTCTCATTTGTTTCGTGGAGCTTCTAGGCCAAGACAGATGGTAAAGATTTTCTTTCGTGCCCTGCGATGCCGCAGTATGAATGAGGTCAGCGTGGTTAGGACCTAAGAGGAGAGCGAGTGAGGGTTAGGCAGCCTTTTGTCTCCACAGCGAGCCCCGCACAAAGCTAAAGGTTGTTCTGTTCTGAACACGCAGAGAGCTTTTACTTTCTGGAAAGATGATGAAGCACCTTTAAAATCGTGTATGTGCGCTCAGCCGCTTCCTGGGGCTGGGTGGGGGAGGAGCCTGTTTGGCTAAGAGAGAGCCTGGCTGTGCTGGGGCAGCTAGCCTCCCTGTGGGAGGGGGACAGGACGGAGGGGGTGGTCCCCTCTTTTCTGGGGAGGGGGGGCACCCACACCAGATGCCCGGCTCTTGCCCCAGAAACCGTACGAGGGTACAGAGGTACCCTCAGAAACAACACCAGGTGACCTGGGGCTTTTAAAACGGTACTTTTAATTTTTTTTTAAAGATTTTATTTATTTGGGAGAGTGAGAGCGAGAACGAACATGAGCGGGGAGCAGCGGAAGGAGGAGAAGCAGGCTCCGCGCTGAGCAGGGAGTCCCACGTGGGACTCGATCCCAGGACCCTGAGAAAGTAGGACAGAGGTTACTGGGGGCTCAGAGGGTGGGATGGGGGCTTAGTGTTGGGCGGGGACAGAGTTTCTGTTTGGACAGATGACAGAGTTCTGGAGAGGCATGGCGGGCTGTTTGCACAGCAGTGGGAATGTGCTTAACGCCCCTGACCTGTGCACTCGGAAAAAGCTAAAATGGCTCATTCTGTGTTCCGTGTGTTTTACCACGATAAGTCACGCTGTTACAGGTAGGAAGTTTCACGTAGAGATTATTTCAGAGTTTGGGGTCTCAGAAGAGAAGAAAGCACCTGAATTCCACATCGACGTTATTACGTTTAAGGGCTTTTCAACAGTATTAGGGACAAGTCCTTGGTACACACAGTGGCATTTGTAAGCTAAGTTGCCGTCTGACAAAATCCAGTTATTTAAAAAAAGGAAACTGAAAACAGCAGCTTCATTGGTAATGAGATGGCAGTATATTGGAAACTCCCCCAGTGGGCCTCAGTGGGCGATGGGCTCCGCAGACTGCGGTCGCGGACCCTGGGGTCCCTCTCTGCGGTGTAAAGGAACGCACTCTGGGTGCGCGCCACAACTTGGGGGAGTCTCCAGAGAAGTGTGCTGCTTTGCACAAGCCGGTGTCAGAATACCACATCCTGGACGGTCCCACCTGCTGAACTGGTCAGACTGGAGGCCTGGCCGCTCGGGTTGGGGTGGCTCTAAGTGCAGAGGGGTCGTTTGGGGGAGTTCTTCTGTGCCGTTGAAACAGCCCTGTGTCTGCACTGTGGCTATGATCATGGCATGTGGATACATAGGGTAAAATTATGCATGTGTGAATTAGATGCATGCATGTGCGTGCGCGCGCGCGCACACACACACACACACACACACACACACACACAAACACACACGCAGGTCAGAAGGCCTGCAGTCTGGCGACCAGTCAAGGAGAAGTCCATAATAATTTCCTAATTATAAAAAATAAACCCAAACACAATTTTGCACTTCCGTTATCTGCAGTTTTGTGTGTGTGTGTGAGAGAGAGAGAGAGGGCGGGCGATAACACAAAGACAGTCAAGATGTTTTAATTCAATTTCGCAGGTCATTAGCCATCCTGTGGGCCCAGGGTTTGATGGGGATATTCTTTTGTGTAATGGATTCGAGTACTGACCGTGCTGCTTTGAAGATGGATGGCCACACAGACCTTCCGAGGCTTCTGGAAACAGAAGAATAGTAAGGAATCATCTGGAGGTGAACAGCACTGTGTCCTAGAGAGCTCCAAGTGTTGCCTCCTTGGGAATGTAGCAAACGCAGGTGGACGTAGTGTGCCGGGGGCCCCCCCCCCCCGGCTGCCGCCTCCTGGGGAATCACCATGAGAAGGAAGTCTGCATTTGCCTGGGGCCGCACACCCTGGGCAGGCTGCATTCATACCGGCATAGAAACGTCTATGCATGGTTTCTTCCCCACTCCTTTTCCAGCGAGTCTTTAAGTGTTTTTGAAATAGTTCCTTAGGGGTGCCTGGTAGGCTCAGTCAGTGGAGCATGGGATTCTTGATCTTGGGGTTGTGAGTTCGAGCCCCACGGTGGCTGTAGAGATTATTTCAATATAAAATCCTTGAAAAAAATAAAGTTGGGGGAGGGGTAAGAAAAAAAAACTCCCTTATGAACTTTAGCTCAAAGGATTCTGTAATGCGTATGTGTTCCGCCTAAGAGAGGTGGGCAGATGTGAGGGTCTTGATCCCTGCAGGTACTCGGACTGAGCACACGTCCTGCGTTATCCAGGGGCTTTCAGCCCCTTCGTCGTGGTCAGCGTTCTCAACTCAGTCTTGGCACTTGGGGCCGGCTCAGTCTTTGTCCTCTGGGACTGCCCGGTATTAGAGGATCTTGAGCAGGTCCCCGGCCTCCATCCATTAAGTGCCAGTAACGCCCCCCTCCCCTCTGTTGTCACCGGCAGGGATGTCCTGGACTTTGCCAGATGGACCCTCGAGCGTGAAACCGC
>CM052901.1:98449919-98481360 GCA_028534135.1 Potos flavus | reverse complement strand
AGCTCCGTGACGTGTGTTTTATCCTCCCAGCATAGAAAAGGAAAGAGGCCCAGCCACATGACGTGACCTGGGCCAGGCACTCAGCGGGGGACTGAGGACAGACCCCAGCGCCCCTGACTGTCCTGACACTTTCTGCACCTGGCCCTCCTGCTTGCCTCGATGAGATCGGGTTGGCCAGAAGTCAAGAAGAAAGTCTTCTAAACAAATGGATGAAAAAACCGTGAATGTAGAGGCCGTGCATAGATCCGCCCAGAGAAACTGCAGCTCGTGTAACTTTGTAAGCAAATAGGAGGACCGGTTTCAGCGGTGACATGGAACATTACCACGTGTTTATGAAGATACCTGGTTTCCAGTCGTGATTTTCTGTTCCCCCCAACAGAGGACACAAGTGTTAATCACAGATGTTCGCACTCGTGGCACGCCCATGTACCCTTATCTGCTCAGTCATCATTTTGCTTCAGTGGGGGACGTTCATTCTAGCGACTTCTGTCCCGCCCTCTTTGCTGTCTCAGACTCCCACACCCTCGGTTCATCTTCACAGCTCCGTCCCCGTCTTGCAGTGAGCCTCACTGAGTGTTGTCACCACCGTGCTCCAGGAGTGGGATCTACGTCGCAGAGCACTGTCACGTACAGGGATCAGAAACTGAGCAACCAGACCTCATACGTGGCCTTTAAACACCGGACGCAGGAGGAAATCAAGGATGTGGCGGAACGCTGGGTGAGAAGTGGGCTTGCAGCTTGTCCTTTGCGAGTCGCCTCCGCCGCATCCGTGGCTGCGGCCGACGGGAGCCGGCGTGGTCCGGCTGGGAGATGGAGTTGGCGTCCCCCCAGGGAATTGAAGGCTTCTGGTTCCTGTGCCTGTGGGTGTTCGGGGTCAGAGGAAACCTGTAGCTGCAGTATAAGTTCTGCTTCTGCGTCTCATCACATGCATGAGCCTCGGACCCGCTCCCTGACTGCTCCAGTCTTTACCGCCCTTGTGTGTAAGCCCATAATGGCACCGAAGGGACAGCCACCTCGAAGATCATGGACACGGAGGACACATCACGGCAGCAATGGGGTCAGAATCTGCTGTTTCGTGTGTGTAAGTAGCAACTTTGGCCGGTATTTGAGGGGATGAAGCAGGAAGGGGTGGAGGAAGGAAATGTTCCGCCAAACCGCGCTTTGGGTCTCCCCCAGATTCTTCTGTTGGCATCCCAGCCCTCCGGTGATAGTACTTGGGGGGAGGGGCCTTTGGCAGGTGACGAGGGTGGGAGGACAGAATCATCACGAATGGGATTCACGTCCTTATGCAGGAGATCCCCACAGGGTTCGCCCCTTCCGCCGTGTGAGCACACGGAAAACCCGGCCGTCTGTGCGCCAGCAGTCGGCCCCTCCCCAGACACCGGACCTGGCACCTTGATTGTGCACTTCCGGCCTCCAGAACCGAGAGAAAGAAGGGTAAGTCCCCCGGTCTGTGGGATTTAGGTACAGCTGCCGACGGGACGCACTAACACATAGAGTGGAGGCTCGAGCTGTCCTCCTTACCCCTGCCATTAGTCACCAAGAGGGACGCCGGCCTCCGCAGGGGCCCGCGTCGGCTGTCCGCACCAGGCTCCGCGGGCGGCTTTGGTAGATGTTTCTCCGTGGACTCGCCTGGTGGGCCGAGGATGGTGTCGCACTGCCCGGCTTTGGAAGTCAGCTGCAGCCCTTCGGCTGAGTGCCCGGGGTCTGTTGGGGACCCCGGCAGAAGCTCAAGACCTGCCTGTAGAAGGGGACGCTGCACTCGGGATGGCGAAGGCACAGAGTGACCAGGAGGCTTAAGGGAAGTTGTGGCGAGGGCTTGGGTCTGCGCCTGGCCTGCAGTGGGTGTGGCCCTGCCGTACTCTTGAGAGAGACCAGGAGAAGAAGAAACGGCTATGAGAGTCCAGAGTTCTGTCTGTTTGCTGGGGGGGGGGGACGGCACAGATGGAGAGGAGGCGGGGGCCCCGGAGTGGGGTCAGCGGCCAGGACGAGTTTGGAGTTCCAAATAGGAGGACATCACTGTGGCCCTGAGCATGTGGTAACAATTACGGGCAAAGGGGAGTCAGGCCAGGATCTGTGGGGTCCTGCTCCCCGCTCTGACCTGGGGTTTTCCGCGTCTGCACTGTGCCAGAAACCTGACCGAGGAGAGCTTGGCGACGACACTTCTGGCACAGCACGGGCCCAGGGAAGAGTCACTGGTCAGCACAGGCTGTTGGTTCCGTCTTGGCCCGAGGGGTGGGGGAGAGGTAGGAGCCAGAGGGCCAGGTCAAAGGCAGAGGGGAGGCAGGTGTACAGGGCCTTGGCTTCCGGCCCTTGGAGGGCGGGCCTGCGTGTCTGTTGTGGGCACGTGCGGTCTCCCAAGGGAGTCCGAGGCCTCCGTGCGGCCGAGCCTGCCGGCCACCGTGGCTGCCCCAGGACTCAAGGAAAGAAATAGAGGACGTGTTTTGTGTAGTCCTTAGAACCAGCCACTGGGGGATGAACGGGTGGGCTGAGGAGGAGCAGGAAGTCGACAGAGAAAAGGAGGGGAAGATGCAAGCGCAGAAAGCTGCTTTCACGGAGGAACATTCCCATCTGCTGAGCGAGGCGTTTATTGCAACGGCCGGCTGTATTTTGCTCGGGGAAGGCAGAGAGCCCATGTGGAATCAGCTGGAAGGCGGGGCCTGCGCGATGCCCCGGTCGGTCTGGCTTCTGAAGGTGGGGTGCTAGCAGCGTGAGTGTGGGAGGCCGTGTGCGAGGCCTCGCGGGGCGGCAGCGGGGACACCCCGGGGAGCCCCCTGCAGCCCACCGGCACGTAAGAGGAGCCAGTGGTGATGGGGAGGTGCTCGCGGAGGAGACCCCTGGGGAGCAGGATTCGAGGGACCACCCCCACAAGCGAGAGGGAGTGCCTTTGGCCCCACTCCACGTCTACCCAGGGAGCCAAGCGGGGGGGTCCCGGTTACTCACAAGGCCTGCACCGCACAAGGCTCCCTGGCTGGCAGGCTGCCGCAGACGGAGCAAGGGGACGGCACCCCCCGCAGACTGGGCTGCCCCCTCGCAGGGCAGGCCTGCCGCAGCCAGGAGCTCCCGCCGTACAGCGCCCGCTCACTCTGCTTGAGGAAATGGCGGCCACTGCCGGTTCCCGATCGCCCTCGGACCCCACGTGGGTCCCCAGCACATCCTCCACCCTGCCCTGTCCTACCGCCTCCCTTTCTTGACGTCGGCATTGTTTTGTCCGTGCAGCAACCACCCCGACGAGTGCAGAGGGGAAGAGCCAGCATCCCAGAGCCCAGGGAAAGTTAAGATTATTAGATAAAACGACTCAAGCCACCCCAGGGAGTCCAGAACAGTCTTTTTCTCTTCGGCTGTTTGGTCGTGGGGTGCCTTGGCCCCCGCTGGCCGTGAGCGCTCAGAGCCCGGCTACAGAGAGGCGCCCTGTGTGCCCTGGAGCTGGGCCGGGGACACTCGGAGACCGAAGCAGGGCGCTCTGCAAGGAGCGGTGGCAACACAGGGAGAAAGCCCAGAGTTGCATTTCTGCAACAGAAACATTTCCCCAGGGAGCCTGGGGGGCTCAGTCGTTAAGCGTCTGCCTTCAGCTCAGGTCATGATCTCAGGGCCCTGGAATCGAGCCCTACATTGGACTCCCTGCTCAGCGGGGAGTCTGCTTCTCCCTCTGCCCCTCCCCCTTTCCCGTGTGCTCTCTCTCTCTCTCTCTATCTCTGTCAAATAAAAAATAAAACATTAAAAAAAAAAGAAACACAGGGCAGCTTGTTCCCCGTTTTGCTGTTAGTAATGCCGAAACGGTTGTACCTCTAGAGCTGCTTCTCCGTCCCTTGCACGCTGCTCTTGGGCTGCTGTGTCCCTTCCTGTCTCCCTGCCCCTTCCCTCCGATCACCGCACACCTGAAGCTGAGCGTCCTACAGCCACGTCTGTGCCCCCCAAGCCCACCCCCAGCTACTTAGGAGCATCTGCCATCAGCGGGACCACCTTTGGGTGTCTGTGGCTGTGCCTCCTGCCACCCTTCATTTCAGGCCTCACAAAACCCTTGCTCCCCCTCTGTCTCCCGCTGCAGGCTTTTCCCACTCGGCATTCACGTTCGGTATTGAGAGCCACATCAGCCAGTCCAACATCAACGGGACGCTGGTGCCGCCGGCTGCCCTCATCTCCATCCTGCAGAAGGGACTGCAGTATGTGGAGGCCGAGATCAGCATCAACGAGGTACGTGCGCTCCCGGGCGCGGGGCGGTGGCCTGGCCCCAGCCCGCAGAGCCCGGGGACCGGGGCACAGCTTGGAAACCAGCCACAGCCACACCACCCATCTGCTGGATTCCTTCCTGTACTCGGTCACCTGTATTCCTCCACTCGTTTCCGAAAACCCACATCTTTGAGAACCCCCGAATTTCTGCCTGGCTTGCACACATTCTTCCCTGACCGTGGCACTCTCCTCCTTCCTCCTTGGAATGGGTTTCCGGAGGTGGTGTTCCACCAGCTCTGAGAGGCCCCGCCTGGTCTCTCTTCCACCAGAACGGTTAAATGTGGGGCTAGGAGCGTGTGACCCCAGAGGCCCCCCACCAGCTCTCAGATCGTGGGAGGCTGCAGCTCGATGTCTCCGTCCCCTGCTTTCCCTCTCTCCAGTGTGTCGGGAAGCCCTCGTGGCTTCTCTTCCTCACTTCCACATTCCAGCGTGTCTGGAGGGGAATAAAGCGGCGTCCCATTTGTGACTTGGGCTTGCAGTCCCTAAACTGTGGGACAGCATGCTTTCAGAGTTTAAACTGCGAGGTGTTCTCATTACCCTGGGCAGTTCCTACTTTTTGCCGAGTCTTCCTCCGTTTGAGGCGTGACTCGGAGAAAGGTGACACGGAAGCGTGCTGGCCGCTTGGTCAACGTCGGCCCCGGCGTGGCCAGAACCGAAGCCTGAAGGTGGCTGACGAGGTGACCGGCTCCTTGTTCAGGCGTTTTCTAGGATTTCCTCGTTTCCTTCTTTTCAAATATGATATTGTACGGTGGCCAGAAGTCAGCCGGGGTCATGTGTCATTTCGATCGTGTCTAGCTGAAACTCAGGTCGTTCATTTCTTCCTAATTTCCGAGGTAATTTGAGTCCAGAATATGCAAAAACGTGTTTGCGCTTTCAGCTGCCACAACGCAGAAGCACCAGCTTCTTGTCTGAGTCTAATATTTGGAGCGGTTTGTAAGGAAAGAACGTCCTCCTGGGTTTTTAAGTGTGTATGCAAATTTTAAATAGAAGCCAGAGAATCAAAACAAGTTGAAAAAACACACAGGGGAACTGAACAGTGCTGTCGCCCGAATACCACGGCTGTCTGCAGTCTACACCCTCAAGTCCGGTGACAGCAGATCGACATTCACCACCACACCCGGGTGGTGCCGAAATCTCTGATTTGGTCTGGAGGTTTGCAGGGAGCTGCCTGTCCCTCAGAAGAGGGCGGTCGTTCGCAGAGTTCCCGTGCTTACTGCGGTGTCCGGGCAGGGCTTCTCCACCCGTGGGGGCCAAGTGATTCCTCGGGGCCGGGTGATCCGGGCCCCGTAGGAGGTCGCGCCACGTCCCCGGTCGCCCCGCCCCCATGCGCCTGGCCCGCCCGGACGCCCTGGGCACCGCTCTGGGTCCCGCCGTGCCGGGCCTGGAGCGCGGGAGCTGACGGCCGCCCCCTCTGGCTCGCCCCCCCCAGGATGGCACGGTGTTTGACGGCCGCCCCATAGAGTCCCTGTCCCTGATCGACGCTGTGATGCCGGACGTGGTTCAGACGCGGCAGCAGGCCTTCCGGGAGAAGCTCGCCCAGCAGCAGCAGGCCAGTGCAGCGGCAGCGGCGGCAGCAGCGGCAGCAGCGGCGACAGCGGCCACGGCAGCCCCGGCGGCCGTGGCCCAGCAGCACCCACCAAAGAACGGAGAGGCCACGGTGAATGGCGAGGAGAACGGAGCACACGCGATAAGTACGTGCGGGACTCTGGGAGGGGGCGCATTTCTGGCGGTTTTTCTCCCGAGTCTGTGGGGGGTCTCGGGCTCTTCCAGCTCTCCTTGCCGCCCGTGGCTCCGAGTCCCGGTGTTGGTGTCATGTTGGCTCGGAAGAGCTGCACAC
The DNA here is from genome assembly GCA_028534135.1 of Potos flavus. Taxonomy (NCBI): domain Eukaryota; kingdom Metazoa; phylum Chordata; class Mammalia; order Carnivora; family Procyonidae; genus Potos; species Potos flavus. The sequence continues at coordinate 98,475,293 of CM052901.1, read as the reverse complement.
GCTGTGTTTTCACGGAAACCCTGAGACGCTGACGGTCTTGGCGCACACATCCTCGATTCTAGAAAGTCGTGCGGTTCAGAGAACTCGTTTTGTGTAAGAATGAGAAGTGCCGTGTGATTGCTGTTTGACATCAGAGGGTTTTGTTCGTGGAGGCCCCTGGTCCTCTCTCCAGCCTTCAGTGTTGAGCGTGCTGGGCCGGCATTTGCTGTACTAGTCAAGTTCATGGGTACAGAGAGGGCAGCGGGCCCCAGACAGCGAGTGTGGCCCTGTGGGGTCCTCTCAAAATGCCGGGCACTTAATCTCTGTCGGGTATTGCCCTGAAGGACGTGGCCAATCAGAGCGCCTGACTCCACTCTGCTACGTGGCTTGTAAACTCAAAGAGCGCTTCGGGGTCTGAGTCCAAAGCATGCCTTTGTGTGTGCGTGCATTACATGTGTGCACGCAGCTGTGTGTATATGCACGTGTGTTCTGTGTGTGCATGTGCTACATGTATGTCGTGCACGTGTGTGTATGCGCATGTGTTCTGTGTGCATGCGTGTGTGGCTCGCGCACCTGTGCCTCACCGGCCGGCTGTCTCACAACATGCTGCTGCTTGCAGCCAAGCCCTGTGGCAGGTTCTCGTCCACGGGCACAAGGTGGCGAAGTCCCTTCAGCTAGAGAATCCGATCCGGCATCAAACGGAGAACCCGGAGGGGCTGTGACGCAGATTATAACAAGTGTGGTGACTTACGGGCCGTGAGTCTAGCACAGACGTGGACGGGCTTCCCACCTGTAGCTGCCTTCCTCACCGCGACGCAGGTCCCGAGCCGTGGGCCGGGGAAGGAAGTCGCCCGGCACGCGGCTCGGGCCGCAGATCACTTAGCGCCCGTTTGTTCACAGGGGACGCAGGCCTCGGGTTTTTAAGAATGAAACTGGAAGAAACTAAGAGTCATGGTTTTCTTAGTCATCCGTCACTGAAACGAATTTGTAATTGGTGAACTTCAAGAAATCTGAATGTTTACCAAGGCAGAAATTTTGCAAGCTTTTAGACAGATTATATGGATTTCTTCTAAATCTTGAGAAAATGTAACGGGGCGGTGAGGGGTGGATCTTCATGGTCGGGGCACCTGGGTGCCTTCGTCACGTAAGCATCTGACTCGTGATCTCAGCTCGGCTTCTTATCTCGGGGCTGTGAGTTCCAGCCCTGCACTGGGCTCCACGCTCGGCAAAGAGCCTACTTAGAAAAGAAAAGAAAATCCCTGGGGACGTAGCTGCATAGAGACCAGTACATGCCTTAGAGCGCACTGGCCGCTCACACACAGCCTCCATCTCACGGGTACCCGCGGCTTACCTGTCACTCTCCGGGGAGCACCGCTGAGGGCCCGCTGCCCCTCCTCTCGGGCACATCGTCCTGACTTTTGCAGGCTGAGGCCAGACTGTGGTGTCGGAAGTGATCGTTCACCCTGACCTCCAGGAATCTTTTGTGTCCTGCCACGTGGGAGAAAAACAGCCGCCTTCCAGGACGGTTCTCTCGAGGGGCGCGTTTAGCATGCTTGTCTGCAGGGTCACCAGGCCGACCTGGGAATTCAGAACCCAGAGCCCACGAGTCATCCAGGGCAGGCTCGTTCGCATAGAAAGCCTCGCAGCTCTGCCTGGCGTGAGAAGTTTGACACAGAGGTGGCTCCGGCCAGGGAAAAAACCAAACCCAGCACTTCAGTCCCAAGAATACGAGGATGTTTGCAGATGGGGGGGTGCAGGGTGGTGGGCCCTTAAGAGTGATGGCCTTTCCCAGTGGGAGCCTCACAGATAAAGAGGTGATTGCTCAGGTGCTCACAGATAGAATGTCTCTTCCCTTCTGGACAATAGCAACCTTCGGGCTTCACCTAGCTCTCTCGTCATCACTCCGCAGTCTCGTGGTGGTCGTTAGGCCTTAGCGTGGCCCTAGTTTTGCAGAATAAATAATTTCTTATTTTTCTCTGTCAGATTTGGAGACTGTTGAAATAAAGAAATGTAATACATTTACTAAATTACACAAAAGTCAGGATACCGTTACAGTCATCGGAGGTCATATCAGGTAGTACATAAAAAGAAGGTGTGTCTCTCAGAGCAAGACACGGTTTCACCCATACTTGGAATATAAGAAACAGTGCAGAGGATCATAAGGGGAAAGGAAGGAACATTGAATGGGAAATCATTAGTGAGGGAGAAAAACCATGCAAGACCCTTAACTCTAGGAAACAAACTAAGGGTTGTGGAAAGGGAGGGGGGTGGAGGGGTTGGGCATTAAGGAGGGCCCGTGATAAGAGGAGCACTGGGGATTATACACCATTGATAATTTATTGAACACGACACCCGAGACTGCTGATGTACTATCAGTTGGCTAATTGAATTTAAATTTAAAAAAAAATAATAAAAAATAAAAAGAAGGTGTCTCGAGCACTCAAGTGCCCCAAGAATGCATTTTCTTTTATAAACCAGTCAGCTATTGAGGCGCCTGGGTGGCTCAGCGGGTTAAAGCCTCTGCCTTCGGCTCAGATCATGATCTCAGGGTCCTGGGATCGAGCCCTACATCGGGCTCTCTGCTCAGCAGGGAGCCTGCTTCCCCCTCTCTCTGCCTGCCTCTCTGCCTACTTGTGATCTCTCTCTCTCTCTCAAATAAATAAATAAAATCTTTAAAAAAAAAACAAAAAAAACACAAATGGTCAGCCACATGTCTTGTCTTGTTTCCTGTGACAGATAATCATTCGAAACCAATGGAAATAGACGGGGACGTTGAGATTCCACCCAACAAAGCTACAGTCCTTCGGGGCCACGAGTCTGAGGTGTTCATTTGTGCCTGGAACCCTGTCAGTGATCTGCTCGCTTCAGGGTAAGGATGCCAGGCCAGGGGTGCCCCGGGGCCTGGGGGACCCAAGATGCTCTCCTTCCTGCAATACATGCTCCCCTCTCAGCATGCAGACCACGACCTCGGTCCTCGGGGCCACACACCTCCCCGGGTCGTGAGGAAGTCCTTGCTCTGCCCTGTGTTCTCCGTGGGGTGGGGAGCAACGCAGAGATGTTTAAAATTGCTGAGGGGCGCCTGGCTGGCTCAGTCAGTAGTGCATGCAACCCTTGATCTCAGGGGTGTGAGTTCAGACCCACGTGGGTGTGCAGCCTACTGGGAAAAAAAAACTAAGAGCAACAAAAATGATGAGTTGAGAAACACAGCTAGTGAGCGGGATTAAGAAGACACAAGGCCACACGCCAGAGACACCTGACTCAGGCAGCCCGAGGAAGTCTGACGGGCTCTGTCCGCGCTTGAACCGGAAGCTGAAGACATGTGCGTTTTCCTCCTCCAGATCCGGGGACTCGACGGCGAGAATATGGAACCTTAACGAGAACAGCAACGGGGGCTCCACGCAGCTCGTGTTGAGGCACTGCATACGGGAAGGGGGACACGACGTCCCGAGTAATAAGGACGTGACCTCGCTGGACTGGAACGTAAGCACCTGCCACCGCCGGGACGCCTCTGCAGCTCTGACCCGGCCTGCCCCTTGGCGGGGCCCCACGGGCTGCGAACACGGGGCTGCGGGCCGTGCTGCCTGCCAGCCCCCCACCCCGGGGCTGCTCTCGCGTTGCCGGGGGCATCTGGCAAGGCTGTGTTGGCCAGACGGCCAGCTGGGTGCTCAGCGAGCCTCCCTTTCCATCCCTGGGCGAGGGGAGCCTGCTGGTTCCCCAGGGGGAGCCCGTTGTGCCGGCGAGAGGTGCTGCGCGGCTCGGGAAAGGGGACCGTCCAGGTCGCTGCTTCCACCCTGGGCGTCACACGCATCTATCTGCGGGAAGCCCACAGGTCTCTAGAACTTCCGTACGCGTTCCCTGCATCAGAGACCCTCTCTGTGCATACGCATTTCTAGCAGCTTCCTCCAGTCTCTCCCAAGTCTCACTGTACCTCTTCCTGTGGTGCGTGGAGGGACGTCCCCGGGCTGACGGGTCGCGGAGCATTTTCCTCGTTCCCCCATCTGCCGTTCGGATACCGCGTGGTGTTGGGCCAGAGCAGCGTGGGCCCAGGTTCCCGAGGGGGGGGGTGGCACTGGTCGTCACCGGCAGTCGGTGACGGGCGCGAGATGGTTCTAGCCCCGGGGCCGGGGGAGAGGCCGGCTTCGCTTGTACTGAGCTGTGCGGTGTGTGTTTCTGGCCCACAGAGCGATGGGACACTGCTGGCCACGGGTTCCTACGATGGCTTTGCGAGAATATGGACCGAAGACGGTAAGCCGGGCCTCGGCGGTGCTGGGAGGAGACGCGCTTCGCGGTGTAATCGGACGCAAGCGGATGGTGGCTTTGAACTCCACCTGTTCGTTGTTTCTTTACCCGACAGGCAACCTGGCCAGCACCTTAGGGCAACATAAGGGCCCCATCTTCGCCTTGAAATGGAACAAAAAGGGGAATTACATTTTGAGTGCTGGTGTAGACAAAGTGAGTATTTGCTTAAAATAGGTTTCAAAAAAAATGTCTCTTTGATCTGTAGCTGCTGATTTATTTTTAATCTCTGAGTAACATCCTGGGTTTTTTTGTTTTGTGTTTAATTCTGAGGCCTTCTGCTCCTCCTTAACAAGGCAAAAGAGCTGGTTTGTTTCTGTGGTTTGGGTCGTACTGTTCACTGATGACACGTACTCTCTACGTATCGTACTGTTCCACGGACCTTTGTGCAGGGCCCTCCTCCCTCTCTTTGAGGCATGTCATTCAGTGAGGGAAAGAGGAAATCCCCCAGTTGCGTTTATCCAATGCTTGAGAAGCAAAGTGGCGTGGGATGCCCAGGACAGAAACCGTTTCCCTAATTCAATGAGTTGTGACTTCCCATCGTGCGCTGCAGGTTTCTCTGAGAGCCGGAGGGAAGCGGGCCTGCCCACGAGGGGGCACACTCGGCGCAGACAGTGGGCCTGGACAGGGCTGCAGGGTGGATGTGATGGGGTCAGGTCCGAGTGGCCGTGAGCAGCCAGGGGCCTCTAGAAGCCAAGGGCGGGCAAGGAGTCAGCAGGGGTAGGCGTCAGCTGGCTCTTGGTGTGGGCTGTGCTCTCTGGGTCTGCTTCCTGAGGTGCCAGGAGCCAGGAATCAGGACCCCCAAAGACCATGGGAGGAATGGGTATGTCATTCCGGGACTCTGCGGGAACTGGAAGTCCTTGCTTTGGAAAGAAGTATTCGCAAGAAACGAAGCTGAAGGGGAACAGAAGTGTTTCATGTTCCTGCACCTGTTGACTGGGTCTGAGAACTAGACTGGCGTGTGGCTTCCAGAGGGCTTTACGTTTTCCTACTGACCCCAGGATCGTTTGAAGACCTGGTGACATCGTTGCTGGGTGTGCCTTCAAGTGCTCCCGTGAAAGGATAATAGTAGCCGCCGCCTGTCCCCACTGTCACAGGCTTGGGCCACAGTCGGTACTGTCTGGCCGGTGACAGACGGTGTGTGCTGACCCCAGATCGGGGGTGACCCCAGAGTGGGGGTAGCCCTCTGGGTCTGTGAAGAGTGCCGTCATTCTCGCTTGCTCTGTCTTAAGCCAGTAAGCCTTTCTTTCACACCTGGTCGCCTGTAAACAAGTTGAGTGCCATGCTTGACGCAATCACCATTTTCCTGGAGCTCCCACCCGATTTTCTCTGAGGTGGGCCAGTTCAGGTCACACACTCACACACACACACACACACACACACACACACACACACACCCGATTTTCTCTGAGGTGGGCTAGTTCAGGTCACACACACACACACACACACACACACACACGGTTGTCGGGTCCATGGCTGGCTCTCCACACTGCTGACCGTGTTATTGAAGTGATTGTGCAAATGATCGCCGACCCTTCTCCAGCACGTCACTGTGCGCGTCGGCCCCCATCGTGCTCCCAGGAGAGGCGGTGGGCACCATGCCTGTGGCCCCACCTCACAGACATCTGCACACACTCACTTGCCCACGGACACTCGGGTCCAGGGTGCAGCCCCTGGACGGCAGTAACTTTTGCCTCCTGACCTCCACACACTTATAAACAGTTCTTTGCTGCCTCACGCCTGTGCAGGGGCTCTTTTTTTTTTTTTTAAAGATTTTATTTATTTATTTGACAGAGAGAGAATCACAAGTAGGCAGAGAGGCAGACAGAGAGAGGGGGGGAAGCAGGCTCCCCGCTGAGCAGAGAGCCCAATGCGATGCTCCATCCCAGGACCCTGAGACCATGACCTGAGCCGAAGGCAGAGGCTTTAACCCACTGAGCCACCCAGGCGCCCCTCAGGGGCTCTTTTTTATATTCCGTTTCTGACTTTCCACCTTCCTCTCGGTTGTGACTCTATGAGGTGTTGAGCTGGACGGCCAGTGAAAATGCACATTTGAAACCCACTTAGTCTGTGGTCCTGCACTCTCTGCCATCGTTCATCACCCACGGTGGGAATAATAAGAATGTTCTCGAAAGCAGTCCCCAGGAAGGAAGGGCCAGGGATGCTGGTGTTGACCTTCACTCCGTGGTTAACTTGGAAGAGGTGGTGGGAGGCTACATCCCATCCTTAAGAGGCTTTGTGTGATTTATGTTGTATATTGAACAGAAACAGCAACTAGGTGATGGGATTACTGCTGCGGTGTGTGACATTGTCTGAGAGAGAAGTACTGAACGAGATTATATATTCTCTCCATTGCCACATTTGTGAGCGGCTACAGTAAGAAGAGAGTGACATTCCACCAAACAACAAATAAAATTAATTGGTCTGGGGGCGCCTGGCTGGCTCAGTCGGTGGGGCGTGGGACTCTTGATCTCAGGGTTGTGAGTTCGAGCCCCACATTGGGTGTAGAGATTACTTAAAAATAGGATCTTAAAAAAAGTTAATTGGTCTAGAGCTGGCCCCAGACTTAGAGAACTCACTTTCAAAGATAGTCGGTGCTCTGAGGATTTCATCTGCAGGTGATACAAAATATAAGCAGTTCTTCTTGTTAAGCGTCTGCTTTCGGCTCAGGTCATGATCCCAGGGTCCTGGGATTGAGCCCCACATCGGGCTCCCTGCTGAGTGGGGAGTCTGCTTCTCCCTTTCTCTCATGCTCTCTCTCTCTCAAATAAAATCTTAAAAAAAAAAAAAAAAGACCTAATTCCGGTGGTGTTCACTGAGCTGCATCTCGTTGCTTCCCTGTCTTCCCGCTATCAGTGAGTTCCTAAGTCTTCAGGATTTACTTTGCTTTGCAAGGTGGAGACCATTTTTCCTCCGCATTTGTAGAGCGGCGAGTAGGTGCCCGAGCCCGGTGTGACACACTGCTGTGCTGTATGTCGTGTCCGCACCGCGGGGCTGATGGCCAGGGCCCGTGTCACAGGTGACGGCTTCTCTAGCTCTGCATTTGGAAGAGTGCTAGAAAGCTGTCTCGAGGTGCTTCGTCGCAGGTTTCCAGCATGTCTCTGTGGTGGGGAGGAGGGAGAATCCCCACCATTCGGGGCAGTTTTCCAAGACTAGTCACCAGTGCATGCAGCTGTCGGGTTGGTAAGTGTGCCATCCAGACTGCTGAGCGTAAACCCCATGCTGGATCCCAAAATCTGGACCAAAGACAGGATGCCAGATAGCTCATTAATGTTTACGTACCGATTCTGCGTTGGAGCAGTATTTTGGCCACATTGGAGTGAACTAAAATATATTGTTAAAATTAATTTTACGGATTTCTTTTTCTTTTTAAGATTTATTTATTTGAGAAAGAGGACGAGAGCGTGTGTATGAGGGGAGGGGCAGAGGGAGAGAGAATCCTCAGGCAGGTTCCCTACTGAGTGCAGAGCCCAAGATCACAACCTGAGCCGACACTAAGAGACAAACGCTTAACCAACTGAGCCACCCAGGTGCCCCTTTTTCCTTTTTTTTTTAATGTAGTTATGAGAAAATTAAAAATGACTTTTGTGGCTCACATTGTTATCTCTTTTGGTCAGTGCTGGTTTAAAAGGAAGCAGGGGTGTTCACAGTCTTTTTTTGTGTGTTAAATTTTTCTAGAGAGATCTTTCCATGAAGAATAGTTCCTAACTTTGTCTTTTTGTTTGCGGAGCACAGACAACCATCATTTGGGACGCCCACACAGGAGAAGCCAAACAACAGTTTCCTTTTCATTCCGGTGAGTTTTTGTGGGTTTCTTTTCTTTTTTCTTCTTTCAAAAGTAGTAATTCATAGTCCTAGGAAATGTCCGCGAAAGTAATCGTGAAAGCCGGCAGGAAGGCGTCTGCAGAGTGTAGCTGGGAGGAAGGAGATGCGTTTCCCGGGAGGCCTTGCTCTTAAGTTCTGCAAGGTTCAGATGCCCTTGACATGTGCCTGCCCGCTCGGAAGGTAAAACACACAGCAGTGAACCAACCACAGAGCCAGTGCGGACGCCTTCTTCCTGCTGTCCCACGGCGGGTGCTGCGTTGGGGTTCCCGTGACCATGCCCGGGCTCGGAGGCTCCCCGGACTCAGAGGAGCACGGTCCTTGGGGCTGAGCTGGATCACCGTCGAAGGACACGGAGCAGAAGGCGCAGGCCAGAGGTGCAGGGGGGACAGCCAGGGCTGCCGAGGGTCCTCTCCTAGCGGAATCAGTCAGTCCACGTCTGATGCCTCCAGGAATAAGTTAGGACAACACACGTGAAGGGTCAGCTACCAGGAAACCTCATGAGGACTCGGTGCCTGAGGCTGGTAATTGGGGCTGGCCCCGTGGGCACCGCTGCCTGGCGTGTGTCCTAATGGCAGGCTCCCAGAGGAAAAGCAGGGGTTCTGCCACCCCCCACTGTGTGCCCTGTTTAGGCACAGGACACCGTGCCTGCCCGTTAGGCGGTGGTGGGAAAGCCCCCGGACGTCCAAATTCCCGGTCTGGGGCCAAGGGCCAGCCTTGCCTGTGGGCGCTCCCACGGCGAGCGGCGTCGGGCCTGTGGGGGTCCGTCTGCCCGGCAGAGATAGGTCACCCCTGCTCGGGACCTCACGCTGTCTCTGCGTGTTGGGTCCTAGCAGGCTACATGGGGCAGCCAGGGGTCTAGAGAGTTCCACTTACCCAGATTCCCACCTGTCACTTCACGCTCTGTGTAGCTGAGTCTTGTTGTTAGATGTGGCCTCTAGAGATGAGGACAGAAGGAAGAGACCCTTGGAAAGACTGGCTCAGGCTCGACCGAAGGGAGTGGACGCCCCTTCCCTCAACAGGAGACGTCTGTTCCGTTCTGAGGGCCTCTAAGTGTACACAGGGAGTGTTTACTGCTCTCTCGGGGCATCCTGACGGGGAGCCTGGGGTGCTGGTGCTGCTCTGCCTCCAGGCACCGGCCCCAAGGGCTCCCCTGCCCGCCACAGCCCATCTCCGGGCCCCGCGAGGGGCTCCAGGCAGGGGCCAGGGGCTGTCCGGGGAGCCGACGGGGCCCAAGATTCCGTGAGGCAGGACTGGGTTCCCACGCACGGACACCAGTCTCCTGTGACTCCCCACGGTACTTCAGCCGTGCTTTCTCCTGATCGGGGGGACCCTGGGGTCGCAGCTGATACCCTGCCACTTTGCAGACCTAGCACGTCTCCCCCGTGGGTCCTCGTAGCTCGGGGTCCACACCGGGTATACCCCTCGGGGAGCCGCTGAATTTTGCTGTCGGTGTTGCTTTAAGCTAACACCACTGGGGATGTGGAAGTGGCTGAACGTATTCGAGAACGTACGTTCTCACCAGGAGGGAGGCTCGGCTCCAAACGCAGGCAGCTTGGAATTCCAGCCTACGTGGTGTGGGGCGAGGGAGGGGGTACAGCTCTCGTGAGCTGTACCATTAGTAAGAACTACGACCTGCGAACCACTGCCACTATCTAGTTCCAGAACATGTCTGCCACCCCGAGAGGAGATCCCTTCTCTGTAAGAAGTCAGTCTCCCCACAAGCCCGCCTCTGGCAAGCCAGTCTGCCTGCATCTGTGCGCGTTGCCAGATCACAGCTCTGCTGCCGACGGCAGAGCCGGCAGCAGGGGGCCGTGTGCTTCCTGGGGGCCTTGCGCTGTGCGGGCAGACACGCCGACGCGTCCCGCCCTTCGTGGTCGGGAGGACACGGTAACGGGCTCAGAGTTCTAGGAGAGTGGGGGTGCTCACCCGTGCGCTTGGAGGGAATACCTGAAACACGGCTCGGGATTCTGCTTTTCAGGGGAAAAATATGCCCCAGATGAACATCAATAGGATTTCCCTAACACTGCTGAGAATTGATTGATGGGGTGCCTGGGTCGCTCTGTCGGTGAAGTGTCCAACTCTTTTTGGGCTCAGGTCGTGACCCCAGGGTCGTGAGATCGAGCCCCGCATCAGGCTCTACACTCAGCACAGAGTTTGCCAGCACATTCCCTTGTTCCCTCTGCCCTCCCCCCGAAAATCATAAAAAAACAAACAGAACTCATTTATAAAGTTTATCAGCAAATGTGGTATTTTCCAAAGCATTTCCAAGACTCCATGGAAGGGCTCTCCATCCCCGCGGCCCAAGACCACCACCCATGTGTTTCTTACATATATATATTTTTTTTAAGATTTTATTTATTTATTTGACAGAGAGAGAGATCACAAGTAGGGGGAGAGGCAGGCAGAGAGAGAGGGGGAAGCAGGCTCCCTGCCGAGCAGAGAGCCCGATGCGGGGCTCGATCCCAGGACCCTGAGATCATGACCTGAGCCGAAGGCAGAGGCTTTAACCCACCGAGCCACCCGGGCGCCCCATGTTTCTTACATCTTGAGAGACCCGTCATTCTCGCCGTAATGGGGTATGGATCCCCACTGCTGGTTCAGTAAGGTCCGGGGGTGGTTTGCTTTTTCCCCTTAGTGTCAAGGAGAGGGCTAGAGACCGTTCAAGATGGTAAGATGGAAGAAGGAAGAAAAGGAAGTGTGCTCTTTTTCAGAGCAAAACGCAGGTAGTTCAAGCTTATGAGGACCCGTTGTCAGCATTCAGAACTCCTGATTTGATGGCTGATCTGAGAAGTCGCTTTGCCTTGTTAGGTTTTCCCCGTGAACCCTGGTAGGGCCACGGTCCGTCACCCTCAGCAGGAAGTGTTAGCTCGGAGCCTGACCGCGGGCTACCACTCGGCAGTAAGAAGGGACACGTTAGCAGCAGACTGTTGGTAGCACACAGCAGTGGGACAGAGCTCAGGGGCCTGCTACTGGGTGAAACCAGCCGGTCTGCAAAGGTCCCCTGCCGTAGGAGTCCATTCACACACACCCTTCTTGAGATGATGAACTTGGAATTGGAGAACACACGCGTGGACCCAGACTGTAGGGATGGGGCAGGGAGGGTGCGGTGTGAGTACGAAGCAGCATGAGGGCACTCTTGGTGGCGAGGCACGGTTCTAGATCTGACCGTGGCCGTGGTCGCTCAGAGCCACCCGTATGATAAAATGGCCTAGCCGCCGTCCCCCCGCTCCCCATTGTACCAGCTCAGCCTTCTGCTCCTGTCTTGTGAGCTGCAAAATGCAGCCACTGAGGGAGCCAGGATAAACAGTAATGTTTCAAAATTAAACTTAAAAAAAAGCAAAGACAGCCAGGCTGCGCCTGGAGTGGGGCTGACTGCTGAACCTCACTGGCCCTCGTGGAGGCGGAGGGCACGCGGACCCCAGAGTCGCTGCGCCTTGTTTCCCGTCGCGCACGCACGCTGATGGTGAGATCCTCCTGGGGGCTCCGGGGGTCCTGGCAGCAGGGGCCCACTCACGGGGGCGCCAGCCACCCAGGTACAGAGGGTCCCCTGTCTGGATGGCAAGGGCTACGGGTGCTCATTTTTATGAAGGTGCTAGACAGTCCCAGAACTGCCCCCCAGATCGTCCGGTTTGCACGTGTATGCGTTGCATGCCCTGAACTCAGAGGGCAGCCCAGGAATTCGGGAACCGCCGCTGTGGTGTTCGCTCCAGCTCACGGGCTCGTCTCCCTTGGACCAAGCGGGATCTGTTCCTTCCTTCTGGTGTGCCCGCGCGAGGCGTGTGCTGGGAGTCGTGGGGCTGCCGGGAAACAGTGCTGGGGAGGGATCAGAAAGGGGTGCTCTCAGTGCTCGCTCTCCACCAGCCGCTCCCACCGGCGCCGGAGGCGTGCCCTTGGGGAGCGAGCGAGCGGGCGGGACCAGGAAGCTCATGAGGGCCACCGGGCAGTCCCCTGCCTGGGCAAGACTAAGGAAGGGGAGCGGCAGTCTGATCCTTAGCCTGTCCCCACTAATCTGGATTCTTCTCCTGATTCACGGCTGACTTGCCTTTAAAAGAAACACACAAGACATGGTGACGTAGTGCTCAGTTGATGAAACCCGTGTGATCAGGGGCTCGCGGGAACCTCTCTTCCTCCTGAAACAAGGAAGTGTCAGAGCAAGGATGCTGCCTACTGCCGGGGGGCAGGGGGGTGCAGACAATCCCTCACCTTCCCCCAAACCCTCAGCAGAACTAGAGCCGCCTGGGCCTGGGCGTCAGAAAGGGTGTTGATCCCACGTCCTGAGCCCTAAGGCGGTTGTGTCCCCAAAGGGTGGTGAGTCCCCTCCAGTCGGTGGGCTGCATTAATGTGTTGCAGGAGATTTCTAAAAATCAGGGTATCTTGAACATAGGAAATCTTTTTCATCTCCTCGTCTCTTCTTCTCATCTCCAACAAATCCGATCCGCCCAGTACAGGGATATTTCTGGTAGCAGCAAGGTGTAAGAGCAGGCAGTGCACGTTCTCCCGAGCCCTTTCTCCCTGTGTCGGGGGGCCAGGGACTCCGGAGGCCGCAGGGCACGGCAGCTGTCATGGGGTCTCCAAGAGCATCTGCCCAGCGCCCCAGATGTGCACGGAACAGTCTTCACGCTCTGGGCATCTTCTTGTATCGCGTTACTAGATAAGGCTTCTTGCCTCTGCTGCTGACTGCTTTCCGTCGGCTGAGCTGTGCGCACCCATAGTCAGCGCAGGTGTCCCCCCACTGTTCCCTGCCCCGCAGCGCCCGCCCTCGACGTGGACTGGCAGAACAACACTACCTTCGCCTCCTGCAGCACCGACATGTGTATTCACGTCTGCAGACTCGGCTGCGACCGCCCGGTCAAAACCTTCCAAGGACACACAGTAAGTGTGACTTCGGGCGACGGGCCCCTGCTTCCCGAGAAGCTGCTTTGTGGCATCGCTGGTGGCTGGATTCACCCCCCTGTGGGCAGGCAGCGGCTCCAGGATCGACCCTGGGACGAGTCAGGGGCTCGATTCTGCAGGAAAGACTTTTTAAAGTAGCTGTTGTGAAAATACACTGAGAGCTGAAGGAAAGGATGCTTGGAATGAGTGAGTAGACGGGCAGCGCTGGCAGAGCAAGGAAACCCATCTTCCTGAAAAACAGCCTAGTGGGAATCTGAGGACTGAGAGGTATGAGGTCTGAAAGGAAAATCTTCTTTGGGGCGGGGGGTTCAGCAGCAGGTGGGAGACTGCAGGAAGGTTAGGGGAGTTAGCGAGGTCACAGAAATGAGCCGATTTAAAGAACAGTAAAAGCTGGAACAGACTTTCTCAGCGAGGCTCCAGGACCCCTGGACCGTACGAAGTCCTCCAGCTAATGCGTGTAACGGGGAGAGCGAAGACACAACACAGAAATCATACGGAGCATTAATGGCCACATTTTCCTAAATGTGGTGGAAAATACCCACACCTAATCCAAGAAGCTCTCAGAGGCTCATCAGATTCCTTAGTGTGGGGCATTAACAGGCTCTTCGTCGCTTTTCCCTGTCGGATCCCTGGAGTTTCCGAACGCCCCCCCCCCCACCAGCCCTCCTGGGAGACCTGCCCACCAACACCGTTGTCCTCAGCACCAGCTCATTTCCAGGGAACTCACCTCTCCCAGCGTCTGCCCTCCAGCCCCTGCTTCTAGAACGCAGGCCTCAACTCTCCCGTTACCATCTCATGTCTCTAAACTGACCCCCCTCTTTTTTTCCCTGTCTCTTCCTCTCTCCTGACCCTACACTCTCTCCATGCTTTTAATAGAGGTCTTTGCGACTTCCAGCTGTCCCTCTTAGGACCTACCACCATCACACGTTTTTAAATGGGTCTTCTCCGCTCATCATGCCGCACGAGACACAAGCTAAATGTAGTTGAACCTCTTTTTCTTCCCGAGACATCCCTGATGCGTCCGTAGGGTCTCCCCCCTCAGTGGCTGCAGCCAGAGCGCCCGTGGCCGCCTGCGCTGGCTGAGCCCGTCCCCGGGGCAGCGCCTGTCCTTGGGGCCCAGGTTCCCCTGGGGTCCGGCATCCACTTTCTCACGCACACATGGAAGCACACACGTGCACACCCGTGACTAGCCCAGCCGCTCCGTCGTCCCTTAGCCCCCACCCAGTGGGCTGCTCCTGGGGCTCGTGGGCTCCCTTCCTGCCTTTCCCCAGGCCGTCCGCCGTCCATACTGCATGGAACACGGACATGGCCTTGTTGCTTCTCCGCGTCATGCCCTTCCAAGCTCAGTGCCCTTCGAAGGACCATAAAATGTATTATCCAAACCAGAGCACTTTGGAGTGGGAAATTAATGGTGGGTCTGAAATCAGCAGGAGTGGGACCCTCCTGGGCACACGGGCTCCAGTGATGCTGCTGGAAAGCCGCGAGACCCACGGGCTCGCTCCCACCAGTCCGCGGCGCCCGCTCCAGGCCCAGTGCCCCAGCCGCCACCTCCAGGCTGAGGCACAGCTGGTTCCTTTAGAAACGCGCGTGCCCCGGGGCGGGGGGGGGGGGGGGGGCGCAGTGGGCACTGGCGTTCATCCTGCAGGATTCAGCCTCTGGTCCCCAGCACTGGGAGGCTGTTGGCAGCCTCGTTCCGTTCTGCCCCCCACAGCACGCTGCAGCTGTCTGCTAGGACCTTCTACCCGTGCTGGGTTGTGGCACCTGGCTTACTTGCGGCTTGCTCTGGATTTCCAGCCCCTTGCCCCCCTCGGAGATTTTGTTTATGGGTGTATCCCTAACCATTACCACTGGTTCATGTCGATCCCGTCTTCAACCTGGATTAAACCCTCCTGTGTATCTGAGGTCTTAAATCTTAGCCCCCCCCCCCCCGCTCCCCCAGCACGAAGAGAGGGGTCTTGTATGGATTTAGACAGGAGGTAGCCGTGGTATTAAAAGCACGTAGGAAAGCGGTTTTCAAAGTCAGTTTTCAAATAACCACGGTCTTACTCGTTTTTTGCACTGCCTTGAATTATATGTAAATTCATCGGACTCCGTAGGAGTGATTTTTTTTCTCAGAGAAACGTAGATGAGGGTGGCTGGTGACGTTTGGCTTATGGCCGTGCGTGTATGTAAACGTGGACGGCAGAGTGAGAGAAAGGAGAGTAAAGGAGAAAGCAGAAAGTCCCTGGGTTCTCAGCGGTGTCCTTGGAGATGCGGCCGAAGTGCAGCCGGGCTCCTGGTGGCGCTGACGAGGCACTGCTGCCCCCTGCTGGAAGGCTGAGGCACCTGCTCCCGGCCTTTCTCTTTAAAACCCCTTACTCTTTCAGAACGAGGTCAATGCCATCAAATGGGATCCTTCTGGAATGCTGCTCGCGTCCTGCTCTGATGACATGACGTTGAAGGTAACGCTGTCTGAGAGGACGGGCGCGCTCATCCTCGACAGCCCCACGTGCTCGACGCGCAGCTTGTGTTCTGTGCTGCTCTGCGGATGACTTTGTTCCCGGCCCTCTTTCTGCCTCTGTGCTCCGTCCCCGTTTCTAACGAGACGTCGCGGTCCTGCAGCTCACTCCTCTTGATGCGTTGAGGGTCCTGCTGAGACCCCTTCCCTTCCCCGTGGCCTTGCTCACAGGGGCGGCCTGGCGCGCTGCCCCCCTCTGGCGGGTGCCCCGCTGACGGACCGGCCGTGCTCCCCACCGGGGCGGCCGGCTTCGCAGGAGCTCGCGGCGTCAGTGATGGTGAACGGCTCCTGGCCGGAGAGACGGCGTTTGTTCACACTGTCCCTCTTCCATTCTCTAGATCTGGAGTATGAAGCAGGACACGTGTGTCCACGACCTTCAGGCTCACAGCAAAGAGATCTACACCATAAAGTGGAGTCCCACCGGCCCAGCCACCAGCAACCCAAATTCCAGCATCATGCTAGCGAGGTAAAGGGCCGCCGGCCCCCAGCCCGCGTGCCGTTCCTGAATGCGGCCTTGCTCACTGCGGCCGAGCTGGCCGCGGGGCCAGCAAGAGCTAGTCGTGGCCAAAGAGAACGGGAGATTTCGCTGAGGTGTGTGGCCAACTCGTGCATGCCCTTCCAAACTAAAGGACGCGGTGAGCTCCCTGTGAAAGCGCCCACAACACGGAGGTGACACCTAACTTGAGGCAGGGATCGTCTGAACCGTGAGGTTGGCAGGAGGCGCTGGCTGGATGTCCAGGCTTTGAGCGCTCAGCTTTGGTGAAGCCTTTTGTTGAGACAGAGAAAGGAAACGGAGTTCAGTGTGGACATGGGGCTGGGTTACTTGGCTCCCCTTCCAGCAGCAGGAGGGGAGCACTCGGAGCGAGGACACAGGCTCCCCAGCTCCAGCCAGACCTGACCGGCCCCTGATGGAGTGAGGCCCCCTGGGGCGCCAGCGCGGGGAGGAGTAGAGCGGCCAGTGCGGCCAGAACTGGTTTGTCCCGGTGCTCGCTGCGCCCCAGGCGGGAGGGGACGTTGAACTCTAGGTATTGTGTTTTCAGGAGAACATTTAGGAGACGAACTAAAGAGGTTCTGAGACTAAATGCCAGGGTAACGGGGCTCTGGAGACCGCAGTCGGGAGCGGTGCGGGTGCGGAAGCGAGGAGCTTGGCGGGGATGTTTCGCGCCCCGCAGCGCCCCGGGCTTGCTCCTGCGGTGGTGGAGAGTGGCACTGTGGGCACAGGCGACAGGTGGCAGTCAGGGAGAACCTCCACGTTTGCAGCGTAGCGGTGGGGTAGGCAGCCTCGCCGAGCAGTGAGGACTCTCGTTTGCTGCAAGTGCTCGACCCAGGGCTATCTCTTACAAAGTCCTGGAAGGGAGTCCTACATCTGCTGAGAGGCTGGAACCACAAGAACATGACGGCCATAATTCCTTTATTTCGGGTCATCGTCCTAAAATCCACTTAAGTTCGTGCGCTAAAGAACACACTGCCATCTATTGTGATGGCCTGGAAGGTACTCCCATGCTGCACGGTATCCATGATGAGCATAAAGGATCCTTGTAGTGAGCAGGTAGGAGGGAACGCAGTGGAGAGACAGATATGCCAGGGGACAGCTGTGGGGTGCCGGTCTTTCACGGTGGAAAATAATCAGATTTGCGGCGCTCAGCACTGGGATCGCATATTTGGATGTGGTTGTTTTTTAATTCCTGTCGGATTGACTTTTATGCACTCGATTTGCTCTTTTTCCAAATGATTGCTAACATTTCAGTTGCTGACAATAGATGTTATCTTTCAAATTACGGGAGCATTTTAGAAAATGCGGTAACTATCTTATGAAAGTATTTGTCACCCGTATCTGTAGGAAATACAAGGAGAAATTAATGTGGATATCACCTTGTGTCCCTAATAATACCCCCGAAAGGAAGGAAGGAAGGAAAAGATCTGTTTGAGAACTATGGCCTTGTTTTCAGAACGTCCGACTCACGTTTTGGAAAAGGCGTGCCCATTTGTTGTCTCTGGAAACATAAGAGCTTGGAAAGAAGAGCTCGTGATACCCGTTAGACATCTTAGGGGAATGGAAAGCAAGCCAGGTGTTTCCGTGGTGATGTTTTGTGTCCCGTCTTCTTAGTGCTTCGTTCGATTCCACGGTCCGACTGTGGGACGTGGAGCGAGGTGTTTGCACCCACACGCTCACCAAACACCAGGAGCCCGTCTACAGCGTAGCCTTCAGCCCCGACGGCAAGTATCTGGCCAGCGGCTCCTTCGACAAGTGTGTGCACATCTGGAATACTCAGGTAATGCCCCCGATTCCTGTGACCCGTCCTTTCCGAAGGGAGGGCCCAAACCGCGTTTTCGGGGACCCAGGCTGGGAGCGGCGCCTGGGGAATTTGTGCTTGGTAAGGATGAGTTGCCTCAGACGAAGGCTTGACACCAGCCCGCCCTCCCTCCCCGGGCAGACCCCAGGCTCAGTGGCACCTGCCCCGTGCTGTGTGGGCTGTGCGTCTTCTCCCCAAGGGTCACCCCCATCGTCTACTTGTTCAGCTTTCTGGCATCAGACCTTCTCCCCGCCTCATCCTTTTCTTGGGCACGGGCAAGTGCAGAGACGCTGTCGTCCGGATGCTGAGGTTGGGGGGTGGAGAGGCCTCCTTCCATCTGAGGTTTCCAGGAGCCAGCCAACGGGGCTGAGGCCAGCCCTGACCTCTCTCTGCACCCCCACCAAATCCCGTGGCTCCCGGAGCACGTGAAGGAGTCCGAAGGAGCACCGGTGTGCCGCGCTCATGCCATTTAATGGTTCCTGAGTGGACATATTTTATGTTTGGGTAGCAAACAATAGGCCAATAATGGGTTGTCAACCTGTTCTCAGAACTAAAAGGAGACAGTGTTTGATTAAACGTAGCCACTGTAGGTTTCCGTGCCCCTACGTGAGGATAGCAGAGATCTGAATATACAGAGAGTACAATGGACAGGACTAGCAGAGTAGGGATACTGGTGTGGGCAGTCAGCGCTTGGTTCTCCCGATGGAAGGGAGATGGTGGTATGGTAGGAGTCCTTGAAAATAGCCTGCGATCCATAGGATGGATCAGATGGCTTCCCTGCTCCCCTTTTCGTATGACCTACCTTCTTGTTTCCCTTGGGCTCTGCTGACATTCGGATGGATTTGCATTCTCGAGTCCAGTCCCCCTTCGGGCAGGAGGAGGTGGTTGGGCCAAGGGAACTGGCATAGGGGTGCAGGGGTCCACTGAGACCCCAAGCTTCCCAGGCACTGCCTCACATAAACTACCCCTCTTGGGGAAGGAGAGGCGACGGTGGGCCCTTTGTGGAGGTAGCCTGATGCCAAGCCGAGCCTCACAGCCCTGGATAGGCCTCCTGGAGAACACATCCCAGAGTCCCTTCATCAGACGCTTGCTGGAAATCCTGCTGGGCGGATCAGTAAAGTGACATCATTCGTTAGGTTCTGTGTGCTGTCAGAGACTCGTCACATCCGATCACCCCCTTCGTATAAATCACAACACTCTTGGAGACATTTTAGGTTTTTAAAGATTTTATTTTTTAAATATTTTAGATTTTTTTTGAGACAGGGGAAGAGAGTCAGCAAGAGAGCCCAAGTGGTGGGGAGAGACAGAGGGAGAGTGAGAAGCAGACTCCCTACTGAGCGGGGAGCTGGATGCAGGAATTGATCCCAGGACCCTGGGATCACGACCTGAGCTGGAGGCAGATGCTGAACTGACTCGAGGCACCCAGGCGCCTCTATTTATTTTTTTAAGTAAACTCTCCACCCAACGTGGGGCTGGAACTTACAGCCCCATGATCAATGCTCACATTGTCTCCTGGCTGAGTCAGGCGACCCCTCTGAGATTTTTGTTATTTTGGAATAACAAAATTTTGAATTTTGGATTTTTGGAAGATTTTAGTTATTAGAGCTAGAGAGACTACAAATGGTGGGGAGGGGCAGACAGAGAGGGAGAAGCAGACTCCCCACTGAGCAGGGGAGCCCGATGCGGGGCTCGATCCTAGGACCCAGGGCTCGTGACCTGAGCCAAAGGCAGATGCTTCACGGACTGAGCCCCCAGGCGCCCTCTTTGAGACATTTTAAAGCTCACTTTAATTCTCCGTGAGATCGGTTCCCTCTTTAAATATAAAACAAACCTGGAACGTTGTCGACTTGTTCCCGTCTCGCAGGAACAGCTGGCCCCATCTACGCGGCACTGTCGGTCGCCGGCGGGGAGGGGCGCGAGGGACGCACGGCCTGCCGGGGCCGCCGTACATCACGTAGGCTTCCGGTGGTAGGAGGCCTGAGAGGCACGGATCTGCAGCCACCAGAACGTTCCCTGAAAATTGTTGGAACTTCTGTTGTGTTTGAAAACTTGAGGGGCCGGCGGTGCGTGATGACTCACCGCGACAGCGTCTCGGGGTCCCGCCCCGAGGAGTGGCTCGTGGTGGCGCACCCGTGCGTCGCGTGCCCTCGCGTCCCAGTGACGACGGCTTTGCTTTGCAGAGTGGGAGTCTCGTGCACAGCTACCGAGGCACCGGCGGCATCTTCGAGGTGTGCTGGAACGCCCGCGGGGACAAAGTGGGCGCCAGCGCGTCCGACGGCTCTGTAAGCGGCCCCTGTGGCTTGCGGGCGGGGGAGGGGCGAGGGCGGAAAGCTGGAAAGCCTGCCCTGGCAGGGAGGGTGCAACGGGGCCCGGTCTCTGGGGTCCTGGCGCACAGCGGGTATTGAAGGAATGGGTCTGGGGGGAAGGAGGCTCCTGGGCGGGATCCCACTGGGCGGGCCCCATTTGCCAACGGCAGCCTCTTCCTCCTGGGTTGTCATTCTGGTTCACGTTCCCAGGGAAGTTGGCTGTTCTCAGCCGTGGCGATTCTGTCCCGCCGAGGACGCTGGGCAATGTCTGGAGGCATCTGTGGTTGTCCCTACTTTGTGGGGGGCGGGGGGGATGCCCAGGATGGTGCCCAGGACGGCCCCCACAGCAGGGAAGTATCTGGCTCAGAGTCACTGATGCTGAAGCTGAGAAGCTTGCTCCTGCCTCGGTTTCATGTTGGTGCCCCCGGCCTGGGCCCTGGGCCGGTAGAGGCATGGCCTTTCCTTCCGTGGGTCTCCTGGCTCCCGGGGGTCCTGTTCTGGTCCCATGAGATGGCTAGCCTTTTGATTCATTCCCGCACTGGAGCTCTGAGGCAGGGGGGCAGTGGGGGACAGGCTTCCCGAGTGTCCGCGTGGGCCCCCAATGTTCCCAGCTTCCGTGTGCTCAGGCTTGAGTTGTCATCTACCCTGTCACGTAAGCGTCCACCCCCATCTGTCCCTAGCATTGCCTTGGACCTGGCTTTCCCGTGCAGTGCTGTTTGATGGGGTTGATGGGTCCCAAGCTCAGACATGAGCCTCATATTCGAGGTTCTCTGAATCTTCATGACTGTGCGCCAGTAAAACTTCACAAAATACTGGTGACGGGCCAGATTTGGTCCAGGGGCCCGAAAGGCATCCCGGTGTTGTCTGTGAAAATAACAGGCGCTTCCTCTTTCCGTTTAGGTGTGTGTTTTAGATCTTCGGAAGTAAACACAAAACATTTCAGAAAGGAATTCTAACGGACCAGCAGTGAACGTGTGGGGTCGCAGCGCTCGTGAGACACAGTTCTACCCGCTCCCAAACCATACGAACCGGACTTGCGTTAGAGGGGACTCGGAAATCAGCTCATCCCTGGCCACGGGAGCCTCTATTTTTTTGTAACCTTCATCAAGAAGTTTAAAACAGAAACCTACACAGTCCTATCGAAGGGGGAAGGAATAATTTCTACCCAGAACACTCAGCCTGGGGCGCACGAAGCCACCCGCTAAATGATGCATGGTTTGGTTTCCATCCAGAACAGGCTCTGATGGCCAAGAGAAGAGGAGGACGGGGGAAAAAAAGGAAAAAAAAAGCTGTGCCAAAAAAAGGAAAAACGAGAAAAATGCTGTGATAAACCAAAAGAGGGGGAGGGGACCGTCCTCCACGTAGCGGGTTTGTTTTTCCCTAACAATTTGGACACTACAGTTCTCACAAAGGAGGTTCAAAGACCAGTTTGTACCGATGAAATGCGCGACTTTGTAATCCCAACACTTTCTATTTTCTAGACTCTTCTTTGTCCGGTGGTTTTTCTATTGGCTGGAATCCTGTCGTCTGGGGGCCTTCGGTCTGAGATGGAAACTGTTTCTGGTTTGTCGCTTCCTTCCCGTTGTCTGCCCCCAGCCCCTGCGCCTTTCTCCTTCGTTCCGTGTGGTCTTGGTGTGCAGCCCACCCTCGTAGATGCCGCCTCGTGGACACCATGACGAAATCTGGGATGGACCGCTTTCCCGCCCCCTCCCCCCCCACCCCTCGCTCACTCTCTCTCTGTCCCTTCTCATAGTTGGTTCGGATCGTTGGGTCTCAAGGGCACTTTCGGCGCGTACTAAGTGCTTTATAGCAGGCGGGGCAGGGGGACTTTTTACAGGAGAAAAAATACTTATAAGAGAGAGAGCCTGGAGTATTTTTGGAAAAAAAAATATTTTTATGTTAAAACAATTTTAAAATCCTAAAATGGCCATCAGACGTAGAGAGTTTTGTGTGATTCATATTTTAAACAAATTCTAGGAAGACACAGGCAGGGTCTGAGGTCGCTTTTTCCTTTCCCTTCAGCTTCGGGAAAGGTGGTTGGAAGCGCGGGTGGGGAAAGGTGGGTGCCGTGCGTCGATCACGGGCGCGCCCTGCCGCTGGGGGGAGAGAGCCCAGCGCGTTCGAGGGAGAGCACTGCATCTCACCGGGCGTGTGCACCCCCGAAGCCGGCAGGAGGGGGCTGAACGACGGTGCCCTCTGACCCCAGGAAGCATTCCCCAAACCAGACGGTATCAAAGACGCCGTCACAACTCACAGCTGGGCTCAGTGTCCCCTCGACGGCCCGTGGACGGCGCTGCAGATGCCGAGAGCAGGGTGACCCGTCCTCGCGCCGTGGACATAGAAGGCTCCAGGGTCTCCCCTGGTCTCCCGGTGACAGGAACGAACGGGGAAGGCAGATATGCAGTCCCGGCGGTGAATTCCATAGGTAGAAACGTCACTAATAATTTCTGCTGTCTTCATAATTTCTCTCACAAGAGAATAGGAGAAAGATTTTTTTTTTTTAAATAATGAATCTTTTTACTGTTTTTAAAAAATTAAACATGGCTTTGTGTTCCTAGAGGAGTTTCCTTTCATTGGATCAGGTGACCTTGGTACTCTTGTTGTCGTAACCGGGCACGGACCTGGATTTTAAGTGAGCAGTGGGGAAGGAGCGAAAGAGAAGGCCTCTCGCCGCCTGTTTCCCAGCGAGCACAGGAAGGGACGCGGAAGTGGGCCGGGCCTGGGGGCGGGGATCCGCTGGGTCTCGTGTCCCGGCAGTGACACGGCACGTCCGTCAGAGGGTGGCCTCCATCCGCGCAGCCGCAACCCCACGGCAGGCAGGGCCAGGGCTCGCTGCGGAACCGGATCGGGCCGGGACCAGCCACAGAGACCAGACGGCGTTCACCCTTCCCGGATCGTTAACTGGCTCGTGTTGGAGTCATTCACGCCCCGTCTGCACGAGCCCCAGAATGTGCTCTGTGGACGACCCGGGAATTTCATTCAGGCTCCGGCACCCCAGTGCTTAGCCCGGGGCTCTGAGATCCGTGCAGTGCTCACTCCCCTCTTTGCAGAGGGCAGGTGATCACTCGCTGGCCCCGAGGCGTCACTGGGTTGGGGACGCAGTTTGCTGGGGGTCCAGACCAACACTGTCTTGACTCCTTACCGCAAGTTACAGTGCCGCCCGTACAGAGCTTGAGTTGCCGAGGGGAGCCCCGTGGTCGGGACATCCTGTAAGGGGTTCACTGGGCAACCTTCACAGGGAGGTCGGGAGCCCGCGCTCCAGCCTCCGGAGGACACTCAGCCACTAGGGAACCAGGACGCGGGGGCCAAGGGCTCCAAGGCCTCGCGCGACCCAGGCCTGACCCGTGTGTGCAGGAAGGAGCGGAGCTGGTGAGGACGGAGGCCTGCCGTCCGCGTCCCCAGCCTCCCTGAGCCGCGTGGCACAGGAGCTCCCCACGGGCCTGAAGAGGGACCAACCGGGAGCGCGTGCCCCCGCCGTCCAGCCCCGCCCTCGGCATGACCACTGACCGCCGCCATGGGGCCTCCCGCGTTCCCCCTGCGGCCGGAAAGCCGGCAGAGTCCTCTCCGCCCTCGCGGGATGGCCGTGGGTGAACTTGCTGTGGGGCCTCGCTGACACCTCTGAGAAGTCGTGGGCAAATGCTTGTCTCCGTGACCAAACGGAATCTGGATTCTGCAATCACGGGGACACGTCAATCCTTCCCAGAAGCTTCGGTTGGGTTTCAAGTGACCAAGGGTGTGTCCCGCACGCCCACCCGGCGAAGGAATGCCACCCCGCGGTGGGGGGACCGAGGGCCAGCGGGGACAAGGCATCCCCCCTGAGTCCACACGGCACCCAGGACTGGACGTTCGTCTTTCTAACCTAGATCACGGAGCCAAGTGAAGTGCACTTTGTCAAATGTAAGGGTCTGCTTTGTTATTTTTAACCTTCTGTTCCACCTTCTTTTTTGAAAAATCGTGTTTCTTGTCAGATGCAGAAATGTTCCTTCCGCCACTCACTGAGGTTTTGAATTCTGGCTTCTGCAGTTTTTATTGTCTGTGTCAGACGTACAGCCAGATGTGGTCCTCTGTCTGCATTTTCTAGATTCCGTTCCATCCACATCGACCCCTGTTTTGTTCTCCGCTGCCCTCACTCACCCTCACGCTCTGAGAAAACGAATCACCTTGTGTGTCGTAGCTCATTTGTTTCAAGAGAAAATCAACAGATCATACTCAGTGTCTTGAATAAATTGCTCTATTTTGATATTAGACAACTTGGTGGGTGTGCTTTCTTGCGCTCGCTGGGTTAACTCTCGGGCCCACGTAGACACGGACGGACGAAGACCAAACTCGGCGTTCTCGCAAGGACACAGCTTGCGTGCGTCCTTCCAGGATGGCTCTGCTGGGACAGGGCCCGGTGTGGGGGACCAGCAGCCCCCGGCTACGACCGACTCGGCTTCTGTAACGGCAGCCCGTGCCCCACACCTTCCTTCGTTACATGCCCTCGGGCTGGCGGCTGTCAGAAGTCCGAGCGGGAGTCTTAGCGGGTGGGTCTGGGGGGGGGGGGGTCTGAGTTCAAGGACTAGCTCTGAGCCACCCGGAGAACCCCAAGTCACAGGACGTGGGGGACTTCGCGATGCAGACGAACCTTCAGCAAATTGAGCGACGTCTGGTCTGTGCCACACGCCAGCTGCTGTTGATGGCACCGGAGTCAGCTGGCGGGTGTTCCGGGATTCCTGGGTGTTGCTGTCCCCACGATCGGAAAGGAGGCAGGTGAGGAGGACAGGCAGGGTGCTGCTCAACTCCTTCTCTGCCAGGGAGTCTCTGAGAAGGTCACGGTGTCCTTCCCGCCAATTCCAAGTCTGTCCTGCACGAGAGCGAAGCAGAGAGCTGGGCCCTGGTGCTCTCTGTGGGACACACGGCCTTCCTTTTCTTGTTGTTAACTCCCGAGCGGACCAAGCATGTCCCGCAGTTTGGGAACTGAAGGTCCCGGGAACAACCTAGAGCAGGCATGGCAGTGGGGAGAACAGCGCGTGTCAGGGTCCCGGGGACCGAGGCGGGCGTGACGTGTGGCTCTGGTGGGGAGCCGCAGCTTTAAACGGGGCGCTGTAGACCGGAGAGGAAACCGGACGTCACTTTATGTCGGGCAGCCTCAGCTTCCACTCGACAGAACTTTTACTTCCTGTGCACACCGGGATGCGGTTCCGAGAGGCGCTCTGCGAGTGCTCTTCGTGTCTGCGGGAAGGCCGCTGGGCACCTGGGTGTGCGGCCCGTGGTTACGGATGGCGGAGAGCCGGACGTCGCTTTG
>CM052901.1:98412908-98449419 GCA_028534135.1 Potos flavus | reverse complement strand
AAAGACTTGTTTCCTCGAACCCCTAGATCGTCCAAAACTATCTGTATGCATGCCAATCCCTTTTCAGTATGTGTCCAGGATGCAAATATGTAATTTACGGACGACCGGACATCGCTTCAACACCCTCCTCTCGAACCTGCCTTCAGCCTTTTGTACCAATGAGGGGCCACAGAGGTTTCTCGGAGAGGGGCTGGCTGACGTTCCGGGTCTGCCATCCTGAAGAACATTCCGGAGCCCTCCGCGGTGCCCCCGGCCCCTCCTCACATGGCAGAACCCGGGCAGAGAGCTCTCCCTGCCCCGTCCGAACATACCTGTGCCCGGCCGATCTCCGGATCACCAGATAGGCGTCGACCGCATAGCAAAACAGCCACCAGAAGCAGGCGCTGTACAGCAGCTGGACCCACATCTGCGATCGGAAAGAGCCTGGCATCACAGCTCCGCACGCAGGCACCGGACCGCCCCACCCGGGAAATGAGCTGGCACACGCCTCCTTCCTGTGACGCTGGGAAGCAGGACAGGAAAGCCGTCCGGGGACGCGCGCGCACGGTCCGGGGACGCGCGCACGGTCCGGGGACGCAGCCCAGGGCGGGCTGTCCCTCTGTGCACCGGCCGGCCCTGCCCTCCGGGACGCTTGCAGGCCTGGAAGACGAAGGCCTCAGCTGCGAGGCCCCCCGCTGGCGTGAGGGCTCAGGGCGCCTGTGGAAGGAGCAGCTTTGTGCTGCGAATGAAGGAGTAGGGGTGGGAAGGAGCTTCCCAGCGGCGGCCGGGAAGGGGCTGGGTGTGCTACGGGCAGCACGAGGCCGGGCTGCCTGCTGGGCTGGGCTGACACGCGTGCTGCCTGTATGCAGCGGGGAAGCCGTGCAGGCAGGAGGGAGAGGGGAGAATTCTGCTACAGCGTGGTGCACAGGGTACATGGGTCTATTTCCATGCAGATTTTACCAAACAGAACGCATCCAGTAGATCAGTAACTTCCTTCTTTTTCTTTCCGCCCAGCTGGCTTTAGTTGCAGCTCAATCCAAGGTAAGGATGGTCTATGTGTGCTTAGAAGCGGGGGCAGAGAGCCGCCACACTCAAGGAGGGGTTCTCAGACGGCAGTGGACGGCGGGAGCCCCTGGACGGTTGGTCCTTGGCAGACGGCCCCCACCCGAAGGTTCCCGCTCAGCAGGCTCTGAGAATTTGCATTTGTAACAAACCCCAGTGGGTTGAGACCACGCTTTGAGGACCACAGCCTAAGAGGAGCAGAGAGAGGGGAGAAGACCATGAGCAAGAGGAAGGTGTACTCACCGCGCTCCCCACACAGTAGGTGGCAGGCCAGAGGTCCGTCCCATTCCCATCGGAGGGGTTCTCCACGAAATCTGGGAATCCTAACCACACCGCAGACCGGAATACAATTCCTACGAGAGAACGAGAGGACACAGTCATCCGGCGGGGGACGCGTTCCAGGACCCCCAGTGGACGCTGAAACCGCAGACTGTACTGAGTCCAATATGCGTTCTTTCCGTTACATGTGTCCCTGGGACAGAGCAAGCTCATCACTTAGACACAGTAAGAGATCAGCGACGAGTAATAAAACACATCACCACTAGACGGTCGCGGAAGTTGTGTGAATGTGCTCTCTCTCCACACACCTTTCCGTACTGTCCTCACCCTTCTCGCGATGGTGTGAGGGAGGGCACAAGGTGCTTGCGTGAGGAGATGCCGTGCGGAGAAGGACACGGGGGCATCGTGACATAATGGGAGCCTGCCACCCACCTTTGGCCAGCACCCAGGAAGGGGCACCTGCTTCCGGGCCCCAGCACACCGGGGGAACAGAACCCGCGGAAAGCCAAAGCGTGGCTAAGGGTGAACTACCACGCTGTGTAATGGGCCAAATTCACATGGGAAGCTGACTCAGGGCTCGCTCTCTAGGAATGGTAAGCACATGGACAGATGGATAAATAGCTAGGAAGGGACAGAGAAAGAAGTGGGAGAGGAAAGAAACACATACATGTGTGCAGAGACACAGAGAAACAAAGGAGATGCAGGCCACAAAGCAAGCCCAGGCACTTTGATTTCAACTTAAACCATCATTAGCTGCAGTCCTACCCTAATTGTCGCTGTTTGTTTACTCAATATGAAGAAGCAGTTATGTGAATAACAACCTACTTCTTGGCTATATTTTTAATGTCCATATTAACTATTCCTCACAGTAAAAAAATGATTGAAAAACTACAATTCTGAAATATAAGAAGATAATTCATTCTCTGAAAAAACGCATTTAAGATTTTCACAAAGTAGCTCTCGGCAACTTGCTCTTGACATTTATTTTTTTGTACGTTTTCTTTGCTACTAGACCCAAATACCTAATTCTCCCCCAACCAGTATAATACACCTGTAAGGTCTGCATGAGGGCTGCTTGTTAGGTCACGTGATATGCTTTGTCTAAGCATACGGTTTGTAAAACGATGCTAAACGGTAACTGTCAACAAAGTTATACACTACGTCCTCGTGCACACTTACATAGTGTGTAATTCACTATCCCCGAGCACACTTACATAGTGTGTAATACGCTATTAAATACACACTGCGCAATGCACTACTAGACACTGTAATACACCATCCAACTCCCACGGCATACTCTACCACCAAAGACACACTGAACAAGACACCACCAAACACCGGGGCGCCTGCTGCCTCAGCTGGCTGAGCGCCTGCCTTCTGCCTTCGGCTCAGGTCATGATGCCAGGGGGCTTGCATTGGGTCCCTGCGCAGCCAGGAGTCTGCTTCTCCCTCTGCCTCTGCCCCTCTGGCCCTTACTTGTCCTTTCTCTCTCTCTCAAACAAAATAGTTAAAAAAACACACTATATAGTGTGTGGTCTACTCCCAAATATACATCATGTAACACGATACCAAATTTATATCATGCAACATACCACTGAAGAGGAACTATGGACACTAAAAAAATTAAGATCTATCTTCTCGTTATCAAGCACCGCTCACAAAAATAATGCTTTTCTCCTGTAGAGGGCTTTATCATTTTCTGCATCTAGCACTCCTCTGAGGTCAATAAATGCCCTGCTTACCTTTATATCGATACGAGCTGATGAATGTCGACTTACTGTGGTAAACATTTCACAAGATGTGTATGTTAAGTCATTATGCTCTGGATCTTAAATTTTTCCTGTACTGTATGCCAATTCTATCTCAATAAAACTGAAAAAACCTCTGCCCTATGACATAGGCATCTTAAGTATTTATTTGTCAGTGAGGGGTCAGTCACCAAGCCTTCCCCTTAATTCTGCCTCTTCTCCTTAATTCTTCCCTAAATTCTGCTCATTTGCTAACATCATGCATATCCCTTCTAAAAGCAAGAGTGTATACAACTATTATTCCACTGATCCTCAAAAGATATCGGGGTGCATCTTTATTTCCAGACATCCAAGTTACAGAAACTAAACTGCTATTAAGATACTTTTCCAGGAGTGCCTGCGTGGCTCAGTCCAAAGAGTATGCAACTCTTACCTTGGGGTCCTGAGTTCGAGCCCCACGTGGGGTGTAGAGATTACTTAAATAAAATTTTTAAAAAAATGCTTTCCTAAAATGTTTTAGCAGAATCAGGAAGAAAACCAGTTTGATTTAATTAACGAGCACCCAGATGGTTTTATCCCTAATAGAAAGGAAGTGCTGCTTCGTGTCGGACTCCTCGAGTCTGAGAAAGTGACTAGAGCTCTGTTCCAGAGCATTTACTGGAAGTCAAGGTCCTTGACATTCTCCGGTCCCAAGAGCATAGACGGGGAGACAGGGGCCCTGAGACAGTTACCCGTACTGCTCTCTGCTCAAGGTGGGGAATAAGCTGCTGCCGCCCCCTCAGGGCCCAATGCCACCAACAGCCTTTGCTTCAAAAGCAAAATTACTGAAAAATGCAATTCCAAAATGGTCAGCACCTGTCAGCCAATTGCAAAGTGTGGGCTGTATCTGGATCCTGACTCACACGAACCAACTGTAAAATAGCACTTAGGAGACAACCGAACATTCAGCAGTGACCTTAAAGAACTGATTTTCGGGGCCCCTGGGGGGCTCAGCTCGTTAAGCGTCTGCCTTCAGCTCGGGTCGTGATCCCAGAGTCCTGGGATCGAGCCCCAAACCGGGCTCCCTGCTCTGTGGGGAGTCTGCTTCTCCCTCTGCCTCTCCTCCAGCTTCTGCTCTCTCAAATAAATAAATAAAACCTTTAAAAAAACTGATTTTCATTATCTTAAGGTGATAATACTACACACTTACTTCTTACTTTTAGAGCCATACACTGAGATCTGTACAGATGAAAGTATATACATTCTGGAATTAGTTTCAAATTAATCCAGTGAAAACTTTGATACGAGGATGAAGTATAGATAAAGCAAGGTCGTGGGTCCAGGGGTTCACCATACAGTCTGTGTGATTTATAGATGTTAGAAATCCTCCAAAATCAAACCTTAAACAAATGGTCAGCACTATCCAGCTTAGAGGTCTATAAAAATTGTCATGCATGTGTAAAGCAGGGGGTGGCGAAGTTTCTGTAAAGGGCTAAATAAATATTTTAGGCTTTATGGGCCGTAATTTCTCTGCCAACATCCACCTCTGCCCTTATTGCAGCAGGTGCGAGGCACGGCTGGGCTCCCGCAAAACTTTACTGAAGGACACGAGCATTTGAATTTCATGGAATATTTATATGCCAGGAAATATTTTTCTTTTGATTAAAAAAAAACAAAAACTTTGGGGCCTCAGGAAGGGGCGGCAGGCAGGATTTGGCGTGGGGGCTGCAGTTGGCCACCTGTGGTATAAAACCCAAACCTGACGAAATATATTTACATACATTGGAGATATGTGCATCAAGTTTTCTTCCCGATTCGGCTAAAACATTTTGGAAATGATTTTGTGTGTATACACAAAATACTGGTAGTCTCTCACTGGCAGAATAATTATGGATCTATCAGAGTATCTGGGTTTTGCTTAACCGCCCCATCTAAAGTTTCCCTAGTATGTTTGCAATAATAAACGTTAGAAACTGGTATATTCCCTTCAACAAATACCTTGGGCGTAATTTTAACTGCCTATCCTGTTTTGCTGAGTCCCCTGGCCATCCCGTCTGGTCCCTAGTCAGCCGCCTCCAGTTTCGTCTTCTACGCTTTGAGCACGCAGACACCCCACCCAACCCCGTGGGCAGCGCTCCCTCACCCGGACACGGAGCAGGTCCCAACTCGAGGGCAGTGCTCCCTCACCCGGGCACCGAGCAGGTCCCAACCCGCGGGCACTGCTCCCTCACCCGGGCACCAGGCAGGTCCCAAACCGCGGGCTGCGCGCGCACACCCGGGCACCAAGCAGGTCCCAACCCACGGGCAGTACTCCCTCACCCAGACACCGAGCAGGTCCCAACCCGCGGGCCCAGCACGCTCAACCGAGCACCGAGCAGGTCCCAACCCGCGAGCAGTACTCCCTCACCCGGGCACCAGGCAGGTCCCAACTCTCGGGCACTGCTTCCTCACCCGGGCACCAGGCAGGTCCCAACCCCCGGGCACTGCTCCCTCACCCGGGCACCAGCCAGGTACCAACCCGCGGGCAGTGCTCCCTCACCCGGGCACCAGGCAGGTCCCAACCCGCGGGCACTGCTCCCTCACCCGGGCACCAGGCAGGTCCCAACCCGCGGGCTGCGCGCGCACACCCGGGCACCAGGCAGGTCCCAACTCTCGGGCACTGCTCTCTCACCCGGGCACCAGGCAGGTCCCAACCCGCGGGCCGCGCGCGCGCACCCGGGCACCGAGCAGGTCCCAACCCGCGGGCCCCGCGCGCTCAACCGAGCAGGTCCCAACCCGCGGGCAGTACTCCCTCACCCGGGCACCAGGCAGGTCCCAACCCGCGGGCCGCGCGCGCGTACCCGGGCACCGAGCAGGTCCCAACTCTCGGGCACTGCTCCCTCACCCGGGCACCAGGCAGGTCCCAACCCGCGGGCAGTGCTCCCTCACCCAGGCAGCCGAGCAGGTCGCAGGCGGCGGCGGCGCGCAGGATGCGGACCGAGGCCGGGGCGCGCGCCGAGGCCGGCGGGGCTGGGGAGGGCGCCCCGGGGCCCGCGGGCCGGCGCCGGGGCAGCAGCTGCAGGAGGCCGAGCGCCAGACTGCAGGCGCCGCTGCCCAGGCAGAGCGCGTGGAACGCCCGCGGCTGGAAGCTCAGCACCAGCTGTGTGGCGGCGTCCCGCGTGGGGCAGCAGAAAGTCCCGAAGCGTGGGGAGGCCATGGGCCGTGCGCGGGGACGCGGCTCGGGTCTGCCCGGACCCCCAGCGGCCAGCCAGAGTCAGGTGCTGGGCCGGCCCGGAGCGGGCGCGGGGGGATCATGTGCCCGGGGCCGCCCCCCCGTGCCCGCGCGTGCGGAGAAGGCGCCGGCCTGGGCGGGGGCTGTGCCCCTCTGGAAACGCCACGAGGTCTCACGAGGGTGAGGCCCGGGCGGGGGAGAGGAGGGAGAGGAGGGGGAGGAGGGAGAGGAGGGGGAAGAGGGAGAGGAGGAGGAAGAGGGGGAGGAGGGCTGCGGGAAGGAGAAGCGCCCGAGGCCGGGCAGGTCAGCTTTCTCCACTTTCACGGAACCTTCGCCAAAACGGCCATCTCGCCTTAACTGACCTGACCAGAAAAACATGCCTCGTTTGCCAGCTTTTCCCTAGTTGGGAGCCGACCTAATTTCGATGCATTACAGGCGTCAGAACACGTTCTGAACCCTGCGTGGCCGAGGGTTCAAACGGCGCGCTCTCGTGCTCCCGCGCCCCCACGGAGACAATCCCGCAGAGGCAGCAGAGGCCGCGTTTTCGTTGAAAATCAAAGCTTGGGGGCGCCTGGGTGGCTCAGTGGATTAAAGCCTCTGCCTTCAGCTCAGGTCATGATCTCAGGGTCCTGGGATCGAGCCCCGCATCGGGCTCTCTGCTCAGCAGGGAGCCTGCTTCCCCCTCTCTCTGCCTGCCTCTCTGCGTACTTGTGATCTCTCTCTCTGTGTCAAATAAATAAAATAAAATCTTTAAAAAAAAAAAAATCAAAGCTTGGACAAAGACGGGGCCCTTCGCCTAACGAGACACGTTCACACAGACCTATTTTGCACCTAACTGTTCAGTGTTCCGTTTTACTCCGCTTCAATATAGGTTTTGGCATTCCAAATTGGCTTTCAAGAATAATTATGGTTTTTTAAAAAGTTATTCAAGTTGATTCAGATTTCGTAACTTTTTTTGTGTGTTTCATTATGCATTGAAAAATCGAGTTTTCTTCTACACACATAAAGTTTCAAAATTCTATCCTCACTGGGCGCCTGGCTGGTTCGGTCTGTGGAGCATGGGACTGTAGATCACGGATTGTGAGCTCCGGCCCCACACTGGGTGTAGACATTACTTAAAAAAAATTTTAAAAAAGTACATGATCACTAATGACAACAGTAAACATACTGGTAAAGTTTAAAAACAAAAACTCTTCAAGGTTGAAAATAAAAAAGCCCCCCTCTAGATTAGGGCTTTACTAACCAAAGCTTTATTTAAAACAAACCCCCCAAACCCTATCAGATTTATCATCTAATAAATTAATAGGCCCACTGGCAAAGCCCAAGCAGCCACTCTTTGATTTCTGCCCCCAATAAATGGGCCCCTCTCCAGGTTTTTTCCAATCAACCAAAGGGAAGGCATCCTCCCACTGTTCCCCCACCCACACCCCCTCTTATGAAACACTTAAATGCAAACACATGCCCT
Organism: Potos flavus; assembly: GCA_028534135.1. Classification (NCBI taxonomy): domain Eukaryota; kingdom Metazoa; phylum Chordata; class Mammalia; order Carnivora; family Procyonidae; genus Potos; species Potos flavus. Next base: position 98,441,696 of record CM052901.1, on the reverse strand, counting down.
CCCACCCAGCTGCTCATCTACATTTCCACCGCCAGCTTTGCAATTTTAAGGCAAGGCTCGGGCTCAGCTCCTAGGCCTTTCTCCTGGAAGACCACAAGTCTGGGCTTCCCTGTGGGAATTCAGGGTAGGGAGACAGGAGGCCACACTGCCAGATGGGCAGCCGAGCCTTTCCCGAAGGGCTGCGGACGCCAGCACTTCAAAAGGATCCGACCTGGCACATCTATTACCAGGGGCAGCTGCTCTGATAGAACTTTGGCACAGACGGACATTGTCAAAACCCTAACCGCTCTTGGGGATTACACGTTTGCTTGTAAAAATAGCGGAGAACATCACGGGAGTACTCCCCACACATCCTCAGAAAGCACGAATCCTGCTATGTATTTTGGACCATGGATCTCCACCCTCCTTTGCTCTTGGAAAGCAGAGGTGGCTCCCGGAGGACAGTGTGCGGAATGTGCTTTCGAAGATAAAAATGACAACGGGGCACCTTATCTTGGCCCTAATGCCCAGGGTCTGCGTGGCCAATCCATACACAAGTGCTACTGAATTTCCATCTCTGCTTTGCACCCAAACTGCACACAGCCCTCCTCCCCGCTTCCCACGTGCAAACCCGAGGGCTCCGGATGACTCAGGCGCCAAGGAGTCAAGGCTGAGGCTCCCTGGGGGGTCGGTAATCAAAGGAGGGCAATTAAGACAAGTGAAGAGTCCTGGGCCAGATGGGCTCGGATGATTATGCTACACCTCGGCCTCAGAGCAAACCTGAGGGAGGATGGCTAGGAGACTAAACTTTCTGTCACAGAGAACTCGAAATTAGTCTAAGAAATAAAACCGAGCGGATGGAACTGGAGGATATTAAGCCAAGCAAAATAAGTCAATCGGAGAAAGACAATTATCACATGATTTCACTCATACGGGGAATTCAAGAAACAAAACAGATGAACACAGGGGAAGGGAGGGAAAAATAAAACAAGACGCAATCAGGGGCGCCTGGGTGGCTCAGTGGGTTAAGCCTCTGCCTTCGGCTCAGGTCGTGATCTCAGGGTCCTGGGATCGAGCCCCGCATCGGGCTCTCTGTCAGCAGGGAGCCTGCTTCCCCCTCTCTCTCTGCCTGCCTCTCTCTCCTCTCTGTCAAATAAATAAATAAAATCAAAAAACAAACAAAAAAACCCAAGACGAAATCAGACAGGGAGACAAACCAAAAGAGGCTCTTAACTCTAGGAAAGAAGCTAAGGGTTGCCGGAGGGGAGGAGTGTGGAGGGATGGGGTAACTGGGGGGATGGGCATTAAGGAGGGCACAGGATGTGATGAGCACTGGGTGTCATATGCCACTGATGAAATCACTGAATTCTTCCCGTGAAATTTATAATACACTGTATGTTAACTGATTTTAAATAAAACTTTAAAAAAGAAATAAAACTGAGATAACAAACTTTTTGTGCAAGAGTGCAACTACAATATGAAAAATAGGCAGGTAAAACACACACACACACGGGAGGTGGAAACATCTGGAAGTATGCACATGTGAGAAATGCAATGCTACTGCCAAGGCAGTGGGAGCCCGAACGGGGAGGCGTCTGTGCCGTAATCCTCGGGAACTTTAAGTAGGATGTTCCTCGGTGCTCCCACCCTTCCTCCCCAGTTTACCACCTGGACTCCACCTTGCATTTTCAGTCTGAGCCGCCCAGGAAATGCTCCACTCTCCCGACTTTCCTTTGCTCCAGAATTGACAACTCGCTTGCCATCACACTTGATCACGTACACTAACCGCTGGAAGAGACTCAGGGGGTCTCTGGTACAGACAGCTGGCTTTCCCCAGCAAGTCCCCTGACACCTAGAGGTCTGAATGGAAAGGACTGAGCTTACGGGGAGAACCTCAGGTCGGCCACGGAACGCAGAGCGGGAGGCAGTGGGAGGCGGACGGAGGGTCTGCTGAGATCCACCAGCAGCAGCAGCATTAGTGAGGAGAGTGCGGTTCACAAAACCTCCTGTCTTCGGAGCCCATCAGTGGGCAGGCTCTATGCTGTGCACTCTACATGCATTGTCTTATTTAATATACAGAGCGAGCCTTTCAGGTGGGTTTTACTGATACTTAATCTGATGTGCACAGTATGTAAATTAATGGGCATGGCTGTGTCCCAATAAAACTTTATTTACAAAACTGGTGGAGACCTGAACATTTTGGCCCCTATATGTCTACCCACAGAGGCTCTGGCTTAACCAGCAGCTGCCCCATAAGGCTGGGTGCCTAAGCCCAAAATGCGGGAAGGTTAACACCTAGTGGGCCCGGCAAACAGGCCAATGAGGGATGGGAAACAAGAAGTTGCTGGCAGAGAAATTGGTCTTACTTCCTCCCTCACTAAGGAAGTTTCTGAGGAGATCCTACATACAGCCCTTAGCAACCAGCTGTGTTTCTTAGGAATTTATGGTCTATTCAAAAATGTACCACCTTTAATTTGCTCCTCCTCCTTTCCTGCCCTTTCCTCCAGGGATCCCATGATGTCCTCCCGTAAAGCTTCAGTGCACAATGTGCCTTAAGCTCCGCTTTCTAAAGAACCCAGGCTAAGAATCTGCCCTCCTGATAAAGGATCTCAGCTGCTACAGCCACGGCCCTGCTTGGGGTCCATCTGAAGACCAGGAGCATCTTGGCCTTTCAATTCATTTCAACTTGACAGAAATTTACTGAGTACCACGTGCAAACTCAACGGATAAAGAGACAGGTTGTGTCCACTAAATATGGTTACCAGGCCTTAATAAAGGCTACATGAAGGACAAGGGCATTGTCGATGCCAAATTAACTAATCAAAGATGTAAGTGGTGGAGGGTGGGAAGAGATAGGGATGGAGTATGGTTTAAAATGAAATTGTACTTAAAAAAAAAAAACATTTAAATGATCTCAGACCTGAGAATAAAATGCACCAAGTGTACTGTGTATCCCGCTGCAGATCTCATGGAAAAGCAGACCCCACAGTCCCGACTCTGCTTGTTGGGATGGCTGGGTGAGGCCCTGCATTTCACGAAACTGATGTGGATGCTGCTGGCCAATGGGTCCTACTTTGAGTAGCACGGTCCTAGAGCTCGGATCTCAACCTAAAAGAAGGGAACCACCAGGCCACCTTTAAATGTGGGGAGGACTTATTTCAAAATAGCAGGAAAAACGATCAACATCCAATTAAGCCAAAGAGCATTCTGAATGCAAATGACCGGTCAGGGATGGACGGGCAGGGTTCGCAGGGATGAGCTACAGCCTTCCTCCTGGGTCTGAAAGCCCCAGTGGGGGAGAAATGTTTGGGACTAAGCTGGAACAGAAGGCAGGATGCTGGGGGGAGACGGAAGCAAATGGGAGAAGACGACGGAGAGAGACAGACTAAAGTGATTCTGTGTTGACAAGGTTCTCAGGTAGAAACTTAAAAAGACTTCTCACCCTGGTCCAGATAAAAGGGGCCAGGGCTCTGATAAACTCCTACCGAGTCTCAAGCTCGAAGCTCATCTTACACAGGTGAGCGGCTCAGTGTGTCCTGAGGGACCTAACTGCAAACGACCCCACCTCCTTCAACACCGTTTAAAATGCTGTCTTCCTGAAAGCCAGCTAAACGGTTGTTAAATAAGTAAAGCTCCAATAGAAGAAGGCAAACAGGATTTGCTTCACAGATACCGGATTATTCTTTTTCTTAAGATTTTACTTAGGTATTTGACACAGCGAGAGAGAGAGCACAAGTAGGGGGAGCAGGAGAGAAAGCAGACTCCCCACTGAGCAGGGAGCCCGATGCAGGACTCGATCCCAGGATTCTGGGATCACGACCCAAGCTGAAGGCAGACACTCAATCAATGGGGCCACTCAGGCTTCCCTGATTTTTCAATTCACAGCCATTCCACAAAGAAAAAACAACTGTCAACACTGTGATGCAGTAAATGTACCAAAAGTAATTGTAGAGAATTGTTGCAATTGTAGAGAAAGTTGCAATTGACACCAGTGATTGAAAACCAAGGAAAAAGGAAAACAAAAATGTATGTGAATCTGATTGTGATATGAGTAGCAAATGCTATTATTTTAAAATAAATGTTTAGGGGCACCTGGTGGCTCAGTCGGTTGAGTGACTGCCTTTGATTCAGGTCATCATCTCGGGGTCCTGGGCTGGAGCCCCATGTCGGGCTCCCTGCTCAGCGGGGAGTCTGCTTCTCCTTCTCCCTCTGCTGCTCCCCCTGTTTGGGCTTTCTCACTAATGAATAAATAAAATCTTAAGATAAAATAAAATCAATGTTTAGTAACTGAAAGAACGGAACCACAGATAAATGGGCGGGCGTGAACTATTAAGGACAGTTCAGTGGTGAGTTAAGTCAAGGGCAGTGTTTTCCATCTAAATCTGCATTTTATGCTTTTTCGGGATGTGTATGCAAGCAGAAGCAATTCTACAATTCTTCATGATGAGAAACAATTATCCTTGCGTTTACGTGTCTGAAGACCATTTCTGTATCATTCTTTATAATGAGGAATGCTAGCTTTTCAGTTCAATTCACCTTATTCTATATGCTGACATTTGGACCTTTCCACTCAAAAAGAGAAAATTCTTTTTAATGACTATTTCTAATGCCCAAAAAGGAATGTAATAATTCTGAGGCCCAATGCTCAGCTGTGTATTTGAATTCAATTGACAAACACTCGAGGACAATTAAAGGCAAATTCTTTTACATAAATCTGTCTTTGGAGTGGCTTTCAAAGTACACACACACACATATATTAAGTGTCCACACAGATTATCTCTTAATCTCCTAAGAGAATTGCAGAAGCATTACACACCCTTGACCGGCAGCCAAATTGGACTTCAAAAAAGTTGTATCTGTGCTTTTAAAATCATGAATGATGGAAATGATTCATTCAATCAAAAGTTAGGAAATCCATTCCCATTTGAAATTGTCTCGACTGTATAGATGTCCTTGAATGTCTTATCTTCCACTAAAGTCAAAAAAACATCGATACTGGGGCGCCTGGGTGGCTCAGTCGGTTAAGCATCTGCCTTCAGCTCAGGTCACAATCCCAGGGTCCTGGGATCCATCCCGATGTCGGGCTCCCTGCTCAGTGGGAAGCTTGCTTCTCCCTCTCCTTCTGTCTCTCCCCTTGCTTGTGCTCTCTCACTTTGTCTCAAATACATTAATAAAACCATTTAAAACAAAGAAAACCCTGGAAAAAAGGCCGGTCTAAAGCCTAGCTGGTTAGAAACCAGGAAGGACAGTTTCTGAGGTTCGATGTGCAGTCTTAGTGACTAAAGATGCAAGATGCAAAGTAAGATTTGAAATTGCACATGCGCACCAAGATGGCAGCAGGAGTCCGTGTGACTGGCCAGAGCCCTGTCTTGCAGAACCCGAGGCGAGGATGCGTGGGGAAGTTTCCAGGCTAAGGCAGGAAGTGGCAGAACCAAGGGAACCTGAAAGGGAGACCAAGCACAGATTTGGTGTCAAGTCAAGTCTCATGAAGGGTGACTTGGGTTCCATCCCACAGGAATTGTAGAAATGGTTAAGCCATCGCAGTAATCTACGCTACATAACAAATTACCCAAATTTAGCAGCCTAAAGCAACACACATTTATTCCAACATCCCTGAGTATGGAGCAGATGCTTGCTCTGTCTTTTCAAACTGTGTTTATTGCCTTTTAGTATGCCTTGTGGTTCTGTTTAAAGCTGGATATGGGGGCGCCTGGGTGGCTCAGTCTACTAAGCGGCTGACTCTTAATTTTGACTCAGGTCATGATCTTAGGGTTGTGAGACTGAGCTCCACCCTGGGCTCCGTGCTGGGAGCGCAGCCTGCTTAAGATTCTTTCTCTCCCGCTGCCCCTCACTCCCTTTAAAAAAAAAAAAAAAAAGCTGGACACGCCATGATGTTCTAGGTAAACCGAATCGGGATAAATAGGCTGCTAGTGGTGTCATGGGGAGTGATGGGGGGTCGGGGGGAGATGCAGCTCTATGATTAGGCCTCATTCTTGTCGTTAGCCTGTACCCCTTGGCTGTGAACTTCATATATGACTCTTAGTTGTGCCCCCCGCCAGGGCCTTAGGAGATTGGAGGTGGGGATTTCCTTCCCCCAGGGTGGTTAGGTTCCGATAACCCCCATCGGTTAGGGTGAAGTTTCTCCTGAGGGTAGGTCTTGTTCAGAAGAAAAGAATGCTCAGGCATATTTAAAAATGGCCACGTCCCCCCTCTCTGTGCAGGATGCACAAGCAATTTTTTCTCCTGTCTTCACTGTGAGAACCTGGTAGAGCCCCAGGAGATAAAACTCTCAAAAGCATGGGGACCCCTGCAGTTTTTAACTCACAGACTGTCTACACTGAGCCTCCAGCAATCGGTCAGTGACCATTCAGATTTTCCTACCTTTGCAGCGATTCCTGTAGAAGTTTCTGCTAATGGGTTTCAGCTCCAGGAAGTTGTGGCTGTCTGCATCCGCCTGTCTTTTCAATTTGGGGGGGGGGTAGCAGTTTCTCCTGTGACCTCGCTTCTCCGACAGATCGAAGAAGAGTCGATTTTTCAGCTCGTTCGGCTTTTCGTTGTTAGGATGAAGTGGTGACTGCTAAGCTCCTTACGTGCCAGACTAGAAATCGGCAACACACATTTATTTTCTCATGGTTTCTGTGGCTTAAGAGTCCAGGCACAGGTTAGCTGGGTCTCCCATTTTGGGGTCTCTCAATGGCAACAATTAAGATGTTGACTAGGCTGGTCTCACCTGAAAGCTCAAGTGGGGAAACATTTGTTTCCAAGCATTTGCTTACATGTTTAACGACAAGTTTTCACTCTCCATGGGCTATTTGCCAGGGGCCGCCTTCCATTCCTTGGCACATGAGTCTCTCCACAAGGCAGCTTCCAAGAAGGCAGCTTCATTCGTCAAAGCCAGCAAGAACAATGCATCAGGTGAACGTCATAATCTTTTGTAACGTCACCACCGAGCGGATCTCCCATCACTTCTGCCGCATCCTATGGGTGAGCAGTGGATCGTGGGTCCCGTGCACACCCAATCGAAGGAATATACAGAGTGTGACTCCCAGCACGTGGGGTGCCCTGGGGAGGTCATCCTAATGTCTGTCCACCACGGCGACCCCTCGGGGTTTTCTGATGGCACAAGAATGCTGGAGCCCCACCTCAAATCCTAGGGACTTCTCCTTGCCCGGGTTCTCCGAGAGCACTGGCAGAGTGAGTGTCTGCCGCCGGAGGGCTTCCTTCCTGCCTGCGGGAGCTCGAGGTGTATGTTAAGGGGTTGGAAGGAGGACTACGCCCTCCATCCAGAACTCAATTTGCTTGGTTTGACCCTGTAGAACAGATGAAAATGCTCAGGGTTGGCTATAAAGCTTTAAGAGAGTAAACAGAGTTGCAGCGGCTTATACCTTGACATTGAACCCCTTTCTCTGCCCGGGGGGAGCGGAGTAGCTCTGCAAAACGCCACACGATGAATGGGTCTTAAACCCAGGCTTAGAGCTCAAAGAGCCTGCTTTGTGGTGGTTGTTGGGTAGAGGGCTGACCTCCCCCGACAAAACAGGAGAGTCTTGGCTTGAAGGAACCTTGCCCTCTCCTCTGACAAAAACACAGGAATTCGCAGGTTGAGAAAGAGTGTCTCGGAGTACATCTCAGTTCTGCAACACACTCTGCGTCTGTGAGCTATGTCGTCTCGGCCTGAGAGGAGAGCAGACCGTGCCGTGGGAGGGAGGCAGGGGTGGGAGAGGAGAGGAAGAAAAGACATCTAGCATTAATATGACCTGCCTTCCAGAACTGGCAGCATTAAGTACTCAAGGTCTTGCTTAACTCTCATGTCTACCCTTGCAGCTCATCTTTTTATCTCGCTTTTACGCATAAGGCACGAGAGGAGGTGAGGAAACTCGTCCAAGGTCATGGAGGTGGTAGAGGTGAGAATCAGACCCAGGGGGATTACACGATAAGCGCTTCCTCCAGAGGGGAGCCTGAGATTCATTTCCTGAACGAGCGTCTGCCGTGAATGGCTACGAACCAGTCAGAGCACGGAAATGTATCTTCTCCCCCCCACCACTTCAAAGCAACAAGGAGTCCACGTTTGAGAAGCCGGAGGCAGGTCACAGACGGCCAAATTCGAAGTCGTGTGAGGATAACCGCACCGTCCAAGGAAGTATGTCGGGGGGGGAGCCGAGAATGAGAATGTACATACATATATACATGCCACATATTTCAAACTTTGTTCGATTTCTATGTTTCTTTCACAGCACACTATACTAATACAGTGAAACGAGAAGACTATTATTTCTGGGAGGACGATATGCTCTGCAGCTTTCATCCACAGGACAGTGTCAAATTGCATATATCTAATAAAAAGAACGAAAGACACTCAGACTTGGGCTAATTTTGAAATGACTGCTTCACTGGTACTCAAGTGGCCACGGGTAGGGAATAGGAAACCCACATTAACCTCAAGGGTTTGGCTTGTGGTTAGAAACACAGCATGCTGGGAGATAACATACCCTTCCATCAACCTGGTCGTGAACGCTGCGGAAACATCCGTCTGAGACCCACGCTACAGCACGTGTCTCAACATCAGAAGGGCTGAAAGACGTTAACACAGAAAACGGGGGTCCGTCAGTCCTCGGAGGGGACTCCGATGATTTAAATGCGATGGCTCTCCCCCTGCCAAATTTTTTGGGTCTCACTGCATTGCCCTTGGTTGAACATGCAGAGGAAACCACGTGTATAACCCGAGTTTCCCAAACTTGACATTTGTTTAGTCTATCACAGGAATCAGAAATTTATTCTCAGGAGGCCAAACAGTACATATTTTTGCCTTTGCAAGCTACAAGGTCTCTTACACAATTACTCTGTTTCCGCGGTGTGTTTTAAGTTGACTTAATGAGTGGTGTGATTCAAGCATCTTCATTTGGTCTTAAGGAGAGCCTGTCCAGGTATGAACTTGGTGGCTACCACGGAATCAAGGTGATTTCCCACAGAATACCTTTGCATTGTAAAACCCAACTTCTTGGGTTTGGGGGTTTTCTTTTAGATTTTATTTATTTTTTAGAGAGAGTGAGAGAGAGCATGAGTGGAGGGGGGAGGGGGAGGGAGCAGCAGACTCCCCACCAAGCAGGAAGCCTGATGTGGGACTCGATCCCAGCACCCTGGGATCACGACTTGAGACAAAGGCAGATGCTTAATGGACTGAGCCACCCAGGCGCCCCAGACCCAAGTTGTTTAAAGAGTTAATCAGGAAAAGGAAAATTCTCCCTGTAACTTGACAGTGAGAAACCTGGCAGCCACCTCCTTATCCACATAATAAGGTGACAGTCCCAAGTGACAAGCCATGTCAATGTCAAGGAGTCCGTGACGTGTCGTGTGGACAAGGCCACATCATCTATGTATGTTTTTCCCCCAAATCCATAACCTAGTCTAGTCATGAGAAAAGATCAGACAAGCCTAAGTTGGAGGACATTCTACAAAATACCAGGCCAGTCCTCCCCAAAACTTCCAGGTCATGAAAGCAAAGGAACAATGGAGACCAAAGGAGACATGACAACTAAATGCAAAGTGGAGTCCTGGGGACAGAAAGGGGGGAAAATCCAAATAGGAGTTCAGTGACCAGGGCATCTGGGTGGCTCAGTGGGTTGGGTGTCTGTCTTCGGCTTGGGTCACGATGCCAGGGTCTCGGGATAGAGCCCCACAGCAGGGTCCCTGCTCAGCAGGGAGCTGAGCCCCTCCCTCTCCCTCTCTATCTGCTGCTCCCCCTGCTTGTGCTCTCTCTCTCTCAAATAAATAAATAAAATCTTAAAAAAAAAAAAAGGACTTCAGTGACTAGGAATGGACTGGGTCAAGGGGATGCAGGGGCTCCCGGTAGTACCTTTGCAAACTCTCTGTAAATCTAAAATTGTTCCAACGGGAGAATTTACTTTTAAAGTTAATCACACAATATTTCCTGTGGCCCTTCCAACATGCATAATTACGCCAGAAGAATCATCATGACTAATTAAGTGTTTAGAAACTTCCTATGTCTGCCCGGAAGACATCTGTCCATTGTAGTAAAAACTCCACCACCCTCCAGCCAGCTGGCATGGGTTCCTTCCTGTTACTCCGACTGCTAGTCAAAGACGTCTTCGTTCCTTGAAGTTCAGGTGCAAAGATTCAACTGAAACTGTTTTGGCCAGTGGCCAGTGACGGAATTTCCCACATCCAAATCAACAGTCCCTCCGCCACCAAAGCAGCAGTGGCTTCCGGTTCCCGGGCCCCTCCTTGCCACAGGACACCTGAATGATTTCAGCTCTAAGGAAGGACAGATGGCCCCTTTCTCTGTGTACGTGTGGTCGCCGTCGTGCTGGCAGGCGAGAGGGAGGGGACAGAATACCACCGACTGAGCTCCGCAGTGTGCCTCTGAGCTCCATGGCCCTCCAAGCGTGCTCCTGGAGGGGCAGCCTAGGCGTTGTGAAGGAGCCTGTTACAAATGCAAGTGCCGGGGCTCCTGGGTGGCTCAGTTGTTAAGCGGCTGCCTTCGGCTCAGCTCATGATCCCGGGGTCCTGGGATCGAGCCCCGCATTGGGCTCCCTGCTCAGCAGGAAGCCTGCTTCCCCCTCTCCCACTCCCCCTGCTTGTGTTCCCTCTCTCGCTGTCTCTCTGTCAACTAAATAAATAAAATCTTAAAAAAAAAAAAAAAAAAAAGCAAGTTCCCTGTGCTTTCTCTGAGAGCCTCACAGAAGTAACGCTGGGTTTTTCTCTTTTTAAAGATGGTATTTATTTGAGAGAGAGCACAAGTAGGGGGAGCAGCAGAGGGAGAGGGAGAAGCGAGCTCCCCGCTGAGCACGGAGCCGGACACAGGTCTTGATCCCAGAACCCTGGGATCATGACCTGAGCCAAAGGTAGATGCTTAACTCACTGAGCCACCTGGGCGCCCCTATTCTGGGTCTTTCTCTCTCAAAATGTGGAGTACGAAGGAAAAAAGCATTCCACAATCACACAAAGGATATCGTACCAAGGGAGCAGAAGGTTCATGCCGTTGTTTGGAAAGAGACAGAGTATGTTCAAGGATGTCTTGAAATCTCACAGAATTATTTTTTGCTGCTTGAAAATGGCTCGTGTTGGCTTTCGCTAGAACCAGTTAGATAGTATTTGGGACTCAGGTATCATATTTCTCTCCTGTGATTTTGTTGGCAAATTACCAGCAGGTTGGGTTGCGGAAGGCGCTTGAGATTTGAAAAGAATCTTCCCGAGATACGATGTTTTAAATGAAGGTGAGGTTGCCAGGCCGGCGTCCAAAGTCCCATCCCCTCGGTGTATGCCAAGCCCAGCTCTGACTGAGCTCTGATCTCTGCCGGCCGCGCTCGGCCTTTGACCTCGGCTGAGGGCCACATGGAGGATGGCGGAGTCGGCCCACACACGTGACTGCTTTTTTACCCCTCTTTTCCTCCTCTCGTCAACTCCCCCTCATTCTGAGTTGTGAAACAGGATTAAACTATTGGCCTCTGCCCTCCCAGAAAGCCCTGGCTTCTAGAACGCCTTCCGCCCCACCTTGCATTCCGCCCCACCTCATACGGGGACCCCGGGGCGAGGGAAATGAGAGCTAACCTTGGGGGCCTACACACCTGCTCGACTAAAGGAGCAGTTCTCACTTGGCTTGAGGCCGGGACAAGCCTTCCCCCCCGCCCCACCACCTAGGGGCAGGCAGATAACCGGCTGGTTCTGCCACTCCCATGAGCGCTGGGAACTAGCAGCGCGACCAGCGGCGGTTTAGCCACAATGCTTCCAAACTAAGGAGAGAAGTTTCATTCACCGTCCTGCAACACCTCCACCTGCAGTAAGATGACTAATGTTCCCCAAAGATAATAGGTCCTAATCCCTGGAACCTGCAAATGTGACCTTATTTGGGAAAAGGGTCTTTGCACACAGGATTAGATTAAGGATTCTCAGATTAGAAAGCACCCTTGATTTTCCAGGTGGGCCCTAAAGGCAATCACAGTGACCTTATAAGAGAGTGACAGAGGGAGGTGACAGAGGGAGACAGGACCCAGGCAGAAGAGAAGGCCAGGTGACCACAGAGGCAAAGGTTGGACTGATCGGGTCACAAACCCAGGAATGCCAGCAGCCACCAGACCCTGGAAGGGGCAGGGAACACATTCTCCCCTAGAGCCTCTTGGGGGGAGGGGGAGAGTATGGCCCTGCTGACACCTTGATTTCAGACTTCTGGCCTCCAGGAAGGAAAAAACGGGTCTTAAACAGCTTATGTTAATTTGTTACAATAGCCTTAGAAAATTCATACAGTATCCCACGGGCATTTCCCATTTCAACCTGCCCACAGGAACTCATTATTGCCTCTACTCATCTGCCCTCCAACCGCAATCTCCACATAGCAGCAGCAGGCCCCCCCCCAGTTACCCCGCACCCCTACAGTGCGCACACTCCCTGGGACGGGGGAGCGAAGGCTCAGCACAGATTCCCCAGGAGCCGGACTGGGGCACTTCGGCACTCAATAACACAAGGGTTCAGCCTTTTAGTCCTGATGCTTTCAACTTCCCCGTAAAGAACATTCCTCTGCTCACAGGGTCCCCACCCAGCGAACTCTTGGCTCCACTTCCTCTCAGCCTCCAAGATAGCTCAGCCATTCTGTCCCGGATGTGTTCTGAAATACTCTCGAGGGGGCAAAAGTGGGCAGGGATGAAACAAGACTTCTTACTTTTGTGTCCATTTGAAATTTCCACAATTTAAAAAAAAGAAAAGAAAAATTTAGAAAGTTCACCTATGGTTGTACTCACTTCTTTTTTTTTCTTCTCTACTTTGGTTTCTCTCCTGCTGGACCTTTGGCAGTTAAAAGTCGTTTTGCACGTAATTGTACTCTTTATAGTTTATTAGCTAGACTTAATGTTTCATATTTCCTGCATCCTTACATTCCTTAGCAACCACTCCCTAGTGCTGGGCAAGTTAAAAGTGCTCAAGAAGTACTTACTGGCTACTTTATAAAAAAATGAAAAATAGCCAGTGACTTTCTAAAACTACATTTTAAAGATTTTATTAATTTGAGAGACGGCACGAGGGGCAGGGGAAAGGAGTAAGGGGGGGGGAGGAGAGAGAATCTCAAGCAGACTCTGCACTGAGCACAGAGCCCAACACGGGTCTTGATCTCATGACCCTGTGATCACGACCTGAGCCAAATCAAGAGTTGGATACTTAACCGACTGAGCCACCCAGGTGCCCCTAAAACTGCATTTTAAAATAGAAATACTTTAAAAATAGTGGCTAAATATTCGCAATTTGAAAAGTATTATTATCATTATATACATATATATTTCTTTTCTTTTTTTTTTTTTTTAAAGATTTTATTTATTTATTTGACAGAGAGAGAACACAAGTAGGCAGAGAGGCAGGCAGAGAGAGAGGGGGAAGCAGGCTCTCCGCAGAGCAGAGAGCCCGATGTGGGGCTCGATCCCAGGACCCTGAGATCATGACCTGAGCTGAAGGCAGAGGCTTTAACCCACTGAGCCACCCAGGCGCCCCTATACATATATATTTCTTAAAGATTAAAACCTGAGATAAGATCAAGAGTCAGAAGCTCAACCTACTGAGCTACCCAGGCGCCCCTACGTATACTTTAAAGGACAAGTCTCCAAGGACACAGGACTGGAACTCAACCAAACCTAAATTAGCATCCAGTTTTATAGGCAAGGTTTCCACACAGGAGGCTTCAGCCTCTTTCTTGTTTGGAGATCAAGGGAACCTCAAAGGGTGGCTCACTGTCTAAATGTCTTAAGGAGGAAGGCCAACTCACCAGCTCAGTGAAAACTGTCCCGCCACATCCAATCCGGCACTGGTCCCTACAAGGGGAAGAACAGGAGTGCTTCTTAAGACTGGGCTCAGCCACCTCGAGCAGGTAAAATGGGGTGATACATGCTCCAAGAAGCTTTGGACCCGAGTCCATTTATTTAATGTGCTTGGTCCAAAGCAGGTTTCCTGTGAGTGGCAGTTACTAATTGGTTGCTACTCCTTGCTTCCTCAACAAAAGGCGCTGGGTGCTAGGATGCGGACTCCCAACGTGCAGTCCACGGATAGGACAACGGTGCGGGTCGTAAGGAAAGACCCCGCAGTCTCTCTCCCATCCTTGCACAGAGAGAAGTCTCTCCCCCAGAGATCTGTAAATATCCTAACAGCGAGGGTAAAATCCTCCTGAGGTGAGAGAGGGAGGCGATGGGGGTGCAGTTGTGCAGCCTTCAGCTTCTGTCACTGGGCCCAGATCTGCAGCTACGTGAAATTCCCATGTTTCTAATAATCACTTGTAGAAATCAAGATGACGACAATGGTGATGGCGATGAAGGAGAAAGCCACTCAGTCAATGTCTTCCTTTAGCTGTCCTCACACCTGTGCTCTCTCATCTGGATGAACTCTCCACCACCTAAATTCACAGGGCCCCTAACTCAGGTACACAGTGGCTTAAGTAGAAAATGGCTAAAACTGCCTTTTAAAAAATTGCCACAGATGTTCTAGAAAGCTTGACCATCCTGAGCTACTAGTTTGAAAGGTAAAGGCAAAATTTTGGAACCCCATCCTCCAGTACATTTTATAATTACAAATCCCTTTTCTTGTTAGAACAAAAAACTAAGGTCATTTTAACTCTATTTCATAAAAAGGATTAGCTACTGATTAAATCTCTGAAAGTTGGTTCAATTTGCCTTTTATTCATTGATGGATTCATTCACCATTGATAAAGTGAAAGAACCACCTTTATTTTTACGTAATCTTCACACCCAACATGGGGCTTGAACTCACAACCCTGAGATAAAGAGTCACGTGCTCTGTGGACTGGGCCAGCCAGGTTCCTGAAAGAACTACCTTTCACCTATAAAGAACTATTTCACCTATCTCCTCTCTCTATCAAGGGAAGGAAGCCTCAGATCTGGAAACGTGGCATACCAAGGCTATTAAATGCCTACATACAGATGGCGAAAGGGTCGTGCTCTGCAGGTCTTGAAGAATGTATGCTACCCTTGCATTTTTAGAGCAATGAAGCTGAATGTCCAAGATGCAAGAAGCTGAGAGTATCCAGAAGATATCTGGCCCTGGCTTTCCAAAAGAAAAAGCTAGATGTTGACAAATACACACTGTCCTTGGAAAATCTGGCTGAGTTGAGTTCTTAGAAAAGAAAGCCACCGCCACTGTAAGTCCACACTGGTTCGGTGTCTTTCTAAACTCTTTCAAAAGGGGAGCAGGGTTAATGAATCGGGGCAATGCCTTTCGGTCACAAGATATTGATGTTTTCCAAGATGTGTGATAGTGTCTAATAAAGATCTAATGGACATGATACAGAAGTTTAGGTGTGATAGTAGATATGCTCATCTATATAAACCCAAGGGTGTCAATGAAAGAATTTGAAAGGGTCTGACAGGAGGGCATCTATCTTAAAGCGGGGCACACAGACTTGGTCCAGTCCCTTCTGGTGTATTTATTAACGTCCATATAAACAGCTTTATGAATATTCAAATAATGCTAAGCTGGGAGAGATGTCTAACGTGAAGATTAAGAAAAAACTCAGCAAAATGATAATTTAGTAAGGAGAAATGTAAACCTGCACATACATTTAAGGAATGAACACTATAACCCCTTTAAGTGGCAGATAGCTAACGTCATATAATCAACATAAAATGTTAAAGATGACTTTGGCTGTGATTTAAGGAGACAATGCTTTAATGAATCCAGGGGTCTGAATTTCAGCCCCAGTTAACAGCTGAGATTTCAGTTAATACCACTGGGTGGGGGTGGGGGAGCTGTTTTGGAACCAGGGAACTTCCAAAAATTCTAGGTGCATTTGTATGGTCCTTTACCTTTGGGTTTCTTATATCTGTTCAGTTTTTAAATCCGACTTTTTATTAAGATCATTACAGATTCAATGTGGTTTCAAGAAACAGTATAGGGACATCCTCTGCACCCTGCACCTCAAAGTCAGAATATTAACACTGCCACAATCTACCAAGCTTATTTCCATTTCCTCATTTTACGCGCACTCCTGTATATTTAGTTCTGTGCAATTTAATCAATTTGTTCAGATCTGCATGACTACACAGTCAAAGTACACTTAAGAGGGATTCTAACAGGCACACTCCTTAAATCTCCATTTACAAAGGAAAAAAAAAAAAAACAAAACAGGCCATTCCCTAACCGCAAACATTGTGGACACCGCAGCTTGGAAGTTACTTGTGGGGCAGTAGTCATTGCCCGGAGCCATGACAAGTGCCCAGTGAAGTTGGCACCCTCACTTCAATGGCCTGAGTGAGACACAAATGATGCAGACCACAGAATGGAAATCCCTGACGTGACCACTGAAGAACGAGAGGCTAGAGTTGAGATTCCCTGTCCCTACTCAACAGGGACAGGAACCCCCCACTCTTCCTCTCCAGTGGTCTCCGAGCTTTTTCTTGCCGCCCGTTCCATCCTCACCTGATCAAAGTACTTGGAGGCAGCTGCTTTGAAGAAACGCAATCCCCAGCATCCAGCTACGTAACTACAAACGAAATAAAAACATTTTTTTTTTTTGGCAAAGCATACAAATACCTAGCAGTGCAGATATTTCTTTTATACCGAACTTTTATATAAACTGAAAAGGGGCAGAAATAGGTGGCACACCCTTCCAGTAATTTCGGACCACCACCACCCCTTTGCAGGCAACGCAGACGTGGGACATTAAGTCATCGTGGCACTGCTCTACCAAAGTGAGAACACGGTCTGAATGCAAACACTTCCTGGGCTGGGAAGAGCTAGGAAGAGCCAAGAAGCACCTGGGCTAGGCGCCGCAGCAGGACATTTGTAGGAGGGTGGGCAGTCCTTCATGGAACAGGTCAGGCGCCGGACTTTAAGAGCACCCTCCGAGGGCCAGGGCTTTGGCCCGGGCGGCGCGGCGGAGGAGGCTCTCGCGGAGGGCCGGAGCAGTGTGGGTGCGTGGAAAGTACCCGGGACACACCTCCCTCCCGCCAAGCCCGGGCCTGGGGGCAAAGCGCGTCGGTGCGGGAACAGGCCGGTGGCACGCGGACCCGCGCGCGGCCGCCCGCCGCGCTTCCGGTCTCACCTGGGCGGCCGCCGGCAGCCCGCGGTCCGCGCGAACAAAGGCGGGGGCGCCGGGCCGGCCGCGCGCTCCAAGATGGAGGGCGCCAGGGACTCGGCCCGCCCCGCGCGGGCGCTTCCGCCGCCTCACCTGCCGCGACTCGGCCTCCCGGGGGAGGGCTGGCGTGCCCCGAGCCTCCCAGGGCCGCCCGGCGCTGGCGCGGGAGGAAGGGCCGGACGTCGCGTCGCGGTCCCCACGGCCCCGCGACTCCGCGGCGCAGCGCGTGGTCCGAGCGCGCGCTCCGCCCCCTCCCACCCTCCGGGCAACAGGGGCGGGCGCGGAGGGGGCGGTGCCGGAGCGCGCTCCCGCAGCCGGCGAGCCGCACAGGTTTGTGCGCGCGCCGGTCCTCGCCACCTCCCACCCTCTGGGTGACTAGTGGGACAGTCCCGAGCGCGCACGCCCATCCCCGACCCGCCGCCCCCGTGCCGAGTGCGTGCCGGCCCTCGCCCCCTCCGACCCTCGGGGCCATTCGGAGGAGCCCCCGGGCGCGCGCCCTTGCCCCGAGCGCCACTCGCCCCTCCATCCCCGGCGGCCGCGCGGGTCCCGGAGCGCGCGCCTCCTCCCGCCCCTCCCACCTCCGCGCAGCCCCCGGGAGCCCAGCGCGCGCCCCGCCCCCTGCCCGCGGAGCGGCCCGAGCCCAGGAGCGCGCCGGCCCCGCCCCCTGCCCGGCCCGCCCTTCCCCGAGCGCCGCGCCGCCCGCGCCCGGCTCCCTCCCTGGCCCCGGCCGGCACTTTCCTCCCAAGTTGCCGCGCAAGTTTGCCGGTGGCCGGCGGCGGCTGGAGCGCCCGGGCCGTCCCTCGCCCTCGGCCGGCCGGGGCTCCCCCGAGTGCATGGGCGCGGACCAGACGGGCCCTGAGGGCTGAGCGGCCGCGCCGCCTCCGCGCTCCGCGCCCCGCGCCATGGAGGGCGCCGAGCCCCGCGCGCGGCCCGAGCGCCTGGCCGAGGCCGAGCCGCGGGCGCCCGACGGCGGGCGCTTGGTGGAGGTGCAGCTGAGCGGCGGCGCCCCGTGGGGCTTCACCCTGAAGGGCGGCCGCGAGCACGGCGAGCCGCTGGTCATCACCAAGGTGAGGCGGCCGCGGGACTCTCACGGTGACAGCCCAAAGGTGGCCGCGGGGCGGGGGTTCTCGTCGGGGGTGGGGGCACCGCAAGGGCGGGCCAATCCTGTCCCCAACCCGGGGGCGCTAGTGTGCCTGGGTCACCTGCGGGGACGGGGGTACCGGGATACGCGAAGGTGCGTGGTCCTGGCTGCTCTGCGGCGGCTCCCAGCCCTGCTGACTCCCAGCGCCGCGCAGAGTTTAAATGGCTCCTGTTCCGGGTCCCCTCCCCTCCCCCTTCGAGAAGGGGCCTGGCTGGGTCCCCTGTCACTCCCGGCTTCGCCAGCGGCGGCCTGCACCTGTGGGGCTGCCCAGGGGGCTGCCCAAGGAACAGTCCTACGTGCCAGGGGGGTGGACAGAACCGTCCCCACCTGTGTTGGTCAGTGCAGGCCCTTGGTTCTGCACGCCTTTGAACCTGTACCCCTTATCACTAGGAAACCCAGACGAGCAGCTGTCGGCAACTCAGCTTCTCGATTCCCATCAGCCCATCAATATTTACTGACTTTCGGCTTCCAGCCCTAGATCCATGGCGCTCTGGGACCTGCAGACACGTACCGAAACTTCCAGGGTCCTTTTTCAAAGTGGGATTTGAGCTCCAATAATACGTTTCTAATGTGTCTCATCAGGAATGTGTTTTGCCTTAAGTGTCTGTGGTAGGGGAAGGTGGGTGGTTTAGACTTTGCATTCTATAAACAGCAATCGATCTTGAAATTGACCAGCTGAACTTGTTGTATAGACCTGGGAAAACAAAACAACAAACCTATCATCCTGTTTTCTTCTGGTTAAAAGTGTCCGCTTCTCTGGGGAGGGTTGGGTCAGGCTTTTCCTAGGGACAGAGTTCCCTTTAAAATGTAAAAATTCTTGGCGACTGTAGGAGTTTGAAGGTGACTTGCTGGGGTTTTTTCCTACTTTCCTGCTTCACTGCAGGAAGGTTTAAGGCCACTCCGAACCCACCCCACCCCTGATGAATTTGGGAAGCGGTGTGGCTTTGTTGTTCAGGATAGCGAATGAGACACCAAACTTTTCTGCATTTTCTCTTCATTTTTGTATTCACAAAACCAGAGGCTCTGAGGGGAGACTTGTTTAGATATGCACTGAATTTATGTTCAACAGGGGAAAGAGGCTGTCGTCGCTGTAAACTTAATGTGTAACCCATTAACAAGTTGGGTTCTTTGAAAAGATGGTGAGCAAAGTGTGTCCAGCTTGCCCAGCGAGAGTACTTTCCTGCATATATGCGTACTAAAGTGTATTACCCTGTGCCTTTTTAATAAAGGTTTTAGAGGGCATTTCTGATAGTAAAAGTTTAAAAGATAGCAGGTAAATTACTAACACCCTTAGCATTTCATGTATTTCTTTTAAAAAAGAGGTGTACACACAGTTCAACGTATCTTCTTCAGACTTGTTGTTATAATTGAAGGAGTAAGTTGCAAACCATTAGTTAAGGTGAAATCTTGCCTTTGGCTTTATACAATATAAGAGAGTTGGAGGTCACTTTAAACTCTGAAATTCAGTTGTTTAACCAGAAGCTGGAAAAAGGGGTCCCAGAGCACCTCATCCTCTCTGCAGGAACTCCAGGTTCTAAAAAATCCTGGTGTATTCTTAGTGGCCTCCTGTTCTCTCTGTCCAAGAGGCCCCAGTCTAGAGTGTGGTAGGTGGGCAGTAAAACCCAGAAAACACACACCACGGCCTTTTCCGGGCCTCTGAGGCCCTTTGCCTCCTGATTTGGCCTGCTGGTTGGCTTTCACAGTACCTACTAAGGTGTTTTTTTGTCTGTTGTTTTATTTTGTTTTGTTTTTCTTTTGAAAGTTTTTTGTGGGTAGGCTAGTACCATTGTATGTGCTCTGCCTTTCCAGATGGTGTTTCAGAATTTTGCAGGAATAAAAATGTTTGGGGTTCTTCTCTGAGAGGCCCATACATCCCTCTCTTAAACTGCTGCTCGTTTCTCTAGATGCTGCAAAGTGACCGGAACTCGGTGGTTTCTTTGCTTGGGTTAGAAAGGACTCAGGGGAGTTTGGGACTTCAGTGCTGAGTTTCCCCGTACACTTGTACATATAGATGCAGAGGCGAATGCTCGTGCGCGTGTGTATTATATATTTTGAACTCCGTGTTGCACGGTATTGGCACTATTTCACATGCCTGTCTTTTCTCTTGGATTAAGTCATCAATTATGCCTGTTTACACTCCAACAGCTGGTAATTAACTGTCACATTATTAAAAAAGGGTGAAGGAAAGTGTGTCCGTTTAGAACCACTTAAAGAGTGGGAATATGCTGTTGGGATAGAAATTGTTCCACCTGCAGAATTTGGATTAATCCAAGTTTTGACTCTCCCTCGGTAGCTATTGAAAAATATTTGGGGCTCATTATAACAATAGTTGTTATTTGGAGCCCAAATTATAACTGTTCCAATAGGGCTTTTTTTTTTTTTTTTTAGCTTAAAAGAAAACTTATAATTAAATCTTTTACATATAACCCTGGGAAATTATACAACTCATTTCCTATTTAACAGAATCCGATGTGGGGGGTAGCTCGAACAACTGTAAGGAGACACACTCTTTCTATGATAATAGGGGTCTGACTTGGAAGCCTCATAGGAGTTGCACATCTTAGAACTGTAAGGAATGCCAAGGACAAGGCTGATTTAACCCGTGATCTTCAGATCAAGAAATTTTATCAGCCCATTTTATAGATGCAACCGCTAAGGCAAAGGGAAGTTAAATGGCGTATGCTGAGGTCACAAACCTGGCAGGTCATGAGAAGGCCCCCAAGGACCAGGTCTCGATCCCAAATGTCCCCACTTGACCCAGTTCCATCTGCTGCCACCTGGAAACACGTGCAGTGCCGTCTAAAATAACTTGGTCACATCCATGGGGGAGATTTCTCCACTTTGGCACTACTGATATGCTTGTCTGCTTCATTCTCTGTGGGGGGGGGGGGGCTGTTTTGTGCCTTGTAGGATGTACGGGGACCCCCACGCCAGCTGTGACAGCCAACAAAAGTCTCCGGAGACGGTCAGATGTTACCTGCGGGCCCGCTTGTCCTTGTTAGATTAACAGTGTCAGCACTTTAGTTTTTAAAAGGATTTTAGCTTTTAAAGCTCAAGTTAATTTTTCTTTGTGAAGACATTGGCCTTTCGAAAGGGTTTCCTGAGGGGTTGTTTTCTTCCCAAGTGCTGACCCTGATAATGGGCTTTATTTACATAGTAAAACTCAAACAAATACTTGCTTCATCTGCATTTTTGTAGCTGGAGAAAGGAAATGAAGCTGGAACTCCTGAGTGCTGTGTTTTATGAGCCTTCAGTGGGGCCGTTGGGTAAGGACAGTCTTTTCTTTGGGTCTAGTTTTGAAGTCAAAAGGGATACTTAACCTCCCAGGAGTGGCATTCTTGGAATTTGAAGTGCTTGTGTGAAGTCCCACCAGGCCTCCGCTGGAAGGTGGCACCCAGATTTGTATCTGCTCAGCCCCTTTACACCGGCTTCTCCGTGGACATTTTACTAGGGCTACAAAACACAGGGTTGCTGATGCTCCTGTCCAAGAGCGAGCAGAAGTGATGTCTGTGTCCTAAGAAGCCACAAGATTTTGACTTGTTAGTGTTTCCAAGGCCACGTTTTGATGTGGGTTTGGTCCCGGGACCCGTGTAAACAGATACGACGGATGGCCGTGGTTCCCTGTTTTTGCATGTCCCTTTCTCCATTGATTCAGCAAAGATAAAACATCAGTGGCGGGGAGAGGAGGGGCCTGATCTCTAAAATGTCACTGGAGGGCCTAGAATTTCAAATGGGCGGTTGGGGATTCGTTAGGGAGCATTCTGTGCACCAGCTGGGTGTCAGTAGGCCCCCTGCAGTCTCAGGAATGTTCCTTGAGGGGGGCGGGAATGAAGCTCCAGCCCCTCCTTTTCGCCATGTCTTAGAGTCCCTCCCTGAAGAATGCCACAGCCCTAGCCGGCAGCGCCAAGGAAGACGTTACTTTGGGCCTCCTGTGGTCCCATGGGTGGCTCCTTTGGGAAGCCGCTGACTTTTGGGTTGCCTTTGGGGAACACTGCCTTCCTAGAGCAGGGCGGGAGAGCTGTGGCTTGGGATGCCCCCATCCTGACTCACCCGCTCGGGGGGCTTCGTGCCATTCAAACGTTTTTCTGGATACGAGACAAAGTCCTGAAATGTCCTTTCTAGTTTGGATACCGAAGGTGGGGTGGAAGGGAATCAGGGCACATGTTTTGAATGGAGGTCACACAGCCAGGTGGCAAATGTCCTATGTAAACCATTAGCCAGAGCTCCTGACAGCGCCAAGGCCCAGGGCACACACTGGCCATTGGCGGTGGGTGTGGGTGGGAGGCACCGAGCACCGGAGGTCCCTTCCTTAATGGCTCAAAAGGGGCTCCATTTTATGGGACTTGGCGGAGTCGCTGTCATGGGTGACCTCGGAGCTTGGAGCTAGTGGCAGCCTTGGTCATGACACGTCATCGTCCTCACGTGTTTGTATTTGTCCCCAACAGGCGAGTTCTTTGTCAGAGATCACTAAAGGTTTTGAAAATGAGGGATGTGATGAATTCAGCAGGAGATTCAGAGCTGACTAATGTACACTTTTCTGTGGGTCTTGCTCGATCTCCGTGTGAAAGCACGTCAGTATGTGCGCTCTTGGATCCTGCACGTCTGACCACAGTCAGTGGCCGAGGCCGGGGCCCCGTGGGCTGTGGGGTGCGCTGGCGGCTGCGGCAGCTCCTCAGTTGGGAGATCCCAGACACTCGCTGAGGCCAGCTGCCGACTTCGGCGGTGTTGGGATGAGTGTAATTCTGAAGATTCATTTGTGTATTAAGAATCATTAGTATGGTTTTAAAAAAAAAAAAAGAGGTGAGTTTTCTTTCGCATGTGCTGAAAGCCCCTTTCCGTTGGTCGAGCTGCCTGCCAGCTGTCACTCCCTCATCATGTCCGTGTCACCCTGTCCCGGTCCCTGCCTCCCGCCTTTGTCCTCCGCAGGTGCTTTGGGGGCCGGGGTGGGAGGTCGGGCGGTGTACCATCATCTCCCAGGGTCTGGTGGCTGCAAGGTTTGGCGGGTGGAGGATGCTTCCCTAGACGTTAGTTGAGCCGGAGTCTCATCCTTGAACCCACATGGGGGCTTCCGTGCAGTAAGAAGCTGTAAGCTGTGCATCACACTTCTACACCGTGTTGGACTGGGACTTCCTGATGCAGTTGTAAGTATTTCTTAACATGTCCTGACATTAGTCTTTTGGAAAAAGAAAGCTGGTTTGCCCGAGAGCTAAGTGTAGAATAGCATGATAACGAAACGGTCTTAAAAATAGTCATTTTCACCTTGTCCCTGTGAGCTGGGATTTCTTAACTTACCTTTCTATTTCCCGGCCACGGAAACTGGGCTCCTTGCTGGGAAAGGGCTGGTTTGTCTACTTGGAAAGCAGCTTGGAGTTGCCCTCTTGCCAAAGTTGTTGGGTGTCAGCTTGCAAATGGACCTGGATTTGTGGATTTCCTAGGGCCTCTGTGGGGCTTTTCTTCTTGTACACTGGGGGCACTGTAAACATTCGACAAGATAATTTAAGGATTGAAAGGCTGAACAGACTTTTTATTCAGGTCTGACTTCTTTTACTTTGAAACACTGTGGTCAGGAGTGGGGCAGCACTGGGAGGAGAAATTCTGCAAGCCGCAGCTCTTCCAAGCTACAGACTTTCACTCACGTGAACGACTTTGAAAGAGCTGAGGGTTCCATGTTACTCTCTTTGGTATTTTTAAAACATGGGCAGCATCTAACGCTGGTATGTTCTGGAAGATTTGTTTTTCTGTTACCTTGTTGGATCAAATACCTGCATTGTCTCATAGTAGATGGAGCCTATTCTGTTTACCGTGGATGTTAGGGCTTCTCTTTGGGGAATGTGTCTTAGAAAGACGATAGGGTAAAAAAAATAATTGGACTAATCTTGTTTCAGGTTCAAACAAATAGGATGGTTCTGGGCAGGATTTTCTGAATTGTAACGGAAAAGTAACATTTTTTAACCTGAGCTGTTTTTTTTAAATCCTTAGGGTATTGTTAGGGACCCTCATCCACTCCTGGGATGGGGAAGAGAGAACTGTGCTCTAGACGGGCTGGGCAGGGTTGGCATTATCTTTCTTTTGGCCACAGCTGACGAAGATGTTCAGATGAAAGGCAAATAACATTCCAGGCCTGGTAGATTCTGTGTGCTGTAAAGGCAGCATTTTTACTTGTGGAAGGAAAGGGACAAAATGTTAGTGTATCTTTTTGAGTTTTGCTTTCATTTATATCAAAGTGGTTCTGGCACAGTTGAAATAATCAAATAGTTCTTCGGGGCCTGTTATCATACCAACAGCTCCCCACTGCTGTTTCCCCTTCCCTGGAGACAACGATTGAAACTTTTTAGCTGCTGTCTTTTGGCATTTGCTTACATTCTCTATTGCTGCTACTTCTGTTTGTTCCTGACTGTTGCCTTCCCGCTTTGTAGAAAACTGGGAGTGAGCCTCTTTCTGCATACCACCTTCCCACCGTCCGCCCGGTCGCGTTTCTTCCCACCATCCACCCCACACTTCAAATCTGATGACATCACCATTTTGGTTAGAAGAGGGTTTTTCACCTTTAGCAGTGCTGACGTTTTGGGTCAAATACAGTTTAGCCTTAAACAACATGGGTTTGAACTACGCGGGTCCACTTAGCATGTATTTGTTTTTTCGATAAATGTGGTACTGTGAATATCTTTTCCTTACGATTTTCTTTATGGTTTTCTAATTTTATTTTTAAGTAATCTCTACACTCAACGCGGGGCTCAAATTCACGACCCTGTGGTCAAGAGTTGCACACTACTGACTGAGCCAGCCAGGCGCCCCTCTTTATGATTTTCTTTCCTTTTCTTTTCTTTCTTTTTTTTTTTTTTTTTTTAAGATTTTCTTTATTTGAGAGAGAGAGCGCAAAAGAGAGCATGAGAGGGGAGGTCAGAGGGAGAAGCAGACTGCCCATGGAGCTGGGAGCCCGATGTGGGACTCGATCCCAGAACTCCGGGATCATGACCCGAGCTGAAGGCAGTTGCTTAACCAACTGAGCCACCCAGGCGCCCTCTTTATGATTTTCTTAATAGCATTTTCTTTTTTCTAGCTATCTTCATTGTAAGAATATAGTATATAATACATACAACATAGAAAATACGTGAAACATGCAAATATCATGTTAACAGGCCTCTGGCCAACGGTAGGCTATTAGTAGTTAAGTTTCCTGGGAGTCAGAAGTTGTACACTTATTTTCAACTGCGTGGGGCATCAGTGCCCCTAACCCCCATGTTGTTTAAAGGTCAAGTACAACTCTTTGTTTTGGGGGGGCTGCCCTGTGCATTGTAAAATGAGCAGCTTCCCTGGCCTCTACCCACTAGAGGCCCGTAGCTCCCCTCACCCCAGTTGCAACAACCAAATCTGTCTCTGGACATTGCCAAATGTCTCTTCGTGGGGGGCAAAAGCACCCCCTTTGAGAAGCACGGAGTTAACAGTGTTTGGTATTTGCATTATTTTGCTGGCCAGTGCTAGCGATGCTGAGCCAGGTGGAACAAACTCTGATTATTTTTCCTGTGCAAGTTTTCACAATCACTGAGGTTAATGGTAGTTCTCGTTTCTTTGCTTGATTTCTTACCCACTTCTCATTGATTCAGCCTCCAGATCTTCCCCACTTGTGAAAAATCTTTTACTATATTCCAAGACACAGGGGGTGGGCTTTAAAGACCTTCTCTGTCTGAAAATGGCATTTTATCTGCACAGCGAACGGATCGTTCAGTAGAGAAGTCTCCGTTGGAGCTAGTTCTCCCTCGGCGCTTGGCGGATGGCGTTCATTCCCCGGCGGTGCCCAGGATTGCTGCAGGGAGAGCACAGCTTCGTCGTTCTTGCTCTTTGGACTGCTGCTGATTTTTTCTGACTTATTTTTCATTTCTTTGTATTTTTGTTCTTTTTTTAAGGATTTTATTCATTTGAGAGAGAGCACCAGCAGGGGAAGGGGAGAGGAAGACGTGAACTCCCTGCTGAGCATGTGGGGCTCGACCTTAGGCCCTTCAGGGACTGGAGGCACGGCCACATGGGGCTCGATCCCAGGACCCCGAGATCATGATCGGAGCTGAAGTCAGATGCTTAACCGAATGAGCCACCGAGGCACCCCATATTTTTGTTCTTTTTGGGAGATTTCTACAGCCTTAATCTTTCAGTCCTTCCATTCAGTTTTAAATTTATGCTGTTTTTTCAAGTTCCAAAGTTTTTGTTGTTCTACATGTTCCTTTTTTATCTCTTCCTGATCTTGTTTCATGGTTCTTCTTTTAAGTTTTTGAGGATAATCAAGCTGCTTTTTTTTTTAAGTTTTCTTTCTGCATAGATTGAGTTTCTGAGCTCTGCTGCTTTTTTGTTTTGGCTTCTCTCTTCCCTGTTGAAGGCTCTCTCTGAATGTTTCATGATCCTTGTCGTGGGCGGGTATTTAAGAGTAGGTGACCAGGGGTGCCTGGGTGGCTCAGGGGGTTAAAGCCTCTGCCTTCGGCTAGGTCGTGATCTCAGGGTCCTGGGATCAAGCCCCGCATCAGGATCTCTGCTCAGCAGGGAGCCTGCTTCCCCCTCTCTCTCTGCCTGCCTCTCTGCGTACTTGTGATCTCTCTCTCTCTGTCAAATAAATAAATAAAATCTTTACAAAAAAAAAAAAAAAAGAGTAGATGACCAAAGTGTTCTTTGTAATCTGTGTGCTTGTGGCTGAGGGATGGGCTGAGGTTGCTTCCCTAGGGAGTCCTGTAAGGGCCATAGCGTCGTGGGTTCTATCTGGGCCGATCCCATCCTTGTCAGACAGTAACTCTTACCTCTACTGAAAATAAGTTTCTGGTCTAGGGCAGATTTGAAGGGCGATGTGAGGCATACCACTGCAGGGGGTCCCTGCTTTGAGCAGCACGGGGAGAGTGCTCGCCTCTGCCCCCTGTGTGGCCACAGTGGTTCCAGTTTGTGGGGAAGGTTTTCACAGAGCGTTCAGGCTAGATCTTGACTCTGTCCTCACCCTTTTCAATCTCCAGTCCTCAGACTCATTTTTTCTACTACTTTCACTTCCCAAGTCACTTTTCTAAAATCCTGTTCTTCTGAATATCACATTCCCAGAGTCATTCCCATTCTGTTACAATATCATGGGAATTACATGAGGTGAAATATACAACTAGCTGTAGGAAATTTAAATTCCTTATCTCCTCCCCTTCGTCCCTTTGCACTATTTAATTCCGTTTCATTAAGAAGTGGACAACAGTGGGGCGCCTGGGTGGCTCCCTTGGTTAAGCAGCTGCCTTTGGCTCGGGTCATGATGCTCCCTGCTCAGTGGGGAGCCTGCGTTTCCCTCTGCCCCTCCCCCTGCTTGTGCTCCCTCTCTCCTTCTCTCCCAATCGCTGACAAATAAATAAATAAATAAAATATTAAGGAAAAGGATTTGGAAAACTGGGGTGCCTGGATTGCTCAGTCCGTAGAGCATGCAGCTCCTGATCTCAGGGTTGTGAGTTCAAGCCCCATGTTGGGTATAGAAATTACTTGAAAATAAAATCCTAAAAAAAAATTGGAAAATGTAAAAATAATGTTAATGCATTGAACCACCAATTCACTGTGGAAAGACTTTAATCTAGATTTTGTGTGGCAGCATTTTAATTGTCTCCTACAGATTTTGTTACTGATTTTGATAGTTCAGTATGGTATTTGAAGGAAAGCATTTAATTAAAATACACATCTATTGCCCAGCAACAATACATTGGTTGTGCTATTTACACCCCACTGGAAGCGATTATTTCTTCTTTTCCATAATTTTTTTTTTTAAGATTTAATATTTGAGTAATCTCTATACCTAGTGTGGGGCTCAAACTCATGACCCTGAGATCGAGAGTCTCACGCTCTACTGACTGAGCAAGGCAGGTGCCCCATCTATCAGGTTTTTTATTAATAGTGCTTCTCATTTTTCTAATACTAACGAAGGGTAGTTCTTTCAGATCAATGTGATATTCAGAAGAACAGGATTTTAGAAAAGGGGCTCGGGAAGTGAAAGTAGTAGGAAAGATGAAGGCCGAATATCCCCATGACAGGAGGCTCTGTTTTGGGACTGCTTCACTCTGCGGCCGTAGGAAGTCTCTCGGGACGTGGAGCTGGACCCCCAGGCTTGGCAGAGGCGCTGTCTGCTCACCAGGGTAGTCCAGTTCTCCTCCTTCCGGACACACGGCTGGACTACATTTCCCAGCTTCGCACTGCGACAGGTGACCATGTGACGGTTCTGCCCAATCAGGTGCAGGGGAGGTGATGTCTGTTACTTCAGCCTGTCCTCCTCTCCCCTCTTCTGGTTGTCTGGACTGAAGGTGAGCCTAGGGCAGAACCCCATCCGCACAGGTCCCTGAGTACAGGAGCGGGTGGCTGCACGAGACACGACTACCCTCCAGGAGTAGAGTGACACGAGTGAGAAGCAGGCCTCTGCTGCGTTTGAGCCACCACACATTTCTGGGGTTACTTGCTCTGTAAGAGACCATTCTAACAAATGAAATCAAAGTTTTCCTTTTAACAAATATACATGGCTTTAAGAGATTGAATATATGACATTTAATTTATATGCACACCGGAGGGAATGATTATTTACCTTGCAGAAGGAATCACCGTA
>CM052901.1:98350215-98412408 GCA_028534135.1 Potos flavus | reverse complement strand
TCTGACAGAGGGCTCTTACTCACAGGAGAACTTTGTCTGCCTTTCTTTCTGACCATTGTGCAAACGGCCTTGACTGGCTCTTGTCCTCTGCCGTCTGCTGCAATGCTGGTTGGTCTGGAAGGTTTTTCCCTATGTCTTCTCTGTCGTCTAGATGCGCTCGAGCGCTTCCCTGCCAGAGCCGGCATGTGCGATGCCTCGCCCATCCCCAGCTGCAGTGTCCAGTCTCCAGACCTTACCCCCCTTTACCTTCTCCGGCTGCTCCCCATCGCGGTTGTGTGGAGGGCCCCTCCCAGGCAGAGCGGCCCCCCGCGTCATCCTCCCCACGGGGCACGCTGTGCCCCCAGGGCCCTTTGTGGCCCTGGGCGATCAGGGACCTTGCAGCCTCCTTGAGCCCCATGGACGGGGACCTCCCTGAGATTGGAGCCGGGCTGTCCCTCGTTCCGCGCGTCCCAGGCCATGGCCCCCACGTGGTGAAGAGGCGCCCGTCGGGAGCTGGTGCCTGGAATGGGGACAGCATCGTGCTGCTGCTCCTGGTGTCGGCTTGGCGCCCAGGACCCAACAGGTCCCACGGGGCACCGTGTCCATGAGCCAGGGCCTGGGTCCCGTGGAGAGGCTGCAGGTCTGGGCAACTGACAAGGAGGGGACTGTCAGTGTTTCTAAAGGACAGGGCCGTGCGTGTCGTAAAGGCGCTACAGAATGTTGCCGCCTCGGCCTGCTCCCCGTGGGGGAGGACTCAGATCGCGCACTCCGCAGAGGGGAGGGAGCCAGGGTGCAGAACCGTGTGGTACCCCCCCTCCCCCCCGCGAGGCTGAAAAACACGCCCCCGCCCTGCCAACAGAGCTGAAAGCCAGCGGAGCACGAGGGCTGTGCTAGAATCCTGAGCTGGCAGTGACCCGTTCTTTCCTCTCTTCCACATTGCTTCTGACATGCTGGGTGCCGCTTTGTCCCGAAAGCCGTGCTCACGTTTAAAGGAAGCCCTGCCCTGAGTTTCCTTCCCCTGCCCTCCTGGGCCCCGTTTCCCGATCTTAACTGCTGCTGAGTCCCTTTGCAAGCCGACTTCACTGTCACCCGGAGGTTAGGGAGGGGGCGGCCCCGAAGGAGCAGACGAGGCAGGAGCCCGACTCAGAGCAGCGTGGGTGACAGACGTCCCTGCACACTCGCATCGCCTGCCAGCGAACCTGCACGAGCCAGGCCTGACGCCGTGGGCAGGGTTGTCCCGGGGACTCACCTGGCGGCCACCACCTGACCTGAGCAGAAATCAGGAGTCGGATGAACGCTTAACCGACTGAGCCACCTAGGCGCCCCTAAAAATCTTAACAACTGTAAAAAAGCTTCAGGTGAATAGTTTTTGGAAACTCAGGACAGACTTAGATCCCTACCGTGAGAAGCACGGTCTCACCTGGGCCCTTAGAACCTCCCAGACACAATGCGCCCGGTTCCCGGCGTCCCGTCTGTCCTGAGGATCGCAGCAAACGGTTTCTGAAGCCTTTCTGTGGCCAAGGGCTTGGTGGCTGCAGACACACCTTCCTGCGGGGCGAGCAGCACACGACGCCGTGGCCACCTCCCTTCTTCTGTGGCTTCGTTAGAGGGTGCCCTTGGCCTTAGTGCTGTGCTGATTGCCGTGCAGACGGCCAGCAGGGTCACTCCCTGGCCGCGCGCGGCAGCACAGCAGTGAGCCGCCGCTCCCGGGGGAAATGGCCCTGACCCGCTCTCCTCTTGGCAGTAACACAGTCTCACCGAAAAACAAAACCCTCCGTTCTTGGACTCAGACTGTAGGGGAATCCCTCAGTGAACTTAACCTGCGGGGCGGGGGGCGTTGGTACTATCTTCACATGGCATCACAGGGTTTAGAATGTATTCTGCTAACTATTTTATTTCACTTTTCTTTTGTCCCTTGTTTTGTTACGAGCCTGCCCGGAGGTTCGCAGGGTTGCGTGTGCTCGCGGCTGAGAGGGCAAGGCCCCGAGCGTCCTGCCGCCCATCCCGTGAGCTGCCCGGGAGAGCCCGGGCTCCAGCCCGCCGGGGCCTTTCACCGCAGAACTAAATGGCCCTTTTTCCTATGTGACTTGTTCTTTTTCTTTCTTTCTTTCTTTTTTTTAAATTTATTTGAGAGCGCAAGAGTGAGCACCCATGAGAGGGGACAGAGGGTGAGGGAGAGAATCCCAAACCAACTCATGACCTGACCTCAGCTGAAACCAAGAGTCAGACCCTTAACCAACTGAGCCACCCAGGTGCCCCCTTTCTGTGTGACTTTTTAGAAAAAACATTTTGAGATTTTTTTTTTTTAAAGACTATTTGAGGGAGAGAGCATCCTCGCAGGGCAAGGGGCAGCAGGGTGGGGAGCAGAAGGAAAGGAGGGGGAGAATCTCAAGCAGACTCCTCGCTGAGCCCGACCCTGAGATCATGACCTGGGCTGAAATCAAGTCTTTGGATGTGTATCTCCCCCCCACACCCCACCTCTGTGCTCTTGCACTTGCTCCCTCTCTCAAATAAATTCTTAAAGAAAAAAAGAGTTGGGGGGAAGAAAAGCCAGATACTTAACACAGTGAGCCACCCAGGCATCCTGAGATTCATTTTTAAAGTGTAAGAATCCTTAGGATTTTTATAAGATTACATGCCCCCATCCTCTGAAACCTATATAAAATACTATAATCGCAACGTGGCAATAGACCTATTCATGCTATTTCTAATGTTTAGATCTTTCTCCATAAACTAGAGGTCAGCAAACTTTTTCTGCACAGGGCCAGAGTACATATTTTTGGTTTTGTGGCCCAAACTCCCGTCCTCTGCAGTTACAGCATGAACACAGCCATAGACACTACATAGATGAAAGGGTTGGGTGCCACGAAACCTTTACTTACAGGAGCAGAGGTGTGCAGGATCTGGCATGCTGCTTGAGGGACGGCCGCCCCCAGCAAGCCGTGATTTATCAGAGCGTGGCCTCAGCCCAGCACTATCAGTACCACCTGGGAACCTGGCAGAAATCCAGGGTCTCGAGGCGCCTGGGTGGCTCAGTGGTGAGGCCTCTGCCTTCGGCACGGGTCACAATCTCAGGGTCCCGGGATCGAGCTCCGCATTGGGCTCCCTGCTCAGCGGGGAGTCTGCTTCCCCCTCCCCCTCTGC
Organism: Potos flavus; assembly: GCA_028534135.1. Classification (NCBI taxonomy): domain Eukaryota; kingdom Metazoa; phylum Chordata; class Mammalia; order Carnivora; family Procyonidae; genus Potos; species Potos flavus. The sequence continues at coordinate 98,409,285 of CM052901.1, read as the reverse complement.
TCCTGCCCCTATTTGTGCTGTCTCTCTCTCCCTCACTCTTCAAAATAAATAAAATCTTTAAAAACAAACAAATTTCTACAACAGCACTTCTCTGGATCAGCAGAGGAGATGGGGGAGATGTCAGGGAGCAGCAGGTGGTCCCAGAAAGTGGATTTATCTCTAACACCTCATGTGTATCCTGAAGCCAGGCGTTTCTGGACGTCCGATGGAGACCTTCTGAGCAGAACTACCGCGTACCCAGCCACATGTGCTGACGTGTACTGCATGTTTGGAACAAAAGCGGGTTGAGAACATGTTGTCTGATTCCACTCATAGAAATGTCCAGCAATAGGCAAATGCAGAGAGATGGAGAGCAGGTGGGGGTGGTTGCTAATGGGCTCGAGGTTTCTTTTGGGGAGTGATGAAAATGTTTTGGAATTACAGAGTGGTGAAGTTTACACAAGTCTACTGAGTGTGCTAAAAACCACCTAGTTGTAAACTTTAGAAAGGTGGATTTTATGGAATGTGAGTTACAGCTCAATAAAGCTATTATTGAATAAAAGGAAATGGGTCGAGGCATTCGGGCGTCTTGAATCGCAAAGGCTTATTGCCAGGAGGCCAACTGGGAAAGTCCCATCCTCTGGGCGTTTCCTTAGGGCCCCGCACTGTGCTGGTCACCGAATTCCTCTGTCGGGACTGGGTCTGGCCCGTGGGCAGACAGCCTGAGGAGAGCGGCAGCGTTCGTTCTTCAGGGAGAATCACTCCTGACAGCCCGAGGCCCCTTGGCTGGGAGAGCCTCTTCCTGCAGGTTAGAGGCAGTGGGGGAGGCCGCGAGGAGGCAAGGCAGGCAGGAACCCAGGCCTTGCTCCAAGAGCAGTGGGAGCCGAGGAAGGGGTTAGAGCAGCTGGGGGTGGCAGGGGTCACTCTGCAAGTGGGTTCACGTATGTGGGGAGGAATCAAGAAGCTTTCGGCTGCTGGTGGCGGTAGGAAAACGTCTGGGGATCTGACGGGTACCCCCAAGGCACAGGCACTGGTGCTTGGAGGGAGGATGCTGGAGATAGCCCCTGAGCTGAGAGAGCGGCTGCAGGTCATCCTTCCCTCTCCCCATCCGATTCAGTGGCTGCTGGGGCTGAGCAGGGCTGCGCGTCTGCGAGTCCCAGCTCCTAGAAGTGGAGGGGCCTCCAGAAAGCTCCGGGTCCAGGGCAGACCTGGCCCTTCTCTTTGTCCCGGTGTGACTGGGGCCATGAGCAGGCGCTGTCCCCACACACCGGCTCGGGGCCCCTCCACATCTGCGTCTGTGCCTTCCCAGCACTTCCCAGCAAGCCTTGAGCTTGCTTTGCTCCTAACTATGTTTTTCATGCTCTGCCCTGCTTTTGGAGGAAAGGAGCAGCTGGTTGGGAAAAATTTCCTTTTAGGAATAAGAATTGTTAAAAAGTGGCTGTCTAGCTAAATCGTTTGAGTTACTTTAACTTAAATTTTCTCATTTTATGAAACATGGGTCAAAATAAGGATGTCGCAAACGTACGGGAAAGATGTGGTTGGCTTCTCTGGAAAGCAAGATCAGAGTCTTGTTCTTTTTTTACTTCATTTTTTTATTAAAGATTTTATTTAATATAGAGAGAGAAAACGCAAGCGGGAGGAGGGGCAGAGAGAGAGGGAAAGAATCTCAAGCCGACTTCATGCTGTGCTAAGCCCGACGCGGGGCTTGATCTCATGACGCTGAGATCATGACCTGAGCAGAAATCAAGAGTTAGAAGCTCAACCGACTGAGCCACCCAGGCGCCCCTCTTTTTTCTTTTTTTTAATGCGCATCTAGCACTTCCTGTTGGGGGATTGAATGTCATAGTATGATTTTGGTAGCTTGAGAAGTGACAAGATAGCTGAAGGATCAGCTGTCCCTGTCACTAACAAGGTCTCTACATGGGAGGATGGTCTCTGTTTTAAGGGATCATACATTGTGCGTAGAAATGTCCTTGTGTTTAATAGAGAAGAAGGTTTTTTTTTTTTAAGATTTTATTTATTTGACCGAGAGAGAGAGATCACAAGTAGGCAGGGAGGCAGGCAGAGAGAGAGAGGGGGAAGCAGGCTCCCTGCTGAGCAGAGAGCCCGATGCGGGACTCGATTCCAGGACCCTGAGATCATGACCTGAGCCGAAGGCAGAGGCTTTAACCCACTGAGCCACCCAGGCGCCCCAAGAGAAGAAGGTGTTTTGTTCTGTTTTTTTAAGATTTTATTTATTCGAGAGTGCTTATGAGTAGGGGTGGGGGGAGAGGGGAGAAACAGTCTTGATCCCAGGACCACAAGATCATGACCTGAGCCAAAGGCAGACGCTTAACCCACTGAGCCACCCAGGCGCCCCAAGGAGAAAGTATTTTAAAATTTAAGTCTCATTGGGAGATATAGTGAATATCAAACAGCTCTGGGGGCACCTGGGTGGCTCATTCAGTTAAACGTCTGACTCATGATTTCAGCTGAGGTCCTGATATCAGGGTTGTGAGACGGAGCCCCCCGATGTCTGGCTCTGTGCTTAGTGTGGAGCTCTGGGCTGAGCTGCCTGAACTTTGGGGACTCAATTTCAGTAGTGGCATTTAAAGCCAGACCTGCTCTGGTAATTCAGCCCCAAGCTATAGCTATTAATAAATAGTATTAATCACCACGAAACTGTAACTCATCCAATGAATCATCTAATTTTGCACAGATTAATAACCATTCTAGTTATGGGACTACTGCCAAATTAATTGTACTCTAGGGTAAAAATAGGTTGTGTGATCGAATAAATCTTCTCAATGTTTTCTTCTTAAAAATGTGTTGTTCCTGGAGCGCCTGGGTGGCTCAGTCAGTGAAGCGTCTGCCTGTGGCTCAGGTCATGATCCCAGGGTCCTGGGATCAAGTGCCGCCTCAGGCTCCCTGCTCATGGGGGAGCCTGCTTCTCCCTCTCCCTCTGCCCCTCCCCTGCTTGTGCTCTCTGTCTCTCAAATAAATAAAATCTTACCCAAAAAAAGTGTTCTTAATCATCATAAGATTGTATTCGAATTATCCTCATAAGTAATGAGATTTTTGTATTTGTAGATAATCTTGACCTCGGTTCCTATGAAGTATATAGCGTGCTGTGACAATGTCATCATTAGTTACTCTTCTTCGAGGCAGGGTCTATAAGGCAGAGGATTTGAGGGGCCCGAGACTTGTAATGAGCCAGGTGGTAAGGGCGTGGACTACCGCCCCTGCTCCTTGACTCTGCCTTTCCTAGTCTGACCTGGTTTCACACTCCGTCCCACCACCAAAAAAAGTTACTGGTTACATGATTACTACTTTTGAAATCATGTTTCAGATTTTAATGGAGAAGCAACATTTAGGTTTTAGGTAATCGAGGCTAGTTACATTCTGAGTTTTCCCTCCCATCTTTTTAGTTCAACTGTTTAAACATTAAAGCATCATTGATTTCTAGTAAGAGAGGGGAGCATCTGAGTTGGGATACATAAGCCCAGAAATCTTCCACTGATTCTCCCATCCCCCAGGGATGATGTATTTGGACAAAAGTAATTGCGTGAGCCCTTTTCGTTAGCTAGCTCGGGGAATTCAGAGCTCTAGCAGGGGAACAATGATGGAAAGCCGGAGGAACATTCTGGGTATTGGAATGCCAGCGAGTGGATCAATACCCCTGCTGTGCTTCTGTGATCCCAGCACACAAGAATTCTGCCCTTTTGAACTGTGCAGGGTCTTACTGAGCGGCCCGTCAGTGTGGCTGATTTCCCCGGTTGGGACGCCTGCATTATGGTTCAGAACCTGGGAAGTGCAGGCAGAGACGGTCCAAGCCAAACGTTCCCAGGAGTCTCCCGCGGGGCACAGCTTGGGCTGACGCCCGCCGGGACCACCACCTTCCCGAGAGTCTCAGGATTGCTTTAGTGAGAGGAGTGTTTCGCTAATTGTAGACAGCTATCTCTTTTTAAGATGTGATGGGGTAATGGCAGGGAAGTTTTCTCCTGGAGGAGCGTTGGAAAAAGAAGCCCTAAGTATCAAAATACAATGTTTATGGAATGGCATGTACTTAGGATAGTTTTAAAGGACTCTAGAAAATTCCAAGTTTTAAATTCTCTTTGCTCTGTATTTAAAAAAAAAAAAAAAAAAAGGAAAGGAATCGCGAGGAATGTATCTTAAGCCCACTTTGTTCGCTGGGGTAATTGCCCAGTGGCTTTTTCTCGCTAGTAGACACCATGTTCATAATATAATTAATCCTTGCATCCAGAAAACAGTATTTGTACACATAATCTCATGACAGCATGACATTTTTATTTAACTTTCAAAAGCTTTTTGGTTCTCATAAAATGGTGAGAACCTTCCAGTGTTGTGTTCCCATCAACTGGACTGGGGATAAGAAAACGAATGAGCTGGCATTTTAGAGAAGGTTACGTGCCTTCACTTCCGGTACTCTTCCTGTGTTTGTGTCCACACTGCCGAAATGCTACCTGGGTCAGCTCATTCTTCGGGAGCTTGGATGAAGGGGCAGTCTGCACGGTCCTTGGGAAACAGGCATTCTGTAACGTTTGTTTTCGCTCAGGCTGGGTGCGAGGCAGGGCACGCAGGAGTGTGTGTGTGTGTGTGTGTGTGTGTGTGTGTGTGTGTGTGACAGTGAGAAAAAGTAAGGAGCTGCTCGGCTTAGCCAGCACCACTCCCCCTGTGCGCGCCGCACACCTGGAGACCTTGAAAGGGCGGGTGCTCAGGCAAATGCATTTCCGTCAGAACCCCTGGTTGTAGTGTAAGTGCCCGGGTGATCCCATCTTCACCTCTAGCCTCTTGGGGCTGCACTGGTCCCTTTATTGCAAGGTTTCCCCACTAGCAACTGCAGGGCTTGACCCCGTGGGCCCGGGTTCCCCCCGGATCAGCATCCACACCGCACTGCCCAGCGCCTCATGCATGATAGGCCCTCAGTGAATGTGCGAGACAACAACCTTTGTCAAGTTCAAGGGTACTTTATTTAGGCATGTTGGCTTTTCAACATGATCATCAAAGCCACGTCTTTCATGAGACATCTAGCCTTCTCCATCAGTGCTGAACTTGGGTGACCCAGATGACATAGACGTGAATAATACAAGTTTATTGTAACATCTAGGTGATATTCCACGTACTTTTGATAGATATCGGTTTTTAATTTTTAATTTTAATTTTAATTTATTTATTTTTTAAGATTTTATTTATCCATTTGAGAGAGAGAAAGAGAGAGAGTGAGAGGAAGCATGAGAGGGAAGAAGGTCAGACTCCTCGTGGAGCTGGGAGCCCGATGCGGGACTGGATCCCAGGACTCCAGAATCGTGACCTGAGCTGAAGGCAGTCGCTTAACCAACTGAGCCACCCAGGCGTCCTCAGATAAAATCTTAAAAAAAAAAGAAAAGAAAAGGGGGCAGCCTGTATGCTGAGGCTGGAGCTGAGGGATTTTAAAGCAGAAAAAGATTTGGGGTGATAAAGTGTTTTAGGGGGAATGGCTGCCCGTTGTGGACCTGGCAGGTGCTAGGCTAAGTGCTTCATTGCCAGGATTCTCTCCGTGGGGTCTCTGAATCGCTAGCATCAGCCTCCTCCAGGAGCTTGTCACAATGCAGACTATCGGGCCTTGCCCCGGGGCCCAGCAAGCTGTTTTAAGCCCGTCCGTGGTATCCAGATTGTAGGCTGTTTTTTGGGAACGTCAGCTTTGTACGCTTCATCTTATTGATTCCCTATCTCTACTCTAAGGAAGGGCTTCCTGATTTTTACATGGTGTAGCTGTTGGAAACTGAAGTTTGGGGATCAGAGTTCAGAGTGGCAGAGTTGGTGGATGGCAGAGCTGTGAACGGGGCTCGGCCAGGTGCCCTACGGCTCTGGAGGTAGACTCCGGGACTTGGGACGTCTCCTCTGAAAGCCCCTGAATCCAGGCTGTTCACCTTTCTGCGTCTGCTTCCAGAACTGGCAAGATGAAATAGAAGATATGTAAGTGCATGGCTAGCAATTCGTTTTAATAGATGTTTAGCTTTTAAAGAAGTGCTTATCTGGACTTTGGGGTGGGGCGGGGGGGGTTACTTTCTACTGTATGCATGACTGTAGTGCTTGGGTTTTTCTTAAAATCCTGTCTGTGTATTTACATACACACAGACACAGCTTTACAAATGGCAGAGCAGTCCTTGTTTCCATTTGAACAGGTAAACAGAAAACCTCAGCAAGGTGTGAAGGCCGTAGAGTCGTGTGGGAGTCCGGAGAGTGGATGCTAACTGCTCCTCGTGCGTTGACCTAGGACCGTCTTTGAAAGTCCGGGCAGCCTTCCCATGTGTAAACTTGGGAAGCTAACAGGGAGCTTTGCGTAATGGGCCCGAGCATCCTGTTCATGTTTCGGCGATCCGTGCGTGTTGCTGATGGTGCTGTTACCAGCGCATCGCCCGGGGGCCCCAGCGGGTGGGGGTCCTCACGGTGGGTGCCGCTGGTTTGCTGCCGAGGACTGATGCTGCAGGTGGGTGGTTGCAAAGCATCCTTTGGCCGTGGAACCCCGGGGGTGCCCAGCACCCATGATGGAGCCACAGGGCCACTGTCTGTCCAGACTGCGGGTAGCTGCACACTCGACTTCCCTCCAGGCCGCAGGGAGCTCGAGGGCTGAAAGATGGGGAGCCAGTCCTAGTACAAGAAACCTTTTTCATCTGTGAAAACCGGGGCCAAGAGTCTCAGGGTTGAGAAATTGCCTTTGGCGGAAGATGAATCATAAAGGTATTTTCCGAAGTTAGCATCTGAGATAGAGAGTATGATTCAGATTAGAAAAAGAGTGCACGCCTGCCCCAGCACAGTCACCAGAATGTGCTTATTACGACATTCTAATTGGGGGAGGCTAGTTACTGTGAATGCTTTCAGGGTGAGAAAACCGAGGGCTCAGCGGATGCAGTGGGATTCAGGTGTCGGCTTCAGCCCAGCGTTGTTGAAGATCGCCAGCTAGCTGCCGGCTTCAGAGCATTGCCAGCTCTTTCCCCAGCGGCACGTCCCGGTGCTTCTGGGGGCTCGGATCTGGAAGAGGCAAGGTAGCCACTTTGTGCCCCTGGTCAAGTGAGCGTGATGCGGAAGGAATCTCCAGTCCGGGGATTAGGAACGCCGTACCAGCATGCATATCTCTGAGGGGTCTCCTAGAGCCCTGCTGGCCACAGTTAGCGAGCGTGCCCGTGCAGGCCATCGGAGCTGGGGAGGGAGGCGGGCTCGGAAGTTAGGGAGCCCTTCATTCACAAGTGGGCGCAGCTCGAGCCGGCGGCACCTCTGTGGCAAACTGGAAGAGCCAGCAGGAGCCGGCCCGCGGAGCAGACGTGGGGCTCCAAACCGGGCGGACCCGTGTGCGGCCGGCCGTGAGTGACCGGGCTCCGCTGCTTGTCGGACGCCAACGTGTGCCCAGCCCCGGGGGCCGGGTCACCCGCTCCGAGCCGCGGCTTGCTGAGTGACCGGGGGCTCGTTCCCCTGGCCGAGGTCCAGACGGCCGATGTTTGATGTCTCTCGTGCTGAGGCCTCAGCAGAAACCCACCTCGGGATGGGTCAGAGGGAGGGCGAGGACCTACTGCCCTGGTTTCGGCAGCGGCAGGTGGCCAGATGGGTCGGCTTCCGTGGGGCTGTGCCTGCGCGGAGGGGAGAGCAGGGACTCGTCGGGACCGCTGGGGCTGGTTTCTTTCTACTTCCTAACAGATGTGTTCTGCCATCGTCCTGGCGGAGGAAACCTTCGGCCAGTCCTGACACTCTGCGTACTGAGGGAGGACACCTCTGCTCACGGCCACCCTGCAGAAAGGCTCACCTCGCACCGCTAAGGGTCTGCGGGGAACAGCGAGTTCTCCTGTGGCTGAGCGGACCTCCGTGGCGGGGTGGGCAGGCTGCTAGCGGATTCTCGGTGCCCTGGGGGCGACTCTCGGGCTTTCCCCCTAAGATCAAGGCCTGGCCTCTCCTCTGCAAGGCTGAGAATTCCATTCCCCGTTTTCCTAACCCTTCTGAAATTCCCCTCTCGTAGGTCAAAATGTTGGGTGATGATCTGCAAGTTATTTTTTTTTTTAAGATTTCATTTATTTATTGGACAGCGAGAGACACAGCGAGAGAGGGAACACAAGCAGGGGGAGTGGGAGAGGGAGAAGCAGGCTTCCCACCAAGGGGGGAGCCCAACGCGGGGCTCGATCCCCTGGGATCATGACCTAAGCCGAAGGCAGACCCCCAACGACTAAGCCACTCAGGTGCCCCTACAAATTATTTTTGCTTCACTTCATTGTGAACCTCTGTTCACTTTTAGTTTTTAGCCCCGCCCCCTGTGCCTTCCTGGGGACCTCATTGCAAACCTCCTAACTGAACACTTGTTTCCTGAGACCTTAAATACTGAGGATTACTTGCAATGAAGACACGCCCCCCCACCCCCACCCCGGCCGCATGCTCGTCTGTGGGGGGGTGTTATCAGAGCAGAGAACGGGAGGGAGACAGGCCGATTTTGGTCGCTCGGACCAGCAGCCTCCGTGGACCAGGGACTGCTGGGTTCGCAGATGCGTCTGGCGTAAGGGGTGAGGCTCATATAGATGCGGGCAGGCCGGTCTATCTGCCTCTTTCCTGCTGGCTTAATTCTCAAGCACATTTCCCCCAGGGGATGTGAAAGGTGGCCTTGGGCTTACTTCCACAGGCCTGCTTTCTGGAAGGAGGGGAGTCCTTAGGCCCCGGCAGCCTCACAGATGTTCTCCTCTTGAGTGCAGCTGGGCGTGAGTTTGTCTCCAGAGACCTGGCAATGTCTGGAGACAGTTTGGTTGCTGTAGCTTGAGGGGTAGGTGGCTGCCGGCATCTCGTGGGTGGACAGCAGGGAGGGCTGAGCACGGAGAGCAATCCATCCCATGTCCGTAGTGCTGCGTGGACAGCAGTGGCCCTGGACCCATCCCCGTTTGCAGGGACCGTGGTCCCCGGCACGGGTTTGGTGGTGCGGCCCCGTTGCTGGGAGCGCGGCAGCAGAGGCAGGAGAGCCGTGGGACAACCTGCCGGGGAGAGCTGGTGTCCTCAGGAGGAAGGAATGCTGGCCGACAGGGCGTCCTTGGAGATAGACACTAGGTGTGGGCCCCCGGAGGCATTTGTGTCTGCTTGCCGGGGTAGTTATGGGGACGTCCTATCCGCGCTTGCTAACAGGTTTGCGAGCCCTCGAGGTGTCCGGTTCTGAAAGCAGGGAAGGGTCAGGAGCTTCGAGGAGATCAGGCGAGGGGAGCGGGGCCCTTCCTGAGGTCCTGTGCTTGGCGTTCCTTACAGCCCCCTCTCTCGGCCTTGCTTCTGCTTGTGCAAACCTCCTCCCTGACTCTGTCACGGTGTTAGACTCTTTCCCTAGAGGTAGCTCTCCTCTCCACAGCTTGCAGCCCTGCCCGTCTTCGTGTCCTCTGCAGAGCCTGACCCCGTCACAGCAAGCAGGGACTTCCGTCTACACTCCCCAAGGTCGCACGGTTGGTTTATGACCCAATGATATCTAGCTGAACCTCAGGGCCTTAAAGTCTGTGTGGGACTATGTCTTTCAAAACAGTTACTGTGAATGATTATGAAATTATTACTTCTGAAGAGTCATAAAAACAACGGCAATGGATACTGGTTTTTACAGTCATTCCAGCCGGACTTTCAGAGATTAATACAAAATAAGTGCAGGCTTGTTTCCTTATCACATGGTATTTTTTCCAATCAGGAAATTTTGTGGGCTGATGTGAATTATAGGGGTAACATTTTTTTTAAAGATTTTATTAATTTATTTGACAGAGAGAGACACAGCGAGAGAGGGGATACAAGCAGAGGGAGTGGGAGAGGGAGAAGCAGGCTTCCTGCCGACGAGGGAGCCCGACGGGGTTCGATCCCAGGACCCTGGGATCCTGACCTAAACTGAACAGAGAAGCTTAACAACTGAGCCACCCAGGCACCCCTATGGGGTAACATTTCTTAAGACTTTTTGACACGCAGTTTTAGGTTTCTAATAAAATGGAGAGGAACGTCTTATTTCCTATCACTCCTGCGCCCACACACGCGCAGCCTCCCCCCTCACCACCGGCACTTCCTGGAGTGGGACGTGCGTGATGGACGGACCCCTCGTCATCTCCCAGAGTCCCCGGTTTACCTCAGGATTCATTCTGCGCTTGCACGTCCCGTGCATTTGGACAAACCTGTGATGGCCTGTATCCGTCGTGGGGGTGCCGTGCAGAGGGTTCCCAGGGCCCAAAACACCCTCTGGGCTGTCTCCTCATCCCTCTCCTGTCTTCCCTGGCCAGCGCTCATCTTTGTCCTGTCTCCCCAGTTTCGCCTTGTTCGAAATGTCCTGGAGTTGGAGTCCTGCAGCGTGCAGCTGCAACAGACTGCCTTCCTTTTCTGAGGACCCTGCAGGAAGGTGCCATCGTGCCTTCTCGTGCTTTGAGAGTTCATTTCTCTTCAGTGCTAAAAGCACTTGGAGCAAAAAATTTTATGTTACTACTTACAGAATGAAAATTTGTTTGGGGTTTTTTTTTAACGTGACAATTTTTTGCTCTCCTTCCCGGAGTGCTGGGTGGCGTCTCTGCCGTCGACAGTAGGTCCTGCACAATATCTCTGAAAATAATGACTCCTAAATGGTATCATAGAGTGAATTTTATGTACCAGATTCTCTGCCAAGTGTAGGACCTAAATTATCCACTGAATCCCACCACAACCCTTAGTTAGGTACTATTATTCCTATTTATAAATAAGGAAGCTGGAGCTAAACCAAGGCTATAAGCTAGTAAATGCTCGATGCAAATCCAGGCTCTCTCATCCCAGATCCTGTGCACTTTGGACCCCATGCCAGCTGTGATCACGGATGGTTTTAACATTGTAATGTTGGCGTTCTAGAGAGCAGGGTGCGGCGGAAGATCTGTGAGGATCCCACGTGGTGGTCTAGACCACTTTCAGAACCTTCTTGAGAGTTGCTGTCAGGATTGAACAAGGATCACTCCAGAAAACACTCTTATAAATTCATTTGAGGTTTTAAGCAAGTATGTTTCTACCCGAGATGCAAAATCGACTCCCGTCCGTTCGGTCCACTGCTTCGAGTGTTCATTAAAGTTACCTCTTCTCTTGACAACTGTCGGCTGTGTTCTCCGGTAACCCGTCCTCCACCTCCTCTCTGGGTTTGTTCTCCTGTCGTGTGGGCTGATCTTTGTCTCTTCTTACCTGTCTTTATCTTTGTCCCGTGGAACCTTCCCTTCCGTGCCCTCAGTCCCGTCTGGTCTCTGGGCACCTGCCGGGCACTCCTGCCCCTCAGCCCCACCTGTTCTGTAATTTCCTTTTGCTTCCTACCCCCACACCGTAGCACAGAGGCCGGGGCAGGGCGCCGGGGGGGGGGCGGGGGGGGGCGTGGACCTGGCTGTGGTTAAATGCTTTGCATTCGTACATCTGGTAGACGACATTGCCTGTGAAATCTGTTTTCTTTCTGGAAGATGTTGAAGGGGTAGCTGTAACAATGCCCACCTAGGAGGGGTCAGGGTTGGGGGGGGTGGCAAGGGCTGCAGGTCCACTTTGGTGGAAAGTTGCTGCTTAAAGATGCTGGATTAGAGAAGATGGCCGAGGGACGGCAGAGGGGGGAAGGGAGGCGGTGAGGGAAGGAGGCAACCGCAGGGAGAGGAACAGGTAACGAAGACTGGAGAAGCAGCCAAAGGAGAGTGGAAACGAGACACGAAGGACAGACCGTGGCCTAGCCTTTGTGTGTGACGGGGTCCGAAAGGAATCTCGTCTCTGCGTGCTGGTGGGATACTTGTCCCTTGCCTTCCGCAGGATTCCTCGTCCCTGCAGATAGGCAGGTGATGTGGGTGGTTTGCCTGAAACTGCCTTTGGAGCCTCTTTGGGGAGGGGGTCACGATGGGCATCGTCCAGGAAGACAAGGGAGCCCTGGGACAGAGGGGGCGGATGTGCTGGGGGTTTTCCCACTAGGGACGAGCGGGTACCGCCAGCACCTGCATGCCCCCAGCAGACACGCAGCGAAGCCGGCCCTGCTCGTCCTGCCCCGCAGCCTGGGGGGGTCCGGGAGCCAGGCACCCCCTGCCCCTCCTCAGGGTGGAGCCCAGCCGACCGAAGGGCAGGTGGCTTCCAGCTGGATCTCTTCCGACATTCAGGCAGCACCTGCCAGCGCCAAGAACCTGGGGGCTGCCTTAGCAGGCGTGCCGTTCCTCTATCCTCATTGGGCCAGTCAAGGTCGTCCAGTCAAGGTCGTCTCTGTTCTGCAAAGTAGGTTTTATCCTGTTGACCCTGGAAACAAGCTCGCTGGCGGGGAGAAACACAATAGCAATATTTACTGGACACATCGTGGCCTGATGTTTCTGTTTTAGAGCTGGGACTTGGAAATTTGACTTGAGCTGCCGCTTTTTGTTCTTCTTGACCTGTAACCTGTGCTTTGCCGTTGCTTAGAGGAGAGGCCCAAAACCCAGAGGAAGGAGGGGCGGGCTGTGTATAGGCACACGTTGGGGTGTGTGTGGCCCATGATTCCTGGGAGTCCTGCCTCCCCTGCTCCTCCCCTGCCCCTTTCCCTGCTCCCCTCGGGTCCCCCTTCTTCCATTCTTGGCTGGTGAGTTCAGGTAACATCCAACCGTTGTCAGCCTGCGTTTCCTCGTCTGTAAATGGGGCTGGGAAGCCCTGCCGGGCAGCCCTGGTCCGGGGTCTGAGGGGATCTGAGGGCAGAGCAGGGCTGGGAATGACCGGGACATCTGTCCCGACGCTGTTCTCCTCGGTGTGCTGTCCGCTCCCTTTGTTCCTCTCCCTCCCCGCTCCCCTCTCCCCCCTCACCCCGTTGTCTTAGTTTTAGGCAAGTGTCTGACTTCCCTACCATAAAACTCACGCATTCTGAATGTGCATCTCAGGAACTTAGTCAACTCAGACGTCTGCGTCCGTCACCACAGTCTACTTTTTTGGACCATGTCCATCACCCCTAGAAGATCCTTGGTACCCTCTGTACCTCCCTGTTCCCACCTCAGCCTCAGGCAACCTCGAATCTTCTGTCTCCAACCGACTGGCCTCTTCTGGGCGTTTCCGACCAGTGGGCGTCCTGCCCGCTCTGGCCTTCTGGGTCTCGCTTCATTCACTCAGTGATACCTTGTGAAGGTTCATCCGCACCATCGTCTTGTCTCGGCACTGCATTCCTTGTCTTGCCCGGTGCTGGTCCGGCGTGTGACCGGGCGACACTTGCGTGTGTTCCCCTGCTGGGCGTGCTGCTGGTTTCCCGCGCTCCCGTGCAGGCGGACCCCCCATTCCAGGCGCTCGAGGGCGGCGGCCCGGCTCTGGGGCCTGGGGGATGGGTCACTGAAGTCCATGCACTGGCCATTCCATCCCTTGTAAGCAGGGGCGGGGGGTTTTCTCCTAATATATCAGGACTGTTAGAAAATCTAATAAGCCAAAAATCTGAAAAATGTGTCTCATGTCGTTTCTCGCTGACCTCAGGAAGGAACTCTAAATTCTTGTCATGTGGAGAAAAATCCCCAGCTTCATCAAACTGACAACTAAATGGAGAGCGGCTTCAGGAGGCGTATTCTCTATGTAGCTTTTTCTGAAAACGTGTGGTGTGCACATGTCTCGTCCTGCCCTCGTGAGAGCGCGGAATGTGTGATGGACTGAGCGATGGAAGCGGGTTGCGATGGAGACAGGCTTCCGGGGTCAGTGTGACGGGGGCCTGTGGCCCGGCACAGAGCTCTCTGCGCTGTGCGAGGCTCTCTTGTCTTCGTGCTGTGCGGCGGGTGCGAGGTGGTCACACGCTTGGCCCGGGCTGGGGGGCCGGTGCCTTGCATGGGGCTCAGCAGTTGGCCCTCGCAGGCCGCTGGGGGGAGGTCACTGTTGGTCGGTGGAAGGGCTGGAGCGGACCCGGCCCTTGCACCTCCTGAGAGAGCTGGGCGGGGAGTGAGGACAGGATTTCAGCCCCGAGCGGGCCTCGGGCGGGCCCCTCAGGAGCAGTGTGTCTTCCTGCCCTCTGCGGGTCTCAGCGGGAGCCTGGGGGAGACGCACCCCACGGCACAGAGCAAGTCTTCACTACTAGGAGTCGAAGCAGTTTGCACAAAAGCATCTAGAATGGCAAGCAGTGCCTCATGGTAGATCATGGTTTCTTCTCAAACTTGCAGTGTAACTATGAGCCCTCTGCGGCTAAACAAGCCGGCAGGAAACAAAAAGCTTAAGAGAACTTGAAGAGAGCCTCCCTTCGATACCCCTCCCCCCCCCGACTTAATTTGGAAGATATTTGCATACAGTGGTCAAAGAGGGCGGGCACTTTGTCCCGAACCAGCCTCTGCTTTGTCACGCAGGTGCCAGAGCGGTCCCCCACTAGGGCGCAATGATTAGCCTTCCAGGGAAGGAGATGGGAAACCCGACGACGGGGCCGGATGCTTTAAAGTCGTGGCATCCTTTTCGTGACTGAAATTTCACCAGGTGGCTCTTGCTGCTGATGGACGTCCTGGAGCAGTGTCCAGTTACGTCGAGTGTTATCGGTCCCCTCCGAACGGGAGTCCTGGGCCCCAGCAACCTCGGCGTGTGCTCTGTGTGTGTGCGCCAAGAGCCGTTGGGTTTCCATACCGACGGGGCAGCGTGGGGAGGAGGCGGATGGTCTCCATGGGCCACCTGTGCTCTGGGTGCGGCATATTCGAGTGATTGGTGGCCTGCTCTTGTCACCCACATGTCCTTACCCAGCCTAGAGGGAAACGTTTGTTCATATGGCTGGTCCTCAACTTGAAGAGCGGCTTGGCACCCCCAGCCCTCCAGAAAATAAGCGACGACGAGCTTTTGAAAACTGTAACTGAAATTCTGCTCAGCAGCCTTATGTGATTTTCTTTTTTAAGATTTACATACTTATTTGAGAGTGATCATGCACAGGAGAGGAAGAGAGAGTCTCAAGCAGACTCAGTGCCGAGCATGGAGCCCAACGTGGGGCTGGATCTCAGGATCCTGAGATGACGACCTGAGCCGAAAGCCCACAAGACTCGGGTGCTCAGCCGCCTGCACTGCCCAGGTGCGCTCTCCCCCATGCGATTCTCAACTGCTTAGGACCGAGCCCTGAGGCCTTACACAGTCATTTGAGATGGATTCTTTTTTCTTTTTTTTTTGAGCCTTTAAGGAATAGAGTTTAGTTGAACGGTTCAGTGGAGGTTTTGTATGCATCTATGAAACTCACCGTGATCAAGGGAGGGACACGAGCCATCATCCCGCAAGTGTCCTCCTCCTGCTTTGTCGTGTCTCCTTCCAGCCCCCCGACCTGCTGTCACCGTGGGTCTGTGTGCATGGTCTGGAATCCCCTAGGAATGGAGTCCTGGGGGGCCGGGGAGCAGTGCTGAGCGTGTCTGGCTGGCATCTCCCGCTCAGAACGAGTGACGTGTTGTCGAATACGCCCATCGCCCCTCTGTTCTGCCGCGTAGTGTTAACGTTGGCAGGCCATGTGTTAGATGCTGGCGGGCTTCTTTTTCTTACTATCGGAGGCTCATTTTCAGGAAATCACTGAAAGGAGAGCCCACAGGAGAAGAGATCCCTTTCCCTTGTCTGCAAATGTACCTCTCCAGGCTGATGCGGGGGCGGGGAGGGGGAGGGGCTCGTGCCTTTTCTGACTCCCCGTATTTACATCAGATGCCGCGGAGCTCCAACTTCAACCTTCACTGGACTTGCCCAGTTGAGATAAGACCTGTTTTCTACCAGATTTGACGTCCTTGGAGGCCTCGGTTTTATCACCACCAGGAGGACAGGGGAAGGTGGCAGGTGATGACGGGATGCGATGTCAGTTTGGAAAGAGAACTCCGCCCTCCACGAAGCCTTGCACATCTTAATTTCCACATATCATTCTAAAGCCCCCTTGCTATGTAATCTTTTAAAAATTGAAAGGATATATATTACTTTTATACTGAAAATCTTCTTTCTGTAAAATCTGTAAATTCTGTAAAATGATCTTTTCTACAGAAAATATTATGCATTGAACTCCCATGTAGCATTGGTTTCTATCCTACATTCTTGTGCATAGATTAGATCACAAAAAGTTTCATTTAACCTCAGGGTTAAAATCTGTTGCCGCTGTTTCCATTCTTGCTAACTGAAAACAGATTCAGAGTTCTATGAAATTATCCAAACTGTGAATATCCTACAGCAATTCAAGCTGCTATTTGGGGAGTTTATAGGAAGACAAATGCTTATAATTTAATGCTTTGTAATTTAAAGTTGCATATACAACATAGAGAAAAAAATTGAACACATCAAGATGTTAAATTTTTTTAGTTAGGGAATGTGGGTAAGTGTTTTCCCCTCCCACCCCCCCCACACGCTTCTTTGTACTTGTATATAATGTAAAACTCTTTTGTACTGAAGAGTTATTTTTTAAAAAGAAAATGAATGTTGTATAAAACTTTGCAGAACTTGGCTTTTCCAACTAGGGCTCTTTGAAGATTTAAAGATTTATTGCTTTTAGAAATTCTTTATAGCCTCCATCGCGGTGAATGTGATAAAATAGTACATGTGCAAGGACTTGTATGAGGCATAAAATAGTGTCTAAGTTATCGCACTGCCTTCTGATGTGACTCCTGCCTTGTCCCTCTGACTTCTGTGAGGAGCAGTGAAAGCCCCGTGGGGTTTTCGAGTTGGGCTGTCTTGAATCCCCAGGAAGAGCAAGAGGGGAGGGGACAGGAGAGGATATCCCGGAGGTGATGGCAGAAGAACAGCAGTGTGTCGTTTTGGTCGCGGTGTGCTGGACGGGAGAGGCTGGCTGCATCTGTCCTCACCCCGACGACTCCGGTCCCTATTCCCTGCCTCCTGTCCTGGGCGGCCGCGAGAGTTGAGTCTGCGTTGTTGGACTCTTTCTTCCCAGTGTTGCTGGGCACTCTCCAGCAATCCTTCACAAGGCGTCGTGTGCAAACATGATCCGTTTTCACTACCAGGCCACAGAATGCGATCTTGATGTTCAAATGTTCTGATGCCGGGTGGGGCGTGGGGGTGTGTGTCCTCGGGCTTCCGTAACCCGGCAGCATGAGCATTCTGTGTTGTAAATTTCTCTTATTTATGACTTCCTGACATTTCTTTCAGTTCCTCTTAAAGTTATGTAAACTTGGGGAATTTGGACCATTTCCCTTTTAACCTATTCTACTTAGTGATACATTTTTTATATAAAGAAATTTCTGAGGGTCCATGTGGGACTGGGAGGGATTTCTCTGAAATATTCTTTTTTTATTTTTAAAGATTTTATTTATTTATTTGACAGAGAGAGAGAGATCACAAGTAGGCAGAGAGGCAGGCAGAGAGAGAGGGGGAAGCAGGCTCCCCGCTGAGCAGAGAGCCCGATGCGGGGCTCGATCCCAGGACCCTGAGATCATGACCTTAGCCGAAGGCAGAGGCTTAACCCACTGAGCTACCTAGGCGCCCCTCTCTGAAATATTCTTATTTTTCCTTTGAACCACGTTAGGCACATGGCCTGTCCTAAGGTCCTTGTGAGAGAATTCACAAGGCCCTGTGCATAGTGGCTGGAGGACTTTGAACCCTAAGTCCTAAACTTGGTGGGCTCTTTAGAGTGAATCAGAAGAAAGACCCCTCCCCACCTGCTCTCCCTGAGTCTAAAGCGAGTGCCTGATCTGAAGGCCAGATGCCTCTGGCTCAGGGTTTTCTGAGGGGTCTCCTCCATTTTCCCCTCGCACGCAGGAAGGCAGGGGGAGCTGACACGTCTCAGTCCTGCCCTTTGGTTACGCGAGCCTGCCTTGCCTCTCTTTTCCTACCCCTTCCCTGCTCCCTATCCTAGGGGTGGAGGGGGCTTTTCTTGGGACGGAGGGAGAGAAACCTCGAGATCTGTCTTCAGTGCTTCTGCGGCCTTTTCTGGCCCTGTCCTGCCTGTCAGCGATGCAGGGTGCCCTCCATCTGCCTGGTGGGGGCCCATAACCCCGTGTGCCCTGAAGAACACCTGTGGCCTCTTGGCCCCCCCTTGTCAGGAACACAGGAGCTCCTGGGGTCTCCAGACAGGAGAGGAGGGCTGGTTGCTCATGGCCTGGGCACACACACCACACTGCTGCTGCCTTTCATAAAAGTTGTATTTGGGGAAGAGTTTGTGATGTACAGGGACGTTTCTCGGCTGGCCCAGAGCATTCCCGGGTACCGGACACCTGGCTTCCCTGTGCTCAGCGTTTTACGTTAGCACAGTAAATTCCCCCCGTCCAGGAGCCCGTATTGGTGATGATCAGTCAGCTCGGGCTCTGTTCAGAGCTCCTCAGTTTCCCCCGATGTCCTTTCTGATGCGAGATTTCCTCCAAGGCGCCGCATGCCGTCCTGTCCTCTTCTTGCCTTGGGCTCCCCTTGACAGTGACCTTCTCAGACTGCCCGTGTGGGGCAGGGCTGGTTGGCTGTCGTCGAGACTGCTTTGCTTGCTGGGACTTGTCTGGGATTTCTGTCACGGTGAGCCCGAGGTTTTCGCTTTCTGGGAGGAAGACCACAGACGTAAAGCACCATTTTTATTACATGTGATGTATTTTAGTTGGATTTTTCCAGGTTTTCTTAATCCTAGAAATTAAGATTTCTCTCACAGTCTCCTTGCTTTGGAAATTTTGACACTTTCAGGGGAGGAAGATCAATGCATTTCCTTCTGAAGCTTTCTGGCAAAGAAACTTTTCTTACTGGAATTGTCCAGGTGGGGTGGTGGTATGGGCTGAATTTTGCCCCCCAGAATTCATATATTGAAACCCTAATCCCCAGTCCCTCAAAATGTGAGGGAGATAGGGCCTTGAAAGAGGCAGCAAGATTAAATGAGGCTCTAGCCCAGCCTGACCGCTATCCTCCTGGGGAGAGGGAGACAAACCAGGGGTTCTTGCAGGCATGGAGGAAAGGCCGTGGGAGGACACGGCCAAACAGTGGCTGTCTTCAAGCCACGAGAGCGGCTTCGGGAGAAAGCGGTCTTGCCGAGCCCTCGATCTTGCACATCCAGCCTCCAGAACTGTGCGGAAATAAATTCCTGTTGTTTAAGCCACCCCATGCGTAGAGTTTGTTACGGCAGCCCCGGCTGCCTACGGTCGGGGGGTGCGGGCTGGGAATCCGTGATCAGTGCTGCCGTGCTGTCGCGTGTCCGTGTTTGTGTTCTTCGTCCTGTCCATCCTGTACACCGAAATACCTCAGGCTGCCAAAGAGTGTTGGGGGTCGCGTGAGGAGGTATGCTGCCGGGGGCCTCTTACTCCCAGGTCGGCAGAGTGGCCTCGTCGGGGCGGATCTTGTCTGTCGGGCCCACAGAGGACGCCCCTCTGTAGCGCGGGAGTCGGCTCCCGATCTCAGAGAGCGGCTGTGCCGTTCAGGTTTGGCGGGTCCCGTGGCCCCGTGGCCGCCGTGGCAGCGGGTCGATGGCGCTGTTGGCCGCCCCTCGCGCGGCTGCGGAAGTACGTAGGGCCTTGCCTCTTCTTGTGCTTTGTGGTTATTTCTGCTTTCCTTTCAACGCTTTTTTCCGGGTGAGTCCCTGTCCGAGTAACAGTCTCTCGTGTTCGTCTGGCAAGTGGTTCCCGGGCGCCTGGCATCTGCCAGGCTGCTTACCGAGGGCTCGGTGGCTCTCGGCGGTTTCAGAGATCTGGAGCAACCCGCCAGTCCTGACTGAGGAGCAGGCCTGAGCCACCATACTGGGTCCCGGTTCTCCAGAGCGTGTCCCCCCGTCCTGCTTTTGAAACTGCAGGGGACTCCGTTCAAGCTCGCATCCCCTCCTCCCAGATGTTTTTTCTCTTGAAAACAAAGGCTTGTATTGTCTCTAGTTGTCGGGAAGGATGAGGGGGTGGAAGCTTCCAGAGTTGAAAGGGCTCACAGCCCAGGAGCTGAACTTTGTCTGGATGCCAGCCCTTCCTGGCTCCCGGTCGCCCTTCTTTCTATGCTTCTCTGCCCCTCCTGAGTCTCGGTCTCCCCTCTGTGCCGCAGACTCACTGCCTCGGCGCTTGAACATCATGCTTGGCAGCTGCAGTCCGGCCTCAGGGAAGGGGGCTGACGAGGACCTGTGCCTGGACATGCTGTCTGGACCCTGTGCCTTACCCAGTTGCCACAGGATGCCTTGGGGTACGGCCTTGTGCTCCCCACGGTCCCTGCACTCCGTTGGCTCCGTATGTGTTTTCCCTCTCAGTGACCTAACCTCTGGTTCTACGCTAGCCCCTTCCCACCCCCCCTCCCTTGCAGCCGCACCGTCGCAGATAGTCCCCCGCTCTGTCCCCTGTTCTCCCGCCTTCCTGGCCGTCTAGACGATTAAAGTAGCCCCCTCACTCCTCTGAGCTTTCTCGCTCCTCCAGGTGCTGGAAACACATCTGTGAGCCCAGCTCTGGTCATGCAGGTTCCCTGCTCTAAGTACTGTAATGACTTCTTCGTGGGCTGCTGCCTTTGAAAAGAATCCTGGGAAAGCGACTAAGCACTCCCCCCCCACCCCGAGCGCTCACACCCCCCCCACCATGGACTGGGTACCCGCACCGCCCCTCCTCTGCAGCCTGGGCACCCACCGAGAGAGCCTCCACCTTCTTTTCTTCCCTTCCGTGGCCCGCCTGCCGCCCAAGCCTTTCACACCTCACCCTGTCTTAAAATCCACCCCCTAAACGCATGCTGCCCCTAGAGCTTTCTGTATTGCTGCCCAGCTGAAAAGGCCTGTCCCTGTGATTCCCCGCGGAGCCTTGTTTTGTGACTTTGTATGGCCCGATCCTTTGTTTCCGTGAGCAGGTGAATCTGTGGGGGGCCCTGGCTGCCCACATGGTGTCTCTTCCCTCCCGACATACCCACCTAGTGGCCGCCCTTCCCGGGACCCTGTCCAGCTTCGGGGAGGCCAGACTGGTCGGGGGGGGGTCCCCATTTGTTTTTCCCGTGCGTTGGTGGTGCTTACTGTTTTAGCAGCAGGGATGTGTTTCCGCTCTGGCCAGTGGAGTGGGTGCGGAGCTCTGGAGGGGCTTTAGGGAAGAGACGCTCCGTTTCATGCTGGCTTAAACCCCCAAGGGAGGGTGAGCCTCGAGCACCCCTGGGCGGAGGGCGGGCTGACCTGGGACCTGAACACAGTCTACCAGCTGTGTTCAGGAGTGGGGGCCTCACTTTCTCATTTTCAGGGTTCATCCAGGAGATTAGATAACCTTATAAGAATTGGATGGCTATTGAGCCCTTGAAGCTCTTCTGTGGTTAACTGTATACGAATTTTCTAGCACATTTTATTTAGTGCCTTCCATCGCAAAAGACAGTATATGATGTGGGTGTCTATCTCTTAAAGACTCACTGATGTTTTCAAGTTACTCTCGGGGAAACAGTAATGTGAGCTGAATTTGGGCCTCACCTTAATGCCTCGCCATAAGCTGGAAATTGCGTTTTTAAAAAGATTTTATTTATTTATTTAATAACAAAAAATTTTAGTATTAATTTATTTTGGTATTAATTAATCAACCTTTAATTTATACTAATATTAATATAAATTAAAGCTTTATAGTAATTAATATTAATATAAATCAATGGTTTATATTAATTAATTAATTATTAGGGAGACCACGAGAGAGGTAATACAAGCACAGGGGAGCTGGAGAGGGAGAACAAGACTCTCCCCTGAGCAGGGAGCCGGATGCGGGGCTCAATCCCAGGACTCTGGGATCATGACCTGAGCTGAAGGCAGATGCTTAATGACCGAGCCCCCCAGGCGCCCCTGGAAATTGCATGTGCAAACCAGGAGCCCTACCATGTTCAGCTGACCGTTTCTCCGGGCCTCTGGAAGGCGGTGTCGTGGTGCTGGGGGTCTGGCTTTGTCCCGCGCCTGCCTGCCCGCAGCCCTCCCTGTGAGCATTGTGCTGTGGCGGTCCCCCCGTTAGTCCCCCTGGGCATACTGTCTCAGGTCCCACCACGGCCACAACTGGAGGCCACATCCTGGTCTCCTGATGCTTCTGCCGAGATGCCTTGTGTCTGTCACCATAGCCTTGACTCTGGGGGCCCTAGGCCTCTCACCAGGGAAGGAGCCGGGCTGTCACTGGATACAGTTCTCCGCCTGTAGCTCCCAGATGCCCGTGTTACGATGTCCGTGGCACATGGAGGTGCTGCTCCGCACCCCAAGAAGGAGCTGGTTCCCCCTAGAAAGGAACTTCGGGGATGGGCTGCTGCGTATTCTATGAACGTTGCTGCCGTTATGATTTGTTTGAAATGGCGGGTACCCTTTACTTGTTAATACACACATTTTGATAATGAAGCATAACTTGCATTCAGAAAAGTGACCAAATGGCTAGGACAGCTGGACGAGTTTTCATGGAGCAAACGCAGGTGTGTGATTCATTATCCACACCAAGAAACAGAACATTCCTGGGACGCCTGTGTGGCTCAGTCGGTTGAGCGTCTGACTTCAGCTCAGGTGGTGGCCTCGGAGTCCTGGGATCGCGTCCTGCATCAGGGTCTGCGTCGGCAGCGAGTCTGCTTCTCCCTCTGCCCCTCCCCTCAACCTCCTGCTTGTGCGCTCTCGCTGTCTCTCAAATAAATAAAATCTTTGGGGAAAAAAGATTGACTTATTAAAAAAAAGAAAAGGAAAGAAAGAAATAGAACATTCCTGTCTACATGTACTAGGCCCCGGAGCACCATTAGTCCTCGCCACTACAAATACTATATCTTAAATTTTCGCACCGTAGCTTACTTTGGTCTCTATTTGACGTTCGTATACATGGACTGTATATATTTATTTGGGTCTGGCTTTTTCACTCTTCTGTATAGCAGATGCATGCGTGTTCTTGCTTGGAGCTATAGGAGGTCATTTGGTTTGTCTGCTGAACCACGGGGGCGGGTGTGTGTGTGTGTGTGTGTGTGTGTGTGTTTCAGGGTACTTTTGAAAATTCTCCGTGGCTTTGACCTCCTTGTGGCCCCTTTTCATCCTTCCCCAGAGATCAGCCATCTTGAACACAGATTTGAGATCTGTTGCCTCAGAGCTCATTCTGGCTGCTCTGTGGTTGGGGTCTGCCTTTCAGAAAATTCCCTGTTTTCCCACAGACGCTTTGTAACCAGTTTCCACAGAGCTTTGAGATTCATGCTAGCTGCTTCTGGGTTTCATTTCCTTTCGTGGAATTTTATCCATGGAATCTGGATTCCAAGACACATCAACTTCCCACTTTTTTTTCTTTTTTTAAGTTTTTATTTGTTTATCTGACAGAGAGAGAGAGATCACAAGTAGGCAGAGAGGCAGGCAGAGAGAGAGGGGGAAGCAGGCTCCCCGCTAAGCAGAGAGCCCGATGCGGGGCTCGATCCCAGGACCCTGAGATCATGACCCAAGCCGAAGGCAAAGGCTTTAACCCACTGAGCTACCCAGGCGCCCCCAACTTCCCACTTTTAAGAGAGTAACCCAGCTGCTAGACTATCACCTTTGATCTGTTGGATCTGTCTTGTGGGTTCGTTAAAGCCATTAACTGGTCTCACTGCTCTGTGCTTCAGCTGGCTTCAGCTCAGTATCCACGACGCCAGACACATCTCCCCGCAGAGTAAGCCTGGCGCACCGCGATGATAGCCATCAAACCCGAGGGCGAGGAATTGGGGCCTCCGCCGGCTGGGGCTGCATTCTGAAGCATAAGATAAAGTGCTCAGGGAGCGATGGTCATTTTAGGGACGTTCAGGGCATGTCCTGGTCTCCGAATGAGATGCTGTCACAAAGGCTCCTGCAGTGAGTGACCACAGTGTGTTGGAATGCAGCGCGCTCCAAAGGAAAGTAGGACTGGTAGATTGATCTTGTCCTAACAGCGCGTGAATCCAGATATGACTGCTAAATACCAACGTACCCAGGTACTCGCAGGTGAGCACAAGAGGCGCGATAGTGAGCGGGCGTGCAGCCACGCTGGCGTTTGATGAAGGGTGGAAGAGAGGGGCTAGCAGAGTAACTAGGGGGCATCTAGAGAGAACCTGTGACCAGCATCTAGCGCTATCAGCTGTGCTGTTCCTAAGAAGTCCGTGGGGTGAGCTTCGGCCACTCCGGATGTGTGAATGCTGCTTGGGATTTGATTCATTCCATATCCTTGTCCGCAGCCAGCGTTCTGATGTCCTGCCAATACGCTTGGGACACTTTCTGTGCACAGCACTCCCCAGTCTCATTGGGTCGCTGCTGATTCTTTCTGAGGATTTCTCCCCATTGAGTTAATCATGTCCCAATGGAATTAACTTTTAAAAATGGTTTTTCTTTACTCCTTGACGCCCGTGGCTGCATTTCTCCTTACTCGTGATGTAGGGGAGGGGCGGGAGACGGAATCTCTCCCGGATGTGAGGCGCTGATGTGACCAGGGAGTTAATACCCCCCACGCCTCGGAGCGCAGGTAAGGATCCCAGGGGGACCCTGTGCTGTAGATGACACATCCACACGCGTGAAGTTACCAGTTCATTGCCGGGTCACGGGGGACCCCAAATGTGTGTGTTCTTCATGGCTGTTGGCATGGTAGTGAAGTTGCCACGGATCTACTGAGAGGTAAGTTCTAGCAGATAAAAATCTTTTGCTACAGGGTTATCAGGAGAGGAAAGAGAGGGAGACTATAGGATATGTTTTCTGTTTCACCACTAATTGGATGCATGACCGTGAATGAGTTACTTCATATCTCTGAGCTGAATAAACTGTCCTTTGGCCAACTTTTTAGCCTCATGAATCTGTTTTATCTCCAAGATAGAGGTGTTCCTAGGTACATTTCCAATGTGGGAAGGTTTCATAGTGCATGCCAGGAGCCCAGCCCAGTGTCACCGAGTGAGCCGTTCAGTGAAGGGTCTTGTGTTGTTATTCCTGGAACACACAGATTCTGTTCCATTCATCTACCTTGATCACCTAAAGGGCCAGAGCAAAAGACCATCCACTTAGACAGGACCATCCTCAGGGCAAGACGTTTACCCAATAGTACAGCTAATGGTGCATCCAGACTCGGCCATCTGTCCGTCTGTGTGTGTGTGTGTGTGTGTGTAATACGGAGCACGGGGTCACCACAGAAGGGCAGCCTTCTGTCCTTGCCCCCATAAGCATGGCTCATCTGCAGCTCTAAGCCATCCTGGGGTGGCTTTTTTGGCAGCCGGTACAAGAATGCTGCAGGCTTCGGACATGTGAGGGCCCAGGAAGCAGGGCACTTCCTCTGTACTTCCGCATGCACGCCACAGGAGAGACTGGACGTGCCCCCGGCAGGAGTGGCCCCGATGGAGGCCGCTACTCACTGGCTCTCCTTCGTCTTGTTGACCTTGTTCCCTCTGTGACACGCAGTTAGGCGTCCGACTCTTGATTTCGGCTCAGGTCCTGATCTCACGGTTGTGAAATCGAGCCTCTTGTAGAGCTCACGCTTGTGCAGAGTCTGCTTGAGACTCTCTTTTCTCTTCCGTTGGCGCCTCCCCCCCCCCCCCCGTGCTCCTGCTTGTGTGCACTTTCCCTCCCCCTCCCTCTCGAATAAATCTTTTTTTAGAAGATTTTATTTATTTATTTGAGACAGAGTGAGAGCTCGAGCAGGCAGAGCGGCAGGCAGAGGGAGAAGCAGGCTCCCCGCTGAGCAGGGAGCCCAACATGGGGCTTGATCCCAGCATCCCGGGATCATGACCTGAGCCCAAGGCAGACGCTTAACTGACTGAGCCACCCAGGTGCCCCCAAATAAATAAATCTTTAAAAAAAAAGTTTTTTTCGAAACATTGGTGAATGCTTCACACATGCATTACTCATTGGTTTTTGAATAAGGTGAGGGTAGGTGACACTCATGATACTAGTGTTGGGTTATTTTCACGCATTTTTTTTTTTTTTTTTTTGTCCAGACTGTGGGAGAAGTGAGGAAAGGTGGTAGAAGCAGTGGTTTATGGGATACCTCAAGCAGGCTGGGAAAAGTAGAGGATTGTGGGAGATGTGGGGCATGGTGGGAGAAGGAATGGTTTATGGGAGATGGGGGACATGGCGGCTGAAGGAATAGATTGTGGGAGAGGCAGGGGGTTGTGGGAAACGGAATGGACTGTGGGAGAAGTGAAGAATGCTGGGAGAAGAAATGGTTTATGGCAGAGGTGGGCATGGTGGCAGAAGAAATGGATTGTGGGTGATGTGGGGCATGGTGGGAGAAGCAATGGTTTATGGGAGATGTGAGGAATGGTGGGAGAAGGAATGGATTGTAGGAAAGGCAAGTGTTGAGTGATTTTCACGCCTTTTTTTTTTTTCTCTGTCCAGAAAGTATCTGAGTGCTTACCATTCGCTAGGCTCTGTACTAGGCAGTGTACTACATGAAGACTTCCGGGGAGAGGAGTTGGGTCTGATTTGGATTTATCACATGACAGTTTCATAATTGTCCTGAACTCCAGCAATAGGTCATCATTTCAGTTTTTTGATCATCTATTCACAAGTCTTTCTAGCAGTCAACCCAAAATAAGGCAGGACAAATTTTGTCACCTTCAAAGGCCTGTTCGTTTAGAAACTGCCCATTATGTACTCGAATGAGCATGTGGTTAAAAACCTCTTACTGAACGGGCACCTGGGTAGCTCAGTCAGTTAAGTGTCTGACTCTTGATCTCCGCTCAGGTATTGATTTCAGGATCCTGAGTTCAAGCTCTGCATTGGAGCCTACTTTAAAAATAAATAAATACATATGTGTGTGTATACATATATATATAATGTTACTAAAAAGATCTCTTATTGGGGCACCTGGGTGGCTCAGTGGGTTAAGGCCTCTGCCTTCGGCTCAGGTCGTGATCTCAGGGTCCTGGGATCGAGCCCCACATCGGGCTCTCTGCTCAGCCGGGAGCCTGCTTCCCCCTCTCTCTCTGCCTGCCTCTCTGCCTACTTGTGATCTCTCTCCTCTCTGTCAAATAAATAATAAATAAATAAATAAATAAATAAATAAATAAATAAAATCTTTATAAAAAAAAGATCTCTTATTAAGCTCCGAGGGACATCACATCTAAATCCCAGGGTTTGTGTTTCATTGAATTGCACATATTGACATCAGGGAAGTGTTATTGATACTAGTGTGTAGCTGTCAATTAAGTTGGAAAATATGCTTGTTTATTATAAACACTGAGTGCCTTTAATGCTGCTGAAACCTAACACGGTGTTTGGTTACAATGACAGAAGGGGGCTGCGCGCAGCGTGCTATAGATCACCCTCTGGGGTTCTTTCGATCTCTGTAACTTCTGGTTAATTTTTTCTGTGCCTGACTTGCTAACAGCCTCCTGCGTGTCTGTGACAATAAATGACGTTGATGGAACTTTGGTAGAGTCTTTTCGGAAATACTTTTTTTTTTTAAGATTTTATTTGAGGACGCCTGGGTGGCTCAGTTGGTTAAGCACATGCCTTCGGCTCAGGTCATGATCCTGGAGTCCCAGCATTGAGTCGCACATCAGGCTCCCAGCTCCGCGGGGAGTCTGCTTCTCCCTCTGACCTTCTCTCCTCTCATGCTCTCACTTTCTCTCTCTCTCTCTCAAATAAATAAAATCTTTATAAAAAAAAGATATTTTTTTTATAAAGATTTTATTTGAGAGAGAGAGTGAGCAAGGGAGAGAGAGAACACAAGTGGGGAGGGGGAGAGGGAAGGAGGAGATGCAGACTCCTGCTGAGCGGGGAGCCTGACACAGGGTTCAATCCCAGGACCCTGAAATCATGACCTGAGCCGAAGGCAGTTGCTTAACCGACTGAGCCACCCAGGCGTCCCTGGCAACTTTAAAAGTGGCTTCGGGTCATACGGTGAGTTAGTCCCCTGCTTCTTAGCTACAGAGAGTTCCCCATCTCCTCCAAAGCGTACAGCGGATGTCCATAACGTTGGGTTTCTTGGCTCACGTTCCCCTTTCCTCATGGCACCCCCATTTCCTTAGGAAAATCTCCCCATTGTTAGGTTTTGTCAGGAGGACCCCCTACTTGTCACCATGACTGTCTACGGGTCAAGGAAATCTCTTTGATTCCTGCTTCTGGTAGAAGCCTTGTAGCCTCATGAAGTCTTTGTCAGTCTCCCCCCCACCCCAAATTAAACACTTATTTAATGCAGTAACTGTAGATTCGTTGCCAATGTAAAAAGATAGAGGTTCCCCTGGTGGTAGCACCTTGCAAAACTCTAGTAATAGTATCTCACCCGGGATATTGATGTGGGTAGTCAGCACCTTTCCATCACCATGAGGATCCATGCCGGTTTCACTCCAACCCCATGCCACCCTTAAGCCCTAGCCACTGTTTCTATAACTGTATTTTAAGAATAGTACGTAAATGGAATCCTACAGTCTGTAACCTCAGGTTTGGCTATTTTTGCTGAGCTCAATTCTCTGGAGATTCGTCCAGGTTACTGGATCAAGAGTTCACCGCATCGCTGAATAGTAGTTCCGGCTGCTTTACATACGTAATACGTATTCATTCATCTACATAATAACCTGTTTGCCCACTGCATCCTGACCAGTAGGCGTCTGCCCTGAGGCCTTTGCTGACTTCCTGCTTTCCTCCCCTCCTCTTCGCTCTCTGGAACCTTCTGGGGCCGTTCTCAGTCCTGGGGTTTCTGTGATTCTCTAGATCCTTGTAACAGATGCCACTTTGCTATCGGGAACCGGAGTCTCTCTGTCGGAGCCCGAAATGATGGGGAGCGCAGGGATTACCTGGGCAGATCCGTGCCTCTTGTGCTCACCGGCCGTCCCGCAGGCTGGGCTCAGAGCCGGCCGCGCTGTGCCTGCCGCTCAGATGTTTGAGCTCCCCGCCCGGGCATGGGGACGAAATTTCCTGCAATGTGTCTGTGAAGACAGTGCTGTCATTCTGGTGTGCGTGTAGAAATGGGGACAGGCGCGGAATTTCGTTGTGCCCTGTCCACACTGCTGCTTTCACTCTTCGCTTGCACTGCAGTCTTTCAGCTTCCGCTCTGTCCTGCCTTTACAAGGATAAAAAGCTGAAAATCTTACTCTGTAGTAACTCTCTGTTGATCATTGACTGTTTAGCCTGGAGTTAGAGCTGAGGACGTTCCCCAGGTGACCAGAGTCTGTTCTGATCCCTTCAGCGTCTGGTTGTGAATTAACGGGCGTTCGCTGAATTAGAGGAGAAGCTTGTCACTGCTTCTTTCAAGAGCTGTGGCCCAGGAGGAAGGGCCTGCTGGGTAGCGGCAGTCTCTCGTGCAGACAGACATCCGTGGGAACGCAGGGCACGGCTGTCAGCTGGCTGGGCCATTCGGACCTTCGGGAGGTTAGTGTCCATGGAAAGGCTCTGCAGCGGTCTGCAGAACCCCGGCGTTAGCTCCCGACAACACATTCCACTAAAGATGACTGGTGGCAATATTCAGTTAATGGCACTGTTTTCCATACGCTGCGTGTTTTTTTTTTTTTTTTTTAAGATTTTATTTATGAGAGTGAGAGCATAAGCAGGGGGAGCGGGAGCAGGAGCAGACTCCCCACTGAGCAGGGAGTCCGATGAGGGACTCCATCCCAAGATCCTGGGATCATGACCGGGGCGCCCCAGGCGACCCCCCCCTCCCCCCCGCCCTATGCTCTGCTTTTAAGAAGGGACCCGCCCCCCCACCGTCCTCTCTGCCTTGGCAGTTCAGGTGGTACCAAACGTATTCCCTTCTGCTGCCCAGCCCCTGCCAGAATTGTCCTGTAAGGATCCGTCTCACTCCTTACTGGCTTTTCATGACATCTGGGCCTGAATTCTTATTACCAGCACCTTGAATTGCTGTTGGAGCTGGGTGTGTCAAAGGCCTACTTTCTGTTTCACCCGGTCTCCCCTGGGAACACACCTCACACCTCAGTAATGCACAAATCTTCACGGACTGCGGTTTTCAAGACTGTCGAATTAGACCCCACAATAAGAATGGTTGTAGAACTGGAGTTTCAGGACTGTAAAGCCGAAAGAAATAGTCAGGGTTGAATTGCTGATTTTGATGGGAAAGGAAACAAAGGCCCAGAAGAGAGCAGTGGTTTGTCCCAAGTGTGTGTGTGTCTCTCTCTGGGGAAAGCTGGACATTTGAGCTCTTTCTTTAGTCCCTGGCGCCCAGCCTGTGAGTTTTCAACAGTGGATGATGTATCCGCTTTACCCTGCACCCCTCCTGTCCCTCCTCCCCCCCACATACAATATAGAACAATCCAGAAAGCATCTTTAAAGCTTTGAGAATGTACCGCTTGGGCTTTGCAAATGATTTCCTTTAACAGAAAAAGAGAACTGGGGTGCCCGGGTGGCTCAGATGGTTGGGCGTCTGCCTTTGGCTTGGGTCGTGATCTCCAGGTCCCGGGATCGAGCTCCACGTCGGGCTCCCAGCTCAGCAGGAAGCCTGCTTCTTCCTCTTCCTCTGCCTTTTCTGCTGCTTGTGTGCTCTCTGTCTGTGTCTCAAATGGATAAATAAAACCTTTAAAAAAGGAGAGAGAAAAAACCTATTTTTTATGTGATTGTTTCCTTGGGTGCTCACAGACCTGGCACCGGCAGCTCATAAGGGAGCCCCCCAGCCTTTCCTTGGGTGGGTAGGGGGAGATCCTTTAGGCCACGGAGGGGGAGGGTGTACCCATCCTCCTGCCCGGTCTCCAGAAGGCAGGTGGCCAATAGGGGCGCTGCTGTGGAGTCTTTGGAAAGCCCTTGCTTGGAACATGGTCTTATTCTGGAACCTTTTAGTCGCTGTGCCAGAAGGTCTTGTGTCCATTTTCATCATAGCCTTGTCCTTGTGGCAAAATGAAGGTGCAGAAGTTTCCCAGGGCTGTCACAACCCACTACTGCAAACTGGCTGCTTCAGTGTATTGTCTCACAGTTCTGGAAGCTGGGTGGTAGAAAGCAAGTGTCAGCAAGGCTCTGGGGACGATCCTTCCTTGCTTTCTTCCAGTTTCTGGTGGTGGTCCTTGGCTTGCGGTTGCAGCACTCCGGTCTCTGTCTCTGTCTTCACGTGGTCTTCTCCCTGTGCGTCTGTGTCCACATTTCCCTCTCCGAAGGACGCCAGCCATTGCATTCAGGCCCACGCTCATCTAGTATGATCTCCTCGCTGGATTCCATCTGCAAAGACCCTCTTTCCAAATGAGCTCCCGTTCACAGGTTCTGGGAGTTGGGACTTTGCTATGTTTCTCTGGGAACAATTCAGACCACAAAAAAGAGTGATAACACTTATTCTTGAATGAGAATCTACATACAGAAAAGTGCTCACGTTATAAGCATGGGCATTGATGAATTCCCAGGTAGAAATCATACTTGTAACCCAGATGAAGGAATAGAAGAGACAGGTATCTTTTTTTTTTTTTTTAACCCCACATACTCTGTGCTATAAGGAAAGCCTCCATTGTCCCGCCCTGCCCCCTGTCCCCTCGCCCCCGGGCTCGTTAATTTGTTTTGTGCTTTTGAATCTTGTATGTTGCTGACACTTCAGGCCAGAGATACTGTATTAAAACACGTGACAATAGATGTTAGGAATTCACCTAATGCTTGAGTGGTAGGTGTATTTATATGTTTGTTTTTAATTAGGGAAACCCTCAGACTGAACAGGTTCACTTTTTGTCTCCAGTGGCTGCCTGAGAACTCTGTTGTAAGGAATAGGTATAAAACAAATAGTCTTAGTAGCACTAATCATATTTAAATTAGAGATCTGGGGGGAAGGGCCTTCATTACATTTCAGGTAGGGCCCATTCCATCCTAAAAGCATTCATTCCCACTGTAACCTCGCATTATTTGCCAGTTTGGAAGGATACCGAGTCCTACATCAGGCTGCTGTGCATTCCCAATTTGAGTCTCTGATCTCTCCGGGGAGAGAGTTCTCCTCGTGGAGCGGTGGGTGGGGCTGCAGCCCACCTCCAGACCCAGCCTGTGTCACAGCGTGAGCACCGAGGCCAGAGGAGGCCGAGCTGCCCGAGGCACCAGATGGGGGTGGCTGTTCTCTATTCTGACTTTCTCTCTGCGTACAGGGGCCCGCTCATTCCTCCGACTCCTAGTGACCTTCACGACTCCTCTCTCTCTGTGGTCCTTGGTGTGCTTTTCTAGAGAGCCGGGGTGGGGCAAACTTGCCTGGCCTTCCCCCCCGGTTGTTTCTTTTGTCTGTTTGTTTTTTAATTAATTAATTTGCTTATTTGTCAGAGAGAGAGAGAGAGCACAAGCATGGGGAGCAACAGACAGAGGGAGAAGCAGGTGCCCCGCTGAGCAGGGAGCCCGATACAGGACTCGATCCCAGGGCCCCGGGATCATGACCTGAGCTGAAAGCAGATGCTTAAAGACTGAGCCAGTCTTTAAGGTGTTCCCTGTTTTTAAGAGTGGAAATAGAAGCCGACAGATGAGCAGTTTGGGTTCTGCAGAAAACAAGCAGGGAAAGAGGTAAGAAATGAACTCTAAACATGGAGGCATGGCCATTTTCATTTTTTTTAATTTATTTTATTTAAAGATATTATTTTGAAGTAATCCCTATACACAATGTAGGGCTCGAACTCACAACCTCAAGATGAAGAGTCACACGCTCCACCGACTGAGTCAGCCAGGCCCCCCGGGATGGCTGTTCTTAAATTGGGTTCATACTATGGAAAGTTGGATTATATTAAATTGAGAAGAGTCAGAATAAATAGGAACACAGGATTCTGGTCTTACTATAAAATCCTCCTCAGTGATTTTGATGGGCACCAATAATTTTACCATATTTCTTGTCAAAACCATGTCAAAGATGTTGGACATGATACAGAGATGTTCAAGGACTCTTTTTTCTTTTTCTTTTTTTTTAAGTTTTTTTTAAGTAATCTCTACACCCATTGTGAGACTTGAACCCACAACCCTGAGATCAAGAGTCACATGCTTCACCGACTGAGTCAGCCAGGCGTCCCTCAAGGACCTCTCTTTAAATGAAGAGACGAAGAACATTGTTCGCTTTTTCTTTTGTCACTTCCATTTTAAATTTTGGCTTTTTAAAAATCTTGGTTATAAAATGTCTACTCTTTTGTAAAGAGAAAAAACAGCACTTTTTTCTTACGTTCTGAATGTCACATACAGTGAAGAGAACCTTTGCCGGTTGTGCTGGATATTTTAGCTGTATTTGAAATATGCTGCTGTTATCTACGCTGACTTTGTTTTCAAGGTCCTGGGCTTAGAATTTTTTTACAGTCTGTCATGGGAGATAGTTGCCTCCCTACTTTTTTGAATAGTGATGTAAAAATCCCAAGTAGTCCCACATCAGTTCTAACAACATAATGCATATTTTACATCTAATCTTGTCCTAAAAGGACTGGATAAAGCACGAAAGGCAAAATTAAGCCAGACTGCAGCTAGCTTTTAAGAAATAACTTTGCTGGGACACCTGGAGGGCTCAGTCGGTGAAGTGTCTCCCTTTGGCTCGGGTCGTGATCCCAGGGTGCTGGGATCGAGTCCCACATCAGGCTCCCTGCTCAGCGGGAAGCCTGCTTCTCCCTCTGACTGCTGCTCCCCTGCTTGTGTGTGCATTCTCTCTCTCTCTGACGAATAAATAATAAAAATAATTTTATTTTATTTATTTTTAAAGATTTTATTTATTTATTTGACAGAAAGGAGAGAGATCACAAGTAGGCAGAGAGAGAAGGGGAAGCAGGCTCCCCGCCGAGCAGAGAGCCCGATGCGGGGCTCGATCCCAGGACCCTGAGATCATGATCTGAGCCGAAGGCAGAGGCTTCAACCCACTGAGCCACCCAGGCACCCCAATAAAAATAATTTTAAAAAACGGCTTTGCTGAGCTTTGCCACGTTGTGTTAAACCACCGAGACCCAGGAAGAAATCGTGACTGCATCCACCCTCATCGTGCACAACCCCAGGGGTGTGGTGGGGTCCTTGACATCTCTGTGCCTTGCGTCTGCACAGCTTTGCCTATCATAAATTAAGCACATAAAATTAACTCCGTGTTTGCAGTTAACTGGTGAATAATTCCGTTTTTAAGGTGGAAAAAGTGGAGGTGGGCTACTGAGCCAGTTCTGATCTGGGAAAAGGTTGCATGCCCCCAAACCACAGCACAAAGCTTCGAATTTACCCTTCCTTGGCTGTGGGCTGTGGCTCTGCCCTGTTAGGGAAACGAAGTCCTTTTATTTTGACTTTTTTCTCTTAAGACCTAAGAATGTTTCCCTTTTGTCCCCCCAAAGCTGTGAATGAACTTGGGAGAAATAAACAACCTTAAGGATTGAAGTTTCAGCCTGTACAAGTTGGCTGTTGGAAAAAGTCAGCAAAGCGTTTCTGATTTTTTTGTGCAGTCTCATTACGATCAGAGTAGCTTAAATCTTCAGTGTTTTTCTTTTTCGTGACCGAGAAGGGTTCCAAGTTAGATAATCGTTTGGCTGTTTGGGTTTGATTTTGAGTTCAGTTCACTGTGGAGAAATAATATTACTGATGAGGTGAGGAATGTGTTTAGTGTCCTAGAAACCTGCTTTCGTGTAGTCCCATTGCATTTACACAATCAGATTTTAGACGTATCAAACGCTCTTCCGCTCTGGGGTTTTTTGTGTTGATTTGTTTTGTTTTTTTACAGTGGTTTATACCATTTTTCTTTGCCAGCAAGGGATACAAGCATTAGATGAAGAGAAATGTAATGACTCCTCATACGTGCTAGATTTTTTTTCTTTTTGGGGGCAGATGCAGTATGTCTAACTCTTAATAAGCAACACATTATAGGTTTTCTTAGCCTGTTTCTCAGACATAATAAATTATGCCCCTCAATACCTTGTTTGCTTTTGTAATTAAATATTTTTTCCTAAAAAAAATAAATTTTTTTAGAACTATTCTGTTTGTTGATTTTCAAGTTACAAGAAAGGCAAATGATGTGGATTTATGAAGATTCCAGGCTCGTTCTGAATTGTTCTGGTTCTTTAGGGCTTCGTCCCGGGCACTTGACGGGAGTGGGTAACCCGTGGCGTCTGCCGTCCCGCACACGGCGCCCCGGCCCCGGCTGTCCACCTCCTGGGCCCCGGCCGGACTTTCTGGGTCCTTCTCTGCTGCTTGCCCAGCAGCCGCAGCGTCCGGGGGCACGTGTGCGTGTTCTCGGGGGCGCCAGACGTCTGCGCCCTTGCCGCGGCCTCCCACTGACCGCTGCCCCCGACCCTTCTGTCAGGATGGCCACACAGCCAGCCCTCCCTGCCCGGCAGCATGGCTGTCCCCTCCCGGGCCAGTTCCGACTCTGGGGAGGGCTCCTGAAGGCGAACGATGGGGAAGGCCCTCCCCCGGAAGGACGCGGGCAGGCCTGCAGGACTTGGGCCGTGACAGAGGCTGACAGATGACGGGCGGGCGGGCACACCCGCCGAGTCCTGGGCAAAGGGATGAGGGTGCAGAGTTCCCTCGTGGCGCCACGGACTCGGACCTTCCCGACCGGAGCACTCCCGACCCCCCACCCCGCTTAGGTGGGCTCCGCGCAGCCTGCGCCTCTGACGTCTGTCTGGGTTTTTCGGGCTGCTGATACCACAGGCTGGGCCGTTTATAAACGAAGCATTACTCGACACGGTTCTGGAGGCCAGGAGTCGAAGATCAACGTGCGGAGAGAGCCCCTGGCTGCAGTGCAGACGGCGGTCTTTCCACGGCGTCCTCCCGGGGGGGACGGGCTGGGGGAGCTCTGTGGGGTCTTGGGTTAGAGCCCCCATCCCATTCCTCGGGGCTCCACCCTCGTGACCTAAGCCCATCCCCCAAAGGTGGACCTGAAGGCCCCACCTTGCAGTATCCTGCTGGGGATCAGGTGTCCATAGGGAATTCGGGGAGGACACACACATTCCATGGGAGGATCACGGAAAAGCGTTTTTCAGAAAGAAGGCCCTTGTGATGCATGAGGTCATCCGTCGTTTCCCAGGAAAGAGACGAAGGCTCGCGGGGAGCTCGCAGGGTCCCCTAAGGAAAGGTGAACGTCGGTTTGGCCAGGTTCCCTCTGAGCAGCCCCCCTTGCAGCCCCGCCGCGGCATTATCTAGCGCAGCAAGCACTGTGCCTTTGAAATAGCAGTCGGCTGGGAACGTCCATGAAAAATAAACAGCCGTGTGTTCTGAAAAGCGGGGACACTTTGTTCTCGTGCCCAGCAGTTCCTTTTCCTGTTCCGTGATTGCCTATCAGCCCTTTCACATGGCTTTTCTGCTTTGAAAAGTGCAAACCGGAGTCATCGCAGCCATGTCTGTGTAAGCGGCGCGGCCGTGCTCCCGCCGTGGGTTTTCGGGCGCGCCGGGAGGAGGGTGACAGCCCGGGCAGCTCGGTGGGAAGGAAGCCCGCCCTCCGTGCTGTTGGTCCAGGCGTTCCCGCGATTGCCAAGACGGGCTGGAGAGACCAGGACTGTGGTGTGGGATTTTCCTCCCGTGACCCTCGGACAGAGGCAGGGCCTTAGGCAAAAACCTTGCCATCTTCGCGGATCGTCTTCCTCCCTGCTCACCCTTCCCAGCAATGTTGCCCACTGCCTTGCAGCAAACTCCGGTATAGGAGGGAAGGAGCACAGTCCCGTTGGGGCTGCGTGTTCACAGATGTGCTGGCCTTGCTGTGAGGCCAGGGGCGGACACAGGGGACCGTCAACAGGGTCCGGGGAGGTGCTCGGCGACACACCCAGGACAGTCGGGAAGCTGCGAGGACGGCGTGTGATCCCGTGCTAGAGGAAGTCGGGGCCCCGTGCGGGGTCGAGCCAGGCACCGTGTGTCCATGTCGCTGAGGGCTTAGGGGTGTGAATGGCAGGGGACCCGGCCAACACAGCCCACGGACAAGAAGGACCGTTTTCTCTGGGGAGAAAGAACAAAGGCTTCTTAGTGGCGGGTGTGTGATGTCGGGACGGGACTCGCGGTGCCCAGAACAACAAGGCCTGTTTTGCATGGTGATGCTGGGCGTTATTGCACACGGTGCTTGCGCCTGGCCTGACGGGCCTTCTGCAGGGCTGCCAGCGGCCGCAGAGACTTCTGTGTGCGGGGCTGCCTGCTTCTTGCCGCGGGATGCGTTTCGCATGCAGGACACTAAAATGAGCTTTGGGAGGGGTCTTGCTGTGTGTGTGTGTGTGTGTGTGTGTGTGTGTTCACGAGAGCGGTAACGGTCTTCTCTTCTTGGATACTTAATCTTTTCTGTGCATCAGTGGTTGTCAGCGAAGGAGGACTTTTTTTTGTCCCCTACGGGATACATTTTTAGGTGTGACAACGTGGGGTGCTGGATGCTACCGGCATCTCGTACGAGGGGAGCAGGGATGCGGCTGATCAACGTTCTGTGCCCACACGGGCCCCCACAGCAGAGAATCGTCCAGCCCCAAATGTCAGCAGTGCTGAGGCGGAGACACGTGGCAGGAGACTTGCAGCGTTCGGCTGTCCCATATTCTGCGTTGGGGTGGCCATCTGGGTTGTCCCGGGGTTTGCGCTGTTACTGACAGCGCGGGCAAGCACGTCCTTGTGTGGGTCTCTGGGCGCCGTACGGTCGCGTGCCCCAGCTACCGGTCATGCAGCCTGGTCGGCCAGCTGGTCACGTGGGGTCGGACGTCCACCCGGTGTGCAGGGCTTGCCCGTGCGGAAGCAGCCCCAACGCCCACTGGGAGACGAAGCGCGGACAGAAGGGGGCACGTGCGGACAACAGCGTGTCGTTCGGGGGAACGGGATGAGAAGGGAAGGCTGCTGAGCATCACACGCTGTGACACAGGTGAACCCGGCGTCCCAGGAGCAGACGGAGGGACAAACACCGTATGATTGCACTTACACGAGTGTCTAGAGTAGTCCGGTTCATGGCAGGAGAGAAAGAGCGGTGGTTGCCAGGGGTGGGGGGAGAAGGAGAATGGGGCGCTGTTTAGATAGAGATTCTGGAAAACGTGGCTCCCATTTCAGCCAAGAGGACCTGTTACTGGTGCCTACGCAACAAACACCAGACTTTCACTCACTCTGTCTGCTCGAAGGGCCACCTGGGGAAATTCATGTTCCTTTTTCTCCGTTGGCTTCATGACGAATCTGCAGTATTTAAACCATGAGTCGTTTCTACGGGTGTTGTGTCTTACCCTGAGAATTTACTACCGAAATCAGGCCATTTTTGTTTTTTTTAAAGATTTTATTTATTCATTTGACAGAGAGAGCACAAGCAGGGGGAGCAGCAGACAGAGGGAGAAGCAGCCTCCCCACTGAGCAGGGAGCCTGATGCAGGACTCGATCCCAGGACCCTGAGATCATGACCTGAGCTGAAGGCAGACACTTAACCGACTGAGCCACCCAGGCGTCCCGAAATCAGGCTTTTTTTAAATGGGGGAAATGTGGCCTGGTTTCTGCCTGATCCACATAGGCTAAATTTTTGTCAAATACCCCATTTATATATTGCAACTTTGTCTCCTTCAAAAGTTTTCTGTAATGCTATAATAGCTAAAGAGGGGGGAGAGGAAACTTTAATTTGGATTTAAAGTAAACGATAACATCTAGGTAACTGAGCTTCGGGACTTTTTTTTCCCCACACAGCCTTATAAAAGGACTTAGAAATGATTCTACCTGAATAAATAGCTTGGAGCATTATAAATGAAGCCTTCTCCCCGAGCACTTCAGCCTTGCTTCCTCCCGTGAAAATCGAGAAGGGGATCCTTTGTCACTGAACTCGAAGTCCAGAAGCCTAGCCAGCTCGTCCCACCTTGTCCATCAACAAATTATAAGTGAAATTGTTTGTGAATATGCTTGTATAACACTCTAGAGCTTACGAAATGTTTTGAAAAAAAAATTTTTTTTTAGGTGACAAAACGGGCAAAAATAAGTGACTTTCTCTAAAT
The DNA here is from genome assembly GCA_028534135.1 of Potos flavus. Classification (NCBI taxonomy): domain Eukaryota; kingdom Metazoa; phylum Chordata; class Mammalia; order Carnivora; family Procyonidae; genus Potos; species Potos flavus. Next base: position 98,370,807 of record CM052901.1, on the reverse strand, counting down.
CAGGTAGATAGTGGAGGCAAGACTCCTATACTAGATCTCACGCCTCCTTTTTTTTAAGATTTTGCGTTTGGGGCGCCTGGGTGGCTCCGTGGGTTAAAGCCTCTGCCTTCGGCTCGGGTCGTGATCTCTGTCTCTCTGTCAAAAAAATAACTAAAATCTTAAAAGATTTTGTTTTCAAGTCATCTCTACCCCCAGTGTGGGGCTCGACCTCGTAACCCCGAGATCAGGAGTCGTGCGCTCCGCCCCCGGGGCCGGCCAGCTGCCCCGACCCCTCACGTTTTGGAAGCCTTCCGTGAGGCTCATCGTCTCCCCCGCTCCCTGCCCCCACCACAGTTGTCCTCCAGCTGCCGGGCCCCGGTCCTGTGTTACTGCCCTTGTCACCTGGAATTCGTGTCCGTCCAGGTTGGCTTCGGAGACAAGCCGGACAGTAACTGGAGCAGGAAACGCTGCCTATAAAGTGGGGTTCGGCCCAGAGGCCAGACAGCAGCACCGCGCTGCGTCTAGGTCGTGTCGGTTGGGCGAGGTGGAGCCCGCGCCGTGAGCCCTTCGACGCTTATTACCGCGGGGCTCTTCATAGAGCGGTTTGCTGGCCCCAGGGCCGAAGGTGATCAACTCCTATCGGAGAAGTCCTCCGATTGCCCAGTCATCACGCCGACCTGTGCCTGGGAAGGGAACGCGCAGCCCCTGCCTCCAGGACTAGGGAAGGAGGAGCGCAGGGAGCAGTGGTGCCGACTGTGGGGACGCTGGCTGAGCCGCGGGGAGCCGGCCGGGCCGGTGACATGCTGCAGCAGTGCCTCCTGGGAAGGCGCTCGGGGGATGCTGCCGAGGCGTCTGGACGCTGGCCGCCGGCGGGAGCCGCCGTGCTGCTGGGCGTCCACGGGGGCGGGCCGAGCAGAAAGCAGGCCGAATTGGGGAGGGTGGGCCTGTCCTCCTCCCGGGTCCTTTCCGCGCCCTCTGCCCACCGTGCTCCCCGTGGGGGTGGCCAGCAGAGCGGGAATGTTCGCAGGGTCCCACTGCAGGGTCCCCACGCGGGGCCGTGAAGGGCAGACCTGGAACCGAGGCCGCACATGGGCGGACGGCCGCACGGTTGGAGTAGTCGCCGACAAAGACTTCTGTCTCCTCCTGGCTTGCAACCTCCCTGATGCACAGCGGTGTTCAGAAAAGGCTCCCCGAATGTTGCTTTGCAGATGCCGGCCCTTTCGCAGACAGGCCTGTGTCCCCTGGAGTGTAGCGATCAGTGGTCATCAGATGCGGTCCTCATGCCCTAGACTTTTGCCTCGTCTGGCGGAGGCCCGTACCTCAAGCCTCAGCCTGCCCCAGGCAGGCAGTGGAACCTTGGCTCAGAAGGAATGCTTCTCCTCCGGTTCCCCATCCAGCTGGCCTGCCTGATGCAAACCCCTCCCTTCGCCAGGCCTCCCCTTTTTCTGTCTAGACCTTGGCTGCTAAGTGCAGCCTCCAGATCTCATCCCCCTCTCCTGATGGACTTTTCCCGTGACGTTTGTGTTGGCCACGTGCCCCCTTTGCACACGGGCTCGTCACCTCTCTTCCTTCCGTGCCCATCACCAGCCTGGCTGTGTGTATTCCACGGCCATGGTCCCTCTGTCCGGGCCCCATCGGCCTTTCTTTGTGATAGGGCCTCGCGAGATGAGCATTGCTGTTCCAGAAGCTGAAAGGACTGTGTGAAAATCCTCACAGCAGACCCTCATGTTCCTAAAAGCCTTGGAGTAAACACCAGCTTGCTCACCTACTGTCCGAAGCCTGTGACGTGGGTTGTGGTTTATTTGGTTAGTTTGGGGGAAGGAGGGCGTTGTTTTATCTTTTCTCTCGCTTTTCGATTTTGGTTCTCATCTATGGAGGAAAAGAGTTTTTTCTTTCAACACTGAGATTTTATTGGTGGTTTCGACGATCCGTATGCGGACATTCATTTTTGTACAGTTTTTAACATAGATACCACAGATCTAAAAGGATGTAGTCCGTGGTTCTTTCCTAAACTGGTATTCTAGCTTAAAATGTGGAGGCGAATTTTCCCTGAGAAGGTATCAATTACCTGTATGTTCCGTGTGGATAATGTGTTCAATCACAGATCGCACTTGTTGTCAGTGCGCCATTTACTATCCTGAACGCATGTTCGGATTGTCAGGTTTTCAAGGCGCGTTGACAAAGTGTTTAGGGAAACTGGGCTAGGTCGTGATCTCAGGGTCATGAGATCGAGCCCTGAGTAGGGTTCGGTGCTCCGCATGGAGTCTGCTGAGATTCCCTCCCTCTCCCTCTGCCCCTTCCCCCACTCGCACCGGCTCGCGTTCTCTCTCCCTCTCTCAGATAAATAAATCTTTAAAAGAAATATTCCTAGAGCTACTAAAAAGCTTACGTTTCCCAAAGAGGAACGAAGTCTTCTTCTGCATTGTACTGGGAGACAGGGCCCGCCGGTAAGACGCGGCGTATGATCTTAGGCTGGTTTACTTGTGAACGTCTCCACACATCTAGGTGGAAGTTTCCCACTTTCAGTGGGCTTCTCTATTACCAGAGAGACACACTCAGATTATTTCACAACTTGATACTTGCCCTGGGTGAGTCAGCGTTCCTTTCTGAAGCAACTGGGCTCCAGGAGAATGAGTAAAATACTCCAATTAAGCAAACCGAAGCGGTAACTTTGGGGATTTTCCTGTCTAACAAAAGGCATTGCTTTGTCACGGAGTGCCTGCTGTCCGGACAGCGAAGCGTTCTTAAGATGGAGTGATAAATCGCGGGTGTGATTCATGGCCTTCGGAATGGAATATTGGGCTTAATGTCCTCCTTCCTTCATTTTGATCTCTGGTCATTGTGATTTTCTGAGTCACTGGAGCTCAACACCTCGGCACCCCTGGCCTCTTGGTTTTGGTCTGGGGTATCAGCTCCGACCGCACGGTGAGGCCTTCCCTCACAGATTCTAGAGTCCTCGCTTCCTCCTTCTCCGCCCTGGGTTGCTCTGAGCCCTCATTCCTGTCCGGTGCGTAGATGGAGTCAGGGACCTTCCTCCTTGCCGTGTCTGTTCTTGGGCGGGAGACATTCATTTTGCGTCTGCCTACAAGATTAATCTTCAGAAGCATTCGCTTGAACAATGTCACTTCCCTGCTTCCACCCCCTACCTTCTCTGGCCCCCCACTGCCTACAGGCTGTTGTCCAGATTCTGATCCAAGGTCAAGTTCCTAAACTTCCCCCTTCTGCCCTTATCTTCCAACGCTCCCTCCTGAGGGCCTTGCACCCTGCCAGGCTGACATTCCTTGGACGTGCCTGGGCTTCCTGCCTCTGCCCCTGTCGCCACGTCAGGACCCCATTGGGGAATGTCCTCCCCTATCCACGCTCCTCCTTTCAAGTTGTGTCCAAGTTGGGCCCTTCCCATTCGTGAAACCTCGTTTCCTCCCCTGAGACCGAGGCGAAGGCTGCCCCTCGCATTCCCGCTGCACTGGGTGAGACGCCCCTCAGTCCTACCGGACTAGGTTCTTTGGCCTCTGTGGGCCTTCACTCCTGATCATCTGTGACACCCCCTCACCCAAGCTCGGAAACTTTGCTCCAAGAAGGCTCTCAGTAACTCCTCCTCTCCCTGCCGTTCCCAGCCAGAACAGTGCCGTAAGAACGGGGAGATGTCGTGCCCGTGGTGGGACGCCTGCGTCTCCCATATGGAATGCCGGTTGACAGCTCAGGCTGCGGGCTGTGTGGACTGCCGTGGGGCTTTCGTTCCGGACGTGGGAAGAGCGTGGCCCCCACGTTCCCCAGACGCCCGGCCCAGGCACCGTGACGGAACCCTCGTCGATGTCGCCCGTGTGGTTCGCTGTAAAATGCTGGCAGGCGGTGTCCTTATCTTCCGCGAGGAGCCGAGGCGTCAGGTTCATTCTTCACCACGTTCAAGCCTAATGAATCCCACGTAATGGGAGATGTTTGGGGGTGGCGGGGGAGTTTTCACAGCTGCTTTTTCTTGTATAGCTCCTTTCCCGGTAAGCACGGTAAATATCAAAGAGAGACTTTCTCCTGGCGAAGAAGCCAGCTGGTGGCTAAAAAACCCAGCTGCTTTATCTGCCAAACCCAGACCTGTTTTTTCTGGGAAGCGTAGGTGGAGCCCAGTTAGGACGAGGCAGAAGGGAGCCTTGCAATGCGGTCTTCGTTTATAGAGGCCAAACTTGAGGAGTCTTCACAGACGAGAAGAAGTAACAAGATCTTTGTGGCGAAGCCACCGGAGATGACGGTGCTTCCCAAGAGTCTCCCAGGACCGGTTCCCGGAACGGTTTGTGGGGATGAGACTGAAAAACCCACCAAGGCGTAGCCGAGCCAGACCCCGGTACATGTCCCCCCTGGGGGTCCCTCCTAGGACCCTGCAGGGCGGTCATAGTGGTTTTGCCTCAAGGCTTTCTCGTAATACTCAACTTCAGAGGCAGTCCCTGTAGGGAGGGCACTTAGGTTCACTCCTGTAGCGGGTCAGAATCCTTTTCCTGTTAGAGACTCAGGAAGGTGTGATGACGGTAAATGTACAGAACACGAAACTTAACCGTTTTCACCACTTCCAAGTGTGTGCCTCCGTGATCTTGACGACATTCGCATAGTGCAAGCATTAGCCCTTGTCGGGACTTTCGCATCTTCCCGCAAAACCCTGATTCCCAGTGCCCCAGACCCTGCTGACCTTTACTCTGTGTGCTGTCTCTTTGAATTGGCCTCTTCCGGGTCCCCCCTATGAGCGGGATCACACAGCGCCTGTCTTTCTGTGGTGGCGTATTTCACCGCACGTCACGTTCTCGAGGCCCATCCGTGTGGTAGCACGTGTCGGGACGTCCTTCCTTTTTAAGGCTGGCTGACATTCCATCATATGGATGGACCACATTTTCATTATCCAGTTACTTCCTGACGGACACTTGAGTGGTTTCCCCTTGGAGTGCATAACCGTTGAAAGGTAAAAAGAAAATTCTGTCCTGAGAAATTGGTGACAGAATGAATCATACTTTGTAAATGTGCGTTTCTGAAAACCATTCAAAATACAGGCCAGGACTCCTGGCGGGCTCAGTCAGTGAAGCTTCTGCCTTCAGCTCAGGTCGTGATCTCAGGGTCCTGAGATCGAGCCCCGTGTCAGGTTCCCTGCTCAGTGGGGAACCTGCTTCTCCCTCTGCCTCTGCTGCATGCTGTTTCTCTCTCTCTCTCTCTCTCTCTCTCAAAATAAATAAAATCTTTTTAAAAGCTGCAGAAGCTCAGTCTCTAGCCTGGACCTGCTGAATCAGATCTGCATTTTTTTTTAAGTTTTATATATTTGACAGAGAGAGAGAGATCACAAGTAGGCAGAGAGCCAGGCAGAGACAGAGGGGGAAGCAGGCTCCCCACTGAGCAGAAAGCCCGATGCGGGGCTCAATCCCAGGACCCTGAGATCATGACCTGAGCCGAAGGCAGAGGCTTTAACCCACTGAGCCACCCAGGCGCCCCTCGGATCTGCATTTTAAACCCTGGGAGATTTGTCTGCACCTTACAGTTTGAGAAGGGTTGGTCTCTGAAGCCTAGAAAATCTTCAAGGCAGGAACTGCAATCTGCAAGACCCACCGTCCCCCGCCCCCCACCGTCTAGCCCAGTCGTTTGTGCAGAGTGCTTGCTCACTAGATACTTAGTAGAAGAATAAATACCAAGTCTGAACTCACCCATGTGATGGCCTTTTTGTACCCACCCCACTTGAGCACTTAACGGCTAGTATTTAGGCAGTAGCTAGTAGGTACAAACCCAAGTCACTCTCTGCATGCATTCTTTCTATATTCTAGATTTGGCCCTTACTGTCGTATGCCCGGTGCTTGGGAGGCGGGGCGGGAGGAGGTGAAGGGGATCCAGGCACTCCTCGAAGGACAGAGTCTGCAGCCTGCAGGTCCCAGCGTGGGGGACGGGGGCTGCTGGCCCAGGTAGTGACCCCAGCTGGTAAGCTTCCCCAGAGGGTTTCCCCGCCCCACCAGGTTCGTCCGCCGTCCTCGGCAGCGTGCGCTCTGGTCCAGGTGTTGGCGGCGGCTTCTGCGATGCTCACTCTTCCTCCTGTATCTCCTGCCCTTTCACCTGGCGCCTCTTCTGCCAAGGCTCTAATTACTCGGGACCCAGGGTTTCCTTCTGTGTGGTTCTCCGTCCGTGGCTCTGTCTTCTGTCTAGGCAGCGTCCTTCAGTCTCCCCACCCCTCTCATCCTTAAATACCTTCTGCTGGGGGTCTCTCCATGTTGCTGGGGGCCACCTGCCCCTGGGAGCCCTCCTCCCACCACCAGCTGCCAATGCACCCTCCACCCGGACGGCCCCTTGGCCTCTCCCGGGGGCGTGTCAAAACCCAAGCTGTCCGCCGAGTGTAACCTGCACCTTGCCCGTACATGGCCGACGCTGTAATCTTGGGCGGGCGGAAACTTCCTTACAATCTGTCTGCTGTTCCCTTGGGATAAAATTGTCTAGACCTTTGAAACCAGTTATTAACAAAAATGCGAAGCAATCCATTCAGCGAGCAGTACTCATTTAATTTTGTTTACGGCGTCGACTTGCAATGAATAATTGCTTCGTGAACCGAAGACTTCAGCTGCCCTGGCATCTAGGTGGAGGTTTTGGGAAAATCCTGTGCATTGCAGAACTGAGGCATTGTCAGTCGCTTAGTACCCAGCTGTTTAGCTACATAGGAAAATGCTGTGCTCCAGCGCGTCGTGAGGGCTTCGGAGGTAAGTCTCAGCTGAGCCGCGGCCAGCAGGCGAGCAGTGAACTTTCAGACTGTACACAGATAGGCTCGTAACCGTTCACTTTTTTCACTAGTTTTCCTAGCAGTTTGTAAAGATAATAGCTTTTTGGTATAAAACCGGGGTTGGCAAACTTCTTTTTTTTTTGTACCAAGCCAAGTAGTAAGTATTGTAGGCTTTGTGGGCCCAAATACTCCATTCTGTCCTGCCACAGTATGTAAACAAGTGGGTATGGTTGTATTCCAGTAATATTTTATTTACTGGGGGAAAAAAAAAGGCAGCTGGCTGGGTTTAGCTCGTGGGCCCTAGTTTGCCAAGTGGTAGTTCAGAAAGCAGGCTGGGTTAGTTGCTGCTAAGCTCATTATTACTGTATAGGAAAAGCTAGGACTGGGGCGCCTGGGTGGCTCAGTGGGTTAAAGCCTCTGCCTTCGGCTCAGGTCATGATCTCGGGGTCCTGGGATCGAGCCCCGCATCGGGCTCTCTGCTCGGCGAGGAGCCTGCTTCTCCCTCTCTCTCTGCCTCCCACTTCCCCTGCTTGTGCTCTCTCTGTCAAATAAATAAGTAAAATCTTTAAAAAAAAAAAAAAAAAGGAAAAGCTAGGATTAAAGATCAAGATCTCTCAGGATTAAAGTTATCAAAGGGGCATCGAAGCTCTGCACGAGTCAGTACGTGTTCATACATACGGGTTTAGTGCGGAGTCGTGCCTACCGTAATGTGCACAGTGTGGCATGCTCTAATTAGGACTGCAATCGATCGTTAGGTGTCAGCAGGGATATGGAGGAGTTGGCACGTTGGACGCAGACGGACGGTGAGATGGTGCAGCACTAGCAGACAGCCTGACCGCTCCTGCAGAGCTCACCTCGCTCACCCCAGGAGCTGGCCGCTGCATTCCTGGGTGCAGACCCACGGGAAGTGAAGACCCATGCTCACACAGAAACGTGAACACCCGTGTTCACAGCAGCATAACAGCCAGAAAGGAAAAACTCCGGGATCCGGCCACCGACGAACGGATAAATCAAATGTGGTATTCCGAACGATGGAATATCGTTCAGCCACAGAAAGGAATCAAGTGCTGACCAGTCCCAAGCACGTGGGTGAGCCTTGAAACACTATGCCGAGTGAAAGAAGCCAGGCACAAAATGCCGCGTGTCGTAGGAGTCGTTTTCTTTTTAATTTTATTTATTTTTGCAAGAGAGAGCAAGCCAGCATGGGGGGGGAGGGGCAGACGGAGAAGCAGACTCCCTGTGGAGCAGGGAGACTGATGCAGGACTAGATCCCAGGACCCTGAGATCATGCCCCGAGCCGAAGGCAGCCGCTACACCGACTGAGGCCCCCAGGCGCCCCTGTAGGATTCTTTTTATATGAGCTGTCTATACAGCAAATGCATAGAGATGGGTAGTAGGTTGGTGGGTGCCGGGGCTGGAAGGGCTCAGGAAGTGACTGCCCACGGCTACCGGATTTCTAATAGGGCTAGGGAAGTTTTCTACAATGGGACGTGATGCCTGCACAGTTCTGTGAATATACTAGTAGCTGCTCAATTGTATATTTATATGGGTGAGCTTTGTGGTATTTGAATTCTTTCTCAATCAAGGAGTTACAAAGATCTAGGGATGGGTTTAATGTACGAGAAATAATAAATAATGGAAATAATCCATCCTTACTGCTTGGATAAAGAGATCCAGGAGCCGAACCCGTGTCTTTGCATCTACTGTTTCGGGCCGTGAGTGTTCCTGACCACACGTGCTCTTTCCGGTTCCCCCGGCGAATGGTAGCCCTTGTCCGTGCAGAGGCAGCCCTGCGTGAGGGATGCATCCCTTGTTCCCCAGATAGGAATCAGTGCAGCGTCATCCCAACGCTCATCATAGAACCTATGCCCTCCCCCCCCTCCGTGTCACCTCTGTGTTATTTCCGGCTGAGTTCTGGGCATTTGGTTGTGTATTTGGAAGCTCATGAGACATGCTTCTCTGCTGCAGATTGAAGAAGGAAGTAAAGCAGCGGCGGTGGACAAGCTACTGGCTGGGGACGAGATCGTCGGCATCAATGACATCGGTCTCTCGGGTTTTAGACAGGAAGCGATTTGCCTGGTGAAGGGGTCTCATAAAACCCTGAAGCTCGTGGTGAAGAGGTAAGACCCGGGCCTCATGCCGTCTTTACAAACAGAAGTGGGTGAAATAGCAAAATGTGAACCCAGCGTGGCTGATCTGTGTCCCTGCAAGCAATCCCAGTTTGGGCTTGACTTGCGTGTGCGTGTGTGTGTGTGTGTGTGTGTGTGTGCGCGCGCGCGTGCACGTGAAATTCTGTTTCTTGGCCAAGGATGAAGCATGTGTGCACACATAGAATTATATCTCTTGGCCAAGGATGAATCCAGCATCAGAAATTTAAAAGACGCCTTATTGTATTACTAGGGGTTGTTCATTTGATTTATGAAGTGAATTTTGAAGGCTCTTATCTTATCTTCAACAATATGTAGCTCATCAGCAGAGAGCTATGCTCGCTGTCCACACGAAGTGTTGTTCCTGTCGTTTCCACAAGGTGGCAGGCTGCTGCGTTTTCGTCTTTTTTGCTAAAAATAGAGCTTGACTGCACACACAGGGAGTTTCCAGGGCTGGGCTGAGAGGTCTGGGGGGAGCACACTGCCTGTTCCTAGAAATCAGATTGCTGATGGAAGTTTGCAGGACTTGAAGAGGGTAGAAAAGCAGAATTAGGAATGTGATGCTTTTAGACATGGGGAGCTACAGCAGTACTCCTGGACCCCCATAAAGGTACTTGGGATTTGTTGTCTTCATAAAGAACTATTTCTCCACCTTGCATTTTCTAAGTTGGCTAATTCACAGTGAAGTGTTTGCATGCCCCCCCCGCCCTTTTTTTTTTTTTTTTTTTTAAGCAGAATTAGTGCAGTCTTTCCAAGGTTGGCTTTAAATTTTCTTTTCTTTCTTTCTTTTATAATTTGACAGAGAGAGAGAGAGCACGCACAGCAGGGGGAGAAGCAGGCAGAGGGAGAGGGGAAGCAGGCTCCCAGGATCCTGGGATCATGACCTGAGCCGAAGGCAGATGCTTAACCCACTGAGCCACCCAGGCGTCCCTTGCCTGGGTGAAAATTTTGGCTTGGCTGTAAATTTTTAAAAGTAAATGGACTCAAGCATTTACTTCAGTTTTTAATACCGACTTGAAGGCCTGTTCCCAAAGGACTTTACTCTCTCTCTCTTTTTTTTTTTTTTTTTTTGCGTGCATACCATATTGAAGGAGACTGAAAAACAAGGAAGGAAAAAAGTCTAATTCGTTGCCACAGTGAATTAGCAATCTCATTTCTAAGTGGTACAAGCTGTCCTCTTTGTAAGTCAGAAAAATAAACTCAGGTAAGCGAGATGTTGTCACATTGTACAGTTACTCCTCCGGGGTCACGGTAATGACCTTTCTAAGGCGGGGTGTGTGTTCTCGAGGCACTCCGCGGGAAACCGTGCGGTGACGATGATGGGAGCGGAAGCCTGGTCCACAGAGGCGAGCTAGGCCTTATCCGCGATCTTGGACCTCCTCTCCGGCCCCCGGGACGACTGGGGCTGCCCTCCTTTGTCTCCCGTACGGATCTGCAGCTTTACTTGGAAGTGAGACGCTGGGCTTTGACTGTCGAGCTGGCAGAGATCCAAGTAGCCAGGCCCTCGAGCTGCCGAGATTGTGGGGGAACAAGCACGGGCCTCGTCTGCGGCCCGTCAGGGGACAGATTAGACAGACTTTCTGGTGGGGGCTCAGGTAGCGAGTTTCAGAAGGCATAGCTTGGACGCACAGGGTTCGTTTCTGGGATCCCAGATGTGCAGCAAAGGGAAGTGCCGTGAATTGGAGACCATCGGCGGCGTAAAGTGCTGCTGTTACCAGTGCTGGCAGCATTTGCGGACACGGAAGATGCCCCACAGGGCCCGGCTGCCTGCAGCACATAAACCGCAGTCGGAGAAGCGCGTAGGTCCCATTCCCGCAGGGGTTTTTCTAAAGATTTATGCATTTCTTAGAGCAAGTGGGGGTGGAGTGGGGGGCAGAGGATGAGAGGGAATCCTGAACCAGACTGCCTGCTGAGAGGGGAGCCCGACACAGGGCTCGATCCCAGGACCCTGAGATCACGACCCCAGACAAAAATCAAGAGTCAGCTGCCTAACTGACTGAGCCACCCAGCCGCTGCCCGTTCTTACAGTTTTAATTTTTAAAAATATCGTGGTACGCTACACATAGCATAGAATTTACCATCTTAACCATTTTTTTAAGTGTACCTTTAAGTACATATTAGTTCTATAACAATAAGAGCTATCAAGCTTGTTGCATATTTAAAGAGGAGAAGCCTTTGGGGTTCTTCGTGCCTCTGTTCCTAGGAGTCCACAGGAGATCTGGGCCCCAGGAAACCGTCCGCTGTGGCATCGTGTTCAGTTCCAGGCCATGTCCCAAAGGACGTTCATTTAGTGCTCTGTGATCAGGACGAAAAGAATGACCCCGTAAAGGGTGGGTGTTTGAATGCCGGCTACAGTATTGTCGAAGGCTAACGTTTTATTCTTCGTTTCTTTAGTTCTTTTTGTTTTTTGTTTTCTTTTTTAAGATTTTATTTATTTGTGGGGCGCCTGGGTGGCCCAGTGCATTAAGCTTCTGCCTTCGGCTCAGGTCATGATCTCGGGGTCCTGGGATCGAGCCCCGCATCGGGCTCTCTGCTCAGCAGGGAGCCTGCTTCCCCCTCTCTCTCTGCCTGCCTCTCTGCCTACTTGTGATCTCTCCCTCTGTGTCAAATAAATAAATAAAATCTTAAAAAAAAAAAAAAAGATGTTATTTGTGAGAGAGCAAGAGTGAGAGAGTTCACAGAGGGAGAAGCAGCCCTCCTGCTGAGCAGGGAGCCCCATGTGGGATTTGATCCCAGGACCTGGGATCACAACCTGAGCCGGAGGCAGATGCTTCACCAGCTGGGCCCTCCAGGCGCCCCTATGTAGTTCTTACAGCCATTCCTGGGCATATTAGTGGCGTGCCTGTGTTCAGAAGGGCACTGGCTGGAGTGGGGTAACTCCCAGCCGGGTTTTGCCTCCCCAGAGAGCAGCGTCGTCCCTCCCATCGCTTGGGCTGCTGTTTCGAGTTATGTATGTGCTTGCGTGTTCACATCTGTGTCTGTGGGGATTGTTGCACGCAGAGCACGCCGAGGTCTGCCTCCCGATCTCCTGCTGACGACCCCCCGGTGCTGCACGGCCTGGACCCCTGGCTGTCTTGCAGGTCCTCTAGAGGCGGACACTTCAGGAGCTCGCGGGGAGGACCTGTCACACGGGGCTGCAGTGCGCGGTGTGTGTCTGAGTGTTACGGCCCACCCCAGCCCAGGACTCCTGGGTCAGGACCTTTGTGCGACCTCCGCGGTCCTCGGTCCACGGCCACGGCTCACGGCCCACGGCCACTCTAGCAGGAGTTTCAGTTGGTTTCTGTCCTTTGTCAGTGTGGCGGGAAATATGACTTCGATGCTGTAGTGGGCGTTCCTCGTTATGACTGAAGTTGGGCATCATTCCATACGTGTAGAAGCTTCTTTTGCTCTAGAGGAACATCTTTAAGGATATAAAAATAAACTGAGTTCTGTTCAAAGCAAAGTGTCTGTGCCACAGAGAACTGGTCCGTAGAGGGTCAGGGACAAGGCCCCCAGGGCCCTGGAGCTGCTGGAGCTGACCACGTAGCTAAAAGACTCCTGGGGACAGGGATCAGACTTTGGCTTGAACGATTTATGGGAGCCACTGTGTAGAACCCCACTTTTGCATTATGTATATCCTGTTTTCTTTATTTTTTTATTTTTATTTTTTTAAGATTTTACTTATCCATTTGACAGAGAGAGACGCAGTGAGAGAAGGAACACAAGCAGGGGGAGTGGGAGAGGGAGAAGCAGACTCCACACCGAGCAGGGAGCCCGATGCAGGGCTCGATCCCAGGACTCTGGGATCATGACCCGAGCCAAAGGCAGATGCTTCACAACTGAGCCACTTAGGCACCCCTATTTATTTATTTGAGAGAGACAACACAAGACAGGAGAGGAACAGAGGGAGAAGCAGACTTCCCGCGGAGCAGGGAGTGGGGCTCAATCCCAGGACCCCAACCCGAGATCATGACCTGAGCCAAAGTCAGATGCTGAACCGACAGAGCCACCCAGGTGCCCATATCCAGTTTGCTTTAAATGAGAGCTGCACGGAAGAATTTTCTGGTTTAGATGGGAATTCATGTTTTAAGCAATATATATATAGCAAGGTATAAAAGCAAACCAAGCGCTTTGTTCACTTTTATTTTTTTACAAACATACTTTTATTTAGGTTGGGTTTTTTCAATGTATTTGACACATAACACTGTGTAAGTTTGAAAACAAGTATTGTGAAATTTTTAAAAATAACTTTGGATTAATTTTTTTTTAAGATTTTATTTATTTATCTGACAGAGAGAGAGTGAGAGAGAACGTGAGAGGGGAGAAGGTCAGAGGGAGAAGCAGACTCCCAGTGGAGCTGGGAGCCCGATGCAGGACTCGATCCTGGGACTCCAGGATCATGACCTGAGTCAAAGGCAGTCACTTAACCAACTGAGCCACCCAGGTGCCCCTGGATTAATTTTTTTTAAAGATCTTATTTGAGCGAGAGAGTACAAGCGAACTGGGCACAGCAGAGAGAAAGGGAGAAACAGACTCCCCTCTGAGCAGGGGAGCCCGATGGAGGTCGCCATCCCAGGACCCTGAGATCCTGACCTGAGCTGAAGGCAGATGCTTAACCGACTGAGCCACCCAGGCGCCCCTGGATTCATTTTTAATACTCCATGCAGGTATTACTTTTGCTTAATAAAAAAAAGTATGAAATGGTGCTTTGTTGAGAAACATGAAAGAAATTTTCTAACCCGGTTAATTAGTTAATCTTTGGGTCCGCAGCTGTCACCCAGTACATGGTGAATTACTGCTATAAAATCTTGGAGGTGCAGAGTAGGGGCACTGAAACCTCACACTGAGTTTCTAGATTTTCCTTGTTACAGAGGCCCCAAGGTACTTTTGAACATAATTTCTCTGAAATGGGTACCATGTATTCTTCTCTGTCTAAATTTAAATCTCTGCCTAAACCCTGCCATTCTCCTCTTTGTCCATCCCCAGGCAACCACTAATCCCACGTCTGTGTCACACACCAGTTAGCATCGTCTAGCATTTTATGTAGAGCTCCAGAATAGATCGTGTACTGTGCAAAAAAAAAAAAAAAAAGTGGCCAGTTTATAAAAAGCCACTCTGTAAATTATTCCCACACCGAGCCACAAACACACAAGTACCCTGTGTTGCCGTGCCCAGGAGTGTGGCCAAATGACAAGCTAAGTTTGTTCAACCCTTGTTTGACTTGATTCGACTACTACCTGCCGCTTCCCCAGGTGCCCTGAGAGAGGGCGGCATTTGTGATGAAGACCGAGAGTGGCCCGCGTGGGTTCGGTGGTTCTGGGAGGTTATGGGGACGGGGGTATGAACCTCCGTGTCCAATGCTGACCCAGAGTTTTAGGGTTTTTTTTCTTTTTGTTTTAAGTAGGCTCCACACCCAGCATGGAGCCCGACGTGGGGCTTGAACTCAGGACCCTGAGCTCAGGACTCTGATGCTGAACTGACAGAGCCACCCAGGTTATCTATTTTTTTTTTTTTTTTAAGACTTACTTATTTATTTGTGGGAGGACCGACAGGAGGAGAGGGAGAGCGGAGTCCCAAGTGGACTCGGAGCACAATGCGGGGCTCGATGCCGCAGCCCCAAGAGCACGACCTGAGCCGAAACCGAGAGTCGGGCACCCAGCCAACCGCACCCCCGAGGCGCCCCGCCGCTGTCTATCGGTTCTTCGTCGGCCGGCTTTATTTCAGCATGTGAGGCGAGCAGGCGACCCGGCAGCGAGGAAAGCATCGCCGAGGGCCAGTGGGACAAAGTGGCGGCATCCTGTTTCAAGGGGCACGGGCAGCATCGATGGGAAGCCGGGGCTGGGAAGGTGACGCCTTGGGAGCCCTGCACAGATCTCTATCTCTCCCCAGTCATGTTTCTTTCCCAGACAGACGAGAGCGAATGCTTCCCTTCTGCCCCGAGCGGTGTCGGCTGCAAACAAAGGGCTGTAACTAGGATCCCCAGCAGGTGCACATATGTCCCCGTGCCTGGGGTCCAGGTGGTGCGCGCTCCCCGTGAGACGTGGAGGGACAGTGGGGGCCCCTACCAGCGGGGGGTGGGGGGGTGCAGATGAACTGCTGGATCGTGAGGAGAGCCTGAGCGGGACGTCCTTGCCTTGTCCTTCCCTCCTGGGTCCTCTGTGGTCCTACCTCTGCTTGGCCCAGAAGTGCCGCCCGAGGGAAGGTGCTGGGCAGAGACAGGAACCTTTTCCGATGTGTGTCTGCACGGTTGTCATCTGCCCAGGGCCCACCGTGCAAGGGCTGACGGGCGGCTCTGCAGTGGGTCCCCTGTGGGCGTCCTCACAGACAGCCCCGGGCTCTCTCGCTGGGCAGCCCCAGGGGCTTAAGCAAATGTGCCTGGGGAAGGTGAAGTAGGACCAGAAACTGGGTCCTAGGTGGTGTTTTCCTGATCCCCGTAGCTGAGGCGAAAAGCCTTCGCCGTGGGGGAGGGGTGCGCGCGGGTCTGCCCGGTGCACATGGTGCGTCGGGGAAGGCGAGCGTCTTGCTCGGATCTCGGGTTACGGCCGCTGCCGTCTGAGTGGATAAAGTGTGCGCTCCAGGCTCGGCATGGCCAGTCCCGGGACACAGCCCTCCATCCTTCTCACGTCCCAGGCAGGTCAGCTCCTTACAAGCCCAGATAACTTCAAATAGCCTGCAGAACATTTCTGTTAAATATCATGCCATTCATTCTTTTGGAAAGCTTGCAATTGCCCTTTTGGCTTTTCTTTCCAATCCTTACGGTAATCCTAGTTTTGCTTGCAATGAAGTCCTCTTGCCTGCCTATCATTAATCTGACTCTCAGCCACGACTCAGAACTGTCGCGAGCAGTTTGGGCAGAGCTGAATTATCAGTAGGGTTTCACAGGCTTTTCTGCCTCTTTGCTGGTGGCCTTAAACCGTCTATGGCTCTAATTACATCCACTAAGCTTGCATTGGGGAGCCGATTAACGCCCAGGGGTAGAGGCTCTCTGCAGGCGGCTGGAAGGGTTGTCCGGGCTGTGGCCATAGTTACATACCGGAAGAAAGGCGGTTTCAGATCTCGTGAGCACAGCCATGCTAGCCACGAGCACATCTCTTGCGCCATGCATTGTTTTCTGGAAGTCCCTCAGTTGCAGCGAATCCCACAGCGAACCTGTGTTGTGCTGGGCTCCCCTCTGCTCCCGGCTGCTTGGAGCTGGCCTGGAGCAGGTGGCTCTGTGTGCGGCCCTGACACTGAGCAGCACAGATGTTCCTGGGAGCAGCTTTGTGCAGCGATACGGCGGGAGCACGGGGATGGCCGGCTCGTCCGCAGGTTGTGTCCCTCCTCCCTTCCCCTCCCGAGAGCTCTTCCTGGGACAGAAACTGTGTGTGTGTGTGTGTGTGTGTGTGTGTGTGTGTGTGCACGTGTGTGTGTGTGTGTGTACGTGCGTGTGTGTGTGTGTGTGTGTGTTGCTGGAGGCCGCGTGCCTTAGCGCAGATGTTGGCAGGTGTCCGTAGAACCCTGTGCTTTGGGAGGGCGGTCTGCGGGCGTTGGCTCGAGTGTCAGGGGAAAAGCTGCTGTTTCGAGCATCTCGGGGATCATGGCTGTTTCCCACACACTTATTCCTTGCTAAACAGAGCAGACCCAGAGATTCATTTGCACAGAGACCCTGACTTCGTTGGGCTATTTTCCTCTGTTGTTTTTATTAAGTTGTATTTATTAAGTTTTATAAGTTTCCATTGCTGTTCCCATTGTTTTATTTTATTAAGCTATTTCCATTGCTTATTTTATGAATAATCCATTTTATTAATCAGGAGGGAAAGAGAAAAGTAGCTTTTCTTGGAACTTCAGGTTAGTTTGTGGCCTGAGCGATTTGATCAGGTGAATTCCCAGTTACGTGAAACGTTTCATATTCTGAGTCAAGTAGACAGTGGGAAAAAGTGAAGATTTGTTTCATTGCAAAGCATGTAAGTAGTGTTTATAAAACTTAGTGTGAAAACACTGATGGTTTCTAATATGTTAAGACCTGCAGAGAATGTTTTACTTATTTTTATTTCCTCAGCCCTGTTGCTAATCCCAAGAGCTTTTATAATTAGTTTTATTAATGATTGCACATTTGAATGTCTTTGCCAAAAAATCCATTTTCTTGCAGTGTAACCAGGAAGTTGGGTTGGCGCCCTTTTAAAACGTTGAGGTGAATTTACTCGCGTGTTTGTCAGTTGGACAATAGGCACTCTGAACACGGGCGGGTGAGATAGCTTTTTTTTTCTTTTTTCTGACACGAATAGGTTTATTGACGTGAAGATAATAAAAGTTACTAGAAAAAGCCAGTCGTTTGGGTGTGTTCCAATTCTGCCCATGTTCGTGATGTGACCTTCCCTCATGGTGTCTTGAGAGGGCGCACGCGGGGGGAGCAGCGGCGCCTGAACTAGAAATGAGCACTCGCCTTGCTGCGGGGAGGACGCGGGGTGCCCCGGCCTCGTGGACAGGAACCTCGGGGCTTTCGTCCTGTGGGAAGGCTGCTTCTCAGCCGGGCCTCCGTGCAAAGTGCAGCTTTGATGTCTGGTGGCCATTTCCGCTACTGAGACCTCTAGGGAATTTTTATCTGAATTCTCGGCCTGTATGAAAGCAGGGACTGCCCGCCTCTTACGCTGCAGGACTGTAGGCGTAAGGCAGCGTGCCATCCCCAGCACAGCGTCGCGAGGTCTCACCACTGGCAGGGAGGGGACCCGTGTGCCATGTAGGGAGTGCTGTCTGCCTTCATGCAATGGGTTAGAAGCGCTCCAGGCAAACGGTGAAGGTCACAGCATTGGTCCAGCCCTCCCTGGATCGGAGCTAGCCGGCCGCTAAGTATGCTCCTAGGCATGGACCGGGAAAGCTCTGCCAGGTGCTGAGCCAACAGAAGTCAAGAGGAATGGAAGCAGATCTCAGCAGAGTCCTTCTGAAGGATAGGCCGCTGATCTGTCCTTGGAAGGCTGGGCCAGGGCTGAGCCGCAAATCTGGTCCCACGTCAGCGGTACCAGAGCCTCCTCAAGAGATGCCACCCAAAGGAGTTCAGGGGGAGGGAGCTGCAGGCGAGAGTGCGGGACGCGAGCCAGCGTCTGAACGTGCCAGGAAGGCGAGTGCAAACGCATCAGCCCGCCCGGGGCCGTGCCCAGCCGATGCCCGTGCTGCTGGCCCGGGGGCACACTCCACACAGCAGCTTGGCTGAATGCCTGAGAGCCTGGGGGCTTCGGCTTGCTTCTGTGGCCCCTGGGAGCCGGGGAAGGCTCTGGAGTGAGAGCAGGAGCCCTCCGGAGCAGAGCGGCAGGGAGGCTGATCTGGCAGGAGCTAGATAGACCAGCAGAGGGAGACGCTGCTCAGGACATGGTCTTCCCTAGGCTTGGCGGGGACAGGAAGTGGCAGGGTCAGCGCAAGCTTCCTTTTGTGTTTGTAGAGTGGTGCTTTTTTGATTTCCTTTGGAAGGAGTAAGAAGGATGCTGGCACTCGCGCTCTCCTCTAGCACAGTAAGAAAGATGCTGGCACTCTAGTGCTCTCCTCGTCACCCCCCACCCGCACCTCCCTTGCTGGCCTGTAGCCTCCCCCCCTTGAATTCCAGGGCTGTCTCCATAGGGCTCGTCCCGCGCACTCAGGGGCCCCCTGAGGACCATGTACAGTGCTGTCCAGCCTACCCTTGCTCCGGGATCCAGGTCTTTCCCCGTTCAGGCCCCGACTCTTTTCTCTAAGATGCTCCCACGCAGCACTGTTGACTTTTCTCCCCCCAGGAGTCTCCCCGACCCCAGTGTTGTCTGAAAGTCCTCACGCCCCATGCACGGGCCCATCACAGTGTGCGCCCAAAGCCAGGGCCCGGGGCCTTCCCGCCGACGGGTCCGGTCCCATCAGGCCAATGGAGCTCGTGGTGACCAAGCACAGATGGTGTGTGTCTTGTGAGACAGTGCCTGTCGGCTTCATTCTAAAAGGTTATGAAAATAACCCAGCACTCATGGGACTTTTCTTTGGGGTGGGGGGTGGGAGGGATTTTGTTCTTTATCACAATGATGAACATTTTATTGAAGCATGTATTTTAATAATTCCTTTTTTTTAAAGGATTTCTGATGTCTAGATTTGTTCTTTTTTTTTTTTTTAATATTTTATTTATTTATTTATTTGACACAGAGAGATCACAAGTAGGCAGAGAGGCAGGCAGAGGGAGAGGGGGAAGCAGGCTCCCCGCTGAGCAGAGAGCCCGATGCGGGGCTCGATCCCAGGACCCCGAGATCATGACCTGAGCCGAAGGCAGAGGCTTTAACCCACTGAGCCACCCAGGCGCCCCTGGATTTGTTCTTAATTTTCAGTGATAGCCTAGCATTTTTCATCTTTGTGATCTAAACCCTGTCCTTCCAACATACCCTCAGAGACTACCTAGCATATAAAATTATTTTAAAAATTAACAAATTTTGATTAATCTTGCTGTGTAATTTGTGGGAAAGGCTTTAGGGGAACCCTCATTAGGATGAATAACTTTATCTGGAGTACCAGAAAACATTCATTGTCAATACTGTGGCCTTTCAGTATTTATATGAAAGGAATATGAAGCAGTGACGAGATACTACGTTTTGGAAGAGGGACAGCGGCATGGGGGAAGTGCTCGCAGAACCAGGCGGGCTGCGGAAGGAAACGGACCTGCTGTCTGCGGGGTTCTCCAGGTCGTCTAGAAAGAGATGGGGCGAGATGCACACAGGGTACCCGTGGTCATCTGTAGGTCATGGCTCACTTTCCTCTGTCTTCTTAGTGCCTTCTTCACTTTTAAATGCGCCAGATTTTCTTTTCTTTTCTTTAAGATTTATTTATTTGAGATAAAGCAAGAGAGAAAGCAGGGGGCAGAGGCAGAGGGAGAAGCGGGCTTCCCGCTGAGCAGGGAGCCTGTTGCAGGGCTCGATCCTAGGACCCCGGGATCATGACCTGAGCTGAAGGCAGATGCGTAACCCACTGAGCCTCCCAGGCGCCCCATGTTGCATATTTTCTACAGTAAGCCTGCCCTGTAAGGATTACAAATGTCAGTAGCCATTTGAATAGAAAGGATTTCTTCCCTTTACACTGGGGTGAGCATAGTTTGGAGTGCCTGTGGGCTGAACCCCGTTTCTGATAGTCGTGGGACTGTAGGGCTCAATGCACAGTGTGGGGCATTGGTCTTTGTCTGGGGCACCCCCTGCCCACGCCGCCCTGCCCAGAAGCAGGACCTCGGGCGTCACTGGGGCAAGCCACACAGACCTCTGTGGCTCTGGTGACCTGCGTGCCCGTGCACCCCTCCTGGCTCGTTCCAAGGCCAGAACTCTCCCTCTGGGCGTTTCCCCCCTGGAGGGGCTTCCTGGTCTCCCCAGCTGGCTTCCATCTGACGGTGGTCAAGGAGGGAGCATTCCTTTGGCAGCGTCCCTGCTCACTGCTGTTTGGTATTTGCCACGCAGCTGCCCTCAACTGCCGCCGACGTCCAGTGTGAGGGAATGATTCCGGAGCGGCCGGGTGCATGCCAGCTGTGCGTTTACTCGCCTGATGCTCGCGGCTCTGCTAGGTGGCCAGGCTGGGACCTCTGGAGCTGAGGATGGCACGGTGGTTGCAGCCAGGCCCTCACGCTGGGGCGTTGTGCTCCTGTGTCCTGCCATCGCGTCCATGTCGTGTGGCCTGTGCACTCCTCGCGGCCCCGTCATTTCCAGCAACTGGATGATTTAAAGCCTCCCGAGGGGCGCCTGGGCGGCTCAGTGGGTTAAGCCTCTGCCTGCGGCTCAGGTCGTGGTCCCGGGGACCTGGGAT
>CM052901.1:98317785-98349715 GCA_028534135.1 Potos flavus | reverse complement strand
GAGTGTAAAACCCCAACAGTCCCGTCCCTTCAGGAAACGGCACTGTCCCCAGGAGATCTTCAGAGCATATCCGTATAATCCGTTTCCCTGTGTTTTCATTTGTCTTTCTTTTTTTTTTTAAAGGGTGACTTAGCCAGTTCAGGCTCCTTGCTTTGTTGACACAGTTTTTTTCTCATCCTGGTTCTCCCCGAACCTAAAGTAGCAACAGTTGTGGGTAATCGATTTTATTTTTTTATTTTGTTTTGTTCTTTTCACCTTGAAGCATGAAGGTTCCAGCTTTGTTGAACTTTAATGAAAGCGTTTTCAACATGCCTGGATAAAGAGCTTAGCCATGGAGGGCCCTTAGGCTCCTCTATACACTCTTGCTACCTCGTAGAACACAGACTTCCGTAACGAACGCAGCCCCCAGCTTGTAGCAGTAAGCCCAATTCTGCATCTCCTCCTCCTAGACCCCGTGCTCCTTATGAACCTGGATTTGTGGTGTTGGGGTACAGCTCTGATGCACTCTGTCAGGCAGGAGGAGACCTCTGCGCCCGCAGTGTTGGGTTTTGCTGGAAAAGCCTGTCGCTTCTCTATCACATATTGCACTGAGAGGTGAAAGTAGTTGTTGGTACTTCAATATTTAGGTGTGGAAAAGTCACATTTTCCCTGGACCTCCCGTATTTTTTTTTTAATTTTTTTTTTTACTGTTTAGATTTTATTTGTCAGAGAGAGACCACGCACAAGCAGGGGGAGCGGCAGGCAGAGGGAGAAGCAGGCTCCCCTCTGAGCAGGGAGCCCAATACGGGGGCTCCATCCCAGGACCCCGGGATCATGACCTGAGCCGAAGGCAGACGCTTCAGCGACTGACCCAGCCAGGCGTCCCTGGACGTCCCCTTTCAATGTGAAGGCTGTTGTCATTTGGTTGGTTCTTCTGTGTTAGTCACCCAAACAAGAACCTTTTCGTACGCTCAACCCCGAGGTCCACAGTCCTGCTCTATAAGGGGCCATGTAGCAAATATTTGAAGTTCCGTGGGCCCGTGTCTGTTGCCAGTCCCAAGCTCAGAAGCAGTCACAAACGGTGTGTATGTGGATGGCCACGACTGGGTTCTAATCACACTTTATCTGTGAACACTGAGATTTTAATTTCTTGTCATTCTCATGGGTCACAAAATGGTCTTTTGATCCATGTCCCCCCAGCCATTTAATTGTCTAACACCCGTTGTCATGGGCTGTGGTCTGCCAGCTGCCGTACTTTGTGACGGAGGATGAAAGCGTCCACGTAGGCATTTCCCGCTGGTGACCGGCGTGGACTTCGGCGACCCTGAGGGCAGGAGTGTACTAGCATGTAAAGGCATCTGTTTGGGAAAAGAGTATCAAGTGAGTCAGGCTGGGTCCCCTCAGCCTGTTGTCAGAGTTACTCTATAAAATGTTGTGCTGGGGCGACTGGGGGGCTCAGTCAGTTAAGCGTCTGCCTTCGGCTCAGGTCATGATCCCAGGGTCCTGGGATCGAGCCCCGCATCGGGCTCCCTGCTTAGTGGGGAGCCTGCTTCCCCCACTCTCTCTCTGCTGCTCCCCCGGCGTGTGCACGTTCTCTCTCTCTCTTTCTGTCCAATAAATAAATAAAATCTTTAAAAAACAAAAATTAAAAGAAATAGTAAAATACTGTGCTGAGGTCACCCATCAGGGCCTGTGACCCTGTTCTGGGAAGAGTTCTGGGCGTCCGGATGTTTCTGTGCCGGGCCAGCTGCATTCCCCGCACTGTTGTCCTCATTTTCCCCCTCACTGCCCCTCGATTCTAAAGCAGACTCTTCCCTGTGGTCCTTCCCTCCTAGCTCTTCGTCTCAGGACCTGTCGGGCCCGTGGGAGCAGTCGAATCTGCAGCGAACGTCGGACCATTTTAGCTCGCTCGGGAGCGTCGACAGCCTGGACCAGCCTTCCCAGCCCTGCCCCTCCGGACGCCTCTCCGCGGCCAAGTCCAACAGCAGCATCGACCACCTGGGCGGCCAGAGCAAGCGGGACTCCGCCTACGGCTCATTCTCCACCAGCTCCAGCACGCCTGACCACACGTTGCCCAAGGCCGACGCGTCCTCCGCAGAGAACATCCTCTACAAAGTGGGCCTGTGGGAGGCCTCCAAGCCAGGCAGCAGCCGGCCGGGCCAGCCTGCCAGCGATGCCCAGGGCCTGGAGGAGAGGCTCGGGTATTTCCCAGCCCGGGTCCCCTGCGACAGCCGCAGAAGCCCCAGGCCAGAGGACAGTCCTGAGGCCAAGCTGGCCACTGCTGGGAGGTCAAGTTTTGGGCCCATCTGGTATGTCCCTGAGAAGAAACAAGCACCTTCGTCCCCTCCTCCGCCCCCTCTCCCTCTCCGCAGTGACAGCTTTGCGGCCACCAAGAGCCACGAGAAGACCCAGGGCCCTCCATTCTCAGAGGCGGCCAACGTGCCGCACTTTCCGGGCCAGACGCGGGCCCAGCCCCGCAGCGACTGGAGACCAGAAGCCGCCGATCAGCAGTGGAGGCTGCTGCGTCCCAGCAGCGGGAGAGGAGCTGGGAGCTCGGGCTGCACGCCGGACGTCCCCCTGGACGGCGGGGTGCTGCCCTCTGACCACAGGGCCGGCGGCCTCCCGGGGGCCCCCGGCCGGCTGCAGGCCTCCCTGTCCAGCACGGATGTGCGCTTCCCGCCGTCCTCCCACGGCTGCCGGCACCCACGCCAGTGCAGCGACGAGAGCCCCTTCTCCCACGAGGGCCCCAGGGCCGCCACGGCGCTGAGGGAGCAGCCCCACCTGGCCGTCCCGGGGGGCCGCCAAGAGCTGCCTGCTGACCGTTTCCAGGACGACAGTCCCCCTCAGGCGAGGTGGCCCGGTGCCACCAACCAGAAGGCAGACGGCGGTGGGCAGAGCCACTACTACTGTGTGACCAGCAGGCAGTGCCTGCAGGGGAGCAAGCAGGCAGCGTGGCCCCACGAGGAGGACTGGCAGCCTGACGTGGCCCCGGGCCCCCCTGAGAGAGACAGGAGTGAGGAAACAGCAGGATCCAGGCCCGTGGAGAAGGCTGGCATGAGGAGCACCGCAGACGGCTTCCCGTGGGCCGACGGCGAGAGCAGCAAGATCTCTCGTCAGCAGACCCCCATGTTGCACTCGCTGACGCGGGAGGGGACGTGGCGGCCTGAGGACGGGCAGGATGGGGGCACGGAGAGGCCGCCCCCGTTGGATGCCCAGGGGGCCAAACCGACACGGAGGAGTGACCGGTTCGCCACCACCCTGAGGAACGAGATCCAGATGCGACGAGCCAAGCTGCAGAAAAGCAAGAGCACGGTGACGCTGACCGGAGCGGGGGAAACGGCGGAGGAGGCCGGCGGCTGGGGGGCGGACCGCGGGGGGGCCGCCAGCGCCACTCCAGAAGACGGGTCCTTCCCGGGCACCTACAGAGACCACGTGAAGGAGGCCCAGGCCCGGGTCCTGAGGGCCACGTCGTTCAAGCGCCGTGACTTGGACCCCAGCCCAGCCGATCCTTACGCAGGGTCACCGGAGCACCCGGCTGAGGACCACGGCGCTGACCTGGACCCCGTCCCCCACGTCTGGGAGGGGGGCCTGGCCAAGCCGCCCCCGTCTGGAGCGGGCGCGCCGCACCTTCCCCGCATCGGAGGCCGGAAACGGTTCACGCTGGAGCAGAAGCTGAAATCCTACTCCGAACCGGAGAAAATGAACAAGGTGGGGCTCTCGGGGTCCCATCGCCCTCACCAGCACCCCGGGGCATCCGACGAGACCATGGGCACGTTCGCCGACAGGTGGAAGTTCTTTGAGGAAACAAGCAAACCCGTTCACCAGAGGCCTGGGCAGAGGCCCGCGTTCTGTGGATCCTCGAAGGAGAGGCCGCAGACCGCAGGCCACGGGTCCGAGCGTGCAGAGCCTTGGTGCCCGAAGAGGGCCCGCACTACCTCCTTTGGAGAACACCCCAGTGGTCCCAGAAGAGCGGGGAAGGTGGGAAAACTGGAACCGCCTCAGAGACTTGGGACCTTTGCTGAGTATCAGGCCTGTTGGCGGGAACAGAGGGCAGCTCCAGAAGCCAGGAGTTCCGGGCGGTATCACTCGGCTGACGACATCCTGGACGCGGGTCTGGAGCCACACGAGAGGCCGCAGTACGTTCACGGAAGGTCCCGGTCATCGCCGTCCACAGACCTCTACACTCAGGTAAGCCGGGGGCCGCTGTTCGAGCCTTGAGGCCATTTACAATTTTTAGCATTTGTTCTTTTCATTGTTTTGTGGATTTTTGTCCCCAAATGTTTTTAGAGATTGCTCCAGGGCAAATGTAATTTAACACGCAATGCATTAAGCCAGTGTACTTTTTGTAAGATAGTAGTTCTGACGCTAGAAGTTGGCCGTAAGCTCCCTGGAAAAGCAGAGTACTCAGCCATACTCAAAGTGCATGGCCACGTTCACGTTCCCTCTCGCGGCCTCTTCTGCCTCTTAAACCCGCCTCTCTGTTTCAAAGAAAATGCTTGCAGGGAGCAATGCGGTTTCTTTTCCAAAGAACCAGTAGTGGGTTCGAGACACAGCAGTCCGTCCGTGCATGTGAGGAGAGGTACCTGTTTTCCCGAGGCGGCCCAGTGCTCACCGGCCTACCGATGCTCCACGTGTGGCTTTCGGTCGTGGCCGGGGCCCAGCCCGTGGCCCGCGCAGCGTGACCTCAGAGCCTCCCACGCTTGCTCAGTCAGGAGAGAAGAGTCCCAGGCTCCGACGAGTCCTAGGGCTTGAGGCTGCGCTGCAGTGAGCGGGCGCCGGCTGTATGCAAATTGGGTTCTGTCTGGTTTCTGCCCTGGCCAGCTGTGTCCCCGTGGCTGCACGGGCCTCCCGTCGGCCGTCCGCTCCCCGCCCCGGACAGACGTGGACTCCCGGTCTGGTTCATTTGTTTTGACAGACCGGCTTGGAGAGCTGAGCTGGCCGGCCCCGTGGCCAAGTGTCAGCACGAGACGGCGGGCCGCGTCATTGCCTTCGTGGTCCGGGCCCGCAGGGCAAAGCCACAATGAGGGGGTTCGTAATAACACATGTCGTAAAGAAGGCAGCTTGGTGACTTGGTGTCTCACTGTGCTGCTCTTGGCAGGAAGCTGCCATCGAACCGCAGCAGCCAGCGGGGGACCCTGGTGAGCGCAGAGGACTTTCCTCCGCAGTCTGGGCCGAGGAGGGACGTCCCTGTTCGAGGTAGGTGAAGTTTGGGTTTGGGGCTGCGAAGAACCCATGTCGGGGGTGGCCTTCTCGATGGCGGGTGAATGCCTGGCGAGCGTGGTGGGGCGTCTTTTTGTGGCCAGAGCCGGAGCGGCCGCCCACGGCAGCAGTTTGCGGCGTGCCCGGTGCCGACGGCGCGTCCTGGGCAGAGCCGGCGGGCTCGCATCCTGCTGGGAGCAGCGTCCCCAGGGCCGAATGCCGTCGTGGCGTCCGCGGGGCGTGAGAGGACTGCTGGGTTTTCTGTACAGTGAGCTCGTTTCTGTGCAGAGAACAAGAATGCCAGTGTCCCGGGCGAGAATGGATCGCCTCATGCAGCCTGAGCCAGCCTTTCTCCCTTGGGCTTCTTTTCAGCCTGAACATAGAAACCCATTCCGTGGGCCCCTCCAGAGGGTCGGAGCATCTCACAGAACTGTGGATGCCGGAGAGCAGGGCACTAGCGGGCCGTGAGCCGTCATTCTGAAATGGGGCCGGTGCGGCTGTGCAGCTCTAGCGAGGACGGGGTTTAGATTAAACAGGTAGGTGGGGCGGTAGGTAGATAGATACACAGACAGTGTCGTCTCGCCCTTGACGGGCATGCGGAGGGAGCGAGGGAAGAGCGAAGACTGCTGTAGGACCTGTGGGATCACCTTATTTTAAAAGGGCCGAATGAAGCCTGGAAATAAATGTACACAATTGGGTCAGTGAATGCAGCTTTTTCCGTTGTTTTAGACAATCCCTGGTGATTGGTGTGACATTCGGATGAGCCTCCTAAGGTTCGGTTGCAGACATAACCAATTTAAATGTTTGCTTTTAAGGGCCTTCTGTAATGGGGTTTCATTTCGCTGCACTATAAACCTGAGTGCTGTTAGCCGTAAGCGAGAGCATCCAATCTTTACGCGGCTCCGCGGGGACAATAGTGCCATTTTGTGTAGGAGGTCCCTGCAGTTCAATTAGCGCTTTATTCCGAGAGCTGCTGAGTGAGTCCCGTGCCCGGCACCCGCTGCCATCGTCTCTCCCCAGCTCTGCCACCGTCACGAGGGTGCTCCCAGCCCGCCTCTCGTGCAGACGCCGCGTGTGCACCTGCGCGCCTGCCCTGGGCCCAGCTCTGCCGCTGCGGACGGCTTAGCCCTCTGCTGGGAGCGGAGGCCTCCGGAGCAGCCGGCACTGTGTGTGTGTGTGTGTGTGTGTGTGTGTGTGTTTTCAGTGGCAGTGTGCATAGTGAGAGGCTCAAGACCAACAGCAAGAGGGACCCCAGGCATCCTGTATCACAGCGCAGCACAGCCATTCCGAAAAAATTAGTGCCAGAGCCTTCTGCTTTCGAGCTGCAGAGCCGGCAATCTGTAGGATTGGTGTGTGCGTTTGGAGAGTGGAGAGACTCCTTGAAATTCCAGAACAGAAAGTCATTTTCACCTTTCTTCAGAGAATGTTTGTTTTCTCAAGTATCAGTAAGAAATAGCGTCCTTAAAATATTAAATCTGGGAATAAAAGAAATGAAAATTCAGCTCAAGGAGTCTCTCTTTGGTCACCACAACCAAAATCCTGGAATGCAAAGATTTGAAGATGCCTAATGTTTGGCATGAATTTAAAACAATATAAACGTGTATAAAAAAATATGAATTACTGGGGCACCTAGTCGACTCAGTCAGTAGAGCGTGCGACTCTTGATCTCGGGGTCATGAGTTCGAGCCCCATGTTGGGCATAGAGGTTACTAAAAAATAAAACGTTAAGAAAAAAAAGGAATTACTGATCTGATAACTGGTGCGGGATAGTGAATGTTTTCCATTGTATTCTGTTGAGACAACAGAGTAGCATCGAGATAAGAGTTACTTGTTCATTCACATCACATGGAGAACGTTTTTGGGAGGTTCAAGATTCTGTCCTATATAAAGATATGTAGGACAAAGGTTCTGCTCCCGAAGGACCTCACAGTGTAGGAGGGAAGGAGAGACACCACTACTTACCGTGGAAGTGATGACACATAATTAGAATTTTGGTAAAAAAATTATGTGGTGCTTCAGAATCTTGGAGGAAAGACGACGAGGTGACTTCTGCCTGAGTCATGGGGAAGACAGGTGCTCTTTAAGCTGAAAGAAACCCAAAGCCGGGAGGGCAGATCCCATTGCATTTGCTTACTTCTAGCTTTTTCTGGGGCGAGCAGCCTCCTTCCTCGCCCCCCCCCCCCGCCCCCGGCTTCTCCTGGGCTCAGAGGTTTTGCACCAGCTCTCCGAGCTCCGTCATTGTGACCGGCAGGAGTCTGCCTCCTACAAATTCTCTCCCCCGCTGACTGGGGTTCCTCATAAGCTGGATGGAGCAGCTTGCTCGAGCTCTCCCAACCAGATGCCACAGACTCGGCAACATCGACAGTAGAAATTTATTTTCTCAGTCCACTGGAGGCCCGAAGCCCAAGATCAAGGGGCTAGGGGTTTGCGGCCGTGGTTCCTTCCAGGGCTTCTCTTTGCAACTTGCACATAGCCACCTGCCCCCGGTGTCCTGGTGCGGGCTTCCCTTTGTGTGTCTCTGCCCAGTCTCTTGTAAGAACACCATTGAGACTGGATTAGGATTCACCTGATGACTTCGTTTTGCCTCACTTACCTCTTTAATAGCCCTGTCTCCAGATAGGCACATTCTGACGTCCTGGGGGTACGACTTCAACTTAGAAAATTTTGGGAGGATACAAGGACTCCATAACCCTGGGGGGAAATGTCCTTTCTGCCTTATGCCTTGTAACCAGTGCTGTCAGCTGCATCAGCGCTCTTGGGAAGTGTCATCCCGTCACTGAGCTGATGAGGCCACACCTGATGTGGGAGCATTTAAAATAAAAGGAGGAGGGAGGCTGCCGTCCTCGAGTGTGGCTAGTGAAGAGGAGCCTCTCTGGAGGCCGTTTTGGGGGCACATAACTGAAGCCTTGCTGTTGCAGGCACCTCGTGATTCAGTGATTCCACTGTTAAGAGTTGGCCTTCCGAGGATGTGGCCATGCAGAGGTGGCGTGAGGAGGCGGGGACTCTGGCACTCGCCTGGGAGATGTGTCTGTGCACACTCTCCTGCTTCGCACAGAGCCACCCCCTTGCGGCCTGCTGGGCTCCCTGCCTCGATGGCTGCTAGTGCCTCTGAACAGAGGGGAGATGGCAATCCTGTCTTTGCCGCTCCAGCACCCCCCCCTCCCCCCCCGTGCAGAGTTGTGCAGTGTTCCCTGCTGCACAAGACAAGCCCCACCTCCGCGGGCAGCACATGGCTGAGGAGCTCTGCTCTAATTCTCTGAGACCAAGTTCCCACCTTCTTTGTCCAAGCTTTCATCATCTCCAGGCTGGACCATGGCTGCTACCTCTTTGCTGGTCTTGGAATATAAATTAAATGATAATTGTCCTCATTCCCAAACAATGCAATGGCTTCTGGTTGCACTTGGAAGAAAATGCAAGCTCCTAACCATGACCTAAAAGGCCCTTTTTCGCCGTCTTTTTTTGGCCTTTCCTTTCCCATCCAGACTCAGGACTCATTGCCACCTTTCCACCCCTCGAACAAGCCAAATTCCTTTCTCCCTCAGGGCCTGATGCTTATTAAAAGGCTGCTCTTGGAATACCACAGGCCTACCTTGGGACATCGACCTAGTGAATGGCAATTGAGTGTTCATGCTCAGCTTGGGGAAGGGACCCTGTGTAAGCACGGTGACTGAAAGATGGATGGACCGGTTGTCAGGTGGACGAATGGAAATATTGGTGGTTGGTGGTGGGTAGATAAATAGATGGGTAGGTGGATGGATAAACAGGGAGGATTGGTAGATGAATGGCTGGATGTCCGCCTAATAGCCCTTGGTTCAGTCCTTGGTTACGGCGAATAATGATCCATGTTGGTACATTTCCGTGTGCTGAAATTTTATTTAAGATTTTCGTTTACACAACAGCAAGGGAAATGGACTTGTCTTTCTATCCTGGCATAACATTCAGAATCAAGACATAAACATCTCAAAATAGATTTGGTCGTGGCCTTGTTTTCCAGGATATTTTAAAGCTTGCAAGAAAGCTTAAGTTGTGCTGTGGTCAATTATTGCTCTCAAATTTGAGAGTTCAATGAGTACTGTGTTCAGGGAGGCTCTGCAGACCAAAGGCGAAAGGAGATCTGGGGCTGGAGCACGGTGGCTGTGGGTGCTGGCAGGTTCCAGCTTCATAACTGCCTTGCAGGCATTTCCGCCCCCGCCTTTAGGAGCTGCTGCCAATGGGCTGGCACGGACCTGCAGGCTTGTGTCTTGTTGGGACAGATGTGCGAGGAGGAGGAGGAGGAGGAGGAGAGAATATATCCGGAACCCCAAAAGCAGCGGTAAAATTGAATCCGTATGAAATCAAGGTCACTAGGGAAAATATGCTTCACTATAAAATTCATAAACAAGCTAAACCCACCCGGAGGGGTCACCTTCCTGTATGTTTTCCCTGAGAGGTGACTTGGTGTACAGAGGTTAATGCAAAGACGGATTTGTCAGTTACAGACAAGCTTCTGACAAACAGATTTAAAAGAGAGACTGTCCAGCCAAACCCTACTCCTCCTTTGTGGCTTTCGGGAAGACATTTGCTTTTCCTGGCCCTCAATTAGCTAAGGGGCAATTGCAGCTTTCCATCGTGAACTGCGCCCATGCGGGCATAACGAGGCGGCACTCCAGCTTGGACGTCTTCCAGGGCGGAGCCAGCCCGGGGCAGAGCCAGCACGGGTAGCCTCCTCCCTGGGCGGGGGTCCTGGTGCGTGGAGTGCCTGCAGACTAGCCTGGGCCCTCCCTCCCGCAGAGGAGAAAGGGCGCCGCGGGAAAATCCCCGACAGGGGTGGGGGCCCGGGGTTGTCCCTGCAGTTCCTCCCCGCAGGTAGAGCCACGTGGCTTTGGGGACCGCGGAGTCGGGACGAGAGCGCGAGCACACATCTGCTTCCATGCTGGTCTGGCCTGGTGACTTCACGTCACTCGTCACTCGGAAGGCAGCGGGGAAGGCAGCGCGGCGAGGCCCGCGTGTGTGGCTTACAGGGTTTGCGGTTGGGGAGGAGGAGGGTGCCGACGGAGGGCAGGCGGCACTCTCTGCGCCGAGTGCTGCGCGGAGGCCGGGAGGAGGGACGGGGACGCAGACGGACCCGCAGACCCGAGTTCCGGGTTCCGGGTTCCGGGTTCCGGCCTCCCAGCGGCCGGAACTGCGGCGCTGGCGTAACTTCCGGCTCTCTTCCGGGGAGATCGTGCGGCGCGGAGGGGAGCTGCGCATGCGCCCCCGGTGGCCGCCTGAGCCGGCGGGTCTGCACAGGGACCGGACAGCGGGCCGCCGCCGCCGCTTTCCCGGCGGCGAGACCTCCGCAGCCTTCCCGATGCACTAACCCTCCGCTCTTTTTCCCTCTTGTCTCTCCCGTCCACTTGACAGCTCTCCTCAGAGCTCAGACCCTTGTCAGCTGGCCTTGGTTGAGTTTGCACGTGAAGGTGCCCATCCGTGTTTTTGCCTTTCTCCAGAAATCCATCCTAACACTCCGAGACCCGTCTCCTCGCCATCTTTCCAGCCGTGCTTCTCTCTTCTAGGCTGTGTTTGAGGGCCGAGAGGGCCCGGGAAGCGCCCACTCCGACAGCCATACGGATTTAAATGCTCCGTAGATTGCTGCTGTTCATACCGTCAAAGCCATTGGCGAAGTCCGCTCTGCCTCCTTTGAAGATAATCTTTGTTGCCTCTTAGCTTTTGTGGGCTCTTCTAGTTGATTCTCTAGTTAAGATGCTTTCCATCTCGACTCAGGAACCAAGCTGTGAAGTAGCCGTCCAGTTCCTGTTCTACAGGGACCGAATGTGGCACTCTACTGAATCTATATTAAGTTGTCTTTCCTAACATTAGTGGGCAAAGCCACATGTCTTCATCAAACCGCAGTGATTAATCCATGTTCGAAATATACGCACATCTGGGGGCGCCTGAGTGGAACTGTCCCTTAAGCTTCCAACTCTTGATTTCTGCTCAGGGTGTGATCTCAGAGTCCTGAGATCCAGCCCCTCCTGGGCTCACACTCAGTGTGGAGTCTGCTTGAGATTCTCTCTTTCCTCTCTCTCTGCTCCTCCTTCTTATGCTCTGTCTTGTTTCTCTCAAATAAATATATAAATCTTGGAAAGAATAGAAAAGAAATATATGGACATCTCTTCCATAAACTGTGATCCCTCCTTTGCCGAAGGTACAGCCTGTGAGAGGGCATGGCAGTGTTCTCGTGGATGGGAACGTGACGAAGCATCGTGCGAAAGTGGACATTCTAGAATAATGGTACGCTGAAAACGTGCTTCACAGAGAAGAGCAAGGTTTGGGCAAGCAAGGTCATCAGGGATGACCCACTAGGCAGCTGAGTCAATGCATTCCTTTTACACTTGCCTACCCCCAAGGCCACCTTCAGTATCATTCATTTTTAAAAACTGGAAAGGAGGCAGCTACTTCGTTTGGGTCCAGGAGAAGGCAGCTTAATTGCAGCAGGTTTTTCCTTTGCTCTCTTTCCTTTGTTGGTGTTTGTTTTTATATTAGAACTCTGGAATCATTGAGTGTGCTGAAGACCATCAGGGACTGTCAGGCCCACTGATGTTGCGCTCCCTCACAAGATGACTGTGAGGACTGGACAGTCATCTGGTTCTCCGTTCTACCTCCTTCCCCTTAAGAGCCACAGGCTTGTAGATATCTCTCCATAGGGCCACAGTGGCTGGTCTTTGTCTACGAGGTTACTCTAAATTACTTGCCTTTTTTTATGGGATTGTAAAGATTTATTTAATTGTACGACTCACATAACCTAAAATTTACTATTTGTGTATCATTTAGTGACATTTAGTACATTCATGTTAGGCAGCCATAACCACTATCTAGTTCCAGAACGTTTTTTACCCCAAAAGAAAACCACCTACCCGCTGAGCAGTCACTCTTGAACTGGGTTTACTTTCTTTAACTTGAAAGATAACTCGAAGTGATCCACTCTGTGCACTAAGAGTATGTCTCTACTCAAACACGGTTGCCATCAGTTGGATGTGAGATGGATGCTTGGCTGTCAGAACTCATTTCCCACAGGCTCACAGTATTAAGCGGTTGTCAGATTCTTGCAGCTAGTCTCAAATCAGTTTAACTCATAAATTTGCTGACGGTCCATACATTCGAATTAAAAAAAGAAAACAGGTCTGCAAGTGACCTGTTTCTCTTAAGCAATCTAAAGTGCATCCAAATATTTCTAATTGTGTGTTAAACCTCCACGGCCCCCAAGAATTCATAGAAGACAACAAGAGCCAGGAGCATGCTTTCTGTCTGTGCCCCCACCCGCATCCCTAGCAGCCCTCTTTCCTCCCACTCCCAGTACAGAAATCATCACTACCTCCACCAGGATTCAGAGGAAGGGAAGGTGAAGGAGGACAGCCTGAGAATTATATCTAGTTCAAGTTTTCTCAAACAGCATTTAGAGCATATTCTTGGGAATATGCATGTTCTCCTTGTGAGTGTAATTTTCTTTGTTTCCATATTCACCCTTAAGTTCATAACAGGATATTATGATGGTTTGCATGACCACACCTGGTTAGTGTGGGAGTGTCTCATTGCCAGCGCTCAGAACATCACTGTCCCCGGCTGGGAGGAAAGAATCTGTCCACATTCTCACGCAAACCAAGCTCTGTCTCTAGATGAGGGAAGACAGCCAGGTGCCAGCCCCTCAGAGCTCTGCGTCCTATCTGTCAAAATAAAAGGGGTGGCTGGGGCACCTGGGTGGCTCAGTGGGTTAAAGCCTCTGCCTTCAGCTCAGGTCATGATCTCAGGGTCCTGGGATCGAGCCCTGCATCGGGCTCTCTGCTCGGCGGGGAGCCTGCTTCCCCCTCTCTCTCTGCCTGACTCTCTGCCTACTTGTGATCTCTCTCTCTCTAACAATAAATAACTAAAATATTAAAAATAAATAAATAAATAAATAAATAAAAGGGGTGGGTGCAATGAGTCCTTCTGTGGCATCTGGGAAACTGTAGTAGCTGAGATCAGGGACCGCGGAAGAAAGAGCTCATTCCCAGCAAAACCCCGTCGCTTATCGCATTAAACATTTGCTTTATAGTTTTGTTCTCATATAATTGTAAATTTGTTTTGTATTTCCTAGCCTAAGAGCTATGAAAATAAGGAAAATAAAATGTTTTCTTTTAGCTATATTTCACAATACAGTAAAAAAATAAAGCCATACACTCTATGATCCCATATGTAGACAGACTCTATAGAGACAGAAAGTAGATTCATTTGCCAGGAATTAAGGGTCGGGGGGAGTGGGAATGACAGAGTAGGTACGGAGTTTCTTTGGGGGGTGATGAAAATATTTGGGAATTCCATAGTACTGATAGTTGCATAACTTGTGAATATCCTAAAAATTACTGAATTTTGTATACTTTCATAGGGTAAATTTTATGGTATGCAGACTTTACCAGTTTTTAAAAATCTGTCAACACTGGATGCCACAGGAAAAAAGTTAATTTAAAATGAGTGTGTGCATTACTCAAGTCTGAGCAATGCGGCTGCAGCTCGGAGGTCGACAAAGTTTGTAAAGGGTCAGACAGTGAATATTCTTGGCTCCGGGGGACAGACTGTTCATGTCATGATGACTCAACTCTTGTAGCGTGGCGGCAGCCGTGAACAGTACGTACAGGAGTTTGCGTAGCTCGGCTCCAGGAAGACTTGACAGGTTTGCCAGCCCGTGGGTTCGGTCAAGGGAGGGCTGTCCGTGAGTGGACTTTCAGGGATGGGCATGTGGGACCTGGATGGCGGTCTGTCTAGACATTGCAGAGAGGCTTTTTATGATTCTCTTGCAAGAACGAGATCCATTTGTCTTGTCTTCGTTTTACTTGTCTCTTGGGTGGCAGTTGAACTTTGGGAGTTTACGCTGTCCACCCAGGCTGGGGTGACCGTGGCTCTTGCACAGTGTGGGAGTAGAGTGCGGGATGCTCTAACCGAGGGCTCCTTTGTGATGTCCTGCCTTGCAGTGAGGGCGTGGGGTAGGGAGGACACCCTCAGGCTATAAAGTCTGGCATGCCACGTTAGGTGAAGTGACTCAGGGACGGCTTAAGGCTTCACCAAGACTACCCGAGAGGCTGGGGAGCAGAGTTCTGGAATGTAAATGCTAGGGTGCTTATCCTGTTCTGTTCCCTTTTTATTTGTGGAATTCTTCAAGCGCACAAAGGTTCCCTGTCAAAGACAGGGATACATATGCAATTTATTACAAGTATTTCTAACGTAAAGTCTCCCAAGCATTAACATAGCACAAGCGACAAAAAGACGTGAGTGTCCTAGACCCCCTCATAATTATGCCTCGCTCTAGTAAACATGGATGTGTGAAAATCCAAATTACAAATCTTACTGTTTTTAAAAGTGTTTTCTCTTTGGAAATAATTCACTGAGAGCATTCTTTAAAAAGTCCTCAAAAAAAAAAAAAAAAGTCCTCAAGCACAAGCAGCATCGAGATCTTGTTTTCCAGTATCCTTCTGTGCTCCTTGCCAGAGGATGGCTGGATTTAGGCCGGGGTGGGGAATATACAGAATGAGCCTGGAACGTCTTGTAGTGCCAAAAAGTAAGGGAGAACTAAACCAAACGAGCCCAATAACAATAAGTATATGTCAAAGGGACACAGAGCTTCCTATGACCAGAGTTGAAACACTTGAAACAACAAAATAAAGTAGTGTTAGATTATAACCCAGTGCATAAAGCAAATATTCCTGAGTCCATACTGATCTACATAAATGATCGAATAAATAAGTAGAGAGAGAAGAGACAGAAAAATTCCAGATCATCTCTGTAGATCCTCTGCCTTCATGGAGGTATATGGGTAACCTCCTTCCAAAGAGGGCAGGGTGGCAAGGTGGAGGGAGAGAAGGCGCTCATGATGGAGAAACTGACCTGGGCTAACCCCTGCCAGGTGACGCACAGAGATTAGCTGTGTTGATAGCCTGACCCTTGAGATCCTATGAGAGTAGCACTTTTTACCTTTGTGATCTTCCCCAAAATCTATAACCATAATCTTGACCAAAACATCAGACAAATCCCAGTTGAGAGACATTCTACAAAATGCCTCAACAGGACTCCTCAAAATTGTCAAGGGCATGAAAAACAAGGAAATTCTGGGAAGCTGTTACTTAGGGGAAGCCAAGGAGACATGACAACTAAATGTAATGTTCCCTTGACAGGGTCCTGGAACAGAAGGAGGACATTAAGTAAAAAGGACATCTGAACCAAGTGTGGGCTCCAGTTGATATTAATATCCCCAGATTGGCTCATTAATTATAACAAATGTTACCATCCTAATAGTGTAAGATGTCCAGTGTCGGGGAGACCAGGCGTTGGAGAGAATCAGAACTCTTCTTCTTGTAATTTTTCTGTAAATTTAAAAGCATTCTAAAATGAAGTGTTTATTTAAAATTTTAATTTTTTAAAGATTTTATTTTTAAATAACCTGTACACCCAACGTGGGGCTTGAACTCAGAACCCCGAGATCAAGAGTCGAATGCTCTACTGACTGAGCCTGCTGAGCGCCCCTAAAATTGTATTTTTTTTTTTAAGATTTTATTTATTTATTTGACAGAAAGAGATCACAAGTAGGCAGAGAGGCAGGCAGAGGGTTAGGGGGAAGCAAGCTCCCTGCTGAGCAGAGAGCCCGATGTGGGGCTCGATCCCAGGACCCTGAGATCATGACCTGAGCCGAAGGCAGAGGCTTTAACCCACTGAGCCACCCAGGCACCCCTAAAATCATATTCTTATAATGCATTTTGAGTTACTCAGTTTGTAAATATTAGGAACATGCCTCTCGCGCAGTGATAGTATGGCGAAGCGTCTAATCAGTTGCCAGATTCTTACTAGATATGTGTTAGGTGGATGGCCGTGCACTGAGGGTTAAGGTCACGGAGATGGCCTGGGGCAGACGGTGCCCTCTCAGGAACAGGATCATGTCCTTGGTAAAAGAATCGGTGGAGATGAGAAGCCTTAGGAAGAATGTAAGCTTTGGGGTCGAAGGCGCAGGTTCAAATTCTCATTCTCCTTTTCAGTGTGGTTGCATCAGGCCACCTAAGTTAATAACCTCATGTCCCTGGACGAGATATCCATAGCAACCTTCCTTACAGACTTATTGAAATGCCAACTGGGTATAACATTAATGCATCAGCACAGTGTTTAAGATCAAGTGGGTGTGGAAAAAAGGGAAAAGCCACTCTTACAAATATAGCCGTAATCTAGGACCTACTGCAGGGTAGCGTGTGTTACTTGGTTAAATGAGCAAGGCTCGGAAACCATGAATTCAGAAGAGGCTGACGGAAGAGGGTTGGAAAGAGAAAACTGGTTCTGAAGGGTTAGCACCAGACCGGGGAGGGCTTGGGGCTCTCAGTATGGGAAGGGGCTGTCAGGGACTGTGGTAGGAGGGTGCTTTCCGTATGGGGGTGGCACTGAGGTCTCGGGCTGCTTTAGGAAGGGAGGTGGAGGGCAGAGACTTTAACTACAGGTCATTGTGAACAGACAGGCTGGTAAGTCACAGTCAGCCTGTGACTTCTTTGTCTTTCTCACTGAATGCTTTGCACACAGTAAAACTTCCGGAAATACTGTTAGTCGTTTGCTGGATTACGTTCCTAATGAGTGTGTAATAAACCCAAGAGTACAAATAGAATACAGATAGATATAAATTAGGCTATTCAGTGGGATTTTTTTGTTTCATTGTCCCATCTGATTTTATAATGGTCGAGTTGAACTGTGTATCACACATACTATGTGATTGGCATCGTTAAATAGATAAAGCCGAGTGAAATCTGTCCCGTGGGCTTTCCTGTATTTCCCCCTCTTACATTATAAGGAGGAAGACACACAAGCCTTTTGGGCTTTTAGAAGGGGCAAGTGTTTTGGGGGTCTGAGCATAGAAGGCTGGGGAACGCTCCCGCTGAGGTCAGGAGGAGTTGCTTGAGTCCCGGAGGTTAGCGTTGACGGAGCCTGCGTGAACTTGTCCATCACGAGGCGGCGGGCACAGACAGGTCAGCCGCTGTGAGCCGCACGGAGACTCCTCTGTGCCGGAGGCAGCTAGACCCAGGGCTGCAGCGGAGCGCGGCTGCCGGTCCCTGGAGGAAGCCTACCGCGCTGTTCGCGGTCCGCCAGCAGCCGGACGCCAGCGAGCAGGGAGCCGGTAAGAGCCTCCCGCATTTGCTCTTAAGGCAGCTCACCCAGGATGGGACTGCTCCCCAGCGTTCTGTAGTTACGAGTGTTTCTTTTGTTCTCCTGTCTTTAAAAGCAGGTTGTCAGCTCGCAGTGCAGTGGGTAAGATCTGGGGAGATCTGCAGACATCTCCCTTGTTTATTGTTCTGCCTGAAAATGAAAAAGAATGCAAATTGGGGTGCAGTTCCCAGCTCGAGCTCTGCACGCGGTCACGTATGTGTGCGGGCACGCTGTGCGTGTGCTGCGTGTGTGCTGATAGATACATGCAGATTTTGCAGCTTTGGTCCCTGCAGTTGGCTAAAAGTGCACTGAAACTAGAAGGCAGTGCCTTTCAGCCGGGTATTCCGGGCTGCACGCCATCGAGCCGGTGAGACGGGTAGCCTTGGCATGTGGGAGCCTTGCTCCGCGTGAGAGCTGCAGACCTCTGCCTTCCCTGCGGAAGGCCAGCATTGCACGAGGACCCGTGTTCCTTGTCTGGCCTTTTCTTTTTTCCGTGCCAGTAAGAAATTAGCATTTTCATGACTGAGACCCTGAATGCGGATATTGAAAGGAAATGGTGAGTCAGCCACATGGAAATCGGGGAGGGGGGGAGCCGCAAAATCAGGTGTGCGTGTTGAGTCATGAAGAAAATGCTCTGTGGGTAAATTCACACATAGCCTGCTTGCTAATTGCGGTGAAAACATCTCTGGAGAAAATGGAATCGTGTGGTTCTGAGTATTTTCCAGTTCTTAGATTTTGCACTCTGGTGTGATGGTGACAGCTGAGAGGCATGCCATTTCTGTACAGGTTTTACCAGACATGTCCTATGGATCTTTTTTTTCAACCTTTTGTATTGTAAAAGAAACATCTGTGGCCTTATTTCTGAATGATTGAAATGCCTTGGCTTTACTGACGGAGGCTTTTGTGTGTGGTGCTAGGATGCCATTTTCCGAGAAATCGCTGCATATGTGTGTGTGTGTGTGTGTGTGTGTGTGTGTACACATATGCACACAGCTGCATCTGCTGATGGGTCTGCATTTACTGACTCACACGGGTAGCACTTATTTTAAAATGCATGTGTTAAAAAAAAATGCATGTGTTAGCGGTCATGCTGGTGAGAAGGAAAAAGGAAAAGGAGTTGGAAGAAAGATTTCAGAAATCTGCCTGGCAGCATTTATAATTACATAAAGAAAGAGCCTTACACACTGAAGACTTACAGAATGAGTGAATGAAACATGTCACATAAAATATTAGAAAATTAGGTACAGATTGGATGGCCGGCTGGCTGGCCGGCCTATTTTCCTTGCGAAGCAGAATCTTTGAAGGGCTGTTGTCTAAATTTTCTTTATGATTATGTTGCAGAAAAGTATTCCACAGATGGCAGAAAGAGGTATATCTCTACACTGGCTTTTTGTCATGCGTGGTGGAAAAAACATTCTACGTCTGTCTCTTTCTCTCACGTGCGTGCACTCACACACACACTAACACACACTCCAGGGTATTCTCAGAGATGCGTGAACAGAATACACACAGAAGCAATTTTTTGAGATTAGTACCCAAAATAACAGGTATGTTGGTATGAACCGTGCGGGTTGTGTTAGGCGTCCCCTGCCCAGCCGGAGGGACGGGACCCTGGGAAGTGCGTGCTTGCTGCTCCTTGTTCTGCACGGACTGGCTGCTTCCCCAGAGTCTGCCTTTGAATTTCAGGGGTATATTGGGCAGCTAATATTTCACGTGGCCTTTAGAATGCATTCATTTTACTTTTAATGCCTGTAATTCTTTGCCTCTTCTGTGCCTTAAAATTAAGAAGATTAATGTGGTGAAGTAGCAGAAATAAGGGCTGCTGTTTTGGGTCCACTGGATCAGTCTGTCTTTCCCTGGTTAGTGGACACTAGTGTTTTCTAGCTGGCTTTTCCTAGATCATCAGGTCCTTTCTGGGAGGCTCATACACATAGCTGGATGTCTGAAGCGATCCTAGAGTTACTGAGTTTTTCGCCTTAAAAAACAAAAAAAAATTTGCAGAATTCCTTGTGTTAACTCTCAAAGTTCAGAGAGCATTCTCCATCTCTCTCTCTCTCTCTCTCTCTTTCACACACACACACAGACATATCTTGGGTCTTACCACATTGCATACCGTGTTCATTCTACAGTAAACAAAGTGGGCCTTAAGTGACCGGATTCACAGAGCCGGTTTATAGAGAGCCCTTACATGCAGCGTGGCTGGTTTTTAACCTGGTGGGTTCCTGCCGATGCATACCTCCCACCTCTGATGTGGAAAGGTCCTACAGGTGCGTATGGGCTGAGCGGAGATCATGGTACAAGTGCAAACCTAGTCTCTTACTAACTTTCGCGGCCCACATCCAGTGTGCCGATGGTGCAGTGAGAAGGAATCCCAGTGTGGTCTCCCAAGGGGGGTGTGCAGTACCAAGAACCCCTCACCAGACGGAGAGACCGGGACGTGTGTCCCAAGCCTGTGTGGGTATAAATTTGCAGGTCACCCAGCCTTTCTGACCCTCCATTCCTTTGTCCACAAAAGAAGGAGTTTGGAGCCACTGATTTCTAAGGTCACTTTAAGCCGTAACAGCGTTTCATTCTCAGGGAGAGAAGCCAGGGACTTGAAGTCCCCTTAAGAGCACCCCTTGAGGCCCATGGGTCGCATTGTCTGACTCCCGTGCAGCCAACATTCATGTGAAAGAACACCTAGACAGAGGGGACACGGTGTGGAGTAGCTCTGCGATCCACTTACAGGGAACGGGAGCTCCCGTCAGCA
Source organism: Potos flavus (assembly GCA_028534135.1). NCBI lineage: Eukaryota > Metazoa > Chordata > Mammalia > Carnivora > Procyonidae > Potos > Potos flavus. The sequence continues at coordinate 98,329,626 of CM052901.1, read as the reverse complement.
GCCTGCGTTTCGCGCCGGCAGGCTTTGCAGACACCGTGACAGCGGCCTGGACAGCTAGACCCGCCTCGGGGCTGGGCGCCAGCGCCCCACAAAGTCAGCGGCTCACAAGCGGGGTCACGGGGTCACGTGCATACCATGTGTTACTGAATGACTGGTACACAGTCTAGCCAGTGGGCCCTTAAACATACTCAGAGGCCACGAGAGGTAGAGTAACTAGACGTTCTAGAAAGGTGTTTAACATGGAAATACACAGGCATGCGTGTGTATATATGTGCAACACATATGCACTCACGTATGAGACATTGTATAGAGGAGTACAGTCTAGAAGGTCAACTTTTATGTGCAATAAATATATCTAAAGCCTATTGGGTAAATCATCCATTTCCAAATATGGTTCAGCCGCGTAGCAATAATGAGACACTCTCCTCAGGTGTGGGATTTCCAGAATTTTGGGTCACATGTAGTTGTGGTAGGAGGAAGACAACCAAAGCAAACGATTTTCTCTTCAATTATGTGAAGAATATATTATTATAATTCTATTTTCATCTTTTACCAAATAATTACCCCACACTCAAAATGGCTCCTTATTTCATAAGCTTGACGTATGTTTTTGAGAGTCAGGATTTTTACTAGTTTGAGGATACGGCTTCCTGGTTGTATATACAGGGTTTTTTTTAAGATTTTATTTACTTATTTGAGAGAGAGAGTGCACAGGCAGGGGGAGCAGCAGGCAGAAGGAGAAGGAGAAGGAGAAACAGGCTCTCCGCTGAGCAAGGACCCCGATGCAGGACTGGATCCCAGGACCCTGGGATCATGACCTGAGCCGAAGGCAGGCACTCAACCAACTAAGCCACCCAGGCGCCCTACTTTTTTTTTTTTTTAAAAGGACATACTATTTTTAAATCTGCTTTGCTAATTAAAACATTCTTAGTAAAAATAGAAGGAAGTTCTGTGTACAATGCGTGGCATTCTGAGATACGAGTGGCCATTAGAGGTCCTGTGGACTTTTCGGGTTGTCTCTAGTCTTTCATAGCTATAAGTAATACTGCAGCAAACATCTTGCAGTAAAATATTCATGTTCTGGCATGCTGATTTCCTTAGGATAAAATTCTAGATCTGAAATCTCAAGGCAGGCTTTTGGGAAATACGCCCAAGATGCCTTCCATGACGTGTGTACTGTTTATGCCCGACCACCCAACAGCCTAGGACAGTCCTGCCCTTCCCAAAACCTTGTCCATAGTGGACATTTAAAAAATGTCTGATAGGCAAAAAAAGTTCGTTTTCTTCCTCCCTCCCTCCCTCCCTCCCTCCCTTCCTTCCTTCCTTCCTTCCAGTAGTCTCCACGCCCCTGAGATCAAGACCTGAGTGGAGATCAAGAGTCAGACACTTAACCAACTGAGCCACCCAGGCACCTCCTAGTTATTTCATTTTTAACTTGCATTTTCTCAGGAACTAGCAAACTTTACCTCTTGTCTAGCCATTTGTAATTTTTTCTCTTGTTCGTTACTGCACACATCTTGTGTTCATTTTCCTGTTGGGCGTGGGGTCTTTCCTTCTTGATTATTGTTATTTACATTGCAAATAGATCCGCTGTGTGCTTTTGTGCTTTTCAAACATTTACGGTTGGTTACAGTAGTTTTTTCCTTTTTAATGTGCTAGGTTGATAATGTCATTGCCCCTGGTTGGTGGCTGTGTGCAATCCATTCCCATTCTGCTGGCTCCTGGCTCCTGGCAATTGTGTGCTGGCCTTTGCATTCCTGCTGCAGAAAGCATAACCATGTGGGGCTCTGTAGGCATGAATTTCCTATGAGCTGTAGACTGCCACCTGCAATATTCTCCAGCGGCTTTGCAAAGAAGATAAAACTGCTCGGGCAGAGAAGAACCCCGGTGTTTTAGAAGAATGTCTAATGTGGTGTTGCAGAGGGAAAGCAGGATTCAGAGATGAACGTCTCTGCCCTAGCTCAGGTTAGGAGGCAGGTGACTTAGGCTCTTGGGGCTGCAGTGTCCTGGAAATGCTGAGCTGTGTCTGTCGTGCTAGCTCTCTGCAAATGGAGGTTAGTAATAGGGTTGTCTCTGCTGAAGAATGGAGACGTGCTCGGCTTCCCAGTGCCCCGGGTCTACGGCGGCACAACCATCAGACCTCCGAGTATTTCTAGCGTCTGGTCGCTTGAGCATTTGTCCATGCTTATGTGTTTCTCCCTTCTGTCGCCTCTCATTGCGATGTGTTTATGCTCATTTTAATATGTTCCTGTCGTGTGTTTTCCTTTAATACTTATACCCTGAGTGATCAAATGTTTTGGGGTGGTGTATGTCAAAATAAAATAAATAGAAGCCATATAACTATAGATATAAACACATTCGAGAGAGCAAAGCGCTACTCAATCGCGAGTTCATATTTTTTATTACGGTCCCCGCTTTGCTGAAAAATCGAGTGACTTCCAGTTGCCTTTAACGGGCAAGTAAGCGTAACTGAATCCATGAGCTGGATCTGTTTCTGCAGCATTCATGGCGGTGTGATGTGAAATCACAAGGAGGCAGGAGCCCGCTATGGAGGAGAGCCGATGCGGTCCTCCTCTCCTTTCAGACCAGAGGGCAGCGGGAGATGCTGTCCCAGGTACCACCGCTCCCGCACGCGGGCGGGCGTGCGTGCGCATGCGTGGATGGGCGTGCGCATGCGTGGGTGTACGTGCGTGGATGGGCGTGCGCGCGCATGCGTGGGCGCGTTTGCCCCTATGTTTTCATTGCCACGAGATCGGAAGGAGCACGGTCTCCGTGCACGGTCCTCAGCGGGGAGCTGTGTTTCTGGTTCCTGATCTGTATGTCTGTGGTCAGGTACCAGGGAGCCTATAAAATTGAATCAAGCACAGAGAGACTCTCCCTCGAAGGCTCTTCTCTCTTCTTGGAGAAAATAATCCGCAACAGATTAGCGTAGACCAGGTGCGGAAACAACAGACCGTGATTGCTCACAGTTCAGAGGCTGGAAGTCCAAGACGGGAGTGCAGCTGATTTGCTGGCTGCTGAGACCCGCTTCCTGGTTTGCAGACGGCTGTGTCCTCACTGTGTTCTCGCCGTGTCCTCGCGTGGGGGAGAGCGGAGAGCAGGGCAGCAGGCGCTCTCGCGTCTCCCGTAGAAGCGCGCTGTCCCGTGGCTGAGGGCTCCATCGTCAGGACGTCATGACCTCCCAGAGCTCCCGCCACCTCACACCTTCTCGTTGGGGGGTGTTCGGATCTAACATACGCATTTCGGAGGGACCCAGAAATAAATGTAAATGCTGTGATGCAGGGTCGTCAGGAGGCCCAAGAAAATCAGCCTGCCAGCCTTCTCTTCCTCTCCCCGCTCCCTCCCTCCCTGCCTCCCTTCCTCCGTTTCTCCCAGTTACCTCACTGCGTCTTTGCTGAAGCCTGCCTTGTGCCAGGCACAGAAGCGGGTGCTATCAGTGTACCCAGGAGGAGAGATAGTAAATGAAAATAACACAGATGAATTGAGAACAGCTTGGGGACAAACAGAGATTAAAGGCTTATCTTTGTCAACAGGTCCAGGAAAGGCACCATGGAAAAGGTTGCACTTCATTTAGATCTTAAAACAGGAATGGTGTCTGTGGGGCGTCTTCTAAGAAAAGAGTGTGGATCAAAGCAGAGATAATGGAAACCACAAGGCATGGATGGCAGGGAAGGGCCTCTGGCCAAAATGTATGTTGCAGGGGTCCCTGAGGAGTAGTAGGTGGCTTGGGAAGGATGAGAGGGGGAGCCTAGAAGGTCAGGCGTGCAGTCTGGCCTTGATTTGGTGGTGGTGAGATAAGGGACTGGAAGCTTCCAGGGGAGAGGCTCAAGCTATCTAGTTCCCATGCTAATTATGACAAAATGGGTGCATTTTTGTAAAACGTGGCAAGTGGAGGAGAGAAGAAGATTGGAAATGCCCATCATGGGGGATCTGTCACATGGAATACTTTATTTAACAATCTGGAAAAGTCACTGCAAGATGGCTTTACTTTCAGAAAATTTAATTTGTGAAAGTCATGATTAGATTCCCCCTCAAATTTGTTGAAATGGGGCGTTTCCCTGTCATTTCAATGGGGGTTGATTTGTAGTTCTAAGGAATTTTAATCTACATTTGCCTGAAGTAGGCTCTCCTTCCGGATAAGAACTCTGAGTAACTTACAGGGGTTTCAAGCCAGGCCACAGCCCGAGAGCAAGAGGGAACTTTCTGGAACAGTGCAGTTGTATTTAGACTCGATTGTGGTGGTGAACACACAACTCTGCACATTTACCCAGACCTCCAATGGCTTGAATTTTATGGTGTGTAAGCAATACCTTGATAAAATTGTGGTGGGTGTGGGGAAGAAAAGAGGTGAAAATGTTTTATAATGCGAAGACCTCCCAGATCCATAGCTAGATTCTAGGAATTCAAACACTTTGTTTTAAAAACTTAAGTGGCTCAGAAGAAAAGCGTGTAGATGTAGGGGCAAGAATTAAGGTGAACCCAAATTCATGTACCGCTTGTTACCTGTGCCGTAACGCCTGTAGTAGCATTTAAGTTCTTATTAACAACAGATCATACCTAATAAAAACTTACACACTGGAAATGTTCCCAAAACTGCTATTGAGATGAATGGAACGTCTGCCATCATAAAATATTTATCTGATCCGACTTTTCCTTCTAACTGCTTGTAATGATTTCAAGTGACAGTTTGTGAAACTCCACTCTGGTTCACACGAGGTTGGTCACAAGAGACAGTTGCTCCCACTAAAAGCTAAAAAAATGTCCATAAAAGTTATAAAATCATAGCTTTAAAAGAACTCAGCAGACTCTTGGTGTAAAGAGCTCTTCTCCCCTTTGGCATTCCATTCTCCGCATACATTCTTCATAGTACTTTTCAAAATGAGCTTGAATTTTTAAGGAATTTATATCTGCGCTGCCTTCTAGACCAGGGTTTGGGAAACTACAGCCCAAGGGCCAAATTCCCTGGGCCCAGGGTTTGAGAAGCCTTTCTGCGTGGAGGATTAAGGATCAAGGATTGGTTCCTCCAAGGCTGGTAGCCAGGGGCACCTAATGTCACTGTTTTTTCAGATGATAATAATCTAGTTTTGGGGTTTTTTTCTTTTAAGATTTTATTTATTTGACACAAGAGATAACAAGTCAGCAGAGAGGCAGGCAGAGAGAGAGGGGGAAGCAGGGTCCCCGCTGAGCAGAGAGCCCAATGCGGTGCTCCATCCCAGGACCCTGAGATCATGACCTGAGCCGAAGGCAGAGGCTTTAACCCACTGAGCCACCCAAGCATCCCAATAATCTAGTTTTGGAGGGACATGCCAAGCCAAGGATTAGGTTCAGGAGTAGCTTTTAATATTCAGATCAAGTGGTTAGAAAAATGGGAGATATGGGGGCGCCTGGGTGGCTCAGTCATTAAGCGTCTGCCTTTGGCTCAGGTCATGATCCCAGGGTCCTGGGATTGAGCCCCACATCGAGCTCCCTGCTCTTCGGGAAGCCTGCTTCTCCCTCTCCCACTCCCCCTGCTTGTGTTCCCTCTCTCGTTGTGTCTCTTTCTGTCAAATAAATAAAATCTTTAAAAAAAAAAAGAAAGAAAAATGGAGATACAGAATTGGGAAGGTGAGGGTCTCATAGAGCAGATTCCCCACACTGGCAGAAAATCCAGATTGCTGGAAGGCTTTCATCAGATACGGATTCGCAGGCATGTGTGTCCTCATCAGCCCCTACCTCTGCCAAGCCTGGCTTCTAAGGGTGTGAGATATGTATGTCTGAAGTCAGAATGCCCTTGAGAATTGGAAGATTGGGTTCAGGAAACAAGATGGACCAGGATTGCAAACCCAGGACCACCCATGAGGGGTGGATACTGGGGGTTGACTGGATACGCCCTCCCGTAGTTGGTGGAAATGGTCTTCCTTAAAAAGGCTTTAAAACCAAAACATCAGACAAAAACGTTGCCCTGCTCTCGTCCATCGGGGCAGGGTTTATTCTGGGTGGGAGGGAGATGAGGGGTTGGGGGGAGGTCAGAGTCTCAGGAGGCTGCGCGTATCTGCAGCATTATGCTCCTTTTTACAAACCCCAGAAAGAAATATGGGTAGTGTAACCTCATGCCTGGGAGGATCAAAAAGCCTGAAATATTGATGACCTTTTCCCCGTTTTCTTTAGATCGGCTTCAAATTGATAACAGCGTCCCATGCCCTGTGGAAAGAGTCGTTTGGGGGGGTCAGAAGGCAGAGGGAACTTTTCTTTTCCCCGTGTTTCTCGTGGTTTGCATTTCGTATCCTGCTTCCGTATGTTCTGGTCCGATGTTGGTTGACCCGTGCTGAGAGGAGGGTCCTGGCTGCTCTGTAGGCTAACCAGAGCACCCGAACGCCCATAAGAAGAGATGACAGGTCTCCACCGGGGCCATGGGGTGACTGGTTGCATCCCCAAGGACATGGAAGACTAGTGGCGTCCTGCTGAGTCACCGGGTCAAACTTGCAGCGCAGGCTGCGTGCAGTCTGTGGCCGGCCACTGGGCGGCGACATTGGCCAGCCCCACTCGCCCCTGCAATCCTGATTTCATCAGTTCGGCCACTTCTAAAAAATAAAATCGCAGTTGGTATCAGGCTTGCCCACGCTTTGAACTTTGCGCAAAACATATTTTTAGGAAAGCCAAAAACAGAGAATGCCAGGAGAAAACTCAGCTAACAGATCACATGCTAATGTCATTTTTATTCCATTTGTCTGAGCCTCTGATTCTAACTGGCCTGGAGCTTTGATTGGCAGAAGGAATTTGCTTGATTTTTTCCCCCCCAAGTGTCACATCTTGGAACCAGGAATGAGGATCTCTAGCCATAAAAACTAAAGCGGCCTGGAATAGATTCAAAACACATGTTCTGAAAAGAGTTGGATACTTGAGGGGCCGTCGCAGATTATAATCTCTAAATATAGGTGTTTTCTGTGATTGGACACTAGCCCCTCCTGAAGTCTGTGCTTGTACATTTGGTTTTGGATCATCTGTTAGTGGAATCTCTATTAATCCGTTCTCCACTTAACTACAAATGACGTTATTGGTCTCTCTAATTTGACTTCATTCTTGTTGCCATCCAAGTTCCTACAAGCAAAAATAAAACCCAAAGGGAGCTAATCTTTCTATCCATCTGCTAGGACAACGAAGAAATAACATTCATCTGCTTTTCTGAAATAATTGCTTTCCCCACGTGGCGTTAGAATCACAGAAGAGAGCGCCTATTTGGGGTTGGCGTAGAGAGAAAAACTTTAGTGGAGACGTTGCAATAAAGAAAGGACTGAATCGAAAATGAGTTCAGGGCTCATATCCTCCCACAACATGATTCTACAAGACACAGAGTTGGAACAGGACTTAGGGAAACTGCTGTCTCCATCACCACTAGTGTATCTGTCCATTCATTTGGTAGGTGTTCTTTGCATGCTTGGAAACTGGACTAGGACAACCAGACCACCTAACCTACAAGGGCTCACCATCTGCCAAGTCCTGTGGTCATCTGGCATCTCCCAGGAAAGAGTGGGCGGCGCCATTATTGCTGGGTGTTCGTGCTGTTGGAAAGGTTTCTAGAGTGTTTCTGTATGTCCGTTAGCGAATGGGTCAGTTGATGGGTTGATTACCTCTCTGGCGTTCCCAGCATTCCCATGCGTTGCCCATCATCTCCTTTTCCCACATCATGTGGCCTTTGTGGGGTGCTGTGTAGACGGAAGGGCTTTCTGCCTGTGCTTCCCCAAGGCGATGTGAGTGTGCTGGGATTTCCCTGGGGGACAGGAAGATCAGCAGGGACGGCAGGGATTCCTTCACGAGACTTGTATGTGTGGTGCTGTGACTGCCCCGTGAGCCCAGCCCCCTGGCTTGTGTGCACGCCTGGTGACATTGTCATTCTTCAGCCTGGCTGGTCATGTTCTGCACGGATACAAGCCAGACAAGCTGCGTTTTGTTCAGTTTTAACATTTTATTCATTTATTTATTTATTTGAGGGGGAGAGAGAGAGAGCACGAGCCCAGTGAGGGGGGCGGTAATGACAAACCACGAGTCACTGGAGAGCGAGACCAGTCCCGTGCTGGGGGCGACCGGGAACCGAGGGCCTGTGTGATGGGGTGCAGAAAGCTGCGACCCAGAGAGAGAAATCCAGGGCTGCCACAGGGCTCATCATGAGCAGACGGAATCTGGAAATAAAACCGCTACCTCTCCGATACGGAAACTGCATTCAGACGTAGGCCTGGCCGTCTCCATACGCAGATCAAAAATGTCGATGTGAACTGGAGCGGTGTGGGTGGGATTTTCCAAGCATGTGCTGTGTGTGTATCTGTATGTGTGTCTGTAGAATCTTTTTCCTTCTGGCCCTTTGGTCCTTTCCGCCCCATGACGTGTTTGGGCCACTGAGCGGCGCTCACCGTGGCCTTCCCTCGGGCGTTCTCCTCCTCAGACTTGTTTCATTTGGCTTCGCAGCCCCTGTCCAGGCCTTTCAGCTGCCGTGGCCTCCATGGCAGCCAGGCCCACGAGAAAGCACGGCGTGGGCAGGGTCCACGCCTCCCCCTCCCGGACGCGCGGGAGCAGCGCTCCCCTTCATAACATGTCACTCGCGTGTCCTGTGTGACAGTGAGCAGCCTAAGCTGCATAATAATTTGCTGGGACACTGGAATGCAGCTGCCTTTTCAGCGTATCTTCGTATGGCTTGACCCGCTGCTCCGTGAGTACCTGGGAGTGGAAGGCTTCGATGCTTTCGCTCACAGATCCTTAAGACATCCTTATTTTCTTTATCTGTGGATCTTGCTATCACCATTGACTCTATACCTGAAGATTAAAAAAAGCAGGAGGGATATACAAACTTTACGCGGAGACCACTGGAGACGCCTCTGACACAGTCATAGCAGACACGCGTGCAATGTACGTGGTGCGCACACGCGTACACACACGTTCTCTGCTGAGTAGTCACTTGGAACCTATTAGAAACAGATCAGAGTAGGGCCCTAGCAGAACCCCAGATTCCCACTTGTGGTCCTTCTTCTTGTGACCCAGATTTTCTGAATTCCCAACTGGAATAAGAAAAGCCAATTGGTGGTTTTATGCCTTTGACTTTGTACGTTTGGTGGCATGGAGGAGTAGAGAAAAAATAAGGGGGTGGGGACACGCTTGGCGCCGAAATTCCTGTGCTAACGTCGGTCTAACTGGAGTGCGGCGTTGGAGTGCGGCACAGTGAACCCCATTGCTACGACGAGGAGAGACGGTGCAGTGTGCGTGCCTCCCCTAGGAAACCAAGTGCTCGGCAAAGGATGCCCCACCAGGAAGACGGGAAGGAGCCTGTGGGACCTTGTAGCCTGACAGAAGCCGGGACGCGGCCCTTGGGCAGACTCTGTGCAGCCGATCGTTTGCTCCGAGTCCTTCTTTCCACATCTGCAAGTTCTCTTGTGTTTCTGCGCAGATCTCCGCAACTTTGGTCTAACGCACCCTGCAAATAGAGCTCCTTTATCAATAACATGTTAAATGTGAATCCAGATGGCGGGAAGCACTTAGATTTAAGCAGTACATTGTAGCTAATGTAATTGTGTGTGTCTGTGAGTACCAGGTGCTTTCCTGCAGGTCTGTGGATGCTGGGTTTCAAGCACGTTCGTAGGAGAGGAGAAAAGATGCAAACGTGGCTTAGCTTTTTGAAACGAAGTAGTGGGGAAGCATTTGTAGATGGTCGTGAATTAAACATTTCATGGTCTTCAGAGGCACCGTGGCTGAAAAGGCAGGGAGACATGGGCATTCCTGCCCCCGTAGCAGGCCGGACCCCTCGTGCGCGCCTGAGCCCTGAGTTACGCATCTCACACTGCGTTCTCAGCTCCACGGGGCTTCAATGCGATCTGGTAACTGAGCAGCTGCTTGACTCTGTTCTCCAAACGTCCGTTGCTAGGTTCGTTATTTTGAAAACTTGTAGAATCTTTTAGCGCGTACCTGATAATGTATTTTTTCTGAAATATCTAACTTCCGGGACCTGGGTTAATACTGTAAGGTCTTGTGCTTGGCTGCTTTGCCACCGCGTGTCTTCTAAGCTGAGGTGGTGTGTCCCGCGTCTGGCCGCCAGACCTCAGAGCTGCCCTGTCTCTCTCTGGGCCCTGCGGGGACTTGAGCTCCTGTGCCCTCTTCCAGATGCGGAGAGCTTCTAGCTTCTAGGTGGGGCAGCGTCTGGCTGTGTCTGGCTGTGCTCTCCACAGCGCAGGGTTGGGGGCTGGCCCCAGCGGGCTGACCGTGGGGAAGGGGAGGGAATTGGGCACGGGGTGGGTTTCCGCTTCTCCCGAGGATGTGGTCAGAGGGACACACGCAGGGCCCTGGACTTGCAGGCAGGCAGCCTGGGGCGGGGCGTTTGGGACATCTGTGGCCGTCACGCCAGGCGTCCTGTCCCAGGAGGCCGGCTCACTCCTGGGTCCCAAGGCGGGCGCCGGAATGAGGCTCCTGCCCTGGGTGTCGGGGGAAAGCCTTACCTGACTTGTCCCTTAGTAGGTTACATCCCTTCTGGGCGCTGGCACTCTGTCTCCTGGTTCTGCCATTGCAGCCCTTCTTCGAGTTCCCTTTAACAACACAGTTGTCTCCTCCGTGCAGAGCTCCTCTTCCCTGAACTGAAGATTCCGTTAGAGGCTCGTTTTGTGCCTCCGGTGGAAAGAAACTGTGTGTTGGCAAAGGTGTGGCCCCCTGCTTTGTTTCGAGTCTGATCACTGTTAGCCCACGCGAGTTGGCCACACAGATCACCACGCACGGGAAGGCTGTCCGTGGGAGTGTTTTGGGGGGATCTTTCCGTGGGGTTGTGTGTGTCTGCACATACTAAATACAGGTATATGTGCCCAGAAAGTGAAGATAGAACTGGAAACGGATTATAGGATGGAAACATCAGTGAACTCCTTGCAGTGCCCAAAAGTCTGTGTTTTTCTCCTTTTTAAAGGTTTTTATTAATAAATGGATTCGTGGCTCATGTTTGAAAGTTCTAGCCCTTTGTATATGGCAATTTCCCAAACTAGGTCACATAAAAATACTGTTGGGACATAAAATAAGTATTTCTGAATATAGCCATATGAGAATTTTCATCAACATTGTTTATAAAAACATTTGTGTAAATTTTTTAGCCCCAGAATGCGACTCGTGTGTGCCTGTATGGGAAAATGTACATAGATTTAATTCCTTCAAACGATTTCAGGTCATCCAGGTCTGGGTTCTAGTCCCATGCGGAGAGAAGGTGTTCCTTGGAATCATTTGCTCATTTTTATACTTTCTCCCTCTAGACAAGCGGATGCCCGGTGTCCAGAGATCGGGACAGCAGCACCGCAGGACCGTCCGGAGCCGTCCCAGGAGGCCCGCAGCCGAGCGGGGACCCTCCCTCGAGATTACAGATACCCAGAGGAAACACTCGGCCCAGGACCACACGCGCCGAGCACCCCCTCGGCCCTGCACACTCGGGGGCAGGACCCAAGGCCTGTGAACACTGCAGTGCTCCCCAAGAAGCCGGCCCCACAGAGGCCGCCGCCGCCCAAACGTGAACCCCGGCAACTCAAGGGCCTGGCCGGTGGCCCGCCTGGAGCCGCTCACCTGGCTGCCCCCAGCCGGCCCCTTGCCCCGCCGTCCCCGGAGGCCCTGGAGGCGTGTGTGGACCGCCTGTCCCTGTCCCACAGCCCCCGTGCCTTGCTGGAGAAGCTGAGCGGCGCGCAGCCCGAAGGCGGCGTGAGGGCGGCTGGCGAGCACAGCGAGCGGCATGTAGATGAGCACACAGGCTGTCCGAAGCGTGAGGCCCTGCTCCCTTCCAGGTTCCGGCCCCTGCAGACGTCCGCCATGGACACCTCGCGCTCCCCTTCTCCTCAGTTCGCTCCCCAGAAGCTGACC
>CM052901.1:98289776-98317285 GCA_028534135.1 Potos flavus | reverse complement strand
TTTTTTTTTTTTTAAACTTCAAAATATCTGTGCAGAGAGGACCTTCCTGGTATCATCCTGTGTCTCCCAGGGCGTTGTACCCACAACCGCCTCTGGGGGCCGCAGTGTGCCTTGTGTCCTTCACACCGTGGCTATGGCTGAAAGACCCTTGCAGCGGCAGGTGACCTTGTGAGTCGTGAAAGGAAGGAGCAGCGGTGCGGCGCTCTGTGGCGGGACGGTGTGTGCTGCGGCTGCAAGCCGGCCGGCCTCGGCCCCCTGTCTGCGGGCCGGTGGGAGCAGCACGGGCTCCCCCCACGGACAGCCGTGAGCTCCGCGGTGCCCCTGACCTGTGTTCGCTCTGGAAGTAGGCAGTAGCTTTCAGTTTTTCTTGCCGGAAGCAAGTGTTGATGTTCTCAGTCCGTCTTTCCTATGAGCTTAGGAGGAATTTCAGTAACCCGTGACGACACCATTGGAGATCCTGGCTGGGCAGAGAGAGGGTCTTTGGGGACCCACGTTATTGAGTTTCCCCATCCGCCACGTCATTGGGGCCAGAAAAGGTGGTCTTTGCCCCAGGTCTCTTGTAGCAGTGCTCACAGAGAGCTGAACTCTGGTCGGCGTCTGGACCCATACATCCACATACGTCCTCTCTGTCCTTCTCGGGAAGCGCGGTGAGGCAGGGGTGGCTGTGCCGCCTCCGAAAGTTGCTACAGAGGGAGTCACTCATAGGGTCCTGAATCACCGTTCCCCATGGTGTGTGTTGTCGGTCAGTGCTGGTATGAAAACGTGCAATCTCCAGGACCGACGACGCAGAGGAGAAGCCAGGGCCCGGGGTCGGTGTCCACACTCAGCTTCTTGCGGTGGGTCCGCAGGGAAAGCGTGCGGGGGCGGGGCTTCCCACGCTGGCCATCACTGGAGCTCAGCTCAGACATACTGTCCTTGCCCTGCCCTCTGCGGACTTTGAGTTCTGGGGCTTGGGCGGCTCCCCTCCTCTCCCTCCGTGTCTGGTGTCCCCCTCCTTCCAGGTCCCCGTCGATCCCGATCCCGAGTGTGCGTGTGCCGGCCACCCGCCGGGGTGCGGGGCAGGCTCCCCCCCTCACGCAGCTGTTGAGCAGTTGCCCGGGCGGGGCGCGGAGCCGCAGCCGGAATGCGGAGGGCAGGGCGCAGCGTCCCTTCCCGCGGGGGGATTTCAGAACGGGCACTCGTGCTCCCCCCCAAAAACGGATCCGCTCTTGTCCTCACACCAGGTAGCTTGCTTTCAAATCTTTAAAAGTCCTCTGCGGGTGTTTTGTTTTCAACTACAGAATGGATCGCTTCTCGGCCTTTTGGCTAAGATCAGGTGTAGCATCAACTACAGAACGGAGATGCCGGCCAGCAGCCTCTTCGGTCGCGGCCAGTCACAGAGACGTGATCCCTCCTAGGAGCGCTCTCAGGAGACTTTTCCCGAGAGCCTGTTTCCATTTGGGAGCGTGCGAGCGTGGAGTGCCGGGAGGGCACCTTCACGGCCGCGTGCACAGCTTTAGACCTGAAGTCTCTGTGTCTGAGTCTCCCGAGTGGGTCCTGTAGTTGATCCGAGCCGGAGCGGCTTGCAGCAGACGGGCTCCCGTGGGCGGGGGGCGTGAGCAGTGCTGCGCGGGGGGCGCTGGCTGCGGGGCCGGGCTCCCCTGAGCAGCCGGTGCTTGGCGGGGGGCCACAGGACATAGACATGGAACAGGGCTCAGCATACCCCACCTTCTCCAACTCTCAGCTCGTACCTTTTGATGAGGAATTGATGAGATCTGCTTGCAGTAAGGTCTAACCTGCTGTGCTTTGTCCTGACTTTGGAATAAAAGTTCATCAGACTTTTTAAATGTGGAGAGGCGTGGAGTTTTCAAGAGGAGAGACCACGTATGGCTAGAAAAGACTGAGAAGAGATGCGTAGCTGGAAAGTATAGGTCAACGTGTGAAGGACGCGTTCTCATTGTGTTCTTCTTTCCTGTCTTCCCACCCTGGAAATCCAGTTTCTCTACAAGTTGTGGAAGATATTAATAGAGGCAGACTTAGAAGTCAGTTCGAGGGCGGCGCCTGGCTGGCTCAGTCGGGAGAGCATGGGACTCTTGATCTCAGGGTCATGAGTTCAAGCCCCACCTAGGGAGAGCTGGCTTTAAAAAAAAATTCAGTAATAGGTGGTATAGGTTTCTAAGTGTGGAATGAAAGGAATGAAGAAGGGTTCTTTTTTTTTTTTTAAGGTTTTTTATTTATTTATTTGACAGAGAGGCAGAGATCACAAGTAGGCAGAGAGGCAGGCGGAGAGAGGGGGGAAGCAGGCTCCCCGCTGAGCAGAGAGCCCGATGTGGGGCTCGATCCCAGGACCCTGAGATCATGACCTGAGCCGAAGGCAGAGGCTTAACCCACTGAGCCACCCCGGCGCCCCTGAAGAGGGGTTCTTGTCTTTTTGTCCTTACTTGGATAAGATGCCAGAAGCTTCCTTCTGAAGTTTAGCACATTTAAATGGTATTTGCCCCAGGGCTAGCCTTTTAAAATTTATTCACAAATTGGGCATTAGTGGGGGAATATACATGAATACCTAGGTAAAACATCTAAGGATTTCTACTGGAGGAGAGAAGACAATACAAAATTATTTTAGCCCGTACACTGCAGTAAACAGGGAAAAAAACATACTATGTTCCCAGTCTCCAGTTAAAAGGTGAAAAAAAGCATTTACTTTAGAGCATTGGAATGATCCTCGTGCTACTCAAAATTCGGTCCATCAGGGTCACACTGCAGAAGTGATCTTAGCCCACTAAGTTAGAAACAAGTGTGGAACTTTGGCTTTGTGATTTTGGCTTGTGTTTTCCTTTCCTTGTGGGCACCAGCAGATGGCTCTCTTTCTCCAGTACGTCCTTTAAAAACATTTGAAACAGATTTGTCCCTGTGGCCCTGGTCCACAGGGTGTCTGGGTGTGGTCCAGCAAGGTGTAGCTGAGGGCACCAAGTGGCATTTGGGGAGCCCTGCATGAATCCCCATCACACTGACGAGTTCCCTGTTCTCTCTCTTCCGTGTGGGGGCCCCACACCTCCTTTCACCGCGAAACCTTCTTTATTAATTTTTTCCTTTTTTCTTTTCTTTCCTTTTTTTTTCTTTTTTTTTTTTTTTAAGAGAGCATGTACAGGCAGAGGAGGGAGAGGGAGAGAGAGAATCTTAAGCAGGCTCCACACCCAGTGCAAAGCCCCATGGGGGGCTCGATCTCACAACCCTGAGATCCTGCCGTTAGCCGAATCAAGAGTCAGACGCTTAACCAGCTCAGCCACCCAGGTGCCCCCCCCTTTTTTTAAAGTAAGCTCCACACCCAATATGGAGCCCAACGTGGGACTTGTACTCACGACCCTGGGATCAAGACCTGAGCGGAGATCAACAGTCAGATGCTCAACTGACTGAGCCCCGTAGGCGCCACCTCTCGCCCTCTTTTTTTTTTTAAAGGAAAAGTGTGTCCTCAGTGAGTAACTTAAAATAATGCCGAAGCCATGCGGCCTGTGTTTGCTGCCCGATCCTGTGTGGCTGGTTCGAGAAGCCGTGTGAAGGGGGCTTGAAGCGCGGAGCGGTGGGAGGCACGTGGAGGGTGGCGGCGGCGTGGCGCCCAGTGTCCCCTCAAACATAGCCGCCCCGCAGGGAAGTCTCCCGTGGCCCCCGCGGGTGTGCGCTCACCCTGCTCCGAGGCTGCCAGGGAAGGCTCTGTCGCGGGTTTCCCCGCCTGCGGAACACGTACCCGAGCAGGGCTAGTGGACGTGCGCACGATGACCGGCAGGGAAACGAGAGCTCCGCCACGGGCCTCCCCGTCAGTCCGCCCAGGGATCCCGCCTCACGCGTCTGTAGGTGTGTGGGTCACTCTGGAAATTAGAAGGTGCCCAGACGCTCAGGGTCAGGAAACGGGGCCTCCGCAACCTGCGCTCCCTGTCCTGAGTCGTGGGATCACAGAGGCTCCCTCCCCTGCGGTGGCCGCACGTCCCCCAGCCGTCAGGGCAGGCGAGGGACCGGCCGGTTTCTGTCCCGCGCAGCCGTCCGTGCGGGGCCTCCGCTGCTGTCTTCAGCACTCGGCTGTTCTCTTTCCAGAATCGAGCGGGTGATGGACAACAACACCACGGTGAAGAGGGTGCCCATCAAGATCGTGCACTCGGAGAGCCAGCCCGAGAAGGAGAGCCGCCAGGGCCTGGCCCGCGCCGCCGAGCTGCCCGCGCTGCCCAGCGGGCTGGAGAAGGACCAGATCAAGACGCTCAGCACGTCCGAGCAGTCCTACTCGCGCTTCTGCCTCTACAGCCGCGAGGACGCCGAGCCCGAGCCCCCGCGCCCCAGCGCCCCCACGCCCGGCGCCGAGGACAGCGGGGCCTCCCCGTCCGGCCTCAGCTACGTGAGGGCCGCGGAGAGGACGGCCGAGGACCTGAAGTCGGAAGAGCTGGCCCGGGAGATCGTGGGGAAGGACCGGTCCCTGGCCGAGATTCTGGCCCCCGGTGTGAAGATGAGAACCACCATGGACCTCATGGAGGGCATCTTCCCCAAAGACGAGCACCTGCTGGAGGATGCCCAGCAGCGCCGCAAGCTGCTGCCCAAAGCCCCGTCGCCAAGAGGCACGGACGAGAAGTGAGTGCGGCTGCGGCCGGTCTGCAGCGGGCGCGGTGGGCTTCTGCCCCCTTAGCGGCTCCCGGGCTGCAGGGGGCCGGGGCTGCCCTGGGCGTCTGTTCTCGCCTTTCAGGGGCACGTTTTCAGAACCACTGCGCCGGGCTTGTAGCCCGTGTTGGCTGTTTGGTGACCCTCCCCAAAGAGCCCCTGAGCCCCGGTCCTGGGGACGCCAGCGCGGGGGCCTGGCAAAGAGCCCCTGAGCCCCGGTCCTGGGGACGCCAGCGCGGGGGCCTGGCAAAGAGCCCCTGAGCCCCGGTCCTGGGGACGCCAGCGCGGGGGCCTGGCAAAGAGCCCCTGAGGCCCGGTCCTGGGGACGCCAGCGCGGGGGCCTGGCAAAGCTGTGAAACTACCACAGCTCCCGCACGGTCCTGGCTCCAGGCCCGCGAGCTTTGGGGTGACACCCAGCGGCCCTTTTCTCCAAGGACAGCACTTCTCAGCTGGGACGCCGTGTCCCTCCAGGGGACAGTGGGCAGTGTCCAGAACGTGTTTCCCTGTCACAGCTGGGAAGTCCTGCCGCATCCCGTGGGTGCTGACTGGGGAGGCTGTCCCCACCCTGCCGTTCCCAGAGCTCCCCTGTAGCGGCGAAGGCCCGGCGTGTGCGTCCTGAAGGCTCCTGGCCATCCACGGGGACGAAGGAGGCTTTGTGCTCCCGCTTACGGAGCGCAGCGAGTGGGGGCGTTGCCATGGCTTTGGGAGACTGTCCTATGCGGCCGGCCTTGTTCACGGGCGGCCTGCACGGGCGTGTGCGGTCGCACCTGTCCAGGCCGTGTCCGCGGTCCCCTAAGCACCCTGCCCGGACAGTGGCTGGGCGTGCCGGGGAAGCACAGCACAGAAGGACAGGGCGGTGAGGCGGGCCCGAGCCGGGGGTGTAGACGTGGCGGCAGGCAGACAGGCGCGGGGGCCTGTCTAGGTGTATGCAGCTGTATGCACAGCTAGCTGTATGCACGTGCTCCTCGCAGACCTCAGGCTCCCGGCCAAAACTCTCCCTCTGCTCCCTTCCCTCCCGGGTGCACATTTGTAGACATCCCTGCTTTTTGGACTTTTCCCCTTTCTAAAAAACGGCATTCCGTAGGCTTGAGGAGTAGACATTTGGTGACACATTTTTTAGTTCTAACACTGTCGCCTACGGCGTGCGCCCTCTGGCTGTCTCGTGGCCCCGGCTGTGGTCCTTATGTTGGCAGCACCGTTTGCTTACCCCCGAGCACACTGTGGGCTGGCAACAGTGTCCGGCATGCAGTCACAGCCGATGGAACTTCTCACTTGTTCTCCAGGAGAGAGGAGCCGGGCGGGCCGGCGGCCATGTCCCTAGCCACCAACTCCACCTACTACAGCACGTCGGCCCCCAAGGCCGAGCTGCTGATTAAGATGAAGGACCTGCAGCAGCGGCAGGAGCCGGAGGAGGACGCGGGGGGTGACGTGGACCACGACCTGTCGGTGAAGAAGGTAGGAGAGCCCGTCGTCAGTGACCGCGTGCATGCGCGTGGGCAGGCAGGGGGCAGCGTGGGTCCTGCGTCATGTGTCCACAGCCGTTTGTAGTCCGCTTCTGTGCAGGACGGTGACATTTGGGGCAATAGTATAACGCCTTTCCTGGCTAAGTGGGTCTCTTCCAAAATCCCTCACGATGTCTTTGCCATCTATTTTTTTTTTCTTTTTTTTTCAAGACTTTATGTATTTACTTAGAGCAGGAGAGTGAGGAGGGGCAGAGGGAGAAGCAGACTTCCCGCTGCACAAGGAGCCAGATGCAGGATTTGATCCTGGGACTCCGGGACCATGACCTGAGCCAAAGGCAGACGCGTAACTCCCTGAGCCACCCAGGCGCCCCTCTTTACCATCTTTGTGTAGTAAGATACAAGGTCATATTAAGTGGGTACCACTTTCGTGCAAATTTCAGTTGATATGTCCCTTCTATCCCATTTAAAATCTAACGACTTGGAGCACCTGGGTGGCTCAGTGGGTTCAGCATCTGCGTTTGTCTCGGGTCATGATCCCAGGGTCCTGGGATCGAGTCTCAGTCAGGCACCATACCCAGTGGGGACTCTGTCTCTCCCTCTGCTGCTTCCCCTGCTTGTGCATTCTCTCTCTCCCAAACAAATTAAATCGTTTAAAAAACACATAAAACTAAAATCTAGGGACTTCATTGTGTGACCTCCAGTAAGTCACATGTCCTGTTTGAGTATCCGGTTCTAGTACCTCTAACCAGATGATCATAATCCCAACAGTGGGTGCCAGGTGTCACCCAAAAAGCATCATTTGTTAACTCAAAGAACCCTTCAGGCACTGAGGGACCCAACACTAGACGAAAGAGAACAGAGCCCCGCGTGCCCCGAGGGGAGCTTGTTCAGCCCGCACAAAAACACACACACAGTACCGGGTGAGCACACCGCAGCCTGTGGGCCGCACGTGGCCCAGCACCCGCTCCGATAAAACACGCGCGGAAACCCGGCCACGCCGATCTGGGGATCCCTGCGTCCTGGGGGCTTCCACGCCGCCCGGAGCAGCACACTTGAGTGCTCAGCCTGGACCGTGCGGCCTGTAGAGTCGAAGGTCTTCAGTGTCCGGCCCGTTACGGGAGGAGTTCGCCCAGCCTTCGCAGAGTACCTCGGACGGGGAGAGAATTCAGCGGGGCGAAGGAATGCAGCGAAATGAGGGAATGCGATCCAGAGAGGGCCCGATGAGGTGAGGACTGAACAGTGACCGGGGGAGGGGGGGGTGTGAAGGGTAAGGCGTGTGACTGTGTGGGTGCCCTGGGGGGCGAGGGGCCTGCCAGTGCTGAGGTCCTGAGGCCGGAGCCTCACGACTTGCTGGAGAAGCAGCAGGCACCAGCGGCGGGAGCTGTGTAGACGAGGAGCGGAGGACTGGAGATGAAGTCGGAACGAGGTCGGGGACTGGTGGGTGCCCGTGAGGTCGTGCTGGGGGCAGAATCACTGCGTTAGCCTTACATCTTCACGACCTGCCGACGTGCCAGACCCGGGCCGTCTACGGGATTCCCTGGTTCGTTGGTTTGAGGAAGGCCTCACATTAAAGGGAGGAGGGAAGGGCCAGAGAAAGTCTGTCTCAGAGGAGACCGTGTTCCGTTTGTTCCAGGCGTGTGTGGTCGCACCTGTCCGGGCGAGTACAGAGCCTCGGTAGTGGTAGCAAAAGAAAAGGGGGGACCAGCACTCTGTGAATAGTTTCTGTATGCTTACTATTTTGGAAAAGGGCTTTCATAAAAAACACTTTTTTTTTGGAAACAAAAGTCTTTGCAATAGATTTTGCTGGAAATCTGCTTGTATCGTTAGTAGTTTAGAAATACCACTGGTTGGGACGCCTGGGGGGTTCAGTCGGTTGAACCGCTGCCTTTGGCTCAGGTCATGATCCCAGGGTCCCGGGATCGAGTCCTGCATCGGGCTCCTTGCTCAGCGGGGAGCCTGCTTCTCTCTCTGCTTCTGCCTGCCTCTCTGCCTGCTTGTGCTCTCTCTCTCTCTCTGACAAATAAATAAATAAAATCTTTAAAATATATATATATATAGTGGGGCGCCTGGGTGGCTCAGTGGGTTAAAGCCTTCGGCTCAGGTCATGATCCCAGGGTCCTGGGATCGAGCCCCGCATCGGGCTCCTTGCTCAGTGGGGAGCCTGCTTCTCCCTCTGCCCCTCACCCTGCTCGTGCTCTCGCCGGCTCTCTCTCTCAAATGAATAAATAAAAAATACTTTTAAAAAAGAGAGAGAGCGGAGTTCCTGTGAACTTGCCTCCTGATAGCCTACCCACACCTCCCAGCCCAGCCCACCCCCGTGATTGAACTCTGAGTGGACCGACTTATTTGGTTCAGTGTTCAGCGGTCGAGTGATTTCACCCTGAGTGGCGAGTGCTAGAAATCACAGTTCCGTACAGCGTCAGTGACGCAGGAATCCTGCTTTTCGGCTGGAGTTGACAAAGCCAGCTGCTGCCCGGTCTTTGCACCCATCCTTCCAGCACCCGCACGTGCACGGTGCCCTGTGGTTCTGCCCCGGGTGGGGGGGAGTGCTGTGCAGGCGTGCCTGATGGGCCATGACGGTAGAACAGCAAGACCCCGAGGCCCCTGTGTGCCAGACGTTCCCAGAGGGACCTTGGCTGTCACGATCGCGGCATCACTGCGTGCTCCCAGAGCCAAGGGCCAAAGCGGGGGACCCCGTGTTTAGGAGAAGACTGAGGACACGGCCTGGAGAGAACGGAGGGCCCCGCACCGGCAGCAGGGGAGAATTCGGTGTCTGGCTGGAAGCGTTTTGCCGGGAAGGCTAATAAATACGGTTTTGTACCCGGGGCGGCTCAGGCCGGCTCTGCTCAGAGAGTCCCCTGGTTGAGTTAGGCGTTCTTTGGGAGAATCAGACACACTCATTGCTCAACGTCCAGACTCTCTGAGGGTTACGGTTTGTCCCTGGACCCGAGCCGTGGGTGCAAGGCCCGGAGAGAAAAGGCCTCAGTTTACCATGGAGTGGGACCAGAGCGAGGGGTCTGGGGCCATCCGAACAGAGGTACGAGGCAGCGTTGCGCCTGCTGTGAGCCCTGGGGGCTGGCCTCTGCCACCAGCCGCGCTCGTGCCAGGCTCCCTGAGTGCCGCGGGCTGCAGGACGGGAGCCGTGCGCTGGCATGAGGCTCGTGTGATGTGGCGGGCGAGGCCTTCTGCAGCCGGGCTGGTGCTGAGACTGACTGATTCCCGGGCCGGCCGCGTCCCAAGATCTTTGAAAGCAGTGTCTGTGCTGCTTGTAGTGGCCTTTTCAGGAGGAAGGGGAGAGTGTTTCTAGTAAAAACTTAGACCAGACATATAAAGGAATCCAAGGAATTTGGGCTCCTTCCAGAACTCCCAGTTTCACGTTAGCTCAGCTGATACTGCAGGTTTGAAGGCACGTTTTCGTGCATCAGCATGAGATCTTCGGTACGATGAACGCTGAAGAAGAATGACGCTGGAGCATGACCGGTAGCACTGGCCAGGCCTCCTGGTGCAGCCAAAATCCTCTAACTTGCCTGAGGGAGTCATTCAGGTTCCGATTGGCTTCAGGCAAGAGTTTGGGAAGTTCTCCATCCCCGTAATCCCCATAATCTGTTTGGTCCTTTTTCCTCAAGTCAGGGAGATCTTCCAAAAAGCCATGTTAGCCGTGGGATTCGAGGTCCACGGGCAGCATCTCCCCGGATAGGGGGTCCGCAGAGACGCAAGCGGGAGCACGCTCAGACGCCCACACTCAGAACACGCGCAACACGGATGTTGTGAGAACACCCAGACGCCCGCAGACGCGAGGGAAGAAAACGCCTTCACATCCTGGGCAGCCCTGATGGAAGGCCGTGGCTTTCTGATCCGTGCGCTCACTGTTGTGCATGTGTGTGCGCTTTTCCCACCTACACGGTCATCGGGCAGGCGCTTTGGGCCCGACTGCCGTGTGTGCAATCAGGGCAGCTTCTCACCGCACACCCCCAGGGTTGCTGATGCCTGCTAGTGCGGGGCACCCCCTGGTGGCTGCTGGACGGCCGCGTCCCGTGCAGGGAGTTCGCTCGGCCTTCTCGTCAGTCCTCCAGGCCGGGGCGCCTGGTCCCCGTGGAGCCGAGGACGTGGTGCTACACGGCGTGGGGAGACTTCTGGGGAGGCTCCGCAGGCTCCTTCTGGGGGCCGAGTTGGTAAACGGCCCCAGGACAAGGGGCGGCGGCACGGGTGACCTCCACAGGTCGCTTTATACAGACGGTGTCGCTTGTTCCAGCAGAGTGCGCTAGAAGTCCGGAGTGGACTCGAGTGTTCGGACGGTACCGTGTTCACTCGGGGCCGTGCCCCCCGAGCGCTGCGTCGGTTCTCGGTCTCCCTCGCGGCGGCGTGCTGCCATCCCGGAGCCTCTCCGGAGCTCAGCAGGTGGGGCTGGACCGCCCGTTGGTGCGGCTCTGGGCGGAGCCGATGCAGAGAGACGTCCGTGATCACCAGCGGTGTTCCCAGTCGGGGCTCCCCCGACGTGCTCCTGGGGAGCCATCCCCGTGATTCTCCCCACGTAGGACAGGAGGCGGATGACCTTTGCCGCTCACGGCAGACCGTACGGTGCGTCACCTCGGGAGGGCGGCCCACGTCGATGTTTTCGTTATTATGTTTGCCGTTTACAAAATACTCACTGAAAGGGCAGTGGGAGAGGAGAGTGGCGAGTTCGTGTCGAAGGGTCCCAGCTTCAGTTGGGGCACATGAGAAAGTTCTGGTGGTGATGGCTGCCCAGGCCCGTGGATATGCTTCATGCCACAGGATGGTACGCTTAAAAATGGGTCCAACGCTCAGTTGTGTTATGTACTTTCGCCATATTAAAAAAAATGAGTAATTTGTTTGCACTTTGGTCATACTCAAGTCAGGTGTCTCTAAAGGACTTTTAACTTTACTGACAGCCCTTTATTTGTTTTAACTTTTAATTGCTCGCTCGATGTAGAACATACTTTTTAATCATGGAATTCAGTACTGGGCGTGAGACTCAGTAGCTTCTGTACATGTGAGTCCTTAAATTGGAAAATTCCAGGGGTGCCTGGGGGGCTCGGTCATTAAGCATCTGCCTTCAGCTCAGGTCATGATCCCAGAGTCCTGGGATCGAGCCGCACATCGGGCTCCCTGCTCCATGGGGAATCTGCTTCCTTCTCTCTCTCTCTCTCTCTCTCTCAAATAAATAAATAAAATCTTTAAAAATAAATAAATAAGTTGGACAGTTCCAACATGTGAAGCACAAAGTGTCAGGTGGGCCCTGAGGTTCGTGGCACAGGTAAAGGGTGAACCGGGGGTACTGTGAGTAACCCCACGGGGCCAACTCCTGCATTGTGTCCGAGCTCACCCACGGGATGAGAGCAGGGGACTTTGTTTTAGTTCTCGATGGAATGCCAATGACGTCACCGGGGGCGGTTCTCTTTCTCCTGATCTCCTAAGTCCTCTCTTGTTTGATGCACAATAAACTCCTCCCGAGTTTGGCTGAATGCCACGCAGCTCACTAGGTGGGACCACGAGCTGCCGCCGTGGCTGGAGGGGCGGGGCGGGCCCCCCTAGTGAGCGCTCGCTGGCCACCCTGTGTCCCACAGCAGGAGCTCATCGAGAGCATCAGTCGGAAGCTGCAGGTGCTTCGGGGAGCCCGGGAGAGCCTGCTGGAGGACATGCAGGCCAACAGTGCACTTGGGGACGAGGTGGAGGCCATGGCCAAAGATGTCTGCAAACCCAACGAGTTCGACAAGTTCCGGATGTTCGTCGGGGACCTGGACAAAGTGGTGAACCTTCTGCTGTCGCTGTCCGGCCGCCTGGCCCGCGTGGAAAATGCCCTCAATAATTTGGACGACAGCGCTTCTCCTGGTGACCGGGTAGGTACAGCGTGTCTGAGGGCGGCCCCAGGGGGCCCATGGGCAGGTCGTGCGCGGGGTGCTGGGAGCGCCCGCCGGGAAGCCTCGGCGGCTCCTAGGCAGCGCGTCCAGGGCTCTCCTTGTCTCTCCATGAAACGAACACAGGTGCTGCCGGGGCGCGGGGCCTTGAGCGCCGTGGTCACTGGACCGCAGGCTGCTGCGGTGTTCGGGAAGAGCTGTGCTTCCTCGTGACGCCTTCGCATCCGCTCCCGGGGATCCTTCCTAATAACGGTCTCTTCCTCGGAAATTGTCTTTTTCCCTTGAGCACGTGGAAGTGGAGCTCAGCTGGCCTGACAAATGACGAGCACTCAGGGATCGTGGCACTCGATGCTGTCGCGTGCCGCGGAGTGTAACGGGAGCGCACGCGGCAGCCTGCACAGAGCCGAAGGACTTGTCTGCCTTTTCTCCCTTCCTCGAGGTGTGCGGCTTGGAATGGGGCTCTTAGTGGGTTTACGTTTCGGTGTTTCACATGCAAACTACTGGAAGTAATATCTACTTGGTTGGCTTTCCTTCCTGGGTCACATAGAAGCCAAACATTGAGTTTGATTCTTTGATAGGTCTTCAGATGACCATCTTGATTATTAATAAGAATCCTTAACTTCTCTGAAAGGGGAGCAGAAGAGGCACCCCTCTCCCTTACTCCTTGTGAGTGTGCTGTCGGCCACATACGTCTTCTAGAGTGTGGCTTTCAGACTTGTGTAGTTCTGTGCTTAGCTAACTCCATAGTAACTACTATTGGAACGTACTACATAAGCATTTAAACAAAAACTGAGACCCTTGGGTGGTGCTCAGATTCCATGTTGCTGTTTCCCCCATCTTCGCCAGGTGTATCTGGAAAGAGATTTATTTATACGTAATTGGAATATTCTCAAGTATTGATTTAAGGGGAAAAGTAGTAGGCCCTTTGCAGCTCAGCCCTTCTTTAATCCATCTTTCCCTCTCTGTGTGTGCAACAGACAGAGACTTTATTTAGAATTTAGGGATGATAGAGGTGCCTGGGGGGCTCAGTCGGTGAAGCGTCTGCCTTTGACTCCGGTCATGATCCCAGGATCCTGGGATCGAGTCCCGTGTCGGGC
The DNA here is from genome assembly GCA_028534135.1 of Potos flavus. NCBI lineage: Eukaryota > Metazoa > Chordata > Mammalia > Carnivora > Procyonidae > Potos > Potos flavus. The sequence goes on along the minus strand of CM052901.1, from coordinate 98,304,232 downwards.
TCCCTGCTTCTCCCTCTGCCCCTCCCCCTGCTTGTGCTCTCTGTCTCAAATAAATAAATAAAATCTTTTTTTTTTTTTAAAATTGGGGATGCTAGAAAGAATCACGACACTAAGGACCATGGCCGTGGTCCTCCCGGATACCAGGCTCTGTAGGGAGCGTGCATCAGCAGCCCTCGCTACATCGCGGGGGTCCCCCCGAATGCACGGTCTCGTTGCCACGGCCAGGTGCGGCGCAGTGGCCCGGTCTCCAGCATCACTGCCGTTGGAGGAGAGCCTGTCAGGCAGCCGCGGCTTTCCTTGGAAGCTAAGGATTTCAGAGACGGGCATGGTAACCACTTAGAAGATATGGAGGGAGGTTTTACAAAGCTCCGGCCATGTTTGCGGTTAGAAAATGAATATGTGGGTCGACACAGACGCGTCTGGTCCTCCCCTGAAATCTCTGCAGCTTCCTGTCGCCAGTCAGCCCAGATGATTTTAACAGCCTGAGTGGACTTCTTTAATCTGTTAACATCTGTTTTCCTTTGCATCGGGACCCGTTTGCTTTGCCTCCCCTCTTTGCGGGAAAGCTCCCTGAATGTTAGTTTGACGGGGAGATGGGGGTGTCCCACAGGAGCGGGCAGGAGGCCTGCACGGCGGTGGGGACCGGGCCGCATCCCGGACAGCCGCACACCGGGTGTGCTCTTCTGTGCCGGGCCACTCGCACAGCGCCACCGTGTCCCAGACACTCGCGCGGCTGTCGGGAAGTGTCCGTGGCCAAGGTGCAGAGTGGTGGAATGGCAGAGGGGCTGTCCTGGTGGCCAGGTGACGGTCACACCGAGGAGTTGAACCCCCCTCCCTCGGCAGACACTGGAAGACATCTCAGAAGGCACTCATTAAACCCGGAGGGGGTCAGGTCGGGTCGGTGTGTATTTCATGGGCAGAGAGTGACTGTGAAGGCCACGTTTCGGGAAGGGGGGTTGTCTGTGCCCCCAGGGCAGGACCTTCGTAAGGAGCCAGGGAGTGTCCCCCATCGCTCTGTGTCTTCTGCGTGTCCTCGCTCCGTCACCCGCGGTCTGTGGCAAGTCTGCCAGGGCCCCTTCCTCCTGCCAGAAGGGTTTAGGAATCCTGCTCTGGAAGTTCTTTCGAATCTCTTCCTTTTGCCGACTTCACCGCAGTCTTGTCGCAGACAGGCTGTGACCCACCTGGCATCCCTGAGCCCTTTACGCCTCTCGAGCTTCTCGAAATTCTGTAGCTGTCTGTGCCTGGCCTGCTCTCATCACGGCTGCTTCTCTGAGCCGTTCAAGCCAAGGCCCGTGGGAAGGAGCGCAAGTGGGACAGGCGTGGGGGCGCGTGGGGAGGGCTGGGCTGGAGCCGGCCGCAGCCTCCCCGTGCGTCCGCCCCGCCCCGCGTGTCCCCGCGCGGGCGCCCGCAGATCCCTGGTCCCTGACCTCGGAGTCCCAGCCCCCAGACGTGCCGGCCCTGCGGCTGCTGGCCGGGGCCCTGCTCTAGCCCTGCCCCTCCGCGGGCCCGTTCCTCTCTCTCCACAGCAGTCGCTGGTCGAGAAGCAGCGGGTGCTCGTCCAGCAGCACGAGGACGCCAAGGAGCTGAAGGAGAACCTGGACCGCCGGGAGCGCGTCGTGTTCGACATCCTGGCCAGCTACCTGAGCGAGGAGAACCTGGCGGACTACGAGCACTTCGTGAAGATGAAGTCGGCCCTCATCATCGAGCAGCGGGAACTGGAGGATAAGATACACCTGGGGGAGGAGCAGCTGAAGTGCTTGTTCGACAGCCTTCAGCCCGAACGAGGCAAATAAGAGGGGCCCTCCCTGGCGGAGGACGGAAGCTGGCCCTCGGAGCTCCCTCCCCGAGGGTGCCCGTGGGAACCCCGGCCTGTATTTCTCTCCTAGAGCGCGGATCCTCCGGTAGCAGAATAGCTGTTAGGAAAGCAATAACTTCGTGTGTGTTTGCGATGTTTTATTTAATTGTTTCGTTTCCCTTGTGAATGCGCTGCAGAACGTCTCACCGTTAGCCACCTTTCCTTTTCAAGTCAGCACACGTGGCAGCGGGCTCCAGCAGACGGCGACTTGGCTCCGTCCAGACTGTGGGCTCCGGCCGCGTGGTGCATGCGAGGGGTCATCTTCACGGGTGGGTCTGCCCTTCCTCCCATCCTCACGTGCTGAAGCAGCTGCTCGGGAAGCAAGCCGAGCGAGTCCGTGCGGTGCATGAGAGGGGAGAGCCTGGCGCACGTCTTGTCCTGTGATTCAGCCAAAGCATGGGCTGCCGCGTGTTGTCCTGTTCGTCTGCTGGTGTGGACCGTTCGTTGTCCCTCCTTCGTTGTCCCCCAGCAAAAACCGTGATGATCTGTGATGCTCACGCATTGACATTTTGGAAAGGTGAATCGTTTCCAAGTGGTTAAAAACCAGCTGTGAAATGAATAACCTACGTGTTGGGTTCACTCATTCTAAAGTCGCCACTTAGAGAAATAGCGTGCATGCTCTGAAACACAGGCACAAAACAGATAGCTTTAGTACTGCTATCCCGGCTCAAGGGGTGTTTCCCTGCACAGAGAAATTACTCGGTTTGTAGTATGTCCAGTAGTGTGATGTTCTTGCTAGACGTCTGCTTTCTGAGACCAGCAGCAGATTTCTGAAGTTCCTTTTTCCCCCAGAACACTTATTTTGTGTGCATAGGATCCTTAATGACAATTGGCTCCTCGTCTCCTTTTGCCTCTTTAAATCTGCTACCATGCCGTAAGGGTTCTATTCCATTTACTTGTAAGAACCTTTTTTCTGGTTTTTCAGAGGTCCTACGGACTCTGCAACCCCTGAACCTGATATCCTTCGGCCACAGAGTTTATAGGTTCTGTGCCCTTTTTATTGGTCGAAATTGCAAGAGTCTAATGAGAGTCTCTTCACTAAGAGAACACCGTCATGCTGTCCATTTCCAGTGGACAAGTCACAGACTGGGAGCAAAGATTTGCCAATCATGTATGTGACAAAGGGTCTCTATCTAGCACATACACAGAAACTTTCAGAAACAACTTTCAGAACTACACAGTAAGAGAACAAACAGCCCCGGTAGAATGTGGGCAAGAGACTTAGCTTGGCGCTTCACCAAAGAGGACACATGTGTGCATAGCAAATTGGCACGTGGGAAGATGTTCAACCACCAATGGCTTGGTTACAACCTGTGTTTTAGCTGCGTCGTTGCAGACCCAGTGTGCTGCTTCCCGAACACTCGTCTGATTCAGTGCCTGGTAAATGGCAGGGGAACCCTTTGGATGACTTCATGTTGGGGTGACGTCCAGAGATTTGTTTGATTGAGGGATCATTTGGATCCTCGTTTCTCCATGTTGCCATTTTCCAACAGGTGGGGAGACGTCCCTTTGCCCGCAGTGACCATTGCCTTACCAAAACACACGTGCACGCAAATGTCTTAACTGACCGATGTGTATACTTCCTGAGCCAGGGGGGTGAGCTGGACCCCTGAGCCACACCATGGAAGTCTGCGCCCTCCCCCCCTCCCCCAACAGAGGGGTCCAGACTGCAGGCTTCAATAACACAGGCAATAAACACTCTTTTTGGCAACCCACCCACGCCAAAGAGACAAATGCCTTTTCACAAGTCGTCATTCCTGTTGAATTAAGCTATTTCTGACTTGAAAAATGCCCATTCTGCCAATGAAGTGTCCTCCTTGCCTCCTGGTGTAGTCTCTCGCTGTGAAAACCAGTCACTTCAGAAAAGGCGAAGCTGGCTGTGCACGGACCTCCGTCATTCTCCCCCGGGGGGACAACCGCAGGAATTTTGAGTGTATTTTGCTTTTAAATTAGACAAAGCTTTTGTCTGTGATCCTTTCCCCTCAAACACAGTATTGTGAATCATTTTAATGATAAATATGTAAAATGTGAATAACAGCATTTATGTGTCTGTATCCGGCCTTTTGAGGTCTTTGGAGGACGTTCTCTCATATATAGCAATATATAGCTTTCTACTACCCTTTCAGCAAAGCACATGTCACCGTCCCGGTCCTCTGTCCTTCCTGTTTGCCCCTTAAACGTCTGGTTAGCGGGGACCCAAAACTCCAGTAAGTCCATGTACATAACGTTGTATATAGCTATGTTATTGCATCCAGCAACAATCTGGTGCTAATGTTCTGCCCTTGGCATTTGTCAGTGGCGGCTAACCCCCCACCCCCACCCCCGCCCCATCATAGCACAGCTCTGGAATGCTCTGTACGGCGAGAGGTCAGTCAGGGGCGTTGCCTGTGGCTTTTATCCTGCCTTCCACTGTGGAAAATGTGTACATACTTCATGCTCGACTCTCACCACTTACCTCTCACCACATCGTCCTGCTTGGCTTTAACGAAATAAATGGCGTCTTTCAGTGAATGGAGCACGTCTCTGATTTACTTGTGTTACGTCCTTTGGTAAGTAATCAGACTGTCCTCCCCGTGGGTCAGACCGTGGTAAATTGGGGGACTGGCGACTTGTCTGTGTGTCACTGTGTGCCAAGCTCGTCAGTTTGCAGTCAGAACAAAGTCAGGGCCCCGGGCTGGGCCCGTTAGCCATTGCCCAGGGATGCTGGGTAGCATGCAGCAGTCAAACCTCACTGTGCGCTAGAGCATCTCGTTAGCTCATGAATTCGTAGACCATGATCCTCTCTGCTCTGTGGGCCCGCCATCGTCCTCCTGGGACCGGCAGGCTGGCCTGGGGATGTCCGTGGCAGGTGCGTGCGAGACCCAGCGCGCACACAAAGCCATTTTCCCACATACCTGGGCGTACCACACCTGCGAACCTTCCGCTGTCAGAGCGAGTCCCACGGCTGAACTCAGAGCGGTGGCAGGGTGTGTCCCCTCGCTGCTGTGGGAGGGGCCGTGAAGCCATGTGGCGGACGTGGGTACAGGGTGGGAGAATCGGGGCCACCGATGGGCCCCACCGTCCCACGCCAGCGTCTACTCATATGGAAAAACACGGCAGCGTCCTGGGCCCAGAAGCCAGGTTCCCAGAGCACGGCCGCCCGTGCCACTCCCCGGCCTGGTGGCCACGAGCAGGGTGCTCGGCCTCTCTGAGCCTCTGAGCGCCCTCGTCTATAACGGAGAAGGGCTGCGGAGCTCGGGTGAGCTAACCATGCTCTGGTGCGGAGACGTCGGCCCGGTCCGGAGCCTGCCGCAGCCGCGGGGCTCTGGGCTGTGCCTCGTTCTCTCCGCACCCGGAGGGACGTGGCTTCCCCGCACGGATCGGCCGGAGGCGGCCGGGAGAGGAGCACTTCCGCGGCCTGGGAGGGTCGGAAGGGTTTCTGCTCGGGAGAAGGCTTGTGGGGCCTGAAGGCTAGACAGGAAGGGGAGGGTCTCTTGAATAAAACTTCTTCCAAATTAGAGTGCATATTTACTGTGAATGGGAAAAATGCACAAGTTGGGCTTTTATAAAAGTGGATGAATAGCGCATGTTTTGTTTTTATTTCTGGCCTGTCGCTGGGCTCCTTCAGTTTGCCGCGTCTAAGTTCTGAAATGGCCGGGAGAAGAGTAAGTGGGAACAATTCAGATGAGGCCGTGGGTTTCCGCTCAGGTGCTGGGCTGTGATCCCACTGCCGTGTCCCGTGACCCACGGGTGACGATGTGCGCGGTTCTGTCCCTGGCCCTCGCGTGCTCAGGCTGGTGAACCACACTGGTGAGAGCGTGGTCTCTGGTGCGGGCCCGTCAGACTTCTCGAGGGCGAGCTCCATGGGGTACCCCGACACACGGTCTGGGGCGTGGGGACCCCAGACGTTTTCTCCATTTTTCAGACTTGTCTGCTGATGTGCCACATGTCTGTGCCCTACAAGGCGGGCCTCCTGGAAGCGTGCATCTCCCATTAAAGAGCAGAAGGCAACGCACGGCGTGTTCGTTCTTGTGTGTGGTGCATCTTGAGTCACGGTGACCCTTGTAAGCATCCCACGGAGCCCGAGCTGTGTCGTCCCAGTCTCCTACCCCTCCGCCAGATGCCCCAAACGCACGTGGCCGAGCCAGCACCACCTGAGAGAGGCAGGCGGAGAGGACAGACACGCTAGCACAGCGCGGGGACAGTGTCTGTGGCCCATTGGACCAAAGCATAGAGCTCTCCCGGCTTCCACGTGGGCGTCAGATTCGAGGGCAAGGCCTGCCAGACAGTGTTCTCCAGCCTGGCAGTTTGCCTTCTGAGGTGTCCTTGCTGAAAATACAGCAACCCCAAGTGAGGGAAATTCTTTAAAAACGAGCCCAAGCCTTACTGATTTTCTTAAAGGGAGACCAAGGCAGTGAAAGGTAGAGGAGCTATTCAAAACAGGCAACCGGGCAAGCAAACACGCGTGACCCTAGGACGCGTCCCGGGGCAGCAAAAGGACATCCGCCGGCTGATCGGTGACGTTCGAACAAGTCCCGAGACCGTAGTATTGTGTGGACGGTGACTCCTGGCTTCTGATGGTCACACTGTGGTTCCACAAGCTGTGTCCATTCCGCAAGTTTGGGTGGAGGCTGGAGAGGTCTGTGTCGCTTGCAAGGTTTTTCTAAGTCGAAGCTGTTTTCAGGATGGAAAAGTTAAAAACAAATTGTTTTCAGTTTTCCAGGCTTTCCTTTTGCTCCTCCCAAGACCCGTGCCGTGTATCTCTCTGGTCCTCCCATGTCCTCTCAGGAGAGGAGCCCCTGTCTGTGGAGTTCGGGTGAGTCGTCGTGGACGGGATCCAGCGGAACGAGTCTCGGGGCTCGTGCTTGGGTGTGTTTCTAACTCCAGTCCCTGTTCCACGTTGTCCAGTTTGAGTTTCTGTAACACGCTTGCCCGTGAAATCGTAAGCCCTCAGAGCTCCAGGTGGGGAACTGTGTGTGTCTGTGCTTGTCCACTGGGCGCCTGACACGAGTGAGCACTTACTGTATACACCGGTATGGAACAAGTAAGCGACTAAAACAGGGCATGCAGTGGGCATCGGCTCTGTTTTTCCCTCAGGACACCTGCAGGTCGATTAGGCCCTTCGCATGCTCTATCCCCTTTCGCGCCAAGAATGGTTATGGTCCTTCCGGTGCAGATAAAGATGCTCGAGCTCTCAGACCTATTGCCAAGGGAGGTAACATATTCACATATCTCCTTCCCTCCTTCTCGCTCTCCTTTCCTTTTTTTTCCCCCCTAAGAAACAGAATTATACTAACCACGGTTTTGAAATTTTTCTATTTAACAGGGTTGGTTGGGGGGCGCCTGGGTGGCTCAGTCCGTGAAGCGTCTGCCTTCGGCTCAGGTCATGATCCTGGGGTCCTGGGACCGAGTCCCGCATCGGGCTCCCTGCTCGGTGGTCAGTCTGCTCCCTCTGCCGCTTCCCCTGGTCATGCTCTCTCACTCTCTCTCTTTCAAATAAATAAATAGAAAGTGTCAGGAACTTTTCCCTTAACTATTTATCAACATAGCGTTGAATTGCTGGGCAATATCGCACTATAAGGATGTAAATGGTTCACCAAACGTTTTCTCTAAATGGGGTTTTTTCCTATTTGTCCCCAGTTGTAACCTCGGTTATAAAGGTCATTGGGCATGTGTTTCACTTACACCTTTGTACATATGTCTACTCGTTTTCTGGGGATAGATGCCTTCTCGTGGAGACACTAAGCAATTCTGGTGCAGTTTGGGCTTCTCTACAGAACTAGTCCTAAGTGCCGGTCAGCTGACATACGTGACTTGCGGGTAGGCTCGTGTCTACCGAAGCCCCATTTGAAGCTATTCCCAGCCTCACAGATGAGGAGTTGCTGTGCGTATCCCGTACCGTCTCACCCGTGTGCGTGATGTGTCCACACGCCTGTAATCCAGGCCCAGCTAAAAGGACGCCCTTCCCCACGAATTAAGGGAATCCTCCTAGTGTGTCAGCCGCCCGTGGTCTTTCCCAGCTCAGCCTCGCCCTGGGGGCTGCCACTTCTGCCAACACCTGCCGACACACGTTGCCAGAGCTTTAAATAGAAAAAGTCCTTACTTCCTGAAGACGTGGGTTGGATGCCGTGTCGAGAACGAGGGAGGAAGCGAGTAGGAGACAGGTCTGACTCAGATATACCTGAAAAGCGGACGCTGATGGTCCAGTGGTAAACCTTACCCCCCACCCCGAAGACAACCCGATAGAGAGGATGCGTGACGAAGAAAAGAAAGCAAAGAGGAGAGCTGATCCGTGGAAGAATGGATCACGGCCTGGCGTGTGGGACCTAACAAGCAAGGGATTTGTTTGTTTTACTTTTTAATTTTTGTGTTATCTTACTCTCTTTTGAGTGGGCCCCACGTGGAGCCCAACACGGACCCGAACTCACGACCCTAAGACAAAGGCCCAGAGACGAAGACCCAAGCTGAAATCGAGGGTCAGCCCTCTAACCGACGGAGCCCCGCCTGGGCGCCCCCGGTCCCTAGCAACCGGGAACTTGGAAGGCGAGGACAATGGGGGCAGAACGCGGGGACCGCGGAAGGCTGAGGGGACGGCCTTAAAAGTGAGCGGCTGGCCAGTGCAGCAGCAGAGCTCTCCCGTCGGCCCTGCCGAGGGGCAGCCATGGAGAAGCAAGGAGGGTCCCCTTAGAAGAGCGGTGTGGGTTCCTGCGCGTCCGGCCCGGTAGCTGACCGCCCTCTTCCCCAGACGTTCGTCCCCTCGGAGACTGCGTGCCTGCTCGGTGGAGGTATGGCCCTTCTCGGCTGTGTGTGTGTGACGGTGGGGAGAGAGAGCAGAGCGCTGGTCGTCTGGCCACACTTTAAGTGTACAGTTCAATGGACATGTGTAATGTCGTGTGTAATGTCGTTCAGGCCACCACCACCATCCGCGGCCAGGACGCCTTCCTCTTCCCAAACGGACGCCCAGGCCCCGGGGAGCGCCCCCCGCCACATTCCTGTCTCCCCCAGCGCCTGGCCACCGCGGTCCTACTTTGAGTCTAGGCCTCTGATGCCTCCGGGTGTTGCAGAAGCCAGTTTACACTGTTGGTCTCTTGGGGACCGGCTTAGTGCACTGTGACGTCTTCGAGGTCGTCCGTGCCACGGCAAGTGTCGGGATTTCCTTCCTCTTTGAGGCTGGTGGATACTCCACTGTGTGTAGGGACCCCATTTCGTCTCTCCATTCATCCGTGGGTAGACATTCGGGTTTCCCCTCTTGGCTGTGGACGTGGGGGAGGGGGGACGGCGGGCAGATATCTGCTTTCTCTTCTGTTGGGTACGTAACCAGGAGCTGGGATTGCTGGATCCTGGGGTAATTTCACGTTTAATGTTTTGAGTTTTTATTGTGTTTCCTGTCCTCCTCCGTTGTGTTTTGACTCCTTGACCCTACGAGTGTTTGTTTCGCTCACTCTCCAAGATTAATTTGCTGTTCCTTGCTTTCCCATCCGGATGCCCATTCCTGGTCCCTTCTGACGTGGATTCGAGTGGTACCACATCGGTGTCACCTCGCAGTGAAGACCAAGGAAGGTGAAAGGGGTTGACCAGCACAGAGCCCAGTGCCCTTCCCCTCGGGGCCCCCCGAGCCCCACTTGTGTCCGTGAACGCTAGCCCCTACCGGAACACTCCACTGAAAGGTTTCCCATCTGGGAGAAAGCATTTCAGACTTCACAAAGCTCTGTGAACTTCGAAGGCTGGAAACTACGTTCAGGTTATGAGCCAGAGTCTGGTGAGAATATTTGGGTTTTAAACGTCCCGACGCCAGAAAATAACCGGAGAAGTGCAATGAGGCTCAGTCTTACAGTGCCCCTTGTTCCTAAGGGTCCTTTACACTGAGCGCCCATACTGAGTCCATATACATAGTCATCAAACACACATCGGCAAGCAAGAACAAGTGTTACCAGGAGGCGGAGAAATGAGAGCCCTTCTCCATTGCTGGTGGGATTAGCGCCTGGCGCGGCCACTTAAGAAAACAATTTGGTGGCATTAGCCTGTGACCCAGCAGTTCTGCTCCTAGGTACATACCCGAGAGAAATGCAACCATATCCATATAGACACTTCATAGCAGCATCATTCATAATAGCCGAAAAGGGAAAACAACCCAAGTGCCCATCGCCTGCTAAGGAAACGGTAGTGTGTCTACGCGGTGGAATATTACGGGGCCGTGAATAGAAACAGAGGACCCGTACATCTACGGATGAACCCCCAAAACGTGATGTTGAGAAGAAGCCAGACACAAAGGCACATATGGTAGGACGCTGTTTATGGGAGCTACCCAGAATAGGCACATCTATAAACACAGAGAACCAGGGGCCGGGGTGGGGCAGAGGGGGGAGTAGGGAGGAAGTCCTAAGGAGTACGGCATTGCTTTTACGATTCTCTTAGGGGGTCCTCCTGCCTTTTAGCAAACAGTAGACAAACCCTAAAATGGCTATCCTTTCCACTCAGCTCCCATGTCACAATGGTCCCGTTATTCCAGAATTTTCTCCAAAGGTTTTAGAATGTTGGATAAGTGCCTATGAAGGTTTGTCAGTGGTACGTAAGTGGGGCCAGAGGACTTGGATGACATGAGATCCAGACCGTCATAACAGCACCCTTCGAAGTCTCAGGGGTCCCATCCGATGGTGGGTTGGAAGTGGCCTGTTAGGAGAAAAGGTGCAGGCTGCCCGATGCCAAAGGGGATGTCAAGCGTCCACAACAGGTAAGTAACCCCAGAGTGATGGCGAGAAGCGGATCTCGTCTGGAGCCCAAGACAAACGGGTCAGCGTGTCCACTTTTCCCGTTAGGTCATGCAGCTTTATGACCTTGACGTGAGAGCAAGAACGGGCTCGTGTTCCTCTCGACTCGTGGCAGGGCTTACAGGGACCCTGGGGGTTCTGGGAGGAGTGTCCAACTCTACAGGCCAGCAGCGCTGGGCTGGGTCTCCAGCCCACAGATGGGTTCAGGTGCGAGCAGGAGTTCTGGGGGAGGCCTCCGGGGACCCACTGGGCCCACTCGGCAAACTTCGCCTGCCCGCTGGGTCCCGGCGTTCGCCTAAGTGAGTCATGAGTACGTGCGACACTGGTTCTGCCCAGCTGGAGGGCGTGTGTCAGTAAGTACTTACGGCAGACGCCACAAATGCTGTCCTAGCCATTTGTGCAAGGTGGCTAGTGTTCCATCGTACGAATAACCCCACAATGCTCTGGTCCCTCCTACCGTAGATGGACGTTTCGGTTGTCCCCAGCTCCGTCCCGAACCATGCTTCTGCTGATAGTTTGCCTCTTCCCCTCCGTTTTTACAATTTAATGTGTAATTTACACACAACTTGCAGATTGCCGAAAGCAGTATTCTCTAAGTTCTGTTTGTTTGGAAAATATAGTTACTTTTCATAAAAATCCTTGTTAATATATAATGTTTACTTCATAAATTAATAAGTAATTTTACATTTCTCACTTTTAATTCCTAGTACGGTAAGTTATCAATGGATGCAAACTGTGGGAACAAAAACTCTTTGGGGTTATCAGTACATTTTTTGTTTTTATTTCTTATTACAGGAAAACATATATAATATTATTGACCATTTTAACCTTTTTTAAGGGTACAGGTCTCCAGAACTTTTGACGCAGTAACTGCCTACCTCTCCCGCTTCGAAGTGCAAAGGGCAGAGACCTTTTTGGTCCTGAGACCAAGACATTTAGGAACTGCCGACCTGGCACAGGGCCCCGGGCTGCTCCCCACAAGGCCCACGAGGCCCTCCCGTCCCCTCCCCCCTCCTCCCAGCTCCCCCGAGGTCCGGCTCAGCCCGGGGCCCGGCAACACTCACCTCCCTCCGCAGTGTCGCGACCTGCCTCTGTCCCGCTTCTCGGTTAACTAACTAACCGTTCACCTTTTAAGAGCATTGCACGTTTCTGGCAGGAAGTTCAGACCGCAGAAGAGAGGGTGCTGGGCACGGAGGGAAGATTGTACCTCCAGGGCCCTTACCCCAGGCCTCCTTCCCCAGAGGTCACAACTGTTAGCCATTTCCCGCACCCAGAAATTCTCTGTTCACATGCAAACATGTTTTCTATATTTGTATGTGTTGTGTTTATACATGTATAAACAGGTATTCTATCTTTGCCCTAATTTTCACTGAAACGGAGCCATTTTATTTTAGAGAGAGTGAGCTCAGGAGGGTGGGGCGGGGAGGGGAGAGGAGGGGCAGAGGGAGAGGGAGAGAGAATCCAAGCAGACTCGGCGCTGAGCTCGGAGCCTGACGCGGGGCTGGATCTCCCGACCCTGAGATCACGACGCCAGCCAAAACCAAGAGTCGGACACAACCGACCACACCCCCCGGGCGCCCCAACCGAGCCATTTCTGTGCACATGCTTCTGCAACATGCATTTTCCCTTAGCGAGGTATTTCACAGAGCTTTCCTTGCAGGTACACACCTCTTGGCGTCACGCAAATCGCGCGTGAATGGTAAGTAAATACATCCCGGTGTGGGGTGCCCCCGAGAAAGGGCAGAGCCCTCGATGCTGTCCATGAACTGCCTTCCACACCTGCTCCTGCCTGCCCCTTTATTCACTGCTATGCTGGCATCCCTGTGTGTGCCCCTGTTTTTCCCCAATTGAAAAAGTAATAGACTTTTACCTTAAAACATGAAGAAATGGGGCGCCTGGGTGGCTCAGTTAGTTAAGCGACTGCCTTCGGCTCAGGTCATGATCCCAGGGTCCTGGGATCGAGTCCCACGTTGGGTTCCCTGCTCAGTGGGGAGCCTGCTTCTCCCTCTCCCTCTGCCGCTCCCCCTGCTTCTGCTCGCTCTCTGTCAAATAAATAAAGAAAATCTTAAAAAAGAAACCCATGAAAAAAAATCGCTAGTAATCCCAATAGAGGCATATTGTTTTGCATTTTTCCAGCTTATTTTAGGATGGGCAAAAATAAGATCACACTACGAACCTGGAGTTTTATTATCTGTGTTTTCAATTCACCCACATTAAAAAAATAAATAAATAAAAATAAATAAATAAATTCACCCACATTACATATTCCCACATTAAGAAATACTCTTCTACTTGTATATCTGCTAAGTCTCATGGCGAATGAATGACTCATACCTCCTAGAGTATAGTTCTGTACCAGATAGAATTCATCCTCCGTTGCTTCATAACTTTAATGAAGTCTTAGTTATTGTTTTCATTTGAAAAAGTCATGCTCATGACAGAAATACCTTAAAAGGCCCAAACAGCCAGACATCATTTTAAAAAATCACCATCCAAGGTCATAAACAGGGTTGTGTGAAAGCAGCCGGTCACACGGGAAGGCCTGCTGCACGATCCCTTTTTTGAAAAACAGGCAGAACTGAACGGGATACTTACAGGGTCATGCGGAGAGGTGAGCAGACGGTAAAGACAAGTAAGGAAGCGATCATGTTACGTATCTTAAAGCAAGTGGTGTCTTTGTGGTTATTTCCTCCATGATAATTCATTGAGCTGTACACTTAGATCTTGTGTGATTATATATGTATTATATATTTATGTTATTTACATAATTTATATATTTATATTTACATTATTTGATGTATAAATGTAAGTATAAATTATAAAAATAAATATAAATTTATAAATATGAATATATTTACAAATATAAATATATGAATATAAAAATACATATATAGCTTTAAAAATTCATAGTCCCTTTAACGCAGTTAAAATGTCTCTTACTAACTTAGCATATAGACTTCCGGTTCTACTTAGAGCCACGATTATACGTTTTATGTCGTATTTTGTAACTTACTGCTTGTACTTGATATGTTGTGGCCATCTTCCTTTTGATTACATTATGTTTTAATGGCAATTGGAATGGATGTAATCAAAAAGAGGAAACATGCCGACTGTTGGAACAGAGATGGAGAAATGCAACCTTCACGCAATGCTGGTGGGAATGCAACATGGCATAGCCACCGGGCTAATGGGTTAGCGCTTTCTAAAGAGTTCAACATGCACTTAAGACCGCACTTGAGGCATCTACACGAGAGAAATGAGAACGTATGCCCATACAAAATATTACATAAAAATGTTGAGAGCAGCACTATTCATAATAGCCCACACTTGGAACCAATCCCAGTGTCCGAAAACCAAACGGACGGCTCATCCCTACAGTTGGCTGGGACCCCCAATTATAGGAAACAGACTATTCACACGTGGCATGACATGGATGAAACTTGAGAACATTATGCAAATAAACAGCCACACACAACCTAGTACACCATGCTCGATTCCAGCCGTGCGTCCAACGGGGGCGCGTGGCTGCGTTGCACGGAGACAGCACAGATCGGTTAACCAAGCTCAATTGTTGGACTCGGCCCGTTTTTCAACATGAACAGTGCCGTGATGACCACTTTCTGACTAGTGGTGGCCCATCTCACTTTCGGGGACAAATGCCCAGAAATGGAGCTGCCTGTCTGAAAGGCGGTGCGTGGCGAGGCTTTTGATAATAGTGCCCAGCGGCCCTTCCCACAGCGCGCCCGCCCGGTGCTCCCGCGCGCAGAGCGCGAACGGCGCGCGGCTCCCTTCTCGAACCCAGCGCCGGGTGCCCGCAGGGGCTTGTCCCGAGCCCGGGGGCCGCCCCCTCACGA
>CM052901.1:98245950-98289276 GCA_028534135.1 Potos flavus | reverse complement strand
AATGCCCAGAAATGGAGCTGCCTGTCTGAAAGGCGGTGCGTGGCGAGGCTTTTGATAATAGTGCCCAGCGGCCCTTCCCACAGCGCGCCCGCCCGGTGCTCCCGCGCGCAGAGCGCGAACGGCGCGCGGCTCCCTTCTCGAACCCAGCGCCGGGTGCCCGCAGGGGCTTGTCCCGAGCCCGGGGGCCGCCCCCTCACGAGGCCCTGTGTTTGTTTGCAGCTCCCCGCGGCGCGCAGCCGCGATGCTGCTGCTCGTCAACAGCGCCAACTGCCAGGTGGCCGGTTTTGCTGTCGCCACGGTGGGCTGGATCCTGACCGCCACGTCCATGGGCCTCGTGGAGTGGCGAGTGTGGTACATGGACAACAGCTCCCTCTTGCCCTCTGGCCTGGCGTGCGTGGGAATGTGGAAAGTCTGCATTTACCACCACGGCACCAACTACAACAAAGCCACACTGTGTCACCGCTATAGCTACCACGACCCTCACCTCCCGCTTGATATCCGTGTTTCCCAAAATCTCCTGCTGGTCGCCAGCGTTCTAGGCCTTGTGGGGAGAGCCTCTGTCATCTTCGCACTTAAGAATGCGTGTCTGGGGGTTCTGCAGGAGAGGGTCACCTTCAGTCCGTTCGTGGCTTCGGGAATTCTGAGCCTGGCCTCCGGCGTCTGTATCGCCATCGCTGTGGTCTGGAATTACCACTCGGTGACGAGCGAGCAGGGCATTACCTTCCCCCCGTCGCTCGCTCTCCCCTTCAAGCCGCACACTCAGGAGGTCGGCGGCGCCCTTCTGGTGGCGTGTCTGGCTGCCTTCATGATGCTGCTGAGCGGGTTGATTTTCCTGTCTTACAAACTCCCCACGGCTAGCCAAGTGCATCCCCAGACTTCAGAGATGTAAAATTCCTGCTTTCGTTGGCTCTGTGAATCCAGGAGGAGAAGTATCAGCAGGATGTTCTATCAAATATTTACAAAGATTCCAGACCATGGCAGCGGTAGTTTTGGCCAACTCTTTCTTTCTTCTACCTTCTGCATCTTTTGTTTCATTGATTCACCAGTTCATTGATTGAACTGAGGAAATTTCATTTAAAAAAAAAATTATCGTTGAATAAATAAGCAATGCTGTAAACCTAATGTGTCGAAATGAGATTTTCTGTGATTCTCACGTTTCCCTCTTAAACCTCCGCTAAAAACAACCCACCTTATTTCCTGTGGTGTGGTGATTAACTTCGCTCTATCATATAAAATTCTCCAAAATATGCAGAAGTAGAGTAATAGAAGGAATCACCCCACACCCATTATCAGACTCAACAATTAATCAAGATTCTGTCATGTTAGCTTTATATCTCCTTGCTTTTAACCTGTTTTTTTTTCCAAAGTGTTTTCAAGGAAACCCCAGACATTCATCCTTATATACTTCAATATTACTTTCTAAAAAAATGGACATTTCCTTGCATAACCATATTATACCTTAAAAAAATTAACACTATTCCTTGTTGTCATCAGATACTTACCAGAATTTTTAAATGCCTCAAAAATAATTCTACGGTTTTATTTTTTCTGCACAAGATGCCCACTCTGTCTCGTAAATATTAAGCTAAAATACTTCCCTTATCGCACCCCCTCTGCCCTTTTTTCTTTTTGAAGATTCAATTTTTAAGTAATCTGTACACCCAACGTGGGGCTCAAACTCACAACCCCAAGGTCAAGAGTCTCGTGTTCCACCGACTGAACCAGCCAGGCACCCCTGCCTTTTTTTCCTTTTTAATAATTTTGATTTGCCAAAGAAAGTGGGTCGATTTACCATTAAACTTGTTAACATCTCGAGGCCTGATTAGAGTCCAGGTCAGCTCTTTGTGGGAGAGTATTTCCAAGGCAATGCCCCGTACTAGTACTGAGTACGTCCGTCATAGCAGGTGGCATATCGTAATTTACCTTTTTAGCGACGCTAAGATTGTTGCGTGGATCCAGAGGGGAAAACCCGACCCCTCTTGTAAATGTCATCAAACTTCCACCTTCTGATGGTCCTGTGGGAATCAATTATTGCACTAAGGATGACAAGTGGTAATTTTCTAATGTGAACATTCTTGTCAGATTTATTAGCCGGGATGCTTTTGTAAAGAAGAAAACTTTCCCTCCTCGAGTATGGCCGCTTGGGTTCTCCAAAATTCAGCTCATACACAAAAGGCAAGGTAAATGCTTCATTTTTCCCCTTTAATTGTCAAATTTCTAAAGGAAGGAAGAAGAATGCATTAATCATCTTGGTGTTGACCAATGTATTTTTAAAATTGTTTTCACTATCGGTCTTCATTTTTGTCCTTTTTCTTGAGTATCAAGAATTCATGAGATTGTTTGCATGTTTTTATTATGGAAATTTTCCCATGCATTCAAAAGTAGACGATTATCTCAGCTTCAAGAATCCTCATTATGGGCCCAGTAGCGTTTCATCCCTATCCTCACTGACTCTCACCAACCCCAGCCTTGGATTATTTTGTAATAAATCCCTAGCAGTATATTTCTGTATTCATTAATACTTCAGTACACATCTCAAAAGATAAGGACTCGTTTTTCTTTTTTTTTTTTCTAAGATTTTATTTATTAGAGAGCGCACGAGAGGGAACACAAGCAGGGTGAGGGGCAGAGGGAGAAGCAGACTCCCCGCTGAGCAGGAAGCCTGATGTGGGACTCGACCCCGGGGACTCTGGGATCATGACCTGAGCCAAAGGCAGGCACTTAACCAACTGAGCCACCCAGGCGCCCAAGGACTCGTTTTTCTTAACCACACTGTCATTATCATACCAAGAAAAGTGAATAATTTCCTAATGTAATCAAATACATAGTCAATATTCAGATTTCCCTAATTGTCTCATCAATGTTTTTAATAGTAACTTGTGGGTATCTACGTATTCAAAGTGTTTCCCTCAGTCGCATTCATTATTCCCTTTATGATCTTCGGCAATGGAGCCACAGGGACATGTGGCCTTTGACATGTCTCTATCAGGATTATTTTAAGATTAAAAAAAAAAACTTTATTCAAGACAAGCATAACCTACTCTTTACCTCAAATGACTCTATCAATAAAATTCATTGTATTAAGATGATTTTCCTAAAGAACAAAATAGTACAGAGAAGGACATACCAATAATAGAGTTAACAACTACATTCATCAAATGTTAGGTGTTGAAATTAAAGTATATTTATTTACTCTGTGTCTAATTACTTTTAATACCAGTGGTTCTTAACCTCATGGAAATTCTCCGCAGAATGATTCCCATACACACAAAATTTTGTACCAGTTCACAGATCTCTTGAGACCTACCCATGGATCTCATTTTCAAAATTTAAGTGACAGTTTTTAAAAATTGATTTATTATTTTATGGACATGCTGGAAACTCCCCTTCTCATAATTTTCAGCTTATTTTTATTTTATTTATTTTGTAAAGATTTATTTATTTATTTATTTCCAATAGAGTGAGAGGGAGAGCAGCAGGCAGAGGGAGAGGGAGAAGAAGGCTCCTCACCGAGCAGGGAGCCCGACGCAGGGCTCGATCCCAGGACCCTGGGATCATGACCTGAGCCGAAGGCAGATGCTTAACCGACTGAGCCACCCAGGCACCCTTTCAGCTTATTTTTAAAACAAATTAACTTTACCAGCCAAAAACCTACCTACAATATTAATGAATACAGATATACCCTGCTTAAAATCATTTTATTAAACATTTCTCATTGATGGTTCCTATATTTAAAGTTTAAGAAAAAAAGCATTTTTTTAAGTAATCTCTGCACCCAACGTGGGGCTTGAACTCATGGCCCCAATATCAAGAGTCACATGGTCTACTGGCTGAGTCAGCCAGGCACCCCAGGGAAAAAAACAAACAAACGAACATTTTTTAAAAGGTTTATTTATTTTATAAAGAGCACACAAGCTGGGGGGGAGGGGCAGAGAGAGAGAGACGGGGAGAATCTCAAGCAGACTCCCCACTGAGCCCAGAGCCCAATGCGGGGCTGAATGCAGGGCTCGACCCCACAGCCCTGAGATCATGACCTGAGCCGAAACCAAGAGCCTGATGCTCAAGCAACTGAGCCATCTAGGCGCTCTAGAAAAAAAGCATTTTTAATAAAATCAAATCATTACTGAAACCATTATCCGTTTTTTTGTGTTTTTTCCCCTAAGAAACATGACCAGAAAAACGTCAATATTTCAAAGGGAAGAATTTTTCTGCAGAGACACTATCCAGGAGCAAAGCAAAAAAAAAAAAAAATTTTTTTTTAAGATTTATTTTAGAGAGCGAGTATGCATGAGTGAGGAGAGGGGCACAGGGAAAGGGAGAGAGAGAATCTCAAGCAGACTCCATGCTGAGCCCGGAGCCTGATGCAGGGCTCGAATCCAGGACCCTGAGATCATGACCTGAGCCAAAATCAAGAGTGGGCCGCTTAACTGACTGAGCCCCCCCAGGCGCCCCAGGAGCAAAGCAAATTCCAAACCCAGTAAGATCATGGCGCTATCATAGTCTCGAGGATCTTGAGACATCAGCCTGTCAATAATTATGCCTGCAATCTATGTGCATGCCTGTTTGAACCTTTTCCACCCCTGAGAGCTTGCCGTCATTTCAATAAATGTTGCTGAACTCCATGGACATGGTATTTTCATCTCAACTCCTTCAGCATGTTTTCCGGTCTGTTTGAAAAAAAAAACA
The DNA here is from genome assembly GCA_028534135.1 of Potos flavus. NCBI lineage: Eukaryota > Metazoa > Chordata > Mammalia > Carnivora > Procyonidae > Potos > Potos flavus. The sequence continues at coordinate 98,284,590 of CM052901.1, read as the reverse complement.
GCTCCTTAAGTCTTTTCCCAGAGCATGTAGGTCTTTTATGGCTCATGCCTGTTTGGAAGATGCTAGAATACTTTTGCAAAAAACACTGGATTCTTGACTATTTCTTCCATACGCGTGTTGCTTGAAAAATCTGCTTTTTGCATTCAGCATTTTTTTCATGTTCTTCAGCTATGTTCCGTTCTATGTCTTAGTGAATTTCTTTTTGTAAATTTCCAATTGTCTGAGATTTACATTATACACCAGCAAAGTTTTGCCCACTGAAAACCCTCACTGTGACAGTGTGCTCAGCACACACTCGTATTAGCCATACCCCTCCTCCTGGAATCCAGAGTTGCACCATTTAGTGAAACTCTTTACTAGCTGATTCTCTATCCCCATCAACTGAGAGATACTTCCTATGAGTCATAGTCAATCATGATTCCTGTGGCCTGCACAGTAGTCGTGATGCTGGTTCCCATCCCATTTTTGTTATTAAAAATACTTTAACACGGGGCTCCTGGGTGGCTCAGTGGGTTAAAGCCTCTGCCTTCAGCTCAGGTCACGATCTCAGGGTCCTGGGATCAAGCCCCGCATCGGGCTCTCTGCTCAGCGGGAAGCCTGCTTCTCCCTCTCCCGCTCCCCCTGCTTGTGTTCCCTCTCTCACTGTGTCTCTCTGTCAAATAACTGAATAAAATCTTTAAAAAAAAAAAAAAAAGAGAAGAAATGAACAAAAACACTACGCCGAGCAAAAGAAAGCGGACCAAAGATACATTACGTTCTGTGTGTTTCCATATACGCAAAGTTCAAGAACAACCAAACCTAATTTATGGTGGGGGACGGGCAGGCCTAGGGGACTATTGACTAGCAAGGGGTCGGAAAATTCTGTCTTTTTACCCGAGTGGAGGTTACAGGGGAAGCTGTGTAAAAATTCCTTGAGCTGCCCACGTAAGGTGAATGTTTTTTACTCTTTGTAACTTACACCTCCACTAAAGTATGAAACGAAAAGAAGTAAAAAACAAAAACACAAGTTTTGCCCACATCTCCCTATTTGCGATCACCCTTCTGCCCTTTTCTCTCCTCTCCGCACGGTTCTGTCCCTGGTTCACTTGAACAGCATGCTTAGTGTGTGTGTTTCTAGAATTTTGATCATAAGCAGTTTCAAATTAAAATTATATAAATTTACAAGCTTAAGGATAGTCAGGCGATGACCAGAGCTAGATTACCAAGGGGGAAGAATGGCGATGACCTTTGCAACCGAAACAAAACAGAGAGAGGCCTTATGAGGGCCTATGTCAATATCTACCCAAGATCCTTGTCCACGGAAACTTAGGGAAGGTATATCCCTTTACAAAAGTATTGGCTTTTAAAAGTCTTTAGTCACAGGGAGATCAAGGAGGCAAGGAGGGAAGTATTTGTATTTTCCCGTATGTTGCTATCCTTCAAGATTCAGTTTCATTTTTTATGGGACATAGAGAAAGCCACAGGTGGCCATTATTATCATTGACATAGAATTTGTCCATTTGTGATGCTCTTTTTTTTTTAAAGATTTTATTTATTTATTTGACAGAGAAAGAGATCACAAGTAGGCAGAGAGGCAGGCAGAGAAAGAGGGGGAAGCAGGCTCCCTGCTGAGCAGAGAGCCCGATGCGGGGCTCGATCCCAGGACCCTGAGATCATGACCTGAGCCGAAGGCAGAGGCTTTAACCCACTGAGCCACCCAGGCGCCTCTGTGATACTCTTTTGATGGGGATAAATGCCATCTGCTCTCAGGAGGGCCGGGAAGCACTGTGTCAACAGCAAGGGCTCGAGAGCCTGGATTCGCCATTTATATCTGTGTGACCTTGAGTAAGTTACTTAACCTCTCTGTGCTCTGTCCCCTCATCTAGAAAATGGGATCATAATTGTACATCTATCATTGGGCTGTCATGGGGATTGATTGTGTTAATATTCATGAACTATTTGCAACGGGGCACGACCCATACAAAACACAAGGTATGTGTAATAAATATTCGGTAAGAGGCAGGCTACGGTGGGCTTTGTTCAGAGCCCCAAACTACCTAACCACACCTCTTTTCCGGTAGGTGGTTCATCTCTTTTCGTGGATCCTTTCACGTTGGCTGGACCTTTGCCCCTTCCTGTGTGAAATTTCCTACCGCTACGAGGACTATTTGCCATTCTCCAATCTTCCCAACGCTTGGGTCCTTCTACCTGGCCCACGGGGAAAATGTCAAAATAGGATATAGGGAGTCTTTCACATTTGGTCTTAGGGCAAAACATGTTCCCACCCCACCAGTTTCAGAAACAGATGCACCAAAACTTCCCCGAACTGGCACGCTTTCCTGCTTTTGTGATCTTCTCCTTCCTCATTCCTTCGCGCTGTCAAAACTCACCTGTCCCATGGTCCGTTCCCTTCAGACCTCCATTGGTAAGGAAATATTATTCCTAGAGAGTGAGGCGATCAACCTGGCAGGCGACCCCAAACTCATTTGGCCAATGTCACTAAAACTGCTGCGTCCGTGCCATTAGAAAGCACGTTCCCCAGGAGATTGTGGAACAGCGGATGCGGTGTTGGGAATATCAGGCTTCATAGCAAGGATGTGTATTTCTGCACGGGCTATCGTTTATGTAATCCACACACTGCCCCCTCCGAGCTGACCTTGCCTCATTCCCTTCTGCTAACCAGCAGAGGGAGCAGCCCTAGGAGAAGCATGTTCTGATTATCCCGGCCACGAACTCCCAAGGATTCAAATGGAAAAAGATCCAAATAAGTTGGTCCACAATCTAGATTTTCCTTCCTAGAAGACACTTGCTTCGTGCAAAATACATCAAGGTGTTTTTACATTGTACCCAAAAGAAGGCAACATCTAAAGGCGGAATTTGAGCAAGTGATGGGTAAAAAAAGGAAATAGGCAAGATTCGTTGTGTACAACACACTACAGATCGTCCAGGTCATATTTATTCTGTTTTTAATTTAAAAGTATGTACGTAAACCATACAAATTATGGAAAAAGATGAATGAGTATAGAAAAAATAAAAATGAGTCTCTGCCCCTCTCGATTGATCAGGTTACTCTCTTTGTGTGCATCCTCCTAAACTTTTAAAAACGTATATACAGGGGCGCCTGGGCGGCTCAGTTGGTTAAGCATCTGCCAGGGTCCCAGGATCCTGGGATCGAGCCCCGCATCGGGCTCCTTGCTCGGCGGGGAGCCTGCTTCTCCCTCTGCCTCTGCTGCTCCCCCTCCTTGTGCTCTCTCTCTGTCAAATAAAGAAATAAATTCTTTTTAAAAAATGTATGTACATATCTATTTGTAGATCTATAAAGAAAATTATGTGTTTTCTTTTGACACAAATGGTCATACTATATGTATTATTAGTCATTTTGCTGCTTTTTTTTTTTTTTTTTTTTTGGTGTACTACAGAAGTTTCTTCAGACAGTTCATGTGAATTCCCTCATTCTTGGTAATGGTCATGTAATATTTCACTACAATCCTGAATGTACCGTAATGCAGTTAACCATTCCTCTCTTACTAGACATGTATTTATTGCTATTGATTTCCAATTTTTCTCTCTGATAAATGGTGCTGAATCTAACATTTCTCTATGTATATTTTTGCAAACTCTTAGCAAGCAGCACCTCTGTATGTAACTCCTGGAATTGGAGTTGCTGGACAAGAGGTACGAACATTTCCACGTTTGAGAGATACGTCACATCGTGTTCCAAAAATGCCTTGCGGAATTAATACTGTCACCATGGTCATTTTATCCTTGCTTAAAATATTTAGAACCCTAATTGGAGGCCAATACACATACAGGACACTTAAATATAACTTTTAGACAAGGGCAAGCCATACATATTTAGCACTTTCTAAGCTGTGGCTCGCTCAGGGTCTTTTTTCTCTTGTATGCTCCTGGCTTGACTTCACGCCACCGCCACCTGGCCATCGGTCAACCTGAATTCAAGCACTATTTTCTCAAACCGACGGGTCTCTTTTTCAGTTATTTAGCCTGGGATTTTGGCATCAGCCTAGCCGGCAGCAGAGCCTGGCAGGCATGGAAGTTTAACAGCAACACTATTGCTGTTGTGTTCATTGGACTTTGGAGAGCTTTCTATGTTCAAAGATTTAACATCTCTGGCTCCATCGCTGAGATTTTAAGTGAGTATATATATTAAAAATTTTAAGGGTAACCACTAAGCAAATAGAGGATGAAAAGAAATTAAAAGTGGAAGGACTGGAAAGGAGGAAACAAAACTGTAATTTTTCCAAGGCAACATGATTATGTAGAAAATCTGAGAAAAGACTATATAGTCATAATTCCATTTATAGGAACTTTCTAGAAAAGGAGCACTCGAGACAGTGGTTCGCTGGTGCTAGGTGTGGGAGTGGGGTATGGCCCCAAGTGGGCACTAGGGAACATTTGGGGCTGACAGTCACATTCTAAACCTGGATTGTGATTATGGTCCTACAATTATATGAATGTACTAAAAACTGCAAGTTATATGACTTAAATGAGCGAGTTTTATGGTATACCAATTATATCTCTGCAAAGATGTTTAAAAATAAAATCCAATGGCATTCCTAAATGCCAGTGACAACTTTTTGAAGAATGCGATTAAAAAAAAAAAGTGCTATTTCCAATGGTAAGGAAGCCAACAGTGGTCCAAGGACTAAATCTAAAAGAAGATGTGCAAGACTTTCATGGGGAAAAAAAGACTCTTATTTAAAGTCATGAAAGACAGGGCACCTGGATGGCTCAGATGGTTAAGCATCGGCCTTAAGCTCAGGTCATGACCCCAGGGTCCTGGGATAAAGCCTCGCATCGGGTTCTCTACTGGGCAGGAAGCCTGCTTCTCCCTCTCCCACTCCCCCTGCATGTGTTCCCTCTCTTGCAGTCCGTCCATCAAATAAATAAATAAAGCCTTAAAAAAAATAAAATAAAAAATAAAGTCATGAGAGACAAGTTATTCAAGAGAGGCGTAGACTATGTTCACGCATGAGATAACTCAGTGTTGTAAATTGGCTCTTCTCGTCCATGGACTAGAACTCCAACCAAAACCCCACAAGGGTTTTGTGTCCATCTGGGGAGCATTCGTTGCTGTGACAAAAGATAAACCAACAGTGACTTCACACAGGATAGGTCTACTTGTTACTCGGTTGGCCCGGAAGTGGTGCGCAGTATTTCCGCTCATTGAAGAGTGACCCACACCAGCCACGTGGCTGGGAAATTAGGCGTGCTCTGTGCCCAGGAGGACAGAAAAGTAGGTTATGGGGAACACACAGCAGGGTCCACGTTGGTTTTTCACGAAGCTCGATGAGCCGATATCCCCTGGCCCTTCCTGAGCTGCACAACGCGGGCCGGCTTCTTCCCGGATGGTCATCCCGCGCTAAATTCGGAGCCAGCTTCTGGAAGTAAACTCCTTCAGGAGTCGCAAAAAACCACTCGGGGGTTCATTTTTAGAGTCTGCGACAGAAAACGGAAATCACATGGGAGCGTTACAAATGAAGCATGTCCGTCAGACCCCTCATTATAGAACCCGTACAGGTGTTTCTGGGACTCGCCAAATCCTCGGACAGCCCACCCCCCACCCCAGGCCGGGGTCCGATCTGAGGCCCGAGGGCAGGCACGGGAAGCGGAAAGGGTCACAGCCCGCCGTGTGAATCTTGCCATCTTCCGCAGCCGCTAACGGTCTGACCTTGGAATAGTCATTGTTTTGTCCTCGTGTACGATTGTTGTGAGACTAAAATAAGTAATCCACATAGATTCTTCAATGTTTCGACACACGTTCGTTGTTGCCGCGCCCACGGCTACTTTGATGGCTGCCGTAGTTTACATCCCAGTGCCCTTCTGGTAGGTATTCGGTCATTGTTCCATGCTGATAGATGTTTCTGGGATGTGTCCCCTCCAACCGACCACCTGGACGCGCACAGACACAGGCAGGCTGAGGAATGTTGTTTGTGCGATTGGTGCTATGCCAACGACCTTGGGAGCCTGGTTATTTAAATATAGTATCTGGCTTCCGGGTCAGAACAGGCCCTTCTGTCTTGGATGCCAGGAGCTACGAGCGTTGTCCCACATCCCCTCGCGCTCCAGGCGGGGGCCCCCCGCCCCCGGAATGGAATCCGGGCGGGGAGGCAGACACACAAAGCCCAGGCTCCTTAAAAATATAGAAACGTGATAACATAGAGATGCAGCTCGTTCCAGACTGCAGGTAGGCGAGCACACGTTTAATTTCAAACCCTGTTATTTGCCCTGTAAATACGGCCCTGTTGGGGCTGGTCAGTGGCAAGTCTCACCCGAGGGGAGGACGCTCCTCCCAGGCCTCTGAGTCAGGACTCCAGCCCGGCTGTCGCCACCCGGCTTCCCCAGCTGACGAGGCTGGACGTCGTAAGTACCCGATCTGATGTGACTTGGCCTTACTCTTATTTATTGCCTACTATTACCTTCATCTGTGTGTCAAGTCCTTTCCTCTTCTCTTTCCATTAGGTTCCTATAATAATAATAAAGTTTTCTTTCCTTTTCGAAACTGAAACACAGCCGTTGTGACAACCCAAGGCATGGATCGAAATGCCTCTCTTTGTAATTATTAAGAAAATGTCTAAGTGCCAACTGAGGGCCAAGTAGTATTAGCTTGATTTTCCGAAAGATAAAGAAGCAATCCTTGACATCTGGTAACTAATAAACTTGAATTCCACAATCTGTGAAAGTACTAGGATATGATGGTAGATGTACAGTGTATGAACTCCGAGGATGATGGTGAGCTTGGGTGGTCAGAATGAATTTTCTAGGAACAATCTAACTAATCTGATTTCCACTTTCCCTCATGCTACGTGGGACTGTTTGGCTTTGCAGACAGAATGGGCTGCAAGGCATTCTGGGACTCGAGTGACCGAACTTCTAGGAGAAGGAAAGTCCAGTCTTGGTAGAGCAAGGGGCTGGGGGAGTATGGGCGAGGTCACAAAGGGTGGCTTTGGTCAGCCAACATGGATGTTCTGTGAGGTAAGTCTTCACCCTCCACACCAGGTCCGCGGCTGGGCCAGAAAAGGAGCTCCGGGGAAGAAGCCTGGCAGTAAGCCCAGTCAACCCAATGGGGAGGTGTGGGGAAGGCCATGAAGTGGACGTCCAGGGCTGCAAGAGTGATTCTAGACCCTACTGGCTATGGACGCAAGCTGCCACTGTAAGTCTTCCCATATCGGGCCTGGTCTCCCATTTCAGGGCAGCAACCCTCGTCCTACCTTGAGAATCATGGCCCTTTGGATCTTGACAGGAATGGGTATGACCATTACCCTCAGACCAGAAGCCACCTAAATACGGCTGTCATCCCACGGTTGTTGGCTCCTCCGATGCTCGGAGTTCCCCCGAGTTCCCCCGAGTAAGAGAATCGTGCCTTCCAGAGATGTTGGCACGTAGGAGGGATGTGAAGACGCTTTCACTGCAAATGAGAGAAACAAACATGCGTTTGTCTAAGTCAGTGATTCTCAACTGGGATGATTCTGTCCCCTTAGGGGACATCTGGCAATGTCTGGAGACATTTTTGGTAGTCACAGCTTAGGAGGTAGAGTGCTACTGGCATGTAGCGAGGAGAGGGATACTGCTCAGCAACCGACAAAGTGCAAGATAACCCCCAGCACAAAGAATTATCCAGCCCCAAATGTCCACGACCCCTAGTTGTGAAACCTTGACCTAAACCAAAAAGTAAACAAACAAGCAAAACAATTTATTGGGAGAGTCCTGGGGTAAGTTTGCAGAATCTAAGGAGAAGTTGAATCAGTCTCAAAAAAGAAGGAAGGAAGGAAGGAAAAGAATGGAAGGAAGAAAGGAAGGAAGGAAGGAAGGAAAGAATATACCAGTCTCTCAGGAAAGAATTTGATTGGTCAAATTGGTAAGGGCTGGAGCGCAGTCCCTGGAGGTTTGGCTCCGGCCAGCTGTGCGTGGAAATGTGGCACACGGGGGACACTCCTTGGGTACATCCTGTGTGAATGAATTACCACGGCTGCTGGCAGCCGTCCCTGTGAGCTGTGACAGCGTTAGGAGAAACGGGACAGGAATCCGGCAGAGAATCAGTCACACTCAGCCTGCGGGGTTATCTGTGCTAACCCATGTCCATCCCTCTCTGCTTGTCCGCTCTCCCCCCCACCTTCCGGTTGTCCTCCTGTAAATCCCCTCCTACAAATGCCCCCGCCTGGAATGTCAGCCCCCTGATCTCCGGAAAGCCGGGAGTCATTTTTCTTGACCTTCACTCCCCTGGCCAGCCCATTCTTCCAATACCTAATTCCATGTATTAAATCCTTCTGGCTCGAAATATCCAGAATTTTCCTGACTAAACCGACTGACGTAGCAGAGTTGGTTTCCAGCCCTTCTCCCTGCACAGTTGATGACCCCCTCGGCTGCCGGCCCTGTGGGAGGCAACCTCAGACACCGGACGTCTTCCTGCTTCCGGCCAGGCCTCAGGTCGCGGCAAAGCCGGACTCCATCTTGAGTGCCTCAGAAAATTCGCCAGCAGGGGCGCCTGGGTGGCTCAGTGGGTTAAAGCCTCTGCCTTCAGCTCGGGTCATGATCTCAGGGTCCTGGGATCGAGCCCCGCATCGGGCTCTCTGCTCGGCGGGGAGCCTGCCTCCCCCCTCTCTCTGCCTGCCTCTCTGCCTACTTGTGATCTCTCTCTCTCTGTCAAATAAATAAATAAAATCTTTAAAAAAAAAAAAAGAAAACTCGCCGGAAGGCCTGTAAAACAGGCTCCGAGACGCCCCCCAGCCCCACCCCAGCATTTCCGGTTTGGTAGGTCGGGGTTGAGACTTAAAAATCTGCATTTCTGACAAGTGCCACTGAAAGCCTACACACTGTTGGTCCAGAACCCCTGCGGGAAAACGCTGCCGACCAGAGCCTCCCCTCTTCCACCGAAAGTTCACTCGTTTTGAACGCCTGGTTGAATTATTAGAATTTTTTTTTTTAAAGATTTCACTTTTAAGTCATCTCTACACCCAGTGTGGCGCTCGAGCTTACAACCCCGACATCGAGAGTCACACACTCTACCAATGGAGCCAGCCGGTGCTGCGGAATTATTGGTATATTTTATTTTATTTTAATTTAATTTTAGATATATCTGTTTGTTTGTTTGACACAGAGACAGAGAGAGAGAGGGAATATAAGCAGGGAGAGAGGGAGAGGGAGAAGCAGGCCTCCGGTTGAGCAGGGAGCCCGACGCGGGGCTCGATCCCGAGACCCTGGGATCATGACCTGAGCCGAAGGCAGATGCTTAAGACTGAGCCACCCAGGCGTCCACTGGAAACATTCTTAAGAAAGCTTGAGGTCGGGGCGCCTGGGTGGCTCAGTGGGTTAAAGTCTCTGCCTTGCGGCCAGTCCCCGCCGAGCAGAAGGCCGGGACAGCGGCGCGCATGGGGGAGGGTTCTTCCCGGGTGTAAACAGAATCCATTTTAGCAATTTTATTTTCAAAAAGGAGACAGTTGGGACCAGAGTTATGAAGCATTACGACCACTGGCCGGGTTTTTTCTAAAGGGCTATTTCATCGTTTTTAACTAGTTGAAATTCTCTGTAGTATTATCTCTTCCAAGAGTTGGTATCTGGTTCCATCATTCCGAACTTCCCAGGAAGCCTCTTGTTATCCACACCTCCCACTAAAACAGGAGACGGGGCTTTTCCTGAATTAAAGAGTCCATGGGCCAGCAACTGCACTCCTTGGTATCTTCCCAAAGAAGCTGAGAAGTTGGGGCGCCTGGGAGGCTCAGTCGTTAAGCGTCTGCCTTCGGTCAGGTCATGATCTCAGGGTCCGGGGATCGAACCCCGTCGGGCTCCCTGCTCGGCGGGAAGCCTGCTTCTCCCTCTCCCACTCCCCGTGCTTGTGCTCCCTCTCTCGCTGTCTCTCTCTCTGTCAAATATATAAATAAAAATTTTTAAAAATCTTAAAAAAAAAAAAAAGAAGCTGAAAACTTATGTCCACACAAAAATCTACAGCGGCTTTGTCATCAGGGCCAAAATTTGGAAGTAACCAAGATGCCCTCCCCCTGCCTGTACTCTCTCTCTCTGAAAAATCAATAAATAAAAAAATCTTAAAAAAAAAATGGCGGGAGAGAGAGACTATTATCGGTCACTCCAGCTCCCGATTGGAGGCATCATGACCGCTGATGAAGGAGAATGTTCCACTCTCTGCCTGCTGACTCCGAAATAATGCCCGGGTCCCTGAGCCTGCCGCTGGGGCCCCTCGTGAGGCCTGTCCCAGTGCCCCTTTCCGCACGAAATGCTCTGTGCTCTCCTCTCCACGCATCTCATCTCCACCAGCGGAACGCGACCTCTGGGGCTTCCAAATTCTCCTCCTTTGCGGCTTGGGGACACACCATTTTCTCTTGGCACGCTGCCCCCTCCTCTCTGCTGTCACAGATGTTTGTCGAACGGAAGACAAATCCACCCCAAAAATCCTACTGTGTCTGGCCCCGTTCGAGCCACGGGGCTATGAGAAATCTAAGAAAATACAGAAACACAGTCAGCTCAACCATTACTTTATATTAAGGAGAATCAAGGAGATTTCTGTTTCTCCCACTTCTAGAATGAGCCTTTGAAGGAATAGCACACACCCATACAAACACACACGCGCGTGCGCACGCACATATTTTCCCGTGAGAAAAGGAAAGGAAGATAAGAAAGAAGAGACCTTGACCTGCTGGGGGAGGAGCATCTCGCCATGAAGAGGGTGTAATTCTCCCACACCCAGTCCCCATTCCTAGTTTCCAGATACCGTCTAGAGGATGGTCACCTACAGCCCAGGGGGCACACAAGGTATGACCGGATCTCCGGTTTGTCGGGAGGCCCGATCCTTCACTCCACTGCCAAGGACAGAGGGACTAATCCCGGTGAGGCCGAAACGGGGAGCCAGTGTAGGCGTAGTCGTGCTGGTCAGAGCCTATTACATTAGGGTGAATTCCCAGATTTCAATCCCCTGCTTAGGGGCGCCTGGGGGGCTCAGTCGGCTAAGCGTCTGCCTTCAGCTCAGGTCACGATCCCGGGGTCCTGGGATCGAACCCCACATCGGGCTCCCTGCTCGGCAGGAAGCCTGCTTTTCCCTTTCTCTCTACCTGCCGCTCCCCTTGCTTGTGATCTCTCTCTCTCTCTGTCAAATGAATAAATAAAATCTTAAAAAAATAAAATAAATCCCTTACTTAGACACTTTTATTCAATGGTTTTATGGAACCCCGCATCGCACGGCGGCTTTCTCACTCTTCTGGGGTGAGAAGCTGGTGCAAGGGCTTGGAACGCACCCGTGTTTGTTTCTTAAAGAGAATTAATTAGCGTCCTAGAAGAGAAAACCGTGTCAACACAAGTCTCGCTGAAATGGCAACGTTATTCGTGACAAAATCCTCGAGCTAATTCGCCCGCATCTCTGATGGCCCAACGACGCCTCCCGCCCAGGACAGGCGCGGCTTGGAGCAGATCGGAAAACAGCCCTGCGTCTCCAGCAAGGTGCCTGTGTCTCTTGCTCCAAGGGACTCTTTTTTAAATTTTTAGAATCATTTTCGTTTTGCTTTTTATTTTCAAATTCCAGGGTAGCTAACACACAGCATTGTACTAAGTCTCAGGTGTGCAACACTCCGTCTGTCACCCGGTGCCCATGGTGACAGCTGCCCTTCTCCGTCCCCATCACCCGCTTTCCCCATCCCCCACCCAGCTCCCCTCCGCTCACCATCAGTGCGTTCTCTAGCATCAAGGGGCTGTTTTTTTGGTTTGCCTCTTTTTTTCTTTGTTTTGTTTCTTAAATTCCACATGTGAGTCAAATCGTATGGTATTTGTCTTTCTCTGACTTATTTCACTTAGCATCACACGGTCTAGAACCATCCATGTTGTTATGAATGGCAAGAGCTCATTCTTTTTTATGGCTGAGTAATATTCCATTTCTAGTAGTTTTCTGTATGCAGTATCACGTCTCTGACCTCCGGTACCGTGCGGAATAAGAGTGGGGAGGGTGGGCCTCCTTGGCGGGCTCCTGACCTTGGGGAGAAAGCTCTCGGTTTTCCCCCATTGGGGACGATGTTAACCATGGGTTTTTCCTATAAGGCCCCCAGGAAATCCTTCACGCACCTACCTCAGGATGAAGATGTTCCTAGCCAGGAATGCTGCCCCCCAGACAGAGCTCTGTAGACACGAGCTCACGGTTTCCCTTCTGCCCCGATGTTAACCCGGAACAAATCCAGATTCAGAGCCGGGAGAAGCTCGAATCAGGAACCAAAGACCTTGGCAGTTGTTCTGGTCAAGCGGCTTCCGTGTCAAATCGGTGTGTGGCCTCAAGCATTTGGGCTCTTCTCCCGCCTTCCTGCTTGCTTCTCCTTGACCTTGCTTGGCAGGCGGAGTGGGGGCCCGTTCCTGCCTTTAGGGCCATCTCCTCGGGCTGCTGCAGGCAAGCCAGGCCGGCGCAGGCAGCTTAATTACGGCTCAAAGGGTTTTGAAGAGGGTTGACATTTCTATTCAGAGACGCACAAAAGTATTTTCTTAAGATTTTATTGATTTATTTGAGAGTGGGGGGGAGGGGCAGAGAGCAAGGGAGAAGCAGACTCCACAGGGAGCAGGGAGCCCGATGCATGAGGGAGAGGGGGGACTCGATCCCAGGACTCCAGGATCACGACCTGAGCGGAAGGCAGACGTTTCACTGACTGAGGCACCCAGGCGCCCCGGAAGTATTAGTAACAAATTTTACAGAGATTGATACCATGTACGCACACCACCGGCTAGTATGATGTCAATCCAGCCGGCCAACAATTTCCCGTATGTGCAAAGATTGTAAAATGCCTTGCACATCGCAGCCTCAACTGCAGGCAGTTTCGTTGCTTCGGGACCCTTTCCTCCCTACGGGGCACCGGCACGTGAAGACTTAAAAACGGCAAGCCCCGTCGTAGGAGTCAAACTCTGTTCTGTGTTTCAAAGGTGGCAGAGACTGTAAGACTGGTTCATAACCTGCAACCGTCTCGGTCCAATTTTCCAAGCAATTGCCCTTTGATTATACTAGTTGTTTTTTAGCGGGGGTGGGGGTAGATGTATGTAACAAAAATGAGAATGGAATCTCAAACTGTGTCTCTTCGAAAGCCGGTAAGCTGATTGAAAGAAGTGCTGCCAAACAAGGCTGAATCATTCAAAAACGATCGTGTTTACTAAAAACCCCGCCCACTCAGTCGGTTAAGCCGCATGCTCTTGATTTCAGCTTGGGTCGCCATGGTGGGGAGGAGGGGGCCTCCTGGGCTCCGCGCTCAGCGGGGAGTCTGCTTCAGGATTCTCTCTCTGCCTCTGCCCCTCCTCCCCCAAATATCTAAATAAATCTTTAAAAAAAAATCCCCACCAAAGCACTCCAGCCACTCATTCCTACATTCCAGCCGTTAGCATCTGTTGAGGACTCCTGGCATTCCAGATGCGGTCCCAGACACTGGGAAGGCAAATATGGTCAAGATTTGCGGTCAGAGGACAGAGACCCAGGGTAGCACTCAAGTAATGACAGAGGGGCGAAGGCTTTGGGACTCAGAGCACGACGGGGTTGCAGTGGACAGCAGGGAGCAGGTGGCCGGCAGAGGGAGCCAGCGATGAACCAGAGAAGGCCCCCTCCCAGATCGCGTGCGGGGGAGGGAGCCTCACGGAGGAGCGTTTTGGAAAGGCCCCTCCGGCCACAGCTGAGAAGGGGCTTTTGTTGCGAGCTTCTGGTGACAGGGAATGCAACTGCACGGGGCTGACGAGGCGGGAAAGGGGAGCACAGACGCCGGAAGTGGAGCTCCACCCCGCATGCCAGAAGCTTCCTGCACCTGCTGGCTGTCCGGAGCCCCCCCCCCCCCCCCCCGCGTCCCAATGTGAGCAGCTCTCTCAGAACCGCACGTCATTGAGCCTTGAAAGGGCCCAGGCCAGGAGTCGGAAAGAGCGGGGTTCAAACTCTGCCATTTAGGAGTGCTGGGACCTGGGGCAAATGGCTAAGGCTCTCTGAGCCTGGGCTGCCTCGGGGACAGGGAGATGCCTTGGAGGAGCCGAGGCGGATGGCACGAGGCGGGGTGTGCTATGGGACAGCCCCTGGCCCAGGGGGAGGGCTCAGTAAGGGGGATCAGCCGGTGCGCCGGCCCCAAGTAAGGGGGAGGGGAGAGCCTGCGTTAGAGAAGCCGAGAAGGGGGAGTTCGGGGATAACCGGGGCCTTGGGGAAATGGTTTCGGCGGCAAGCGGCGCTGGTGTAGACGGCCTCCGGGAGCCCTAGTCAGGCGAGGGGAGAGGTATGTGCAAGCCGCGGGGCAGACAGGAAAACAAGTCGCCCGAGTTCCCGGCTCGGGCTTGGTTTGGTTTCGGAGAGATGTGAGGCTGTGGATAGGATAAAGAGAATGGTTGTTTTTTTGTTTTTGTTTTTGTTTTTTTCCTGCGCTCTTGGGTCTCATTTTGTCTTCTCTGACTCAATCAGATGGGGCAAAGGAAAAGTGGCCCGGGGTGTTTAATCAGTGCCGCCCGCCGAGTCCGTCTCCACACGATTCTCTCCCTGATGTCTCAAAGGGAATCTCGGCCTGGCGTGGATTTGGCCCTCAGGGGACGGTCGCGATGCCTGGGGACATTTCAGGGCGTCCTGGCCACAGGGGCTACTGGCCTCTGGTTGGTCGAAGCCAGGGATGCTGTTAAGCGTCCTGCACCGCGCAGGACAGCACTCCTCGCTCCCCCTCCCCTGCCCGGAGAACCATCTGGACCCCAGTGTCACTAGCTCGAGGTCAAGCAATCAGGACTGAAGAAGTATTTCTCGCGAGCCTACCGAGGGCCGGCCTCAGGGGCTGGGAGTGCGGTGGTGAGGAAGACAGGCTCAGGCTTTGTAGCCTCGGGAAGACGGTCTAGCTCAGCAAAGCGACTTCAGCCGGACAGCCACGAGGGGGAGACAGAAGCCGCCGAGGGCGCACAGGAGGGGGGCGCGGCCGGCCCCGCGGGCTGGAGAGGGCTCGGGGAGGGCACGCTGGGAAAGGAGTGCCCGCCAGCCGGGGAGGGGGCGAGGGGCCGAGCGGGAGGGAAGGCTTCCAGGGGCGGAGAGAGAGAGAGACGGTGCCCCAGCCGGGAGCCGGGGCGGCCTGCGGGAGGCGGGAGTGGGGGCTGCGGCGGGGGACGCGGGGAGGGCGGCAGGATGGGACAGCGAAGCACGGGAGAGGTGGCAGCCCACCCGAGGGCGTGGCGGCAGGAACGGAGGGCAAAGGGGGGACGGTGGCAGCAGGGCCCGGATCTGGGGCTGTTGGGAAAGAGAGGACCAGCAAGTGCGCTGAGTAGAGGTGACAGCCGCGCACGGCCCTCGGGCAACAGAGGCGTTGGGGGGTGGGGGGTGCTGAGGCTGTTCGCAGCTGGACTCGGAAGATCCTGGCTGATAAATCCCCCCGAAGCCTGCCCGGTCCTGGCTACCGTGCCCTGGCCGGAGTTCGGGAGCCACAAGCAGACCAGGCTTGGCGAGGACGTGTTTGTAGATTCCAGACAAAAGCGGGGGCAAGAAATCCTGTAAAGGCACCGAGCCCCGGCTGTGAATGGGGCGCCACTAGGACCCTGTGGGACCAGGAATGAGGAAGGCCACGGCCACGAGGGTGCTGGCTGCGACGCTGTTGGTGCCCTCCCCTCGCTGAGCCCCATGAACTTGGAAAGAAATCAGGCAACGACTCTTTTTCTCCCACTACCATGTGAATGAACCTTGAAAAGGAGACGTTAAGTGAAAGAAGCCAGATACAAAAGACCATGCAGACTCTGGGCACCTGCACAAAATGTCCAGAGTGGGGCACGGGGCCAGAGAGGGGGCTGGTGGCTGGGGGTGGGGGGCGGGGAGCGTGTGGCTGGGAGTGGGGAGGGGAGCCACTGCGAGCAGGGACAGGGTTCTTTTCACGGGGATGAAAATGTTCTAAAAGCATTGCGGTGAGGCTTAACCCCGTGAATATACTAAAAATCGACTTGAACGGTTCAGGTGCGTGAATTGTATGGTATGTGGCTAATAGCTCAATAAAATGGTTTTTTTATCTGAGAGATTCACACCATCACACCATGAAGTGCTGATAAACACTCTTTGTAAACTAAGAAATACAAGACACTTCATTTGATACTTATTTTTTTTAAAGGTTTTTATTTATTTGTCAGAGATAGAGAGCACAAGCGGGGGGAGGGGGGGTGGCAGGCAGAGGGAGAGAGGGAGAAGCAGGCTCGATCCCAGGACCCTGAGAGCATGACCCGAGCCCAACAGACTGAGCCACGTAGTCATCCCATTGGTATCTGTTCTAAATGAACACTTAAGTCTTTGGTGAAACGTGAATGTGGTTTTACCTAAATGGGGGGAGGGGAGGTGGCGCTTTTCAGAATCGTCTGTGGGATGTTTTCAAACCACCCATCCTCCACCTCGGCCCCGGCAAAGCACCCCTCCGCTGACCCTGGAGTCCCCACTCGTGAATCGCTGCACTGGAGGAATTCCCTGAAAATGAGGAACCAGACTCGAAGACTCGTCATTACCACTGTTACGCAAGATTGTTCTGGAAGGTCTAGCCAGGGTGATGTAAGTCAGAGACAGAGAACTGAGGTATAATTATCCTAGAAGGGTGCATAAATTATCGTTTGGCTAACTTGATTCTATACCTAAACAAGCGCAAGAGAATGCCTGAAAAGAGCTATTGCAACCCAGCAGAAATTTCCACTATGCTGCTGGACACAAAATACACAGAAACCAACCACCTTTCTATGTACCTACAGTAGTCCTTTGGAAATTAGAATTGAAACGAAGTCCTTTCACAAAAGCAACAAACTCTCAAATACCTAGCAATAAGCTTGATGTAAAAAGTGCAGGAGCCTTTCTGAAAATTCCTCAGCTTTCCCGAGAGCCAATGAGAAGGCATGATTCGTGCCATGCTCCTGGAGGGGGAGTCTTTTTTTTTTTTTTTTAAGATTTTATTTATTTATTTGAGAGAGAGAGAGAGCACAAGTAGGCAGAGCGGCAGGCAGAGGGAGAGGGAGAAGCAGGCTCTCCCCTGAGCAGGAAGTCCGATGCAGGGCTCGATCCCAGGACCCCGTGATCATGACCTGAGCCAAAGGCAGCCACTTAATCGACTGAGCCACCCACGCACTCTGGAGGGAGAGTCTTATCTCAAAAAGTTGTTCAGTCTTCCTGGATTAGTTGGTTGACTTAATGTGATTCTAAGCAAAAACTTATGATAAATAGTGAATGAGAAAAAAATGGGTAAAATCCACACATACAAAGATTGGTGCAATTCACTATGTGTCAAATTCATTGCAAAGAAAAACACTGTTAACAAAGATGGATCACTAGTTAGTGGCATTCTTGGGGACATACTTAGACATGCCCACAGGTGTGTGTACTTTACTGCGAAATGCATCAAAGAATCAGATGGATTGATCGACGGAGACAGGGATGGACGCGGGATGGATACATGACAAAGGAAGTGTCGTAAAATGGCAATGGTAGAATGTAGGTGGTAAGTATTTGTGTGTTATCTGTACAATTTTTTCAACATTGTTAAATATTTGGAGATGCTCATAATAAAGGGTTGGGGAAAATACAGAGCAAAAAATGACAAACCCGAAAATGCATACATAGTATGAGTCCAATTTTAAGAATATGAGCTGAAAACAGATGGGGAGGAAATGGGCTAAAATATTAGCTACGGTGAAATCATACGTGGGTTTTTTTCATACTCCATGGCCTGACCAGATTTTCTTTTTTTACGATCTCCAACATATTGTTGAATACATGTTGAACACAATATTCAACGTAGTGCGAGGGGTATTGCTACCCACCCACGGGCCCGCTGGCCCAGCGAGAAAGGCCCCCTGGGCAGCAGCATCTCCCAAGTGTGCTCCCTCCCCATGGCCATGACCTTGAGCACCTCCTGAGTTCCCAGAGTCCTCTAAACACAGCTCTAGGCATCTGTCCATGTTGGCTTTTCAGGAGATGACCAAACCTACCGCTGACTCATTTATTTTGAGTTCTCAGGCCACGGCCCCGCCCCGTCTTCATCTCCGCCCCCCGCAGCCATTTCCTATAGCTTCCTATACTGTCAGTTATTTACAATGTCTCTTTTTAAAAAAAGATTTTATTTTTAAGTAATCCCCACACCCAATGTAGGGTTCGAACCTACAACGCCAAGATCAAGAGTTGTGTGCTCTACTGACTAAGCCAGCTAGGTGCCCCTAAAATGCCTTCTTTTATTTATTTTTTATTTTTTTAAAGATTTTATGTATTTATATGACACAGAGAGAGACAGCGAGAGAGGGAATACACCTGATGTGGGACTCGATCCCAGGACCCCGGGATCATGACATTAGCCGAAGGCAGACGCTTAACAACTGAGCCACCCAGGCACCTGGAAATGTCTTATTTTAAATGATCTTTGTCCAGGAACTGAAAAAGGAGAATTTACAAATTTTTCTATGTGATGATATAAAATCCCTGCACGGGAAAGGAAGGAGGGAAGGAAGAAGAGAAGGAAGGGAAAGAAAGAATTATAAAATGACACTTGAGAAAAAAATGTTTGCAACATACATGACAAAGGGCTGATTTACCTAATTTATGCAGAGCTCAAAATCAAAAGTCAAAAAAAAGAAAGATGAAGAAAAGCAAATGAAAAACGCAATAGAAAAAAAGATGAACGACAGGAAAGGGTACAAAGAAACCTAAGTCACCAAACAACAGGAGAAAACAGTTGTACCTCTACAGTTACAATAATAAAAGACACGGTAATAAAACATATGCAAACAAAACGATAATGGAATAGAATTTCTTTTTTTTTTTTTTAAAGATTTTGTTTATTTATTTGACAGAGAGAGAGATCACAAGTAAGCAGAGAGGCAGGCAGAGAGAGAGGGGGAAGCAGGCTCCCTGCTGAGCAGAGAGCCCGATGCGGGGCTCGATCCCAGGACCCTGAGATCATGACCTGAGCCGAAGGCAGAGGCTTTAACCCACTCAGCCACCCAGGCACCCCTGGAATAGAATTTCTTACCTTGCAAATTGCCAGAAGTTAATTGAAGAAGTTGAGTGATACTGGGTGGTGTTGAGGATGATTGGGAAATGAGTACTCACACCTTGTTGAAAGCACAAAGGGATGAAACTTTCTGAAGGACGATTTTACAATATCGATGAAATGTATAAATGCATGTAGCCATTGAGCAAGACCGTTTGGAATTTACACTATAGAAATGTTTATGTCATTTCACCAAGATTATATATATATGATATTTATCACAACATTTTTTATCATAGAAAACAAAACAAAACAAAACCAACAACTTGAAGAAACCAAAGTATCTGAACGGGGGTCAAATTGCTAGATATTTGTAAAAATGAAGAGGCTGGGGCACCTGGGTGGCTCAGTGAAGCCTCTGCCTTTGGCTCAGGTCATGATCTCAGGGTCATGGGATGGAGCCCTGCGTTGGTCTCTCTGCTCGGCGGGAAGCCTGCTTCTTTCTCTCCGACTCCCCCTGCTTGTGCTCCCTCTCTCGCTCTCTGTCAAATAAATAAATAAAATCTTTTTTTATTTTATTTTATTTATTTATTTGACAGAGAGAGAGATCACAAGTAGGCAGAGAGGCAGGCAGAGAGAGAAGGGGAAGCAGGCTCCCCACTGAACAGAGAGCCGGATGTGGGGCTCGATCCCAGGACCCCGAGTTCATGACCTGAACCAAAGGCAGAGGCTTTAACCCACTGAGCCACCCAGGTTCCCCTAAATAAAATCTTAAATAAAAAAAATGAAGAGGCCTGATGATAGGTAAACAAAGCAAGGATCAAATACCAAAATCAAGTTCAAGGTTAGCACCCAAGTAGCAGGAAAGTAGACTTTATACTGAGAGATCTACCGTGCCTGATCTTTCCATCTCCCCTGCCTGGTGAATCAGAATCCTGAGCCAATGGTGAAGCGAGAGTCTGTGTGATTTTTTCCTTTCTTCGTACTTTTCTGGGTGCTCTAAATTTTCTGTAATGAGCATATATCAATTTTAACAATAAAGTTATATATAGTGTCTTTATTACTATGTAAAGAACACTTTGGGATTTTATAAATTACTCCACATTCATAAGCATTCTTCCATTTCTCCACGAGAGGGCGGCATAAGCACACCAAATAGCAAAAATGCTTTCAAGGTATTTGGTCTGAAATTGAACGCGGCTGCTGATTGTCTGGTTGTTCATTCTTGCACAAAAAGATGGTTCCTTAAATTGTTTATTTGTACGCTTAAACAACTATGTAGTTATTGTCAAAACTGATATATAGGAGAAAACACAAGTAGTCTACAGTCACACTCCCCAGGTACAGCCCAAATTCACAATCTAGCGTTTATCTTCATGTTTATAGAAGCGTGATGAAAAGAGGAAGATACAGGTTTTTAAATAAAATGTGTTCCACCCATACAATCGTTTTGTAATCTACCCTTTCACATCAAGTGTCTCTTGAGCATTTCCCTTTTTCCCTAAAGTCTTCGATAGGATGGTGTTTAAAGGTTGCATGGTGTTCCAGCCTATGGACACATTGTGCCTTGCTTAACTGACTTCAATTGGTCATTTAGGTTGTTTTAATCATCTTTAAATTATAAAAGATTGCCTATGTACAAAATATACATGGAAAAAGAACGGTCACCCAATTAGTCACTGCTCAAATTTGATACATGTTAATTTTTGTCATCTTTTCTCCGGATATATTTTTTAAACATTTTATTTTATTTATGTATTTTTTAAAGATTTTATTCATTTATTTGAGAGAGAGAGTGAGAGTGAGAGAGAGCAGGTGAGAGAGGGGAGAAGGTCAGAGGGAGAAGCAGACTCCCCGTGGAGCTGGGAGCCCGATGCGGGACTCGATCCTGGGACTCCAGGATCATGACCTGAGCCGAAGGCAGTTGCTTAACCAACTGAGCCACCCAGGCGCCCTAAACATTTTTTTTTTAAGTAATCTCTACACCCAACGTGGGGCTTGAACTCACAACCTTGAGATTAAGAGTCGCATGCCCACCGACTGAGCCAGCCAGGTGCCCCAGGTCAGCCAGTCTTGAGTGAGAGTCCCATTTCTTCACCTCCCCTGTGTGGTAGGACATGTAGCTTTGAGCATCTTCCAGGTTAAGCATCTTTTCGTGGTCATCGGCCAGCAGGTTTTGTCTTTCGTGAATTTCCTATCCGCAGCCTTTGCTTACGATCCACTTGCGTTGTTGTCTTTTCCTTATTGATTCATATATGTTTTATACATATTTCTGATTCAGCCAGGGTCTCTACGAGATGCTCGTGGCAACGCTCAAATCCAGTAATTTCAGGAGAGCTCCGTGAAGGGACTATTTCCAAAAGCATGGACAGGTTGGGGGCGACAGATGCGGGGTAGGGCGCCACGCAAGGCGGGCGACAGGGGGCCTGCTCAGCACCTCAGGCCTGAGGCGGCTGGGCAAACGTTGGACAAGTCTCCCTGGATTTCTGGTGTTTCCACGCAGTCCGGCTCTGCCGGCAGAGGGCACCGGCAAGCTTGCTCAAGGGTGACTGGCTAGCAGCCCGCCTGGAGAGCTGGAGATAGCGGACATAATAAAGATAGGGAAGAACATTGCCCTCCCCGGAGACATTCCGGGATCTTGAAGTCTTATCCTGCCGTCCCGAGATCTTTGCTCAGCTTACCTTCCAGTGTGGCCCCTGGGGAGTTTTGCTTGCATTCCTGATAGGGGCATCTCTCTGGAGGGGAGGATGGGAGCAGCCGATAACAGCTCGGTTTCCTAACTCGGGATTCCTCTCTTGTGGCGCCCCACCCCCACCCCCCACCACGTGCAGTGCACGTCACCGTGTGGGAATTGCGGAGCTGGGGAGCTCAAGAGAGTGCTCTGGGGCTGGTTTTTGCTGGAATAAAGTCTGTGTCTCTGACCAGGGCTCTGGTGCTTCCCGCTAAGATATGCACATAAAAAAAAAAAAAAAAAAAAAAAAGATGTGTAACTGAAACTGGGGCAGGCTGACTTGTTAGTTTGCACAAAATCTCAGACTTTGCGGTTTCTGATGGGACAGGACTGCGTAGAGCCTGGGAAAGGTGATTGCGCCAACAGGAGCTCTGGTGGAGGGACACGGCCAGCTTTCTCCACGGGCGGGGGCTAGGGCAAGAAGCTCAGACCACCTGCCTTCCGATGGGAACCACGGGGAGCGAGAAACCCCAGTTCATACGCCCCAGCCTCGCAGGCGCAGTGCAAAGTGGGGATCGGTGGGAAACGGCCAGGGGCCCGGGAAGGCATCTAGCTCAGTGAACGGTTTTGCGCCTTGCAAATGTCTTCTCCTGGACTGTGGCTTGTCTTTTCCTCCATAAGTATGGTCTATTTGCTCTTGATATTTTGGGGACGTGTTCAGACTTGCTTTGTATACTTTTACCGGGTCTGTATTTGTAAATGTTCCATGTGTGTAATTGACTAATCGTTGTATGTCTGCTTCTGTGTTCGCCCCGTTAGCTCAGGACGAGCAACAGTCACGGTAACGAACCGGAGCAGGCCGTATTTGTGGGTTGGTTAAAAAAAAAGTGGAACTATGATACTCGACAATAACCACAAGCAAGAGGGCAGGCGTTTCTGTGAGTTAGAATGTTCTGGGCTGTGAGTGTCAGAAACCATGACTCAGCGGGATCAGACAGTAAGGAAACTCAGAGCTCTTTGAGCAAAGGCCAGATGTAGCTGTCTTCAAGATTGGTTGAATCTTCAGCTTCGAGATGTCATTACGGGCCTAGATTTTTCCATGTCTCTTCTCTACTATCCTAGTGTGATCAACGTGTTGGGAGCGAGCTCCAGGTCCCCCATCCAAGCCTGACCATGTCAAGAGGAAGAGATACATAATATAATAAATAAATCATACCAATAACTAATATTGTCCTATGACTCTTTCTTAAAAAGAGAGGAGATTTCTCCCAGAAGCCTTCCTAGCCTATTCCCTGTCACGTGGCTAGGATCGGGTTGCACTGGTTTTCCTGAAAACAGGACTAACGAGGTAGAAGATAACATGGTTACTCATGCCGTTGATTCTCACAGCAAGAGAAGGAGTCGGCTTTCCCTTCAAGAGACAGGCTGTGCAGTTCGGGGGTGGATCCCCGAACGATATTTGGATTCTCTCACGTAGAAAAGAGAGTAGGTGGGTGCTGGGCAGGCGACCCGAAGCCTTCGCTACAGGTGACCAAACTGTCAAACTCACCAGGAAAACCTAGCAATCCAATCAAAAACTAAGCCAAAGACCTGAAGATATACTTCACTGCAGAAGATATACAAATGGCAACAGATGAAAAGGGGCTCGAGATCACTAGCCATTTGGAAAAAACAGATTGAAACCACAGTGAGATATTACTGCATACCCATCAGAAAGGCTAAAATTTAAAAACAGCAACAATAGTGACAACACCAAATGCTGATGAGGATGTGGAGAAACCTGGCTGTTCCTTTTTTTTTTTTTTTTAAGATTTTATGTATTTATTTGAGAGAGAGAGAGAGGAGAGAGTGCTGGGGGAGGGTCAAAGGGAGAGGGAGAAAGTCTTAAGCAGACTCGGTGCTGAGTGTGGAGACAGACTGGGGGCTCAATCTCATGACCCTGAGATCATGATCGGAGCAGAAACGAAGAGTCCGACACTTAACCGACTGCGCCGCCCAGGCGCCCCAACCCTGACCATTCCTACATTAGGGGTAGGAATGTAAAATGATACAGCCAGAGAAAACATTTTAGCAATTTCTTAAAAGGCTAAACTTACACTTAGCCACATGAAATTCAAATTTCAGCATCAATAAAGGTGGTCCTATTGGTACGAGACCATATCCGTCCACTCACTGATTATGGAAACATGTAATGTGGCAGCTTTCAGGCTCCAACGTCAGGGACGAGTAGTTGTGACGGACCCATGGCCCACAATGACTAAAAGATTTACAACGTGACCACTTACAGAAAAGGTTTGCTGGCCCTTGGCTTAGGTAAAATGAGCCTATGCACATAACACGTTGTGGTTAATCCGGCAACGAGACTCGCCCTCCTTGAGATCAAATGAGCCAAGACTACATGAGAAAACAGGAACGAATGCCACGAACATAAAATTGAGAAAAAGAAACCAGATACGAGAAAGGACACATGGAATGCATCCTAGTGACAGGCCTGACCGACCCACTGTGATAGGACTCGGGAGGCCGGTCCCCCCGAGGGACAGTTGGGGGAGGGGAAGCGGCCAGGATAGGGCGTCTCGAGGGCTGACTCAGCGGCCGAGTTCAGCTCGTAAACATTCACTGAGGTTTACACTTATGATTTACACACTTAACTTGTAGTAAGTCACGCTTCCACCAAGACAGGCGGGAGAAGACGAGTGATGGGGGCGCCGCTGCTCGGCGGCGTGGGAACGGGTGGTTAAATCAAAGCAGGCCCGAATTTCTTCTGTGTGTGCTCACGTTCTGTTTCTCGGCTGTCTTCCCTTTCTCGGCTTTCCTTGTTTCCTACGTTTTGTCCCCGCTCGAGCGGGAGGAAACTCCTCTCAGCTTTGGCAGACCCAGCCTGTGGGCAACAGGAAGTAGGTGGCTGGTATGCAGGTCTGAGCGTTTGTCATAGATACTTATCACCAGGTGACAAATCGCCTCCAAATGAATGGCTTCGACGGCAATAATTTAGGGTGTGTTCGTGATTCTGGGGGTCAGCCGGGGCTGCGGCCTCAGCTGCATTCCTGCTGGCCAAGATGGAAGGTTCGAGAAGCCTTAAACTTAGACAATTGGCTCCTTAGGGTTCCAGGGTTCCTTGCCACAGAGCTATCGTGGGCGACCTTTTAGCATAGTGCTCTCAGAGTAACCAGACTCCTTACATGGTGGCTGCCTTCCAAGAGTGAGAAAGTAGAAGGGGGCCCCTTCTCTTAAGCCTGGGAATGGAAGGCCTAGCCCGTCACTTCCATCCAGATATACTGATCAGAGCCAGAGGTAAACAAGCTCCCTCCTCCTGATCTAAGGCTCAGAAATGGCATGCGTGACCTTCTTTAATCCACCCAGAACTTTATCTAGGGTGATAGGACTGGAGCTGGCTGGAGCTTAGCGCACTTCCTGGAGCCCCAGGACTCCCCTGATTACCGCAGAGACCTCCGGCCCCTTCCGTCTCACCGGAGCCTCCCGTGGAAACAGCGTGTTCCCACCACCCAAGCGTCATTCGCATTAACTTAGTAACAAATAGACACATAATTGAATAACTGATAGAGGAAACTTGCAGAAAACTGACATTTTCATTTAAAACAAATGCCGCTGGGTGATGGACATGAAGGAGGGCATGCGATGGAATGGGCCCTGAGTGTTATATAAGACTGACGCTGGGGCGCCTGGGTGGCTGAGTGGGTTAAAGCCTCTGCCTTCGGCTCAGGTCACGATCTCAGGGTCCTGGGATCGAGCCCCGCATCGGGCTCTCTGCTCAGCAGGGAGCCTGCTTCCCTCTCTCTCTCTGCCTGCCTCTCTGCCTACTTGTGATCTCTCTCTCTCTCTGTCAAATAAATAAATAACATCTTTAAAAAAAAAAAGACTGACGCATCACTGACCTCCACCTCCGAAACCAATAATACTCTATATGCGAATTAATTGAATTTAAATAAAAAACCAATTTAAAAAAATAAAGATTTCACCTTTGACATCTACAAAAAATAAAAAGCATAATGAAATAGAAAATAGAAATAATAAAATTAAAAATAGAAAATTAAGTAAAATAAATAATAAAAGAGAAGATAGAGAAAATAAAAATGAAAAGAGAAATAGAAAATAAACAAGTTAAAACAGAAACTCAAGCAACACAACTTCACGGCAAAAGCTGTTAGCGTTTCTTGGATTCTTCTCTAGGCAGGTGCTTCCTAAACTGTCACCTGCATGGGACTCACGGGGGGATCTTGCTAGGAAGCAGATCCTGATTCCATAGGTCTGGGGTGCGGGGTGATGGGGCTGCCTGCGGACCACAGGGTATGACTCTCGGTATGCTTGGGCACAAGCAGACCACGATGGAATTCAGACAGTCGGAGATCGGGAACTTCCAAAGCACACAGTGGCCAAAAACAGGGTTCTTTGGACCCTCCATCAACACTTCCTAGTTCAAGTAGTACAGCGCTAAGCTGGTCCCTTATAAGGAACCTAAACAAGCTGGCTAGGGGTGAAATAATTTATTCAGATGACAGCCAATCTCACACACACACACTCACACACACACACACACACACACGCATCTATAGTGGATGAGAACATGACAAGGGCAGAATATTAAATTTCAGATTATTCAAAAAAGCAGAAACACGAGCACCTTGGGAGGAATGCAACCTGACTCATATCAGACCTTATCAGCTCTAAGAAGGATCTGGAGGGCTGAGTAAGGTTCCTGAGTTCGGGTGGAATTTATCTGGTAAACAATATTGGTATTTGCTCATATTATTGCCATAGGCTTGCAAAGATGGGCTTGTGCTTTTTTAAATGTAAGCATAGTAATTTGTAATTTGTACATTGTATGGCTCTCTGTGAGTGGTGATTAGTCCCCCAAAGTGGCATGTGTGTGTGTGTGTGTGTGTGTGTGTGTGTGTGTGCAAAAAAGATTTATGCATTTTTACAGATTTGATAGTCAATTTATTTCAGTTACAAGTTTAAATGTCTTGTTTACGTTAACCTTTTAAGTTCAGCCTAGAAACCTTATTATTCTTTTTCTTAATTCATTTTTAAGCCCGGCAAATAGTAGCAACCTCTTTTAAGGGACCTCTGGAAAATACTTGATCCTACCGGCAAACTTAGTTCATTAAATCCTGTCACGAATTTGCAAGCACATTTAAAACTCAGTGTGGGGCGTCCGGGTGCCTCTGTAAGTGGAGCGTGTGACTCTTGATCTCGGGGTTGTGAGTTTGAGCCCCATGTCAGGTGTAGAGACGACTTAAAAATAAAATCCTAAAAAAAAAGGCCCAAAACACCCCACACGACTTAGTCTACTGCAGTCAGTTTCCTTTCTAATCACTTCAACTGTCTCAATTAACAAGTACATTCCCAAGTATGCAAATAACTTTTAAGTCTAATGAATTAAACATATAGTGAAGCTTAAGTTTTCTTTTTTTTTTTTTCTAAGGTTTTATTTATCTATTTGAGAGAGAGAGCATGAATAGGGACGAGTGGCAGGCAGAGGGAGAAGCAGGCTTGGAGCAAGGGGATCCTGATACGGGACTTGATCCCAGAACCCCGGGATCAAGACCTGAGCTGAAGGCAGATGCGCAACGGACTGAGTCACCCAGGCGTCCCAGAGAAAAAGAACTTCCCACCCGTGGTTCCACTGGGGCTTGAACCCAGGACCTTCTGCGTGTAAAGCGGACGTGATAACCACTACACTATGGAAACTTCATTACCCTTTCTTAAGTTTTCTTAAGGATGTTCCAATACTGAAAAAGAAAAAAAAAAGGTTCCAATACTGTAGATAAAATTAGTTTTCAACTAAAATGACAAGTTTAGATTAATCACCTAATTATGCATTTTACAGTGGTTTCCAAAGCTCGGAAAATCTTTGAAACTTTACAAATGCATAAGGTATCAAATATGCACAGTTTCCTTCTTCACCCCAAATATGAATCCCATAGTTTTGCTTCTCTTAAATTTCTGTACTTTTTCTACATTCTCGGGCTCAGAGATTTATCCCCATCACAGACGATAGTTACCACCCATGACCGAGCCTGCATACACATCCAAAATTTGGGCTGACCCCTGGCTAGATTCTTGTCAGTGACCCTAATGGGACACTTGAAGGCTAATGATTGCTATGTCCACGATGCTGTATTTCATGGGAGGTGGTCTCAAGACCCTGACTCTTAGCTTTTTTCTTTTTTTTTTTTAAACTTTATTTTTAGGTAACCTGTACATCCCACGTGGGGCTTGAACTCACGACCCCGAGGTCAAGAGTCACCCACTCCATGGACTGAGCCAGCCAGGCGCCCCCCTGTCCCTTAGTTTTAAGCTCCATCCCTTGACTGGATTTTGCATTTAGGCGGTTCTCACCATATGTACTTTTCTCTCTAGCTCCAAAGACCTTTGCACTCGAGGAATCCTAAGATGTGTAAATACCCTTTTATCTGCTAATAAGACCCTGGGAATCCATGGAATCTTTCCAGAGGCTTTGATCAGACTGGGTTTGGATTTTAGGGCAGGATTGCTTAAGAGGTGGTGTGTTTTCTTCCCTGGAGGCCCATCAAGTCTGGGCGCCTCTCTTTTTGTGATTTCAGCAGGAACACATACTTTTTTGGATATTCCAAATTACATTCAATTTTTAGTATCTCACAGGGCCCTGTCGGAGCTGCAGTCACCAAATCTGAGGTCATTGGACTGACAAGGTGTGATGCATATGAGGCGCAGGCTAATTATCCATTCAACGGATATTTGTCGATTACCTGCTCTGTGTAGATTTACGACAGAGAACAGAAGATGCTCTTTACTTCCATTGTTTCTGGCCCAGAATTTCTCAACCTCAGTACTACAATGCGGGGCCTCTACCTACTCGGTTCCAGTAACTCCCATCCCCCTCCACATCTTGACAATCGAAAATGTCTCTAGATATTCCCAAATATCCCTGGGAAGGAAAATCACCCCTGTCGAGGGATGCAGGAGCCATAATAGGGTGTCTCGGTTTTGATCGAAAAAATGTTACATCTCGGTCAACGTGAAATACCTCGTCTGAATCACATCTGCGGAGGGCAGAAGAAGGGGCCACGAGGCAACGAATACAAGCATCATCTAGACGCTAGAAAACGGGCCAGGAAACAGAACCGCCCCAGCAGCCCCCAGAAGGAAAGAAAAGGTAATAAGTTTGTGTTCCTTCAAGTCACTACGTTTACAGTAATTCGTTATAGCAGCTAGAGAAAACCAATCCATTATCCAAAATTCAGACTCTATTGGCTCAGCTGTTTTTATGAAGTTCCGATGGAATTAATTAAAACATTTTTTGGTTATGATGGAAATTTTAAGCGTGTCTATGTGACAGAGAACAGCATATGGAACCTCCTTGACCCATCACCAACTTCAACAATGATCAACTCACGATGACCTTGTTTCAAATCCACTCGCTCCTGCTCTCCATCGCCCGTATTCTGCTTAAACAAATCCTAGATATATCACATTTCCCATAATTATTTCCAAATGCATTTCTAAAATGTATGGGCTATTTAAAAAAAATAACTGAAATATCGTTTTCCAGCCCAAATTTAAAAAAAAATAATTCCTTAATACCATCAACTCTCAAGGAGTGTTCCCATTTCCGGTTGCCTCATAAATATCACGGAGGTTTTTTCCAGTTGGTTTACTTATTTATTTTTAAAAGATTTTATTTATTTGTTTGAGAGAGAGCCAGAGAGAGGACATGAGTGGAGGGGAGGGGCAGAGGCAGAAGCAGGCTCCCCGCTGAGCAGGGAGCCTGACTCCGGGCTCGATCCCAGGACCCCGGGATCATGACCTGAGCCGAAAGCAGACGCCCAGCCGACTGAGCCGCCCAGGCGCCCCTCCAGCTGGTTTATTAATCAGGATTCAAATACAGCCCACACCATGCTACCAGTTGCTATGTGTCTATAGTCTCTTTTTCATCTGTAGGCTCCCTTTCCATCACTTTCGTCCCCCTAGAAGTGTATTTCTTGAAGAAACAAGGCCATTGGTTGGGTAGAGTTTGCCCAGCTGGGATTTTGCTGATAGCATCCCCAAAGATGTGACTACGGTTCTGTGATGTCTGTAATTCCTGGAAGCTGGTAATCAGATCTGCAGGTTTTGATCCGATTCAGGTTTGACGTTTTGGCAAAACTGCATCATAGGTGGTGCGTTCTTCCACGGAAGTGCGTCAGGTCTGGGGGGCTATCTTTTCGGGATCTTAGCAGCCCCTGAAGCTCAAGGCCAGGATCCAGTCCCTCCCTGGGCGAGGGTGGGGGGTGGGGGGGGTTTCATTCAAATTCGGATTCCATCACTCCTACTTGAGGATCAGCCGAAAGTTCTTACGAGGAGACACTTCTCTCATCTACAGATTGGATACCCGGTGGTTCGAAGTACTTGTGAGCTTCGGGCAGCTCACGGCAAATATGGACGTTTCTCGCTTGCTTCTGGTCTGCACGGCACGCCAGCCATTTCCGTTTATGGAATGGGGTCTTGGAGCCAAGCGTGACATAACCTGGGGCTCCTGGGTTTGGTGGGATTTCTGGGGGCTTGTCGAGGTGGATTTCTGTTTTCTGGGATTTCCTGGCATTGGCTGGGATTCTGTGGGCGGAATTCTATAGATTCCTGTGTGTCTCCCCCCCCACCCCCTCCAAGCAAGAGCAGGAGCCTAGGGACAAATTTGCAGGCATATTCATTTCCTGGGGCCACAGTAACAAAATACCACAGCCTGGGTGGCTTAAAAAACCCAAAATTTCTTCTCTCTCTGTTCTGAAGGTTAGAAGTCTGTTCCAGGTCCTTCTCCTAGTTTCTGGTGTTGCCGGCGATCTTTGGCATTCATTGCCTTGTAGCTGCATCGCTCTGATCTCTGTCTCCTTCATCACATGGACTTCTCCCTGTGTGTCCGTGTCTTTTCTCTTCTTCTAAGGACACCACTCATATTGGGTTAGGGGTTAAATTAAGATGACTTCATCTTAATTTAACTAATTACATCTGACCTTATTTCCCAAATAAGGGCACGTTCACCGGTACCAGGCATAGGACTTGAACGTATGTTTTGGGGGACATACTTCAACCCACAACATCAGGGAACTCAGGACGTAGGAGCAGGGGACGTTCTTTCTGCCGGCAATGTCATGCTGACCTTGGGCAGGTAACTGCCCTGGCAGAGAAGCCTTCGGAAGCAAGAGGCTTGATTTGCAGAGACAGGGTCTTACGCCCCCCAAACAATCTTCTGTGCTATCACCGAAAATCGCCATCCCCGCAGGATGTTCAAAGGACACGGCAGCGCTCCAAAGGACTTGTGCTAGATTTAGTGCTCTACTGTTGCCATCTTGAAATTCTTCATATTTTTTTTTTTAAGGAGGCATCTGCTATGGTCTGAATGTTTGTGCGTTTCCCGAATTCACATGCTGGCATCCTAACCCCCTGTGTGACAGCATCAGGGCGTGGGGTCTTTGGGAGGTACGGAGGTCGTGGTGCTGGAGTCTCATGAATGGGATCGATGTTCTTTTAAAAGAGACCTCCCAGAGTTCCCTCACCCCTTCCGCCGTGGGAGGACACAGAGACCCAGAAGAGGACCCGCACCCCCCACTCTGGCATCCCAATCTTGGACTTCCCAGCCACCAGAACTGTAAGAAATGAATTTCTGTTTTTCACAAGCCACTCAGTCTGTGGTCTTTTGTGAAAGTAGTCTGAACGGGGTAAGACAGGGTCCCACGTTTCCACTGTGCACTACAAAGCACAGACCCCCAAGCAATGTGGCCAGTTCTGGGTAGGGACACCAGGGGGGGAGAGGCATAGGAAACAACGGGACAATCACACGTTGTTTACCGCCTAGCTGGCTTGGGGCTGGCTTTCTGCCCATTCCTTCTTCTGTGCCAGGTAAGTCTGGCCGGACTTCATGGGGGCACGGCCTGAAGTTGAGAGACAAACAGACCCAGCTCTTAAATGTGCTTATCACGCAGAGCAAGTGTGAATGTGGCCGTGGTCATACTTTGCTCAGTGACTGGAGTAGGGCTTGGCAGGGGGAGTGGCGGGCAGAGGAGAGGGAGAAGCGGGCTCTGATGAGCAAGGAGCCCGATGCGGGACTCAATCTCGGAACCCTGAGATCATGACCTGAGCTGAAGGCAGACGCTCAACTGACTGAGACACACAGGCACCCCTGGGCTTGGCACCTCTTAAATGATAAATAAACCCCTATTGATTACGAAGTTAAGGAAAACGGTACCCAGATGGCTCTTGGAATCAATACTGTGAAATCGCCCCTCCCCCACGCCATCCCCTTCTGTGTGTGTAACACGAGGCTTGGCACGTGGACGGCTTCGGGCTGGGCGTTTCAGTGAGCTCCCCGACGATGCTGCCACCGCCGGTTTATGAACCACTCTGTGAGCAGAAAGAGTTGTAGAAACGCCGAGCAACTGGATATAAAGTCGACAGATGTGATTGCTCATTTCTACGTTGACCCGACTAGACCACGTGGTGCCCAGATATTTGGTCAAGCGTTGTTCTGGGCGTGTCTGTGAAGTTACTTCTGGACGACGAATGTTTGAATCAATAGACTGAGGAAAGCAGATGTAGGTGGGTCTCATCCAATTCGTCGAGGGCCTGGATGATACAGAAAGAATGACTCTCCGTGAGTAAGGGGGAACCCCTCCCGCCTGACCATTGGGCCGGGACCTCACTTTTCCTGCCTTTGGACTTGAACTGAAACATCAGCTCTTCCTGAGGCTCGAGCCCACTGGCCTTGGACCGCCTACACCATTGGCTCTCCTGGGTCTCCAGTCGCTGACGGCCGATCTGGGGACTCGTCAGCCTCCATAATCACGTCAGCAAATTCCTTAGAATGAATCTCTTTATCTAGCTCTCTGTGTCTCTGGAAAACCCCGAGTAACACAGAGGTCATCGGGGAATGCCGAGCTTCCGGCTCAGGGCTGATGCTTTATAGCCGTGCTCGGATCGCACTGGAGTCGTTACTTACATTCTCTGAGCCTTGGTTTCCCCGCCATAAAAGCCTAGGCAGTACAAGTGTCATCCTAGGTCACCCCATGTGCTGGGGGGGTTCTCAGCCTCGGCACTAGTGGCACGTGGCGGGATCGCTCTCTGTGGCGGGGCCGTCCTGTGCCCTGCGGGGTGCTGAGCAGCCTCTCCGGTTTCTCCTCACTGGACGCAGGGCAACTTCTTTCCAAAACCGTCTCGAGACGCTGCCACGTGTCCCCCGGGGGCCACAGTCGTCCCTGGCTGAGAAGCACCGGTAGATAACAACCATCTTGTGGATTTGCTGGGGTGTCGCTCTAGGATCTAGCGAGGTTAACGGTATTCCCAAACTGTTCCATTCATGTTACAGAAGAGACTCATTTGTAACACTAGTGTTGTCAAGTGGAAAAAAAAAAATAGTTCATGACCCAGAGGCTGCTCCTTTCTGGGTTGCATAAATCCTCCTTCTTGTTTCTGTAAGCGGGAGACTTCCAAGCTGCTCGGCTTGGCTCCCAAGGCAGAGGTCTACAGTTTAAGAATCTGTTTTTCCAAATACACAGGGGACCGGAGTCATAATCCTGAACCGGAGAATCCAGCCAGGAGGAAGCATCTTGTAGTATGCCGTATGTATGTAGTATGTATGCCGTAGTATGTAATATGCTGGCTCACGGCAGCAGTGTCTTCCTAAAATTACGGTTTGCCTGGAATACATTGTCAGTTCACTCGTTAGCATTTTGTTGAACATAACCCATGGGCCGGGAAGGAAAAGAGGTAAAAATATAGCCTTGGGAGGGGAGAGTTGGAAAGGAAGGATGTGGGTGGTTCCGAGCGTTCTAAGTTTGGGAGAGAAATTGGTCTAACATTTTTTTACATCTGAATTTTAATTACCGAGGAGCAAATGGAGTCCGCCTTCTGCACGACAGCTACGGTCAATCCCAAGAACACCGCTTGGGGCTGAGAAGCCGACACACAGCAGAATAATGCACTCAGATGGACCAAACACAGACTGCCTGCCTTATCTACACGGCGGACTTTCCCGGAATACCCGGCACGTCTTTGGAGTGGAAGACTAGGAAATGAGAAAAACCCAAATCTCCAAACTGGCCGCACTTAAACTTTTGAGAAAAGCGCCGTCAGGCTCTCCGACCACACTCAAGATCTATACAACAGCCATGCTGATCGCAGGTCAAATAAGTGTCTAAAGTTAAAGCCATAAAGCCACAAAATAAAACATCAGGGAATAACCGCACCCTGTCCCCATTCCAGTCCCTGAGCCTGCAGAGGGGCTCCCGGGTTAAGATTTCTGGCATTTTGTCTCTTCCTCTGCAGTCCCTAAGCCAGCGACACAGGAATTGGCAGGAACTCCATCTAATCTCCTCCACAGCCTGTGGATTTGCATTATTTAAATATATGAGAAGTGTCTATAATTGAGTAATTATTCCAGCCTTTAAAGAATGTCAAACAATGAGCCATTTCTTCTCAGACCCAATCTTTCCCACTTCCGGTTTCCTCTCGGCACAATGTGCAGAATTAACCAATGTGTCATTTCCTAGAACACTTGATTGTTTATACGAGTAAGCAAGACTCCTTTGGCAGTATTTATTTCTCTCATTTTGGACACGATGACTGTGGCCTTCATGGTACTCCCTTTTCTAGAAGCTTCTCAAGCATCGAATGTGTCTAGATGCAATTTCGTAGCTTGTTTTTTAAAATGAAGACTATCCTTTAGGAAGAGGAGTGGGGACAGAGGCGGAATCTAACTGAAAGAGTAAAAATCTTCAAACTCTGTGTGGGCTCGTTGGGCGTGCCAAGAGCGTGCTCGTTTTACTCCTTAACAATAAGCATTTTAAGGAAAATTTTCCGCAAGCTATACTTCGAGTGCATTTTAACCGTTTCAGAAAAGGGATTTCCCAGAAGGTCGGGGCAGCGAACAAGCATCTGCCCCTCAATTACCCAGAGCCTAAGTGGATTTTTCCTGAGCTGTTTTTCCATCAGAAACCTTGGTGAGAGGATAGGTCACGGCAACGTTTGTACTTCCTTCAGCTCCAGTGTCTGGTGTGTTCTTCTGCTTTCAGTCCCACATGGAAAGCCCCGCTTGACCGTTGGGAAAGATGGGCCTTCTCCTCCCTGACAATTAGCACACGCGTACCATTCTTCCCAATTCCTGGCGGGGCCGGGGAGTCAGGGTTCTCTTCCTCCTCCGCCGCCTTCTCATCTGTCCCAGCTCCCTGCACGGGTCTTCAGGGACCACAGAGGCTGCCGAGGGCAAACCTTGCAAGTCAAAAACGACTGGCAGTGCTGTCAACAGGCCTTGGGTGCTCCAAGTTCTGGCCTTTTCCTTTAGTTAGCTCATTTGGGGAAGAGGAATGCAGTACACCTGCTGCACGTGTCGAGTCAGAGAGGCCCAGGGACCGCGAGCGGGCATGCAGAGAAGGCTTCTTCAGTGAGGGTCTCCCGTCTGTCTTCACTGGCACGCCGTGTCCCCCTTTTTCTGAACTCTTCTCTAGTGACGTGCACAGGAAACGAGGAAAATCCGTGGCTGTTGTCATGATGGTCAAATGATTTATATTCGCTAAGTGCTTGGAAGAGAGCAAGCACCTCGGACTCTCTTGGGTCCGGCTCCCTAGAAGCAGCGCCTGAGGGGACCGTTGTCTGGCGCGTGACAGGACTTGGGGGGGGGTGCTGACTGAAGGGGGTTGGGAGGCCGGCGAGGGGGGGGGATGACGCCACGGTAGCCCACGGGGAGCTCTGGAGTGTGGTGGCCCGGAGTTTGTCCCACGAAGGCAAGAGGCAGGACTGTCCTGCTGCGGAATCAGTCCCGGGGGGGGGGCGGTTGGGGGGCAGAAACCTCTCAGACGTCTGTCAGCCAAGGGCGAGCCTCCACGAACGGTGTGTGCCCCAGCCCAGGAGATCCGGGTGGGATGCCGCCATCTGCTGTGAGATTCAAGTATTTGGGGCCAGCAGCTCCACGTGCCAAGGGCACAGGGCTCAGAACTGGGGAACCCGAAGACCTGAGCCTCAGTTTCCGCATCTGAGGCGTCTTCCTTCGAGTCTCACGGGCCTCCCCGCATCCTCCGTTTGGGATTGGAACCGGGACTTCGTCTGGAGACAAATCACAGTTGTAAGTGCCTTGTGGCATGGGGTGGGGGTGGGGGGCCCGCAGAGAATCTACCTCGTTCTCTGCAGCACGCCCACCCCCAGCCCGGGGCTTGTCCACAGTAGGGGTTCCACGCGGTATGGAAGACCTCCCACCCGCAGGGAAAGGTCAGTCCACGCTTGCCTCTCCGCACCTAACTGGGTGGGACTCCCCTCGCCCCCCGCCCGCCTTACTCTTTACCTAATCCTTTCTCTTCTTGCCTTTCCTTGTATGAGTCCTTTGATGGGTGGGTGTTCTTCCTCTCGCTGCAGAGGCTGGCTTCACTCTAACACCCCAGCCCCATTCAGGGCAGATTTGAGCGAAAGTACCCAGATCTGTGAAATTCTGAAAGGACATGATGCCTGGGAGGGTGGGAACGCAGCTTCAGCCCCGCCATGCTGGGTGGCAAAGTGACTGCGGGGTGGGTGGGAAGAGACAGAAAAGGCAGCGGCAGCGCCCTTGGCAATAACTCATGCCAATCAGGAGGGAAGATGTCAGAGCAGGGAGACTTGGCATCTGGGCATCCCCTGGAATGTGCAAGATCAGGAAATATTTGATTTCTGTTCCTGTCCCTACCTTTCCCTGGGACATTCAGTAATCATGCATGTTTCACTAAAAGGACTCTAGTGGGATCTCTGGCATATAAGTTTTGGGTGGGGGCAGATACTTGGGGAGCAAGGAAGTTTCTGTGTCTCAGTGGGAGGAGGGGAGGAAAGACCTTCCTTAGGTGTGTCCCAGTCAGCAGTCTCTGTGCCTTCACAGTCTTTAAAAACATTTCCCCGTCCTAAAAGTAATATTATCATTTTACAAACAATTTGGAGGGTAAATAATTTTTTAAAAAACCATCTCACTGAAGGATTGCCAACTACTGTGAGCGGCTTGAAAGGTTTTCCTTTAGTCTCTTCTATGTATTTAGAGTTGGATCACTGTTTGACTTTTTACTAGCTATTTTTATATCATCCTAACAGTGTTTTAAAACCTTCCTGATACTTTCCTGCATTTCCTGGCATCAAGTCTTGTGGCCAGGGAACTGGAGTACTAAGTAGCTGGGACACTTGAAGCGAGAGAGAACCCTGAAGTTGGACTTCAGTTTCCCTAGCTTGAGAGGCGAGCGGAATGTAAATTACCATCGAGGTTTGGAGGTTTAGGAATCGACCTGGCTTCCTCCCCAGCAGTGGCCGACTTGGGTCTCTGCTCAAACTATCAGATCTTCCAGTCTGGAAGGTGGAAGAGCTCAAGGCAGGCCAGAGGGCCTGGTCCAGAGCGCGGACTCCGGATCAGCCCTTCTGGGGCTCTCCTGGCAGGGGCGCGTAAGTGCCCACCTGCCCAGCTCCCCGCTTCCAAGTGTGTCCTCCCAGCTCCACCCAAGATGACCGGCCACGGGTACCTCTTCCAGCTACCCGAGCTCCCTCGGCCTCCCCTCCGGGGCTTTACCCCACTTCGCGGGACCATCTTGGGTATTGGGGAGACCCAGGGGACAGTTACCCGCATCCCAAGTGGGCGGAGGGGGGGGCCCGGCCCCGTTCCTCCAAGGCCTGGGAGTGGGTAAAGCGAGGTGACCGCCCTCTCCCCCGGGAATTGTTTGGGTCCCAGGAGTCAGCCCCAGGCGGGCCGCGCCTGCAGCTCGGGTGGGGTGCCGTCCTCCCGGCCCTCCTTCCTCTCCGCGGTGGCCCGGGGGCGGAGGGACGCGGCGGCGCCCATCCTGGCCCCCGCGCGGTTTCCCGGCGAGGCCGGAGGAGGGAGGTGATGGAATGGGAAGAGGGAGGAGCGCGCGGGGCGAGAGGAGAACGAGAAGGAGGAGCAGCGGCTGGGGAGCCGGAGGAGCAGCAGCAGGAGGAGGTGGGGGCCCAGGGGTAGAGGAGCGGGTAGCCGAGGAGCCCCGGGGGAGCTCGGAGGCGGAGCAGCGGAGGGAGACTGCCGGACTCGCAGCGAGGGCAGGCGGTGCCGCCGAGGGGGTCCGGGCGAAGGGGGCGGAGCAGCGGGAGGGGCGGGGCCTGCGCGCGCCCCGCCCCTCCCCGCCCCAGCCGCGCGGAGGAACGAAGATGGCCGGGCGCACCGCGGGAATCGAGGGGCCGCCGGCAGCAGCGGCGGTGGCGGTGGCGGCGGCGGCTCCAGGGCTGTGACTCCACGCGTGGCGGCGATCCGAGCGACCCGGGCGAGCGCGCGGGCGGCGCGGGCGACGACGCGAAGGGCCGGGCGGGCGGCAGGCGGGCGCCGGTGCGCGGGCGCCGGGCGGAGGATGCACCGGGCGCGGCGGGCGGCTCCCCGCGGCTGCCCCCGCGCCCCGGGCGCCGGGCCTTAGTGCTGGCGGAGGAGGCGGCGCGCGCGGGGCGGCCGGGCGGCGGCGGCGGCGGCGGCGGCGGGGCCCGTGCGGTCATGCCGTGGCTGAGCGGCGGCCGGCGGCGGCGGCGGGGAGAGCCGCGGGAGGCCCCGCGGGAGCCGCCGCCGCCCGCGCAGCCCCCTCGGGAGCCGCCGCCGCCCGCGCCCCCCGCCGCGGCCCCCGCGCCCCCCGCGCCCTCCGCGCCGCCGCCGCCGCGGGCCCGGGAGAGCGCCGAGCTGCCGCTGCCCGCCGGCTGGGAGGAGGCGCGCGACTACGACGGCCGCGTCTTCTACATCGACCACAACACGCGCCAGACGTCGTGGATCGACCCCCGCGACCGGTAAGGGCGGGGGCGCGGGCCGGGGCCGGGATCCGGGCGCTCCATCCCTTGGGCTCTGGGAGGGGGTCGAGGACGCCCGGAGGCCTCCGGGTCTGGGCGAAGATCGCGTGTCTTCGGGGCCCCCGCGGG
Source organism: Potos flavus (assembly GCA_028534135.1). Taxonomy (NCBI): domain Eukaryota; kingdom Metazoa; phylum Chordata; class Mammalia; order Carnivora; family Procyonidae; genus Potos; species Potos flavus. The sequence continues at coordinate 98,246,115 of CM052901.1, read as the reverse complement.
GATCCGGGCGCCGCACGCCCCCACCCTGGGGCCTTGGACGAGGATCGAGGCGCCCCCTCTCCGGCCTCGAGCCCCTGGAGTGCGGAGCCCCGGCCGCCTCCCGGCCCCCGCTGTGGGGCCGACCCAGTGACTTGGTTCCCTCACGTCACCCGCTGACCGGCGCCT
>CM052901.1:98156669-98245450 GCA_028534135.1 Potos flavus | reverse complement strand
GCGGGGATCCGGGCGCCGCACGCCCCCACCCTGGGGCCTTGGACGAGGATCGAGGCGCCCCCTCTCCGGCCTCGAGCCCCTGGAGTGCGGAGCCCCGGCCGCCTCCCGGCCCCCGCTGTGGGGCCGACCCAGTGACTTGGTTCCCTCACGTCACCCGCTGACCGGCGCCTGGAAGCTGGGCGCCTGGAATTTCCTCTCCCAGGGCCGTCGGATGGCCCTCTTTTCCTTTTTCCGCCGCCGCCTCGCCCGTCCCTCCCGGGCCTCGGCGGCCCACCGCCCCCGGCCCCGCGGCGGCCAGATGAGCTGTCATCTTGGAGCAGAAACGTGCGCTCCAGCTTCGTGGTGTGGGTTCCTTGTCTGGCGGCCTCAGCCTAGTTTCCAACCAAAGACTGGTGCCAGATGGGCCGCTTCAGGGATTCCCAGTCCTTTTGGAGCTGGGAGAGCTTGCTCCCAGACTATGATGGTTGCTCTTTAGCGCCTTTTAAAAAACTGAGTTAAAATTCTGATTGAAATAGCCTGGCGTACTGCCGCCAGAATGGAATATGATTAGACCCATATGCTTTTGGAGTAAACGAAAAACAAGAGTTGAATTTGAGGTTTCCTTTTTTTGCAAGATGTGAATAGGGCACTAAGTTGTCTTATAATTCATGTGAATCTATCCCATGGAGTAAAAAATGGATTCTTCTAAAAGCTCTACCAGATTCCATTTAATTAAGTTCATGTAATGTGCTTTTCCTTAACTTTCTGTGTGATTGCTGGTTTCAGTGGTTCCGCTTTTTTGGAGAGATGCTTTTGTGCGTGCCTGTGTGTGTGTGTGTGTGTGTGTGGAATTGGGAATTTTGTTGAAACCAAGTGTTTCTAGTGGTTACCTGATATCTTGTCCTATTGGGAGCAACTTCTCACTGCGCTGGGCCTGGGTGCTAGAAAGGAAATACTGCAGGCTCCCCAGTGATTTTGAGACTTGAAAAGGCTCAGTGTGATGACATTGCTCCTGCCGCCTCCTTACCTGCACAGGAAAGCGCTGCATGGCACTGGGGTTTGAAAATAAACTTTGGAGGAGGGAAGCTTGAATTACTGTTTGAAGACTCTCTCTGGGTTCAGATAGGGAAAAACAAAACAAAGCAAAAACGATCGTGTTTCCCCGACATTCTCCCTGAACACAGCTAACCTCTGGACTCAGAAACTTAGATAAATCCTAGCACAGTTTTATGGGTTAAAAAGATGCTTAGTAATTTTGAAAATCAGGTGAGATCATATAATAATTTTAACCAAAGGCTAGAGCCACAGCTGTTTGATCAAGCCTTGGAGGGCTCTGGTATTGGTCGAACTGCTTGGAACGTAGCGCCCTTCTATGCTGTATGTCTGTTAAAAAACCCAAACAACTGGAAAATGAACCAATTAAAAATGCTGTTTGGCTTAGGAAAGGCTAAGGCTCATTTTATGAGGGCAATATAAAACAGTTGTGGTTACACTGGAGCGGGGATTCAAGATGAAAAATAGAAATGTGCAGCTTTCTGTTTTAATGGTATGACCCAGGACATAGTCGAGCAGACCCTACAGGAGTCAGCTTATAGAATCTTCCTTTCTGTGTGTTTCATACACATTTCCCATGTTCTTTTTTCCAGAAATCTGTTTGTGTTGCTGAATGACATTTTCACCCTTTTCAGACATCACTTACGTTATCGGTTTTTTTAAAAGTCCCGTTTCTAAGGCTAAAAGTGTCGATTGAGTGAACAAAAGTGCATATTTTACATTTTTTGTAAAGTCAAAACATGTGTATACTTTTATGAGACATTGTTTTTATAGTGAGCGAAAATTCAGCAGGGGACAGCTTGCACTTCAGCTCCCATAATACCTTGCCCGAAATATGTATGGAATGCCCAGCAAGCCGCAAACGTTTAAGTGGATTCTACCGAGGGGTGTAAATGGCGTATGGTGTATCAGCCGCTCATCTTCCTCTTTCAGAACCGAACCCTGCCGATTTTTATGGGTGACTGATGATCCTTTAAAGTTGTAATTGATTTTTGTTATATGGAAAAACTGTTTGTCGGAGCACATTTTCTCCACGTGCATCTGCCAGTTAAAACCCTTTTGGACTTGTGTTTGATTCACACAACTGGAAGACGATGTTCAAGGACTTTCTCCAAATAGCTTCCAAATAGAGAACTGACAGGAGAGTGGCAAATAAGTAAATAAATCCTTAAAGAGAATGAAATTAGGAAGGAATACATGAGTGTAGTAGGCAAGGCAAAAATTGTTGACTCAGAACATTATTTCATATACCATTTAGTAAAAACTGTAACGGCGTCAGATACGTTCCTGTAAGCAAAGTAACTGAAGGCCAAGGGTCGGAAGTACCCTCTTGTAGAGTTTTATAGTGATTCCAGAATTCGGGGTTGTGTTTAACGTCATTCTGTATTGGCAGCTCAGGGTGTGTTGGTGAATTACTGGAGTTGTAATTTCTTTTTTTTTAAAGATTTTATTTATTTATTTGACAGAGAGAGAGAGACAGTGAGAGAGGGAACACAAGCAAGGGGAGTGTGAGAGGGAGAAGCAGGCTTCCCGCTGAGCAGGGAGCCCGATGTGGGGCTCGAACCCACAACCCCGGGATCATGACCTGAGCCGAAGGCAGACGCTTAAGCAACCGAGCCACCCAGGCGCCCCTGGGGTTGTAATTTCTCTCTCAGGTCACAACCAAAAGGTTGCGAGCCTAAGAAATAATCTTTACAGATGTGGCCTCAGATATATATAAAAAAAAATCTCAGTATTTTCAAAACGGAGTTTTTTTGGTTTGATTTTGAACCCGGCTTAGGCTTCAGTTCACTGTCTCCGCAGATCAGTACCGTCTGTGTAATTTTCATAGTTTCCTGAGAATCATACCCAAAGAGCTTGTTAAAAAAATAGAGTTGATTGTTTCTATGGCTGGTAGTGTCTGTGGGTCAGTCTTGTGTGGTTTCCATTAGTTGCACGTATGTATTCTGTGTATATTAACTCGGAGTTCAATGACCACTATGCACAAAGATATTTGCTATTTAGGCAGAAAACATGGGAAGAACGTTTTTGTCTCCTTTGGAAAAATTGAGTGCCTTTGACAGTTGTGTATACGTGTGCTTCCCGTGCGATTGTGTCGATGTTATCCTACAGATGGACCGAGTGATTGAAACTTCATGTTCTGTTTCTTGGAGCTCAGTTGTGATTACAATACCGGAATGCCAACCTCGAGCAGCTTAGGGATGGTGGACAATATCACATTTGAGATCAAAGCAGAATGTAAATAATCCTGATGATGGTGGAAGGCTCAGATTATATCATGACATAAAGTTTTAGGGACCCATTTGTTCTCGAGATGGGATTTGACCTGCTCCAACTGGAGAAATTTTGTGGTATATTAACATTCCTTTGAACAGGCCATTGTTTTATAGAGAAAACAATCCATGGTTTGGGAATTTGCCAGGCCGGAGCCCCATATAACAGAGCCGGATGACGTCGTTGCCACCTTCTTGCGACCTTTATCTAGTATTAATTAATAGGAGGTTTACCGTATTTACTCCACAGAGTCTATTTCTGGATTATACAAACTTCTGATAAACAAACAATGATTTCTCCAGTTTTCATATTTTAAGATTATCGGTACTGTCTGCATGTCTGCATGGGGAGTATCTTGCTTTTAAGGCCATAAGGGGTGGGCTTCTGAAAGAATCTTTGTCTATTTAGATTATCAACAATCATTTCTTGATCTATTCTTGGCCTGGTATCTTTATTTTTCTTTCTTTCCTTCCTTACTTTTTTTTTTTTTGTAAAGAAAAGTGAATGGAAAAGTCATTTCTGAAAATAGAGCCCGGATGTTTAGAAATCTCTAAGTTTCCTTTCTTCCCTTTTCACTACACTGATTTCGTAAGTGGAAATAATGTGTCCCACCTTCTCTGGTAGGTTCTGCTTCAGGAACCCACGGATCAAGCGTCAAGTGTTAAAAGCCACCTGGCGATCCTGGTGAGCTTCTTCTAGCCCAGGTCTTTTCGCTCATGTTGGTTGCCTTTCCGATACATTCAAGAAAAGTACTCTGATGGAATAAAACACAGTTAAATTCTCCTGAATTCCGTTATTCCCATTTAAATCCACTAAAATGAAGAAATATTTGCAGAGATTCTTGGCTTCCTGCCTTCTGGGAAGGTGGTCGGGGACCCAGGTTTTCTGGGAGTTGGGAGGCAGACATATAAAATGAAGACAGTGGTCACAAGGTGGTGATAGCTTCTGAGAAACGGAGGGAGGGCTCATTTGAGCCGGGTGTGGGGGGGCGTCTTTATTTTCTTTCATTGATTTCCGCCATTGAGGGTTTCTCCTGGGCTTTCTGGGAGCCGGGGAGGAAAAGGAGGAATGGGAAGAAAGTGCTGGAGGCAGGAAGTGCCTGCGGTTCGGAATCAATGAGGTCAGTTTCACTGAGCCAGCGTCTTTGTGTGAGGTGAGACTCGAGCACCACCGCGACAGCGCGGGGCTTGGAACCCTCAGCTTAGGAGCTGGAAGTGCCCGGACTGTCTTGTGCAAGCTCCTCATTTCGCCCTGCACGCCACGGCTATGGGGACGTCCTGCTGGCAGTTGGAAGGACAGGGACTCGAGCCGAGTCTTCTGGCCAGGAACCAGTGCTCTTTCTGGTATGCCGCTCGGCTGCCCAAACCCCACCCACTTTTAAGCGTCCTACCTCTGTGTATTCATTCATTCATTCATTCATTCACTCATTCCACAACTGTCGTACAGCCTCTCCGTCTCGGGTGCCCTTTCAGGGTTTGGGACCCCAGCGGTGAGCACCAAGAGACAAGTCCCTGCCCCATGGGGCTGACACACCTCACCGTGGTGAGGGTATCTCGAAAGGGTGCTTGTAGAGCTGTGCAATCGCCAGTGTTTTCTAAATGGCGGGCCCTCTTTTTATCTCCTTAAAGCTCCAGGGGCTAAGGAAGCGAGAGGGCAGGAGAAGGGGAGCAGGTTAGGGCAGCCCCCAGACAGCAAGCCCGGCACTTGGGTGGGCGGGCTGGCCCTCGCGCCAGGCTGGAGAGCCTCTGGGCGGCCGTGATGTGAGAGACAGCGCGGCCGAGGGGCGTGCAGCCTTTCCAGGCCGCGTGGAGCTCGGTCAGGACATCAGAGAGCCACCGTGCCCGGTGAACTCTTGCTGCCGCTTGGAGCCCTGTCCCACGGGAAGGTGCCTGTCTCCACCGTACGGGGAGGCCTCGGAGCACAGGGATCAACTGGATTCGCCCTGAAGTTATCCTCACTTAAAAAAAAAATTGAGACAGGGGTGCCTGGGTGGCTCAGTCGTTAAGCATCTGCCTTTGGCTCAGGTCATGATCCCAGGGCACTCGGATCGAGCCCCGCATCGGGCTCCCCACTCAGCGAGAAGCCTGCTTCTCCCTCTCCCCCTACTTGTGTTCCCTCTCTCGCTGTGTCTCTCTCTGTCAAGTGATGAACAAAATCTTTAAAAAAAAAAAAATTGAGATAGGATTTCCGTGCCATGAGATGTACCATCTGAAAGTGGCCGGTGCAGCGGTTTTTAGGATGTCCCCGGGGTTGTGCCAGCACCACCACTATCTAATTCCAGAACTTTTCCGTCACCCCAGAAAGAAACACTATAGCTGCTAGCAGTCACTCCCCACCTCCCTCGGCCCCTGGCAACCACTCCTGTGCTTTCTGTCTCTGTAGAGTCGCCTGTTCTGGCCATTCCGTCTCCGTGGAGTCACACGCTCTGTGGCCCCCTGTGTCTGGCTTATTTCGCCCCGTGTGAGCGCTTCGCGGTTCGTCCGTGTCGCGTGTAGATCGGTGCTTCGTGCCTGTTCATTGCCAAGTGCCGCCCGGCTGGGTGGCTCGGGCGCGGTTTGGAAGCCTTTGGAAGCCACCCCGAAGGGCCCCCCTCATCCAGGTGTTCCCTGCGGAGCAGAGGAAGTGGGCGTGGCTTGAACTGGGCTCTGTCAACTCCAGCTGTTCTACTCACAGAAAAGTGGCCATTCCCGTGTTCGCAGCGACAGAATGGAAACGCGACCTCGTGTGGCGCTTGAGCAGCACGAGCTCTCGGGTGGGCTCGGATCTGCTGTTTGTTTTCATTGCTTTGCTGCTTGGTTTGGCTCCCCGGTAGCTGCAGCCGGCCTCTCCGGCGTGCCGGGGGTCCCCCGGGTCCCGGGGCCCTCTGCCCATGGTGCCCAGGGAGCCCCGCATTTCAGGCTTCAGACTCTGTTCCCTAGCACGAGCCTCGAGTAGATTCCTGTTTCCAAAGATGGTGTCACAACTCAGTGCAGGGTTCCGATGCTGACCCGAGGTGGACATTGGCGGTTCTGTCCCTGCGCTTGGCGTTTCAGATCTATAACAAATAGCTCTTGGTTGCGGACTGTCCGGGAACTGCTCATCCCAGGTGTCCACTCATGCGGGGCGGTGTCCCTTAGCCCGGGGACGGCCGGGCGAGCCTAGGTGAACCCGCGAGGGCTTGGAATGGGGGAGTTCGGGGCTTCGTGGCCCGGGCCGGCCAGTGGACGTTGGCTGACGGGTCAGGGCCGGGGCCAGGGCTGTGTGCAGCCGGCCCGCTGGGCCCCCCGATGTGCCGTGGTGGGGCCGGGCCCTCGGAGACCAGTGCCGGGCTGCTCTGGCTGCAGCTGCACGCGTTTGCACCCTACCTGCGTTCTCTCTCTTGGCCAGGCAGGCCCCTCACACACACTGGCCTGCTTCGCAGAGAAGACGGACGTTTTTAAGGCTGGGGCGATGCTGTCCTGATAGTAGGCCCTTCTGCAGCCCCGGGGACTTGTTTGTGAAGTAATGCGCTTCATGTGACCGGTCAACTGATGCGTGCAGCCAGAGCGGCGGGAAACGCCGTGCATATTCACAGTTTGGCAACTCTCATTCTTTGCCGGGCACTGTGCTCCCGTGCCCAGCTGCCCTCTGAAATGTTCAGGTCCGCGGGGACCTGGGTGTTTCTTCTATGACACGGGGGCCCGCTGAAACATTCTTGCCATATGAGAATGAAACAGTGCACAGATATGCGGAACACGTGGAAATCCCCATCTGCCTCTTCCCAGAGGGAACCTCCCGGAACAGCTTGCTGTGAATCCTTCTAGTCCCTTCTCTAAACTCTACCTAAATACACATGCATAAAGCTGGACCTTCCTCTTGGAATGGGATCGTGCTATCACCTTTTTTTCCCCCGTGACTTGACACTTTCATTTAATAATATGTCTAGGTCCTCTTTCCACTGTTGGAGTATATACATCTACCACCATTCTTTGAAATTTTTTTTTACTGAGGTAAATTTCACATAACAGAATTACTCATTTTAAAGTGAGCGGCTCCGTGCCATTTAGTGCGCTCACAGTGATGTGCACCCGCCCCCTCTGTCCAGTTCCAGAACATTTCCTTCACCCCAGAAGGCAACCCCGTCCCCATGAAGCAGCCCCTCCCCGTCTCCGCCTCCCCACAGCCCCAGGCTGCTTTCGCCCTCTCTGGCTTTGCTGGTTCTGGACATTCCATCTAAATGGAATCGTGTGATATGTGGCCTTTTGTGGGGGGCTTCTTTCCTCTAGCCTGATGTTTTTGAGGTTCATTTTAGGGGTCTAGTTTTACGCTCCTGCTTTTGCCTTAATACGGAGACGTGCCCTCACGTGACCCTAACCAAGGGCAGCTCGGTGAACTGAGCCCATGGGAGCATCCAGCATGTTCTAAGGAAAATCACTTGACCATCAAAAAAAAAGAGAGTTTAGCTTTTCATTTGTTCCTTAACTTAGCCTTTGATTTGTTACTTTGAGAAAGAGAGAAGTATAAACTTGTCCACATTTCTTTTTATCATTAGGGCCAGAGAACCAAAGAACTAATGTATGGGAAGATTTTCTTTTTTTTTTTTAATTTTATTTATTTATTTGACAGAGAGAGAGCACGCACAAGTAGGCAGAGCGGCAGGCAGAGGGAGAGAGAGAAGCAGGCTCTCTGCTGAGCAGGGAGCCCGATGCGGGGCTCGATCCCAGGACTCTGGAATCATGACCTGAGCCGAAGGCAGCTGCTTAACCAACTGAGCCACCCAGGTGCCCTGGGAAGACTTTTAAACAGTCTAGATGCTACGTCTGTGCCGGGTGCCGTGGAGAGTAACAAAGGAACGGCACCTAGCCCTTTTCCTCAGGGAGCTGAAAACGCCACCGGGGAAGCAGAGGGAACGTCTTCGGAGTAAGAAGCCAGTGCCCGGTGGTTACCGGTGTGCTGCGGGCGGGGGGGGGGGGGTGCAGCCCTCAGGCCAGCGGCCAAGGCCCCGGCCCCAGCTTGGCCCCTGCCCCCTGCACCACGCTGCAGTGCAAGGCCCGGAACGTCCCCGTGCCTAGATTATCTCACAGGGACGAAGAGGACTACGATACTTGTTGTTAGTCGATGAACCAAGGTTTCAGTGTAAATTGTTTCCCGAGCACCATGGCCGGCGCCAAGAGATCCTGGCACCGGGGTTGGCCACCAGTAACCCACAGGCTGAATGCAGCCCACCGCTCGTTTTTATCCACCCTGCAGGAGAAGAATGGGCTTTCCATTTTTTAAGTGGTTGACGAAGAATAAAAAGAAGGATAATGGTTTGTGAAATTTATGGGAAATTCACATTTCGGTGTCCACGAATAAAGTTCTGTTGGAGCTTAGGTCCACATGCTGTGGCTGCTTTCGAGCTAGCACTGACTACAAGGACAGAGTGAAGTTGCTGGACAGAGACTAGATGGCCCACGAAGCTGAAAATATTACCGTCTGGCTCTTTACAGAAAATGTGTACTGACCCCGGATCTTAGCATACAGGATCCATTAAGGTAACCGTTGGTCAGTGGGCATGTAGGGGGGTGGGGTACAGGATAAGACCTGAAAACCCCAGTGGAAAGTCTAACCAACTAGAGGAAAGGGGCTCGGAATCATAAAAGCCAGTGGGGACGTTTTAGTCAAGGAACCCCTCCATAGAAACTTCTTCAAAAAAGAATGTTGTATCTGTCATAAGACAACCAGGGAAAGTTAGATTAGATCATTTAAATAATATGTAAATTAAGACTAAGAAGGCAGGGAAATAACCACATTTAGAAAGATTTTCATTAGGGGCACCTGGGTGGCCCAGTCGTTTAAGCATCCGACTCTTTGTTTTGGCTCAGCTCATGATCTCGGGGCCATGAGATTGAGCCCAGTGTCAGGGAGCCTGCTTAAGATTCTCTCTCCCTCTCCCTCTGCCCCCACGTGCTCGCTCTCTCTGTTTCTCTCTCCTTCTTAAAAAAAAATGAAAGAAAGAAAGATTTTCATTAAAAATACACATTTAATTCTGGGGATCTACTGTACAACATTGTGATTATAGTTAACAGTACTGTATTGTATCCTCAAGTTGCTAAGAGAGTAGATCTTAAATGTTAGCACAAAAAGGAAGTGGTAATTATGTAATGTGATACCTGCTAGTGATAATAGTATTGCAATATAAGTATCAAATCGTCATATTGTACACCTTAAACGTACAATGTTATATGTCCAGTATATCTCAGTAAAGCTGGAAAGAATACACAGTTAAAAAGCTAAGGTTTAGGGGCGCCTGGGTGGCTCAATCGGTTAAGTGTCTCCCTTGGGCTCAAGTCATGATCCCAGGGTTCTGGGATCGAGTCCCACGTTGGGCTCCCTGCTCAGCGGAGAGTCTGCTTCTCCCTCTCCCTCTGCCCCTTCCCCTGCTTGTGCTCTCTCTCTGTGTCAAATAAATAAAATCTTAAAAAAAAAAAAAAAAAAGCTAAGGTTGAAAGGTACAAAAAGCTTTAGTTCCTGGGAGAATTTGAGTAAGGGACTCATTCTCTTTTTGTGCTCCTGGGTAAATGGACCCCCCCCCCCCCCCGCCAACCTGTACTTTATGAACTTCAGTGGGTTTTAAAGGCCCATTAAGGGAATTGTGTGTGTGCACATACGTGCCTGCTCAGAACATGCAGATGGAAAAAAGAAATCCAGCTGTTCCCTACCCTTCCACACCCCCCTTCGCAGACCTTGGAGGTGCAGAAAAGACCCTCTGGGACCGGTGTTCTAGGGAGAGCCCTTCGTTAGCCTGTTCCTCGTCAGAGCAGACCGAGAGGCAGTCAAACCCCAAACCACCTTATGATTCCAGGCAACACAACACACAGAAGGAAACGGCTGTGATTCTGCTTATACAGCATTCTTAAAATGACGTGGGAGATGGAGAACCGGACTAGTGGTTGCCAAGGGTTAGGGATGGGGGGCAGGGGTAGATGTGGCTCTGAAAGTCGCCCGAGGGAGGCTCGTAGTGGTGGGATATTTCTAGATCTTGATCGCGGTTATGGAAGCTACACGTGATAAAATGGCACGGAACTAGTACCTAACGCGCACAGCCGCTCACACGCGCGGCGCCGTGCGCACACACGGGGACGCGGAGGGAGCCATGTGGGGCGCACTAGCGTCAGTTACCTGGTCGGGCTGCGTGCCTCCGTAGGATGTGACCCGCGGGGAAACTGGGTGAGGGACACTCCCCATACATTTCTTGGCAACTTTCTGTGAATCTATGATTGTTTCAAAATAAAGAGTTAAAAAAAAAATCAGAATGAAGGGACCAAGCAGTTATTTATAGTTTTTTTTTTTTTAATTTAAACCATCTCCTTTCCTTTAACTTATTTAGATTTTACTCTGCTTTTTCTACACAGTACTGAGCACATGGTGGGTCCGCAAGGATGCGTGTAGAAACAGGTTTTACTTATTTGTGTATTTCTGTATTTCCCTTAGTTTTTCTCCTATATTGTAGAGTTCTCAAGAGTGGTCCCCTTGTCAGCCGTCAGAGCCCCCATTTTGTTGGGAGTGGCCACCCTTGTCTTGACTCAGGGGATGGGACCCTCTCTGCAGCTCCCGGAGAAGTCCTTGCTCAAAGCCAGTGCGTCTCAACTAGGAGTGATTTTGTGTGCCCCCCCCCCCCCCAGGGGCCATTTGGCCATGTCTGGAGACATTTTTGATTGTTGTAACTGTGGGCGGGGGTGGGGTGCGACTGGCATTTAGGAGGTAGAGGCCAGGGATGATGTGAAATGTCCTACAATGCATAGGACAGTCCCCACCACGAGGGACAGGGATTTGGCCCCAGAGAGCAATAGTGTCTGAGGTCGCTCTGAGCTTGTCATAGAGCAGCTAGGCCTGCGGTTGGCTGGGGCGGGAGCACAGGGCTCAGGGCTGTGCGGTAAGCGTGGGGGGAGGTGGGAGACTGGCCGAGGGGAGGACAAGGCCCTTGGTTCCTATAGACCTACAGGGAGGTGACCCCGCCCCCTGCTGGCCGCTGTCCTGGCCCCACCCGAATCTGGAGCTGGCAGTTAGGTTTGCCTCAAAACCCGGGAGGGAGCTGCCTGAGAACCCGAGGGTGGCAGAGGGGAGAGGCTGCATCCTTGGTAAGGTGGGTGGTGGCCCATTGAAGGTTCGAGAGCTACTTGCCTGCGGCACCTTTTCTTATACGAAATGTGAAATGAGAGCATCTGCTTCTCCTTCGAAGCCGGTTGAACTGGGGTTTCTGTTATTTGTAACCGTGGAGGTGTCGTCACTCAGGAGCTACTAGCTCGTGGTGTCCGGAGCTCCCACCGCTGACCTTCTTACCGGGGGTGTAGGCCGCCACCGGGCAGCTACACCGCCAATTACTAAATAGTCCTCTGTTTCTGACCGTTTACATCGCCTCTTGATATTTATGATTATATAAATACTATACTTTTAGTGCTGCTTATGTGTAGTGGTTTTCTCTGTATGCTGTCTTTCCATGATCATTATAGGCATGGGGTGAACGCAAACCAGTGGTTGGTTGGTTGGTTTTAATGCACACCTATTTTGGAATGTTGTAGAACTACAGAAAAGTTACGAATAAAACAGTTTCCCCCATCGTTAACATCTTATATCACTATAGTATCTTTGTCAACACTAAGAAGGCAGTTTCGTTCTCTTCCTAGAACTCCAGACATTATTTGGGTTTCACCAGTTTTTCCACTAATGTCTTTCTTCTGTTCCAGGAGTTTTTCTAGGACTGTCGCGTTGTTGGTATTTGTAGAGCTCAGACGTAGTATTTGTAAGTTTCTCCTCTAGCTCTCTTTTGTGGGCGTTCATTTATCTTTCGTGCATTTGACAGTCTTGTTAGAAGTACTCTGAAACTTCACTTCGTTTAGGGGAGCGATGTCCTGTGGCATTCATTGAACAGTGATTTCTGGAGAACCTTCTATACTTTCTCCGGCTCTTCCCCAGGCTCACACCCATCCCAGCATTAAACTGTGGTGTGCAGTCACTAGATACAGTCCCCGAGTACTGGCTAGATTTCACATGAAAAGGGAGGGGATAGGTGAACCTCAGAGCCTCAAAGACACACAGGACAACATAATGTCCCCCAAAGGCAAATCCGTAGAGATAGAAAGCGGACTAGTTGTTGCCTGGGGCCGGAGGTGGGAAAAGGGAGTGCGGCCAGTAGGCACCGGGGGTGCTACTGCGGTGGCGGGAACGTTCTAAAACTGAATTATGTCTTGTACGACTTGGTAAATTTACAAAAAAGCATTGAATTTTACACATAGAAAGGGAGGATTTTATGGTGATTATATTTTATGCAGATTATACCTCAATAAAATTGTTTTATTTATTTACCTTTAAAAGATTTGTTCATTTATTTTAGAGAGAGTGCGTGCGTGAGCGGGGTGGGGGGAGGGAGAGAGAATCCTCATGCAGACTCCCTGCTGAGTGCGGAGCCCGGTGCGGGGCTCGATCCCAGACCCTGAGATCATGACCTGAGCTGAAATCAAGTGTCGGACGCTTAACCGGCTGAGCCACTGAGGGGTGCCCCCGCAGAAAAATTGTTTTAAAAAAAATCTTTCAAAGTGAACCTGTTTTTACATTCAAGTGGTTACCTTGCTTTGGTCATGGGACAGACTAGGCTACGTAGATTAGTCTTGGCAGCCTCTAACCGTGCAAAAGGCTTCTGGGCTCCTCCAGATGTCTATATGATATACTATTGTATGTCAACTCTACTTCCAATAAGAATAAAAAAAGCTTGGGGCGCCTGGGTGGCTCAGTCGGTTAAGCGTCTGCCTTCAGCTCAGGTCATGATCTCAGGGTCCTGGGATTGAGTCCTGTGTCCGGCTCCCTGCTCAGCGGGGAGCCTGCTTCTCTCTCGCCCTCTCCTGCCGCTCCCCCTGCTTGTGCGCTCTCTCTCTGTGTCAAATAAATAAATAAAATCTTTAAAAAAATAAAATTAAATTAAAAAAAAAGCTTGGGGCACATGGGTGGCTCAGTCGGTTAAGGGTCCAACTCTTGGTTTTCGCTCAGGTCCCCATCTCAGGGCCGTGAGATCGAGCCCCTCGTCAGGCTCCACGCTGGGCATGGAGACTGCTTGAGATTTTCTCTCTCCCTCTGTCCCCCACTCTAAAAAAAATCAAAAATCAAAAGTAAAAAAAGCTTTTTAAAATGTCTGTGCGGGCACCAGGTACACTTACCAGGAAGCCGTGTGTTAGCGTTGTCCAGGAGTTTTGCCCACCGTGAGGGGAGAATGTAATCATGAGCCACCTCGTACCCATTACTAGATCAACGAGATCGGTGGTTTTCATGAAGGCAGCTACCTCTTTCATTAAGAGGAGTTTATCTTCTGGGACGACTCACTGACACTGCTGTTTGTTTTAGGATAGTTGATGTGATGCCTGATGATGTGGCAGCGTTTGGAGTAAAATGAAGTTTGTGGCTAAAGGACCAATTGATACTTGGGCCTTTGTATATCAGCATTCTTACCTTTCACACATTTTTGGAAGAACCTCTTAAAATTGTAGAACATGCTTTTTGTTTCTTAGATATATTAAAATGTAACATTTTCTTGATAGGGTTTGGATGGGTGAACGGGGCGTTGGTGTGTCCCGGAATGTACCGCTAACCCCAGGGACCACCCAGGCTTGGTGAGCCCCAACTTTAGCCATAGACGGTCTTGAATCTGACTCCTGGCTCGGCCATTGGATGTGTGGCCTAAGGCAGTATTTGGGCTCTCTGAGCCTCCGTGTCCTCTTCCATAAAATGGGGGCACTTAGATCAATGTCCAGTGCATAATAGACACGTTTTACGTGTTTTTGTGATCATATTAAATAGTCATTCTGCATTGTGAGTCTTCAGTGTCTTTTTTCTCTTGCCTATCGAACTTTCCTCCCTCCGTCATATCACTTCTGCTTCCAGGTTGCTTCCTTATTTTCCTCGCCGCTCTGTGGCCCTGGAGGTCCCCCCGTGTAAAGACAGGCGCTCGGAGTTCACGATACCTGTTCTTCCTCTCTGCTTGAAGCTGTTCTTTGCATTCTCTTTGGTTTTGAGGCTGGGTAAGTGAAGTTGCTGGAAACGAAATGTTACTAAAGAGAATTAACAGATGAGAGCGGAGCCATCAAACTTTTTTTGTAAAGGGCTAGAGAAAAAATAGCTTAGGCCTGACAGGCCATGGGGTCTCTGTTGCCACCACTCAGCTCTGCTGTCGTCGCCCAAAAGCAGCCAGAGACAGTCCCGAAATGTGGGTGGGCCTGGCTGTGCTTCAATAAAGCTTTATTTATAAAGATGGGAAGCAGGCCGGATTTGGCCCACGGGCCCTACTCGGCCAATCTGAGAATGACGTCATGCTTGTCTGTGTACCGCGTTAACACCCCCAAAGCTTGCGCATGTTTAATTTTCATTATTGTCATGCTAGCTTAAGATCCAAATCTGAAAATACCCCAAACATGTACGGAATTACTCATTTCCAGGTTTTGGTATCATCTGGTTCTGGAACTCGGTATTTGTAGCACTCAGTGATGTTGGAGACTCTGAGAGAATTCACATCATATGATTAGACCTCGTTCCGTAGTTAATGTTGGATGGTTAATATTGGACAGGTATTAAGAATAGAAGAAGTTGATTCAAGGTCAAGATGTTCAGCTACATCTTCTCAACCTTGTGCAATGTCTACTAGACAGTTTTCGTGTGTGTATTAATAGCTTTTGGCTGTACATTGACGGATGGACTTACTTTTGGGATGAAATTAAGTTTACCCAAATCACTGTGCTGTTTGGGCCTTGGAAGGGCTTCTCAGAGCGCGGGTCCACGTCCGTCCTGGTGCCTCGGGAAAGTTCTCACTCTTGCGGGGCTCACATGCTGGTGGGGGGAGACAGGCAGGGGGGTGAAACGGGGTTAGAGGGAGGAAGTGAGAAACAATTAGCAGTCACTTCAACAGCGAACGTCGATCTTTTCCTAGCAGCATGTGGCCAAAGCTGTAAAAGGTATTTCCACCCGTAGATTCACCAAGTCCACTAAAAGAAGCGTTGTCAGCCTGGCACGGCTTTTCCCTCCAGGGGACATGTGGCAATGTCCGGAGACAGGTGCGGTGGGACCCGCACATAGCAGGCGGAGGCCGGGCCGCCGCTCAGTAGGACAGCGGCAACACGAAGAACGATCCGGCCCGTGTGTCAGCTGCGCTGGGGCTAGGAACCTGCCCTAGGGGGGCACTGATAAACCATCCTGGGACAGCCCTTGTCCCCAGGGGGCTCACACTGCCGTGGGGGCAAGTGGCAGTAACCGACCCCATCAGCGCTCGCTCTGGGGGAGGTGGCCGGACAGGGTGGCGGTCGGGAAGGCGCCGTGGACTGATGCTTGCTGGAGGTGAGGAGGGGCCCCGAGCAGTCTGGGGGCTGAGGCTTTCGGGGAGAAGGAGGCGCGGGTGCAGAGGCACCAGGGATGGGGGAAAGTGGTCGGGGCGAGGTGGTTCCTGAAGGGTTTCTGGCACGCAGAGGTGTGCCATTGCGGGGACTCTGGCTGGGACTCTGAGCAGGTCAGGGAGTCTTCTGTTGGGGAGACGTACCACTTTATTGGGGTCCCTCTGATGGCTGTGGGGGGACTGAGAGGGAGGGAGCTGAAGCCAGAAGACTGGGTGGGAGGTGGGGGCTGAGACTGAGAGGTCGCAGTGGGGGTGCTCCCAGACCTAGGCGTGGTTTCTTAAGGACCTGCACCCCGCGTCGGCGTGGCCCGCCTGATTCACCCCTGCTCTTGGGGCCCTCCCTCAGAGCCCTGGCGGCCTTGGAGAAGCGGGGGTCGGCCGGAATGGAGAGTGTGGCTCTCACGTTTGGATCGGCACAAAGGAGCTGGGCCTTTTGGCTGTGCTGGTCCTCAGCTTGGCTCCTGGCGGCCACGAGGAATTCTGTGGAACACGGAATGTTGTGCAGCGGATGCGTCTTGTTCTTGTTATTTCAGCAGTTGAACTGTGTGTGGATTTAAAGAGTATGTCTTTAGAGAAGATTTAGCTATGCTTTGGGAATGCCCATATCATGTTACAAATTCTTGTGTTTAGAACCTGATATTTTATTATTACTTTAAAAAAGAGTGGCGGGTAGTTGCTTGCTAACGGTTGGATGGTTTGGGATCTATAATGATAAGGCACGAGGCCTTGGTGGCCAACTCTGCTGAGTTGTCCCCCGTTGGGACTTTTCTTTAGAAGCACTGTGGCGCCATTTTGTTTGCCATACGTGGGCTGCTTCCGAAGGCATCGCGCGTAGATTCTTCTGTGATTGATCTGGCCCAGGTTAACCCAAGATCGTCATCTCCTTCATCGCGGTATTAAAAGCCGAGACATCAGAAACCAAAGCCTCCCTCCTCCAGTATCATAAACCTCCCAAATGTCACCATGCAGATGGCATATTGACAAAAATGTCGAGGATTACCAAGAATAGCTTCTTGCATTCACATGTGTATCTAGGGGAGAAGGACAGAGCAGCATTTCCATTTTAAGTGCCGCCGCCGTGGCCAGAACCTATAATTCCTCTCTGAGCCACTCTCAACACTCAGCTCTATCTTGGAGCTTTCGACATACTTACTTTCAACTTTGAAATATGAACTTGTGTACTTATTATGCCTTTAAAATTATGAATATTTTTCTTATGCCATATATCACCCAGCTCCTTTAAAAATATAAATCACTCTAAAGTTTGATATAAACACATAACAGATAAAACACACGTTTTCCCTGAGTCATTGTCAGCATCTCAGTCTGAAATCTCGTGCCAGCGCAAGAAATATCTGGGATCCAAAGTCTTGTTTCCTTCAGATGGGCTGATTTTTATCTTGTGTCGAGTGGAGAAACCAGTCACTTTCTTGCCATCTGTTTTGGGGTGCTCGGTAGCCACTTTTTCATTGGTCGGAGTGGCTGTCATCCCTTTTTTGCACCAGTGAAAATAACAACCTGGCATGCCACTTTGGGGACAAAGGCTGTTTTTGTCATTTTCAGGGTTATAAAACCATGTGGATTAATCCCGGCCAGGTGGTGGGGGAAAGGAGCAAGAGCTAAGCTGGTTCTTCTCCCTCCCTGAGCTGCGAGATCAGTTCCTGGAACACCGTCCAAGCTCACGGTAGTCCAAAGACGACTTGGATCGCCCAGCAGCGAGTCAGCGTTGCTGGTGAGCTCTTCATTGGTCGTGCCTCTGAGTCTTTCCTCTTTTTCCCGTGGTCTTTTTTTTTTTTTAAGGTTTTATTTATTTATTTGAGAGAGTGAGTGAGTGAGTAGGGAGAGGAGCAGAGAGAGAGGAATAAGCAGACTCTGCACTGAGCTCAGAGCCTGATGTGGGGCTCGATCCCATGACCCTGAGATCATGACCTGAGCCGAAATCAAGTCAGACGCTTGAAATCAAGTCAGACGCTTGAAATCGAGTCAGACGCTTAACCGACTGAGCCACCCAGGTGCCCCTCCCGTGGCCTTTTTTTATGTTTCACTGGTGTTTGGCTGCTTTATCTCTCCACCCAGAGTTAAAGAAGGTGCTTTGGCATATTCCAAACTACAAAAATAAACGAAAATCGCAAATTTTCCGTGAAGCTGACCGATGACATAATGGTACCACAGGCATACAGTTACTGAAATTGGTTCTGTGAAGCTGTTGGCCGGTCACGTTTTCACGTTTGCAAAGCCGGGACATGTAAGAAGGGGTTGGGTTTCTTTTCTCACCAAGCAGGTAGCCCTACAGTAAAGTTGATGCATTCTTGTACTAAGTAATGGGCTTCAAAGAAACTGAAGTTCTTTTTTCCTCCTGTGCAGGTAAAGGTGAAACAGAAATGTGACCTTCAGGCCGTCGCTCTTTTGATAATTAGGTCTTAACACTTGCTAGAAAGATAGGATCAAAGTCAGAAGTCTCCAGAAGGAAGGAAAAGAAAGTGCTGGAGAAAGTGTCCATTGCAGTGCAGTGTGTTTATGAAGGAGCAAAGGAACACTATGTGCGGTGGTCCCTCACGGTAACTACCTCCCCGCTGGTGGAACCGTGTAATGGAACAGAGTCTCACCCGCTCCGATCAGCATTAGTAAGACGAGATTTCGGAGCTGCCTACAGCGCGCCGGACTGGAGCAGCCTAGGCTTGAAGCCGCAGGCATATTTCTGTTTCGAGGCGGCTCCTCAGCTTCCCTCTAGAATCTCAGCCTGTGTGTTGCCATCGATAGCCAAGGGGCCCCATCCGTTTCTGCTCGGTGCCCTCTCCAGCCACGGATGGTTAGCCGGCTCCGGGTGTGAGTGGCCTGTGTTTCGTCGCAGCTTCCGTCTCACCCACCCCCTCGGGTCCTGGGTGCTTCCCAGGAGAGCCACTAACATTTGCCCTTGTTTCGTGTCCGTAAGGAGCACACCACGCTCGGCGCTTATTGAGGACACGCCCCCAGTTCGCATTCGTCTACGCAGACTAACTTCTGGGTCCCTCCCATCGTTCCGGGGCAGCCACACACTGGATCCACACACTGTCCTGGTTATGCGGCTCTCGACGGCCTCGTAGCTGTGATTTTGGGGCCGCTTTGTATTTCTGAGTGTTATATATCTATTTATATTTTTTAAAATGCATTGATTTTTTTCCCCGGAGGGAGGGAGGACGGCATGTCATACTCTTTACCCGTGATGAGTGTAGCATCAGGTAAAACCCTGCGGTCTTAGCCACAAGAGTGCTCTCATTTCTGTGTGAATTTAGAGTTGTACGTATCTATATCCAGTATCCTAACCTGGGGCTTTTCAATCCTAGATGCCAGATTAACCTGGGGAGCTATATATTTGTGTGTATTTGCATTTATACACACACACACACACACACACACACACACACACACACACACGGCCCCACCTTAGGAGATTCTGATCAGCAAGGCCCAGGAAGCCCCATTACCCATGTTTCCCCTTTTTTGAAAGACTGAGTTAAAATTGACATAACATGAAATTAACCACAAACCATTTTAAATGGTTAAGTCTGTGGCATTTAGTACATTCACAGTGTTGTGCAACCCCTGTCTCTATCTGGTTCCAGGATATTTTCACCACCAGAAAGAAAACCTTGTACCCATTAAGCAGTCACTCCCCATTCCTCCCTCCTTTCAGCCCCAGGCCGCTTTCTGTCTCTCTCGTTTGCCAGTTCTGGCCGTTTCAGAGAAACGGGATCGCGGAATATATGGTCTTTTGTGTCTAGCGTGAGGTTTTCAAGGTTCGTGCCTGCTGTAGCCCGTGGGGGGCTCGTTCCTTTTTGTGGCTGCCGCACACCATTCCACTGTATGGAAGGAGCACATCGTGTTTACCCCTTCATTCGATGATGGACATTTGGGTTGTTTCCACCTTTTGGCTGCCGTGGACACGCACTATAAGTGTTTGTTGAATGCCTGCTTTCAGTATTGTTGCTTGCGTAGCTGGGGTGGGATTCGCTGGGTCGTGGGGTAATTCCGTGTTTAACCTTCCGAGGAGCCACAGAAGCAGTTTCCATTCCTCCCAGCAGTATAGGAGGGTTCCGCTTTCTCCACATCCACTTCAATTCTTGTTTTCTGTTTTTTGTTTGCTTTTTTTAAAAATGGCCATCCTAGTGGGGATGTGGTGGTGTCTATTGTGTTGTTGTTGTTTTTTAAGATTTTATTTATTTATTTGACAGAGAGACAGCATAAGCAGGGGGAGCGGCAGGCAGAGGGAAGGGGAGAAGCAGACTCCTCTCACTGAGCAGGGAGCCCGACGCGGGGCTCGATCCCAGGACCCGGGATCATGACCTGAGCCGAAGGCAGACGCATCACCAGCGGAGCCACCCAGGTGCCCCCTAGTGTGGTTTTGATGTGCATTTACCTGATGATGAATGACAGCATCTTTTCATGTGCTTGTTGGACGCGTTTGTATACCTTGGAGAACTATCTACTCAAGCCTCTTGCCGGTTTTTACATTGGGTTGTTTGGCTTTTTGTCATTAAATTTGACAGTTTGCTTCCACATTCTGGACACTGGACCCTCATCAAACATGATGATTTGCACCTGGTGTCCGTTTTGGACACGCTCTGGTGGCCGTGGGTAGCAGCCGGGCTCAGGGACCACAGGTCTGGACCAGTGGTTCTTTCTTTTTTTTTAAGATTTTATTTTATTTATTTGACAGAGAGAGACACAGTGAGAGAGGGAACACCAGCAGGGGGAGTGGGAGAGGGAGAAGCGGGCTCTCCGCTGAACAGGGGCTCGATGAGGGGCTCGAACCCGGAACCCTGGGATCATGACCCGAACCGAAGGCAGACGCTTAATGACTGAGCCCCAGGCGCCCCTGGACCAGTGATTCTTGAGGCATCCTACAAGACACCTAGACAGCTTTCTAAAAACAAACAAAACCCCTCCAAAATGCAGCCCCCTACCCTCAAGCTACCCAGGGATTCCGATAAGCTCCCTCCTCCCCAAAAAACAAATAACTATGTGACAGAGCAGTCGCTGGAGGTGACTGATGCCCTGAATAGACAGGTGTCATTAAAACAGAGAATCCAGCAGTTCTGTAGAGAATCAGCCAGCATCAGCTCCCTGCTCCCCCTTCTCCAGAATGTTCTATGTAGGGCATTTGTTCAGTGTGCAGTAGGGCGCCCTTCATCGTGCTCGCGCGCGTCCCAGGACGGCCTGGACCTCCTGAAGTGCCAGCACTGAGACTTGCCACGTTGTTTGGCCTCTCAGGAGGTAACGCTCATCTGCGCGGTTCTTCTGTGCCGGGGGGGAGGCTGCCTCAGCATTTGCCTATAGGCCTTAGCATTTTTTTTAAGTTTCATCTGATGGAGAGAGCACCGTTGGTGCTTGCTTGAAACATCATTTTGTTTTATTTTCTTTTTAATTAATTAATTTATTTGTCAGAGAGAGAGAGCACAAGCAGGGGTAGTGGCAGACAGAGGGAGAAGCAGACTCTGCTGAGCAGGGAGCCTGATGTGGGACTCGATCCCAGGACCGTAGGATCATGACCTGAGCCAAACGCAGACGCTTAACTGAGCCACCGAGGCATCCCTAAAACATCATTTTAATCATGTTAATGTGGAATGTTGTTTTCCACTCTAAAGAAATATAGAAATATATCATAAATATATGATATATATAAAATAAATCAAAAATAAAGAAATATATCATCAGCCTGTTTTCCTCCTACCTTGTGTACCCTTAATCCCAAAGGACGGCTGGAGGCTTGGCTTAAAACCGAGAAGGTGTGATGATTCTGGGCCAGTTGGTGGAACTTTCTAGTGAAAGAAGTTCTCATCTGATAGATCTGATAGGAAGCTGGGCGTGGGTGGAGAGGGCGGGATCCCCAGGGCTCTGCTTCATAGGACTCTCTTAAGAGAAAATACCTCCGGCTGATCTGGCCGTGTGTCCTGTGGCGCCCTTTATCACCCTGCGGGGTCCCTTCTCGTTCCTGGGTTCATAGGAGCCGAGGGCCTGCCACGTTCTGTGGGCGTGGTTCTCCCTTCCCGTACCTTCCGCCCCAGCCCGCCACCTGCCCTCCTCCTCCCATGTCTCCAGCTGGTCTGAAATGACTGACTTCCGTACAGACTTTGGGAACCACAGAGGGACTCCTAAGGATACGATTTTGATGGGTGGGAAAGGAAAAGAGAAAGATCGCCTCAAAGGGCTTCAGTGCCACGGAACTGCCTGTGTTTTATGAAATTCCAAGTTAGGGCACAAGGTGGTTTTACTGGGCAGTTTTTATAGGATCCGTACGTGCTGCGTCACGTTCAGCCTCAGAGGGCAACGGCCACGCGATCTGTTTTGCATAATCGCCTGGCCGGCCATCCATCGCCTGCCTGTTAGCACGTGCTCTCTGCACCAGTGTCAGACATCAGGGACTGTGTCAGAACTGCCATCTCCCTGCGAGAAAAGGAAAGCTGGCCCCGGGGTAAGCGTTGCATTTTACTGTCGACTCCGTGCAGAAGCCTAGCCTCGTGAAATGCGGGGAGCCCACGTATTTGGTTGGCGCTTTCTTTTCTTCCCTTTTTGCCAGACTGCCTGCCGTCTGGGGCTTGCCCTCGTGCTTCCTCGAGCTTTTCCTGCACCCGGCAAGTGTGGCAATGCCATCCTCTGAGTGGGTGAATAAATAATTCTTTGATTACCGTTTGAAAGGTATTTTAAGTATTCAAGTTAGCAGATGCTTGCGAAAATCACTGATCGCCCGCTCCCCAGAGTGGCTTCCCGACCCTGCTCACTTCCCGTCTTCCCTCTGCGTGGAGACGCCACAAGTGCAGGAGGCAGAGGGGCTTGCCTGCCTTTGAGCATCCCCTCTACGAAGGGCTCACCCCACACCTCCCGTCCCGGTGAGCTAAAGAGCATTTAACGGCTGTTCCTCGCACTCTACCGCAAGTCACTGAAGTCCAGCTTCTTGGGTAAATCCAGACGTCCTCGAGGATCCCAGCTGCAGCCGGGGTGCAAATCCACTTTCTCACGGGCCCCCTCTTGTTCACAGTTACAAAGGAGCATCCGTTGATGATTTCAGCCCCTCTATGAAGCTTGGGCCAATAAGCCTTGATCTTGGAAACCAGAAACACTGAGATCTGTAAAAGGGAAAGAAAGGCAGCATAGCTACCGATGCAATTGTATTATTGTTTTGGAGCAGTGAGAGGAGGATTAGGATTTGACGTTCTGCTGACCATCAAAATAATTGATGTTCACGTGGAATCGCTTCCTCCTCAAAGTTTCCGGAGCACTCTGTGCCCCCAGCATCGAGGGGATTTGTTGGGTTGTGGCTATTTGTTATTTACTTGCTCCCGGCTGAGATGAAGTCCTTGAGGAAACTCCTGGCACCTAGCATCTCAAGTAACTCTCCTGCAGTGAGTATTAGACAAGCGAGTAGCCCTTTACGGTGTCCTAGGGCGTGGGGTTCCCACGCGCTCTCATCCTTAGCGGAGGTTACATGCCTGAGACGGTGCGCATCATTGATAGCAAGCTTTGTGCCCGCCTCTGCTTGGCAGCAGCTCCTCGTGCACGCCCCGTTTGCCCGGCTCTTCTGCGGGAAGGATTTTCCCACCTTGGCGCAGTGAGCACAGACGCAGACGCCCATCAGAGCGGGGGTCCCAACCCGATGGCCAGATGTCGGAGGTAACAGTGAGCGGCGGGGACTGTGGTCCCCTAGCGAGTGGTCCCTCCCAAGGGGGACCGCCCTCATCTCCTTTAGTTATCTTTTCTCTGGGGACTGTGATCCCCCCGTGCCAGTTCTTAGATGTTCGAGAGTTAGAAATTCAGGTGTTCGAAATGAGATCTTCTGAGTTTAAATGTTGGCAGCTCGAGGGGGTTTTGGAACAAGACTCCGAGGGCTAGCATTGCAAGCCAGACAGAACACGTCTGCAGGCCCGGTTGGCCCCCGGCGCCTTCGGAGTCGTGCGCTTCCAGCTCTCGCTCCCTGGCTTGCCCTTGTCCCAGGCAGAGAGGCGGGAGCCCGAGAGGAGTGCGGTGGTGGCCACACTTGCCTGGAGCGATCCTGGGAAGAGGAGGGGAGACCGGGCTATGTGGGATTCTGGGTAAACTCTCCCTTTAAGAAGTGATCTATTTGTATAAACGCACCACAATTCAGTCCAGCCCTCTCCCTACAAATACTGCTGTGCTCAGGTGTCTTCTCCTGCGTTTTTGCATTTCGTAAACAATGGAACCAAAACGTGATCATATATTCACGGATTTTATAGCTGTTCTTTCTCCCTGACCAATAATCAAAGCACTTCCAAGTCACTACAGTGTGTTATTTTATTTTTAAGATTTATTTATTAGATTTTAAAGACTTATTTTAGAGAGAGAGTGCGTGTGTGCATGCGAGCTGGGAGAGACGGAGAGGGAAAGAGGGAATCCTCAAGCCGACTCCCCGCTGAGCGTGGAGCCCGATGTGGGGCTCCATCCCAGGACCCCCGACACTACGACCTGAGCCGAAATCAGGAGTTGTCGCTTAACCAACAGAGCCACTCAGGCGCCCCTATTATAATATTGTTATGTGTATATATATATGTATATGTGTGTGTGTGTGTGTGTGTGTGTGTGTGTGTATAATGTTATTAAACACACTTTAAAGTTATCCCAGGTAGGCCTCACAAGGACAGGAATTCTGTTTTGGTGTTTGCTCCCTCCATCCACAGCGCCTAAGCAAAGTGTGGCTTGTAGCAGGTACTCTGAATAACTCCTGAGTGATTGTTGGTGTGCAGAAATTTATTGGGTCCTGTCCTTATTGTTGGCCATTTGGCTTGTTTCTTTTTTTCCTGTTACTGTACACAGTACGGCCATGCACCTATTTATACATTACGCTCTTTACATATTTTAGGTAGTTTTCATAGGTGGTACTGTTGACATGACGGGCTGGGTCATTCTTTGGGGTGGGGGCCGTCCAGTATGTTGGAGGACGTTTAGCGGCATCCCTGGCCTCTGCCCCGTCCCTACCAGTAGAACCTCCCCTCCATAGCTGTGACAACCCGCGGTGTTTCCAGACACTGCCAGGTGCCCCTGGGAGGCAGAATGGCTCCTGGTCGAGAGCCACTGGGTGAGCGGGATTAGCGAACCAAAGAGTGTCAACGGATTTTAAGATTTTGAACCTTATAAAATATATGCTGCTTGGAAAAAATATTTCAGCAAACTATTGTTTGTTGCCGTTCTCTACTCCCCTGTTTTGCCCAGTCTCCTTTCCCCGAGAGAGCAGCGTCTTCCCACTGCCCTTTGACCAGAACAGTGCTGTCTGATGGAAGAGTCCGTGATGATGGAAGCGGTCAGCCTCTGCCCTGTCCGGGATCGCAGCCGCTAGCCACGCGTGCTTCAGGAGCACTCGAATGTGGCTAGTACAACTGAAGGATGGAGTTGTAATTTTATTTAGTTTTAATTAATTTCGTACTAAGTAGCCACGTGCCGTTGGTGGCTGCTGCCGTGGGCAGTGCGGGAAGGCCTCTCTCTGGCACCCCCAAATAACCCACCCTTTCGCACGGTGGCCCGGCTGAAAATCAAATCAATAACAGGTTTTGAGGCGACTTCTCTGTGGTCAGTGTGTGGTTACTGTTGAGATCGGCTCCTTCTTTCCTCACGTTCCAGCCTCCCGGTTAGGAAAGCACTCTAAAGAAATAAAGCCCGATCGCGATATGAAGGAGCCGGGCTGCCCTCTGGCCTCCTAAGCCTGTCTGGAATGTGTTTGCCTGTAAATCCTGATGGACCTGGTTTGGGAATTCAGCTTACAGTCCCCTTAACTCATGCTATTCACTTCCTCCTTTTCAAGGTCTTTCCTCCCCACTGGCCTGTATGGATGGGTTCTTCGTCTGTCTACCCCTCCTTTCCCTCCATCCCCCATCCGTCCTTTTGTTCATGCTTTTCCATGCGTCCATTCCTCTGTCTATCCATCCGTCCATTTTTCCATCCATCCATCCGTCCATGCTTCCATTGACCCCCATCCAACTATTTATCCATCTCTCCATCCCTTCCTCCATCTCTTTGTCCATCCTTCATTCCGTCCATCCAGCTTCCCCTCTCTCCCTTCATCCATCCGAGCACAGTGAACTCCTGCTATAGGGTCAGGTCTGGGCTAGGTACTAGGAAGGCAAGACCTCTGTGATCCTTGACTTCATGGTGTACACAGACTAATGGGGGCATCTGAAGACACTTGTCCTTCAGTGAAGATTCAGAGCAGAGCAGCGTGTTGGGACCAAGATTGCCTGGGCTTGTGGCGAGGTAGCCTCTCCAGGGAAAGGGGGCTACGGATGCTCAGAGTGAGAAGATGAGTTAAGGTCGTTTCAGGGTTTAGAGCACTGGGCTGGTTTCGGGGAGGGTAGCAAAGACCAAAGGCCTGTGTCCCCACAGTCTCATTCTCTGCCACTGGATTGTCGGGCCACAATGTCTGACAGCCCCTTGGTCTTGCTTGGTTTCTGGTCCTGAGAATGGGTCCTTTTCTCGTGCCCCCTCCGACCCCACGAAGCGGATCACAGGCACACAACGTTTGCTTCAGCAAAAGGACCTCGCTGTCGGGGCCTGGTAAGCAGTGTTCCGGGGATCCGAGGGGCCCCCGGCAGTTGTGCGTGTGTAACTAAGCAGGCCCGATTTACCCTAACTGCACTCTTCGCGACAGTACTGAGCTCCGCGATGGGCTCGTGGCCTGGTCTTGGAGGTTGGCACCGACAAGTTTGACAGAACAGATGTGTTTCAGCAGAAGAGCCGGCGACTTGTTCTAAGCGCTGCTTTCTGTTTTGAGGACAGCCGGCTGCTGTGCTCTGGGCTAGTGGCCGGTCCTGCCCGGCTCTCCCGGCCAGTGCCCCGCGTGGGGCCGCGTGTCCGCTGCTGCTGCTGTCCCCGTTGGCGGGGCCGAAGGGATGATTCCGCAGGCTTCCCGGTGGTGGCTTTAGAGCTGGGAGGAAGCCTGGGAGAGGGCCCGGAGTGTGTCCTCTGAGGGACCTGACTCCAATCCAGCGCGCCCAGCCGGAGGGGCTCGCCCAGGGCTCCCCGGGCCGGCCCGCGCGTCCCCGCGCTTGTGCCTGTGGACACGAAGGGTCTTCCGGAGGCGTTAGGGTGCAGAGGTTTCGGCCCGGGTGGCAGGGGCCCGCGAGGAAGAGGCACTGGAGCTGGCGAGCTTGGGGTGACGTGGCCTGGCTCGGGTCCGAGTGGTGTCGTGTTTTAAGTAGTTGTCACAACGCGACGTATTTACTGTGCGCTTCCAGGTGGGGAGCGTGAGCTTCTGTTCCGTGCTGATGGAGAATTTGGGGCTCACTATGAAGCCACTTCATGGTTGCTCGCAGTCCTGCTCTGAGCAATACTTTTTTTTTTAAACAATTCTTGCAACTCGATGTTGAGCAAAATGACAGATTGCCGACTGCAGCACCTGCTGTTCTGGGGGTTGCTTCTTACGGTGCAGGGGTACAGGCCGTCCTGACCCCAGCTCGGGAGCACCCGGGCTGCCTCCCTCAGTCACAGGTTCGCTGGCCCGCGCCTGGGGCCCTGACTCGGGGCGCTGTGCTCTCGGGGCAGCCGCGACCAGTTCCCGCCTCTTTGGAGAGTAGCAGGGGGGCCCGGCCTTGTCAAAAGCTTCCCACCGCTAACGAATGACCCCTTGGATGGGGGTGCGGCGAAGACCTCAAACGCAGCACCTTCCTGATGTGACTTCCGAGGGAGCCCTGCAGGGTCACGGGAGCGAAGGGAAGCGGTGGCCCGGTAGGCAGATCCCTGTAGCGCCCGGCCTCCAGGGACATGCCCACCTCCCCCGGCCAAGGTCCTGGCCCCGGCACTGGCCCCCGGCCCCACACTCCTCCGGCTTCATCGTTTTCTGCCCACTCCTCCCGTCCCTCCCCCTGCGGTCCACTTTCTCTGCAGCCCCAGGGATCTTTCCAGACGACTGGTCTGATGGTGGCCTGCTTGCCCCGCCTCCACTCCTCCTGACTTCCCACGGCCTACGGCCTACGGCCTACGGAAGGCAGCCCTGAGTCGTCAGGCCGGCCCGCGCCTTCCTAGGGAGGCTTCCTCTTGCCGCACCCGCCCTCGCGACATCTGCTGGGGGCCAGGGCAGGGCCCCGGTTCGTTTGGCCCCGGCCTGCGTGGCTCTGGCAGCCTCCCGTGCCCTGCCTGGGTAGGTCAGAAGCAGCCTTGGGTGCTCCTGTCTCGGGCTTTGAACCTACCGCTGGCTGGTGGATCCGGCCCTTCCCCCAGGAGCTGCCCTCCCCGCCTGGTGCCTCTTCCCCTGGGCGGGGAGCCTTGGGAACAGGGATCCTGAAACTGGATGGCCCGGACTGGCAACATTTTGCATACATCTGAGGGCAGCGTTTTGGGTGTATGCGTAGGCACATTTTTCTAGGGAGGAGATCAGTGGCTTATCTCAGATTCCCAAGGAGCTTCAAGGCCTGAAAGACCCGCCGTCCCTGAGAACTTAACTCTTCCCTGTATCCTCTCCTGGCCTGTGTTTCTTCACAGGAGCGTGATGGATGGCTGAGTGTCTTAGAGGTTCTGGCATTTCCCCCTTTGCTCCTGTTCGTGGCTTCAGTTGGTGATATATGCAAAGATGCGTTTAGAAAAGGAATGGAATTCCCATGCCAAAAAGAAAACAGATTGCAGAAAAGCTGGCTGTTTTGGTAGGGGGAGAGGTGATTAGTGCAAGAAAGAATGCACGATAAAATCCTTTTACTCTTAAAAGCCTGGTGCAGGACCTTTGCGACTGGGAACCATCCAAAGGGGTGAGCTTGATCTGGGCGCAATTTGCAAAGCTGCAGTTGAGAGCCCCGAGGACTGTGACGTCACCGCTGTGTGCTGCTTGTCTGAACTGATGGCCAGGACCCTCCCTGGTCGCCTCCCCCTGTGATGCCATTTCTAAAGAATGTTATTGTTGGGCCTCCCGGCTCTCCTCGGCCTGTGAGGTTTTCCTCTCCCCTTTCAGCTGAATTTACTTCTTCCGTCAATTGTTACTATTTCTTTCTTTTTTTCCCCCAAATCCTTCCTTAAAACCTCCCCTTTTGATTTTTAAATATCCCTTCCTGTCGGTTGTATTTGGTGCTAAGAATCAAGCTTCTGTAACACTACAGTTTATTTTTAAAGGAGTACGTTCCCTCCTCTAGCCTTTTGTCCATATTAAAAATAAGGTGGTCATTCACTTCCGTAACTGTACTCCCATCAGAGTCATCACCACTGGGAGTTTGTCGGGGTGGGGGGGTCAGGGAGATAAGTAATTCGAAGTGGACTGCGGTGCATATATGCTCACAGGCACATCATGGCTTGGGCTCCAGAACACTGCAGTAAAGTGAATATCACTAATAAAGTGAGCTAAATGAGGTGCTCGGTTTCTCCGTGCATATAAGAGTTATATTTACACCGTACTGTAGTCTCTTAAGTGTTCAGTAGTGTGATGTCTAAGAAACAGTGCGCATACCTTGATTATAACATACTTTATTCCTAAAAAATGCCAGCCATTACCTGAGCCTTCACTGAGCTGTGATCACGGATCACAGATCATGGTAACGGATATAATAATGAAAGAGTTGGAAATATCGTGAGAATTACCAAAATGTGGCAGAGGCGTGAAGTGAGCAAACACTGTTGGAAAAAAGGTGCCGACAGACTTACTCCGTGCAGGGTTGCCACAAACCTTCAATTTATAAAAAAACACGGTATTCGCTAAGTGCGGTGACAGAAGGTATACCTGTATTCTGAGGGCGTCTTTATTTCTAGCGTTTTCTCCAGGAACGGTGGTTGCTGCCTGCTCGGCTCTCGGAGCCCTTTCGTTTTTGCCTGGACTTCCTCCGAGCCCAGTGGGCGTTCAGGGACCAGCCGGTGACCGGCA
This sequence comes from Potos flavus, assembly GCA_028534135.1. NCBI lineage: Eukaryota > Metazoa > Chordata > Mammalia > Carnivora > Procyonidae > Potos > Potos flavus. Next base: position 98,215,958 of record CM052901.1, on the reverse strand, counting down.
AGGGCTTCCAGTGCCAGGACCAGTCTGGCCACATCTTAGGCGCACATCCCTGAGCTCAGAGTCCTCCTAGGTGAAATGGGGGTGATGATAATGGACTCATCTCTTAAAATTGTGCTGATTAAAGGAGGTTCTGCCCGCGTGGCCAGAGCGCCGGGTGGGTTGGCCCCGGGCCTGGTGGGTGTGGCGGGACACTTTCAGTTGTGTGTGCAAGACTTGCGAGGAGGTGGGTGGTAGGCTTACCCCCGAAGTGCTTAATGTCCGGCGGGCTTCACTCACCTCGAGCTGTGTCCCCGAGCATTGCCTTTCCAAGCACTGCCGACTGCTGCAGAAGGGAAGGACACTTGTAGCACACGCACAACCGGAAGAAAAATCTCGTAACATGGCACGTACCATGCTACCCCCACGAGGTGTGATGTGCTCTCCTCTTTTCTTCTAAAACTACAACACCGATTGGGACCTACTCCATGGATTTCACCACTCACTAATGGGTTGTGACTATATAGATTTTTAACACACTTTTAGTGAGGCGTAATTTATATACCTCAGACTTCCCCCATTTCAGTGTCGCGCGATGCACTTTAGTAAATGTGTACAGCCGCGTGAGCATCACTAGGTGCTAGTTTTCGAATATCGCCATCTCCCATTGTTCCCCAGCCCCAGCACGTGCCCCTTTCCTGTTCCGGTCCCTCAGAGTCAGGGATCTGCTTTCTGTCTGTGCATGTATTTTGGAATGCCTGCTTTTCTGGTTCCTCTTTGGAAAAGACAGATTCCAGAAGCCAGACTCTCCTGGAAGTCGTCATTTGTCCACCCTCCCCGCCGAGACCTGCCGGGGCCGGGGTGCTCCCCGGTGACCAGCCGCCTGGTCTGGCGCCCAGGGAGGGGGACCAGCTCGGGTCCGTCTGCAGCACTTGGGCACCGAGGGCTGGTCTGTGCCGGCACGGGGTGGGCGCGTGGGCTTTCGAGGCAGCCGGGGAATCTCGGAGGACCCAGAGCTGACTTCGGGTCCCCTTGTGCGGGCCCCCCAGCGTGCCCCGGCTCCCCTCAGTTAGTGCCAAGGGTCCAGGATGCCATTTCTAACTCGACAAGCCCGCGTTTCCTGCTGCGCTAGTAAACAGATCCCGAGCACCTGTCGCTCCCGTCCCCAAGAGGAAGAGAGGCATCCGCCACGCGGCAGCCCCCTCCCCGGGACCCAGCCTCTCAGGCCTCAGCTCTGCGCGCCTGCCCTTGAGCTTGTTCCGCCAAGACACAGACATCTGAAAACGGCTCTCGAGCTACCGTAGACATACGCGCGGTGGCAGACTCCATTCACCATTGACCAGGTCGAGTCCGTGACCTGGTCCAGGTCCCCCCGTGTGCGTGCCGGTGGGGCACCTGCGGGACGCCCCTGGAGCTCTGTGGGGGCGGGTCAGAGTGGCAGGAGGCGCCGTTCCTGCCGGAAGCATCAGCCACCCCGGGGGAGATGCGACATGACGCGAACGAGTGCCGGCGTTCTGCTCGTAGTTTTAACAGGTGTCCCAGGAGGGGAGAGAGAGTGCTGCGGCCGCAGAAGGGGCAGCTTGCTTCCTGCTGGGGCGGGCTGGGTCTGGACAGGAGGCCTCTGGGCCACGTGTTGGGAGACGCCCTGGGATTCGAATAGGAGGGGGATGGGAGGGAAGCGTGGCCAAGGGAAAGCACAATCCAAGCCGGGGAAGAGCAGGTTCCCGAGGGTTCTGAGAATGCAGGTGGACAGCGAGGGGCTGGAAGGAAGCAAAGAGTTCCCTGCATGAGGTTCTGCGGTCTTAGAAACCTTAGCAATCTTTCAAGATCCCCGCCAGGGGCTTGTGGAAGATGGCCTTTCAAGGCTTGATATTTCTGAAGGGCTCTCGGTCTCAGTGGGTGGGTCTTGCCGTGATCTTTCATAGAATCAGACGATGATAGAGCGAGGTGAGACCCCAGAGCAGTGCCGTCCAGCCCCGTAGCCACAGCCCCGCGGGAGATGGCGCACGTGCGTCGTCGCGAGCCCGAAGAGAGATGGGCTCTGAGCGTAAAGCATAGACTTTGTAGGAGAAAGTGTAAAATATCTGCTTATAACGTTTATAATCATGTCACGTTGAGTTGCTGTTACATGTTAGGTTCCATGTCAAGTTGATGGCCGTGTTCCAGCAGTCTGTAAAGCTCACTGGGAGCCAGGTAGGTCAGAAAATTTGGAGGGAAGTCATGATAATTTCCTGAGGATGGGTTTGGAGCTACAACGGAAGCAAACGGTACCCCCTGTGAAGAGCATATTGAAAACAAGCACGGATTGGAAATACAGAGATGATCTTGCTCTAGGAGCCCGCAGCGGGTAGTGCACATGCCGTGGGACCATCCTGGTCTCCCTTTGGTGAGGAAAAGGCGTGAAGACTCAGTGCTGAACCTTCTCTCTCTTGCCCTCGCCTTCTGCTGCCCACCTTCCCTTTTCTGCCCTTCGGTGTAGTTGCTGGCAGAGAGGCCAGCCCCCTGCGCCTGGCCGGGAAGGAGGGCACCATCTCGGAGGCCCGGGATCCCTACCAGCTGCTCTCCCCGGCGGCAGGCTGTGCTCGGCTGGATAACGGCCTCCCGAGATGTCCACGTCCTCATCCCTGGAAACCGCGACTGTGTTACCGGACTTGGCAAAGAGACTTCGCAGGCGTGACCGAGTTAGGGATCTTGCAGTGGGGAGATGATCCCAGCTCTCCGGGTGGGCCCAGTGTCATCACGACGGTCTCTGGAAGTGGGAGAGGGGAAACCAGAGAGGTGACGTCCCAAGAAAGACTCGTCTGGCCGTGGCCATCGAAGATGGAGGCAGCTGGAGAAGCCAGGAGAACACATTTCCTCCCTAGGGCCTCCAGAGAGGAGGCCGCCTGCCTGACACTTTGGTTTTAGGTCTGTGAGACCAGGCTGCACTGGTGAGCTCCAGAACTGGGAGATGATACACATGTGTTGTTTAAAGCCACCAAATTCGTCGTGATTTGTTACAGCAGCAGAAGGAAACAGATACAGTCTGAAGCAGGTCTAGTGGAGAACCGAGAGGGAGGCGGGAAGGGGAGTGCACGGCGCTGCTGTCCGCGCTCCGACTGGAGAGGCCACGCGTGGCTAGCACGACCCTGGCAGCTTTGGTTGCTCATCCCCATTTTGAAGATTGAGAAACAGAAGCCCAGAGAGAAACAGAAGGACTCATCCGGGGTTTCACGGCAATAAATGGCTCTCTCGGAGCCGGCACTGACTGAGATGGCCGACGGCCACTTCTTAAAGAGCCCTGCAGGATGCGACAGGCAAAGGGGCGCCGAAGGAAGCCAGCATCGGTGCCACCCATCATTCTCTCCCTTCTCGTGGACCGACTCTGGTAAGATTGGCCGGCAGACCGTGTTCATTTCCTCAGCCGAGGCCAAGGAGAGCCATTCGTTAAGGGTGATTCTGCAGTGGGAATATCTCTGGGGGGGGGCTTGAGGGCCCCTCTCCTGGCTGGGATTGCTCAGATCCGGGGGACGGGGTGAGGGGACTGGTGAGAGCTGGCCACTACGAGAGAGAGCATACTTTGAAGCATGGGGACAGTGGGTACCCCGCTTCTCAGTTCATCACTTACCACGTTTCCCCGGCTCCCCCGCATTCTGAGAAAGCTATTAAGCTTACCCGTGCTCCCTACCAGCATGTTCCTCGAAAGTAAAGCACGCTTGTGCCATACAGATTTACTCTGAGTGCTCGAGCAAGTGCACTGAAGATATCCCCAGAGGGTAATGAGAAAGGCCATCTCTTACTTCACTGGTAGGCGTGTACGCGGAGGGTAATGCACTTCGGCAGTCAGTATCAAGTGCCTCCCGTGAGCTCATATTCATCCTTCACAATAAAGAGCAAAAGAATGGAACTTACCTAAAGAGATGACCCGAGGTCCCTGGTAAATGAATTATGATTTACTGCAAATGATGGAAGATGCCAATGGGACAGAACGTGACGGAGGTAAAGGGCATGGGGAAATACGCAAATAAAAAAAATCAGTGTATGAAATTGTATGTGGCATGATATCAGCTGTGGAGAAATGAGCCGTAGGACAAAGAAGAGAGGAAAACAAACGAAAACATGAATCCAGGGTTTCTGGGTTTTAAGTGATTTTATTTCCTGTTCCTTATACTTTACTGTGAAGGTTCTGCATTACCTTTGAGATACGGAGAAAAGGGCTTCATATTCTTCGAACTTGAAAATGTACTTCTTGGACCCTTTCGAGGAAGATAATTATAAATATAGATTATGAGCTTTATAATAAGCAGAGATATTCCTTTCATTATAGTTTTAAAAATTGGGATATAATTCACATATAGCATGGGATTCACCAGTTAAAGTACACAGTTCCTTAGTTTTCTGTACATTCACATCGGGCAACCATCACCACTGTCTCCTTTCAGAACATTTTTATCATTCCCCACAGAAGCCCTGTATCTATTAGTAGTCGCTCCCATCCTCTCTCCCCCAGGCCCTGACAACCACTGGTTCACTCTCTATCTCAGTGGCTTTGCCTATTCTGGACGTTTCTTATAGATGGAGCCGCACAACACATGACCTTCTGTGTCTGGCTTTTTCACCTGGCGCAGCAACTTCGAGGTCCATCCACGCTGTAGCCTGTGTCGGTACTCCGTTCTTTTTTTAATGGTTGTATGATATGCCGTTGTATGGGTAGACCGTGTTTTACCGATCCATTCATCAGTTGATGGCCCTTAGTTGTTTCTACCTTTTGGCTACCATGAGTAATGCCAGTATGGACATTCATTTGTGTGGATATATGTTTTCTTTCTCTTGGGTACACACCTAGTTGTAGAATTACTGGGTCATATGGAAACTCAGTGTTTAACTGTTTTTTTTTCCCCCTAAGATTTTATTTATTTGAGAGAGAGAGAGAGAGAGCATGAGCAGAAGGCAGAGGGAGAGGGAGAGGCAGACTCCCCGCTGAGCAGGGAACCCAATGTGGGGCTCGATCTCAGGACCCTGACCTGAGCCGAAGGCAGACGCTTAACCGACTGAGCCACGCAGGCGCCCCAGTGTTTAACTGTTCTGAGAAATTGCCACATTGTTTTCCAAAGCAATGCTTATGAATATTTATATTAGCAGAAATCAGGAAATAATGTAGGTGTGTCAATAATAGGAGAGTGCTTAGGCGAATTGTATTAATCCCCTTAGCAAACTATTGGTAAAAATGCAAGCTCTTTATTCCGAGATCCCCTACTAGGGGTCAAAGGCAGTTGAGACAGGATAATTGTTCTCAAGGAACTTAATCTATTTAACTGTTCCAGGTGATGTTTACAGAGAATTTACAACGAGGGACGCAGAATATTTAGGCTATAGTGTTAGCCCATGTCTGGTAATTTGGGGGAGATTCAAGGTATGAATTAATAAGTATACATGTTGCAAAGTTAAGTGGAAAAGGCGGGATGGAACATTGTATATACTGTGTGATCATGATTATGTCAGAGAAAAAAAAACAAACAAAAGAACACAGAAAAAAGATGGAGGAAAATGCACCAAAATAGGAATAATGGTTGTATTTGAGTAGTGGTATGAATGGACATTTTTCTCCTAGGTAGGTGTAGTTCCTAAACCCTCTGTAATGGAAACAAAAATGCCCCTGAGTCTGCATGTGAGTGTGGGAAGGAGTCAGTTGGAAAAAATCTAACATCAGATTTCTGGAGAGGGACGCCTCGGTGGCTCAGTTGGTGAAGCGTCTGCCTTCAGCTCAGGTCACGGTCCCAGGGTCCTGGGATCGAGTCCCACATCGGGCTCCCTGCTCAGTGGGGAGTCTGCTTCTGCCTCTGCCCCTCACCCTGCTCGTGCTCTCTCTCTCTCTCTCTCTCTCTCTCTCTCTCTTGCTCTCTCTCAAATAAATAAAATCTTAAAAAAAAAAAAAACATTTCTGGAGAGATGAGGACTCAGGAACTTGGGCTGGCATACCTGTGAGTGGGGACAGGACCCTGGGCTTGCCTTGAGGAGGACTCGGAACACCAGCCCCGGGCTTTGCCCTGCATGGCCCTCGGCGCTGGGCACTCGCGGAGAGCCATGCGCTCTTGAGGAAGAGCCATTGGACACCAGTGTCTCCACCCAGCTGGGGGGATGGCCACTAGCAGCACGAGGGGTCACGGGATCATCTGGGAGGAAGCCCAGCACTGCGCCGAGGGTGCTGGTTGTCTCTGGCGCGGGTGAGATCTCGCCCAGGCGGCTTCCGGCCTCAGCCTGACGTGCAGGAATCCTGCTTTTTAGCCAACAATGGCCAGAAAGCCCTCCTTGCTGAAAAACTAATACCAAAAGAACTGCACGGTTCCAGACTCCCAGACCTTGCCCTTCTGATGATGAAAAGGGAACCAAGAGTGGCTCAGCTCTCCTCATTGGGGCAGTGCGGTCAAATACATTCGAAAACTGAACAGCTCGTCCAAAGTGATTTACTTATCACTGAAGTAATGTTACCCACCGACACCTTTCTTGGGGGAAAAACATCATTTTGATATTGGTACGGTTGCAGATGTTCACGGTGGCCTGTGGGGAAGTCTTGGTCCCGTAAACATGTTGGAATGATAATTAGGACAATAAATGTAGACATTCTCAATGCTGCGACTGAAAGTCATGCCAAAATGTGTCTCTACGCGATGAGGTTGCAGCTCTCTGGAGATCTGGAGGGTGTGTCCTCATGGACGGATGAATCAGAGGGGCAGCGTCGATGTTTATTCTAACGTTCTCAGATAGAACGAAGAAACCTTCTCTGCATTTCACTGCCTCCTAAGAGAGGACAGCCTGGGTCGGCAGCACAAACGTCCACTGCAGTATCTGATAGACTGGGAAGGGATGTGAGAGCTTAGTGTTTTATTGGTTACCTACTGCTGCATCACGAATTACTCTGACATCTAGTGCCTTCAAATGACAGCGAGCACACGATTTCTGTCGTGCAGGAACTGACAAGTTTATCCAGGTGGGCCTTGCTTGGGTCTCGTGAGGCGTCGCGGTCAAGGTGCTGCCCGGGGCTGCTGTCATCTGAAGGCTTGGCTGGGGCAGTGGATCCCCTCTCGAGGTGGTTTACTCATGTGGCTGGCAGGTCGGTGCCGGCTGTTGGCAGGAGGCCTTCATTCTTCTCCATTGTGGTCTCTTCGTTGGGCCGCTTGAGTGAGCTCACAGCAGACTGCTGGTTTCCCCCAGCGCCGGCAGTCCAAGACAACATGGTGGAGGCACAGTGCCTTCTAGGACTCCCACCTTGGAGGCCACGCACTGTCATTTCCACAGTATCCTGGGGGTCACGTGGCTCTACCCTCTTCAGCGAGGGAGAGGAGCACACGAGGCCATGAGCAACAGGAGGCAGGAGGCACCGGGCGCCATCCTAGAAGCCAGCTGTCATGGGGGTCCCGCTGCAGCTGGGGGTGTTTCACAGTGTGATGGGTGAAGCCGGGGAGTGGATGTATGTGGTTCTCCTTGCCGTCCTCTGGCCCGTTTGCTGTGTTCAGCCTGCCCAGGCGATCCCCACCTTTGCCTTCTAGTTTACCACTTCTGTCTTTTGGGAGCTGGAACACTTCATCATTGAGCCTTTTGAGACGACTGTCAGGTGAGTAGGTGGGCTCAAAGTGTGGGCCCTGCGGCTCAGTGGGGCCAACAGCAAGGACTTGATAACTTCTCTGTGGGTGTAGAGACCTTGCTTCTGGCGTGAGATGGACTGTGAGAGCCGTGCCCCCTCATCGGCTAGCTCTGTAGTACGGATTCCTGGGGGACTGCGCAGACTCGGTGCTCTGGCTGGAGAGAGAGCGGAATCCGAGACACACAGCTTCTGTATCGAGCCAAAACAAAATTCACCAAGACAGTAGACGTGTCCTTTTGTTTATTTTTGGAACACCAAGTGTGGAAATGTCATTAGAATTACCTGCATTGTTTATTGGATCGAAAATTGAAAATAGGAGCTTAAAATAATTTTGTAACAGTTCTGAATTATGAAGTGAATTGGGCTCAGTAGTGCGGGAAGGTCAGGTTTCCCACCTCTGCTGATGAAATGAGGTCATAGATGTGAACATGCTTAGAATGCCCCTTTTCTCTAAGCTGATTTTTTTTTTCTCGAGGCTTCTATGTGAATCTAGAATGGCAGAGATGTGCTCAGGACTCCATTTATCTTGAAGTAGCTTTGTTCTTGTTGTGGTTCGGTCTCCTTTGGGACTGGACTCAGGCACAGCTGCGGTTACCTGCTTGACTTGGACCGTGCCGCCCTCGCACCATTCGCGGGCCACGGAGGACTCTTGCCGTGGACGGTGGGGTTGCGGGATGGGACGGATGGCGGGCCGTGGGCTCATCCGGTGAGGTCGTACGTTTTTGAGTGCGTTGTATTTGGCGAGCTGTCTGTGGCAGATTTTACCTTCTGCGTTTTTCTGTTTTGGTATTAACTCTAACATCTTAAAACTCTGTGTAAAATGAAGACGAATTACAATCTCTGCTGTTCTGATGGTGTTTACTGGCTTCTAAATGCTCCTGGGAGGGACGGAGCCTGGTTGTCCAACCAGTTTGGGGAAATAACATGTTCTGCATTCATACTGGTCTTGTGAGGTTTGGCCGTGGTTGTGGTATCTCGCTTTCCATGGGGTCGGGGACTTGAACAGAAGATGTGGGAGGACTGAGTTAGTGAAATTTAGGTTATCGGATTCCCGTGCATACCGGTCAGTGTGCATTTATAGAGACAGCCGAGGAGCTAGCTGCCCAGACTCAGACAATTATAGGGCGTGGCCTATTTTATACAACAGCTGTCTTGTCAATCAGTGTGATCCTGGGATGTGGGGGAGGGAGCGGTGCTCCCTAAAGACACCCATCTGGAAAGCCTTTATCTATGTCAAGCCAAGGTTTCCTTAGTCACATCTACTTCAAAGGGAGAAGTCTGTAGACAATGTGCTTTTGTTGTTTTTCTCCAGAAAACAAAAAGGACCCTTTTCGATCTCCGACTCTTAGAGTCTAAGGACCAGTCGGTACCTCCTTGTCTGGGGGCCAGGCGTGCTGGGCTTTTTGCCTTTGGTCAATGGTTAATGTTTAGCCCCTTAACTGATGACCTCCGGTAGATGAAACTTACCAGTTTTAGATAGAGTCACGCTGTCATGCGTGCAAACAGTTGCCAGGGTGGGGGGACATCTGTGAGGGAGCGAGAACAAACGACGTATTCTGTTGTGGAGGGTTCCGGCACCATCGCCCCATTAAACGTACTGCTCGGAAGAAGATGCTCGTTTTACCTGTTTTGTAACTGTCCATATCTATTTTCACTGCTATTTAAAGTTACACTTTGAGATAGGAATGCTTTTAGCTGCGAGTGTACTGATATTGTTGCTGAATATTATTCAGGCAAAGCCGGTGAATTATTTTCCCAACTAAATAGTTGGAGCAGAAGCAGTCAATTAGATGAGATAATACCTAATTTCGTATTAAGACCTAATTCTAGAGTCGATTCAGTAATGAAATTGACCTTTCACATTTGCTAATTTCGTATTAAGACCTAATTCTAGAGTCGATTCAGTAATGAAATTGACCTTTCACATTTGCTTTCATTATTTTATTTTGCAGGATAACAAAGCCATTGACCTTTGCTGATTGTGTTGGGGATGAACTTCCTTTAGGATGGGAGACGGTATACGATAAACAAATTGGAATTTATTACATGGACCACATAAATAGTAAGTAGACTCCCACATTTGAGTTATATGTGAATGATTTTTTTTCTTTTTTAAAGATTTTATTTATTTATTTGACAGAGAGAAATCATAAGTCGGCAGGGGGGCAGGCAGAGAGAGAGGGGGAAGCAGGCTCCCCGCTGAGCAGAGAGCCCGATGAGGGGCTCGATCCCAGGACCCTGGGATCATGACCTGAGCCGAAGGTAGAGGCTTTAAGCCACTGAGCCACCCAGGCGTCCCGTGAATGAGTTTTCATATTGATCTCAAAGATGCTAAGAACTCTCTTTGTAGGGCTAAGACAGTCGTTACTATCCAATGCAGCATTAAGCTGGATTTTATAAATGTAACCTAAAGCTGTCGTATTTGGAGTTCTTCAAAAAGTGAAGCCGTCGTGTGACACTTTACTTGTGTGTTCCCTAGGACTGCACGGAATATGTTTAATGGAGGGTTTTAATGCCTGATAAAAGGAATACATTTCCCAGGCAGTCTGGAAATAGAAATATCTTTCATAATGAGAAAGTTGTTTATTGCAAACTGGAGCTTACAAGTTCTTGGAACAATAAATGCCCAAGTGATTACCTTAACTTCATTTTGTCTTACACATTCAGTTTCAACTTTAATGTACCAACCCTTTCTGATCTTTGTGAAGGGAGAAAACTGGGTAAAGACCGCAGCTAAAATAATACAGCGGGTCCTTGAGCGCGCCAGCTTTCTCGGAAGAACTGGGTAGAGCTGTGGCTCTCGACCACCGCTGATCTTGCTTCCCAGGACCATGTGGCAACGCCTGGAGGCATTTTGGGTTGTCCCGCCTGGGAGAGGAGCTGGTGGCATGTAATGGGCAGGGCCCAGGGCTGCTGCCGAACTTCGCACAGCTCGCCGCAGAAGACGAGCTGCCCCCCAAGTGGCCGTGGGGCCGCTGTTGGCACGTGGTTCGCAGGCTCTGCCCCGCTCTCTGCCGCTCATCTTGGCTTACCGCCCCGTCATCAGCCTTCCTCGACCTGGTCCCACCTGGGCTCCCCTTCTCTCTCAGATTCCCACTTCTGCACTCGCTCCCATTTTCATTCTAGCTACCCTCAGCGTTTCTGTCGTTTATCATTTTTCACTCCTGGGAACGTGAAGCGTGGCTTCCCCTCGGCGGATTTTGTCCTTCAGTGTGTTCAGTGTCGGGGAGACCGGGGGGGGGGGGGCCGAGGCCGCACGATGCCGACCACGTGATCCGAAGCGCTTTCCTCACTCCCGTCCCACGGCCCCTCCTGTCCCCTCAGGGCAGGCAACCCAGGTTGGTGTCTTTGGGGCTGCTTCCTGCATTGGCACTTCCTGGCCAGCCTCCCGAGTCAGCGTTTGGAAACCTGAACGGCAAGACTTCCTCTCTCCGTCCTGGGCCAGTGGAATTTCTGAGACGCGGCGGTCAGCCTTGCACCTGATTGCGGCCCTGACCCGAAGACTGGGCGGTGGGGAGAGATACCGCCCCGGCTCATCGGCCCTCCCAGGCAGTTGTCTAAGGGGCAGGAGGGCTTCTGGGTAAATCCCGCAGCCACTGGACAGAGTGCGGTGCTCAGCGAGGCTCTCGCCAAGGGCTGTCCTCCCTGTAGCCCCAGCTGACCTGGTGCCTGACGACTGAATGTTCGGGGCATCTTGCTGTCCAGGCCTCCCTTCCCGGCTGCTGGTGGGCAGCTCCCGCGGGGGGGGGGTGGTGCTGCTGCCCTGTGGGCCTGGGTGCATGTGCGCCGGGCCTTCATCCCCAGGCTTCGGCCTCTCCGAGACCGGGTGGTATTACTGAATGGCAGAGGCATCTGCCTTACACAGCCTTTCTGGAAAGTCTGCATGCCACTGAAGCCCTGGACCCATTCCGGCTCGCCTCTCTAGTAAACCCAATGTCCTTGTCCCTCTGCGCCCCCTTCTTTCTGTGGGCGTTCCTTGCTCACCTCGCTGTGACAGGGAATGTTCTAGAGCGCCTCTCTGCGCTGGCCACTCTTTGGGCTCTGGAGACGCAGGGAAGTGAGACCCAGCGTCTACCCTCAAGGATTCCACAGAACACTCTAGACGTGGCCGTGAACCCCAAAACTGAGTAATCACCAAGGACTTTCTTCTAGCCACTGAGTATAAGTGGGATGACTCAGCACTGTGGGTGATGAAGACATCAGAGAACCCAAATCCCTCTCTCTTTTTTCTTTTTCGGGAACAAGAAAGGTTATTGTTATTGTAATAAAATGTACATGGGGGCCAAACGCTGCATTCCCGAAAATTTGCTCCCGAGAACCCAAGTCTTCATAGCACAGCTTTAAAACTCTTTAAAGGCAAGGACCCCAAGGAGTCAGACGTTAAGTTGGAACTGTGCAGGTCGACCGGAGGGTCCCTGGGTTGACCGCCTTCGAGGCCCCCGAGAGCCTCTGGTGCGCCGTGCAGCGTGCGGGCCACGCCGGTGGGCCACGGCGGGCCTCAGTACCACGTCCACGGAAGGGACTCCGGCGGCCTCGGCCGTGACTGTGCCCTGGCCCGGGCCACGGAATGTGAGCTCCGGGCTAGCTAGGGACCCTGCCTGTTGTTATATTTGGTTTCTTATTTCCTGGTGGGACCTTGGGGGCCTGGAGGGGCTTTCCAGTAGGGGCCTGGGGCGGCAGCGTGAAGGGGGTAGGGGATGTTGGTGGAAGGCAGTTTAAAGGGAGGACTTCCTTGAAACATCCTAGCAAGCACTCGTGTGTGTGTGTGTGTGTGTGTGTGTGTGTGTGTGTGTGTGTGTGTGTAGTAAAGTAAACATGACATTTCCTTTCTCAAATCATTTTGAGGTGAAATCCACAGAATATAAAATTAAGCCTTTTCAAGTGTGGAGTTCGGTGCCGTTTGGTGCGTTCCATGTTGTACGGCCACCACCTGTGTCTGGTTCCAGAACACTTCATCACCCCGAAGGCAAACCTGGCACCCACGAGCGGCCACCCCCCCGCTCCCCTCCAGCCACCCAGCCCCTGGCCGCCACGAAATCTCCTTTCTGTCTCTCTGGATATGCCTCTTCTGGACATTTCATACCGATGGAATCCTACACTACGTGGCCTTCGGCGGCCCACTTCTTTCACCGTATGATGTGTGTGAGGCGCCTCGTGTTGTAGCCTGAAGCGGGACTTTGTTCCTCGTGACGGCGGGGTGACCGCCATCGTCCGGCCAGACCCCGCTCTATTGGCCCGCCCATCAGCTGCTGGAGTCCGGGTCGTTTCCACCTTTTGGCTGTTGTTATGGTGCTCTATGGTGAATCAGGTAGCATCCCATCTAGGAAACAGAGGAGAGCTCCCCGGGCACATTTTAAAAGAATTACGTTTCTTTCTCTGTTTCCAAATTTTTACTTAAATTCTAGTTAGTTAACATAGAGCGTATTGCATATTTACTTACAGTTTGGGTTGGGGGAATTGTGCCAGCACTTCTCTGAGCTCTCCCTAATTTTGTTTGGGCTGCCAGTGGCCTGCATGTATTTACCAATATGTCATCGTTAAAACCGCCACCATAGCCTGGGGTCTCTAAGTTTGGAACGGGGACACGGCTTTGCATTTTTTACTTCATGGAGGCACCACTTACGTTGAAATCTCCCCCCAGGAGCTCTGTCGTGGTGAAGGAGGGGAGCCTTCCCCGAGTCTGGCTGTCTGGCCCGTTTGCTCAGTCTGCCGCCTCAGTCCCAGGACCAGCTTTCGGGACCGTAGTCCCCTGCCTGTGGAGCAGACTGCCCTGTCCCTTCCCCATTCAGAGAGCTTGTAGCCAACAGTTACCGATTGCTTCTGACTCTCCCGTGACTGAAAGGTTCTGCCCGAGACTAGAACGCTGACTGAGGCCGTGTGCCTGCCTTTGGGGCGCTTGGATTTTAGTAGGGGGGAAACAGAAACACGGAAGCAGTTACGTGCCCAGCAGCGAGAACTGCAGTCCTCCTCACCGCATAGAGGTGTACGTGCTTGCTGGGGCCAAGGGGGCTTCAAAAAGGAGTGCTTTCACAGAGGGACTTGGAAGACGCTAGGGTTTCCCGGTGGGCAGAAGAGGACAGAAGTAGCAGCACTTTGGAAAAACTCATTCTGGGGAAAGGACAGAAAGGAGGAATGAAGCTGGTGAGATAGTTTCGGGACTCCTACGTCACGCGGAGGATGTTGCTTTAAAAGACACTCGTGGGCTAAGGAATTGCAAGCAGAGTTCGGAGGGCGACCTTGGTGAGCGCGCTGAGCATGGCCTTTGGTGGGATGAGGCGGGGAGCCCGCGTGGTTTTGGAGAGGGGTCATGAGGATCTGAGTGAACTTAGGGGAGAGGGAGTGAAGGGTATGTCGCCGGTCATTATTATGTCTAGGGGCAGGAATCAGCAGTTCTTGATGACCCATGTGGAATGTTCTGGGTGAGGGAGAAGAGCAGGCATTCTCTGAGGATGAGTCCCAGTGGGCTAAGCGGGTAGATGGAGACGCTGCTGCTCACTTCGAGAAGGGAGGCGGAAGGAGAAGCACGTGATTGTGCCGTCGCTACTCTGCTTCCGGTTTTGGTAGAGGAGGGACGCTGTGCGAGAACGAGCTCCGCTGGGGACGGACGACTCAGAATCCCTCTGGGTCCGTCCCGGTGGAGCTGCACCTAGGGGGCAGGTGGAAGGAGAACGGGAGCCCAGGAGAGAGGCTGGAGCCGGAGGGAGGCATGAGCCTCCCTTGTAGAGCGAGAAAGCTTTAGTGGAACAGGGGAGAATTTACAGGTGGGAGCAGAGGACGTTGGCAGACGTCGCAGGAGGGCCGCAGGTGTGGTGCGGAGGCAAGGGCAAGGGGAGCGGCCTGGGCCAGAGGGGCGTCCCGGGCCAAAGAAGTCAGCGAGAAGCTTGGAAGTAGCCACTAGTTTGACCGTGACGAGCTCGTTTGGTTTCGTCTCCACCAGTGTTTATTCACAGTGTGAAAAATTGTGTGGCATCGTCTTCAGCCCCCCTCCAGCCAGCCTCTTCACGTCCATCGAGTTTTCTTCTCCTCTCACCTGTGCCTATGCGACCAGAAGGCGTTCATTCCGCACCCGAGGAAGCTGCGTCGCGTAGATGCTTCCACGATGTGCGTCCTGGCAACGAATGAATATTCGCGTCTTCTAGTCGCGTGACTGCATGACTGTTGGTCAACCCGAGGGTTTTGCTCTGAAGTCGCTTACATTCTTACCCTCTCCGTTTCAGAGCTTACCCAGATCGAGGATCCCAGAGAACAGTGGCGGCGAGAGCAGGAGCGGATGCTGAAGGAGTATTTAATTGTAGCCCAGGAGGCTCTCAATGCCAAGAAAGAGATCTACCAGATTAAGCAGCAGCGGTTCGAGCTGGCTCGGGAGGAGTACCAGCAGCTGCACAAGATGTGCGAGGACGACAGCCGCTCCTACGCTAGCTGTGAGTTGACCGCCTCCCGGGGCTCTCACGCGCGACCTCAGAGGCCCCCTCTAGGTTACCCGCAAACACCGTGCTGGACCCAGGCAAGACGGCTTCCCGGAGTTTCTAAGCACATACTCCGAGGGAGTGGGCCTTGTGCCCCGGAGTCCGGCGGCACCTGTCGCCACTGCCTTCGCGAGTATTGATCAACTGCCTGCCTTGTGCCCCGGCACCGGGACACGGTGGAGCCCAGGGCCGCAGAGGTCCCTGCCCCCAAGACCTTCCACTCGGGTGGGGGAGGGAGAAAATAAACAAGCGAGTTTCTGGTAGCGACCTGAGACAGCCCCACGTCTCATGTTTGTCGCTGCGGAAAGGGCCTTTGCCCAGAGATCTCTGCCGTGAATAGAGCACCTTGGGAAGGCCGCACAGTGGTTTCCGTGATCCTCCCTCCCACCGGGGGCATTCGGGAGCCATCGCCCATGCCGAGCCCCTGTTTCTTATAGAGCCCTTTGTGGGGCAGGCCGCTGAAGGTGGAGGAACTCAGTGAAACCCGGAGGGTCGGGGGACGCTCTTCCCCCACCCTCAGTTAGGTGGGTGCACGCCGATGCTCTCAGAAGGGATCCCTCTTCGTTTTAGAGGCTGCTGGACGTGGGCCGCATTTCACTAGGGTCATCAGCAGATGCTCGGGTATTGAAGGAATCCGGGCCAGTCTCAGAAACCAAAGCATTTTGTTACTGACACAGCCAGTCACTGCCGGAGCCTGTCCCCTCCCAACAGAGTTGTCACACTAAGGAGCCCGCCACAGGTGCCCGGGGCCGTGACTGTTGTGGGCGCCAGTGAACCTGGCAAGAGTGCGTGGAGGTGCCGCCGCTAGTCTGCGTTGCGGCAGCCTAGGTCTAGTTGAGACACGGAGAGACTTACCTGTGACGTGACTGCCACGTCGCCGGGTATTTGGCTCTGGCGACACAGCCTTGAGCGCTAAGGACACGGTCAGAGCTTTACTCTGTGTTGCAGGTCAGAATGGAGTTAAGGCCAAGGGGCTAGAGGTCTTTCTTTTCGCACCTGCTGTTGGAGGCGACTACGCCGTTCAAGCCGTGGGGCGGGGCGGGGCGGGGGTCCCCTCCGTGAGAGGAATCGGAGAGCTTCTGCTGTCCGCGCCCTGGGAGAAAGTCAGGACCCGCTGTAATGGGACGTTGTTCCCAGGTCGTCCTACCTCTTGTTCTTCAGCTATTAGTATCTGCTGGATTTTTTTGGTTTTTAGTTTTTGTTTTAACTGTCCATCAGAATGCAGTGGTCAGCTCAGTGCTAATTTTTAGAGGCTGGTTTCTTATCTTATACTGTCTTTCTCTGATTTTGGTATCAGGCCTCACAGAATGAATTGGGAAGCGTTGCCTCCTCCTCTCTTTTCAGAAACAGTTTGTGTGGGATTGGTATTTGCTAGGACTTGATAAAATTCACCAGAAAAGCCATCTGGACCTTGAGTTCCTTGTGGGAGTGTTTGTAACTATAAATTCGATATCTTTAATAGATACAAGACTATTCACATGTTCTGTTTCTTCTTGAATCAATTTTGGTATTTGTGTGTTTCAAAGAATTTGTCTATTTCATCTAATGCAAAACAAAAGTCAGTAAAAAAAAAATTTTTTTTTTTTTTAGCAAGGGTTAGATTGCAAATACCTTAGGCTTTGTGGTCCTACTGTCTCAGTTGCAACTACTCAACTGGTCTTCATAGTGCAAAAGCAGCCAGAGACAATACATAAACCGATGTGTGTGGCTTGCTCTGCTCAAAGTGTAAACACAGGTAACAAGCTTGATTTGGCCTGCAGGGAATTTGCCAACTGCTGATCTAACTTGTCAGGTTTATAAAGTTGATTGTAGAATTCCCTTACAATTTTTTTAGTATCTAGACACTCTGAGGTGGTGTCCTCTCTTTCATTCCTGATACTAAAAATTTGTTTGTTTGTTTGTTTTCCTGAATCAGTGTAGCTAAACTTTTATTGATCGTATTTATCTTTACAATAAACTGGCTTTGGTGTTTTTTTTTTTTCTTTTCCTATTTCTTGTCTGTTTCTGTATTATTGATTTCTTTATTATTTTCTTCCTGCTTCTTAGTTTGGCTTTACTTTGTTCTTCCTTTTCTAGCTTCATAAAGTAGAAACTTAGATCATTGATTTTTAAGGCTTTCTTAACTTCCTCACATAACCTCTGAAGGTATGAATTCGTCATTAAGCGCAGCTTTAACTACCTGCCACAAACGTTGGTATTTTTTCAGTCAATTCAAAATGGTTTCCCATGTCCTTTGTAGTTTCTCTTTTGACCTATGGGTTCTTTAAAAGTAAGTTGTTGGGACTTTTTAAAGGTGTCATGTTGTTGATTTCTAATTGAATTCCATTGTGGTCAGAAACTACACATGTGTGGCTCAGTGGGGTAAAGCCTCTGCCTTCGGCTCAGGTCATGATCTCCGGTCCTGGGATCGAGCCCTGCATCGGGCTCTCTGCTCAGCAGGGAGCCTGCTTCCCCCTCTCTCTCTGCCTGCTTCTCTGCCTACTTGTGATCTCTCTCTCTGTCAAATAAATAAATAAAATCTTTAAAAAAAAAAGAAACTACGCATGTAAGATTTCAGTCTTTGGGAATCTATGACTTAGCGCCCAGCATATGGTCTCTCTCAGGGGCCTCATAGGATTAGAAGCCCATGGACTTGGTACCTCGAGGTCACACGTAGCTGCAGCGGTGGCTTATAACTTTCTGAGAGCATATGGTTAGGGATTTGGAGCCTTTTAGGAAGTGGCTTGATAGAAGCTAGCTTGAACCATATGAAGTTATTTTTGTAGCTTAAAAGGGCTGAATATTGGCAGTCTCATATGAGTCAACCTAATAGAATGTTTCTTCCCAGTAGCCTTTAGGGACCTTATCTGTCCCCTGGTTGGGTTTGGTTAGGTCTCTGAAGGCTCTTCTGTTGGTTTTTCTAAGAACGGAATGGGAGAAAGACATATCAGAAAAATTTGGCAGGAAGTTTCTTGCCAATGATTGGAAAGAAAAATTGCCTCAAGGGAAGATGGCCTATTACCCGTGCAGCCAAGACTTCGGTCCCAGTGAAGGTGCGGCCTCGGGACCTGAGCCCTTGAGGATGCGGGGGCGGGAGGACCTTCACACAGCCCCGTTGGATTCCGCACCCAGCCCTGGGGGAAGCGAGGGAGGAGGAGTCCCGGGGCAGAGCCCGCAGATGAAGAGCACTGAGAACTTGTAGTCCTTTAATGCTGGGACATCCCTCGGCATCGGTGTTGGTATTTCCATGGGCTTTTCTCTCCCTTGACATTCGGGCAAGTGGGGAATTGCACTCAGATATATTCCTTCCTGTGCTGCATAGAAAATAATGAATGCCCAGTAAAAAAGCGATACTCGAGGCGCCGTCCCGAGTGGTGATGAGGAAACCTTTAGTAGAGGAAGAAGCACGTGACTCTAGTGCTGAGACTCTGACACGCTCCCAGAATCCCGGCCAGCCTAGAAGTCTCTGTGTTAGACGCAGTCTCTGCATCCACTTGTCTAAGTGGCCTCGGGGGCCAGGTTGGGCCTGCCTGTTGTCACGAAGGGCTGGAGACGCCGGTGGGTTTCCCCGGGGCCTTTTGGCTCATCTGGGACGAGACCCGGAGTGGAATCTAGGACTCAAGTCTGAGTGCTTTACCAGGTTGCTCTGTCCGTCCCTGGGGTTCCGACCAAACTCTTGCAGCTCGCCATTTAGGCTGAACTACCCGTGAGGATGAGGAAAGCTCGCTTAGAGGACTCAGAGGAGTTCTGTCTGGCCGCCCGGGTCTCCCTCCGCCCAGATTGCCGTCAGGGCTCGTCGCCTAAAGCAGGGAGGCGCCCCCGTGCTCTGGTCCTGGGAGCAGAGTAACCCTTGGACGTACTTCGAGTTACTTCCTTCATCGGCAGTGACTCGAAGCGAAAAGAGCCAGGACTCAGCGGGCTAGTGTTGTTATCTGTGCGTCGTTGGGATCGCACCGTTCTGAGGTACGAGGTGCCGTCCGTCTTTGTTGTACACGTGACAGACGGTATCGGGGACGCTAAGTTACTTCTTCAAGGTTACATACCCGGTAGATGGTAGAACTTGGCCTTGAACCGAGGTCTGTTTGTGTATGTGGCCTTCGGTGCCTTGTACTGTTTCCTAGACATGGGAGAGGCAGAGCGAAAGAGCTAATCGTGTTTTTGAAACATGTTGCCTTCCCGTTGTTCAAGTTATCTGGAAATAAAGACCGATTATAAATGGACAAGTCACCTGGCAGTTTTGCAACTAAAAGGGGCAAGTGGAAGGCAGAGCACTAGCTACTTCTCGGCTTTCCTGTGGCCCATGGTAGGATTACCAAACTATTTGTTTAGTTTCCAACAGATACTTATTTCACACCTGCTGTTTGTATATACTAAATGTTGGGGACACAATTTATCCCTAATGGCTGATTGTAGGGAAAAATAAGGCAATGACAGTGAACAGAGAAATTAACTAAAACAGCCATTTTTAATATTGGAGCAGAAGGGAGAGGGTGGGAGGAAGGGATGTGCGTTTCTCCCACACCCTTCACAGATTTCTCCCTGAGTTATGGAAATCACCAGAATAAAACTCCATTCACTGGGGAGGAAAGATTTTGTGTCAATATTGGGCCATCTGGTATCTAAGAATATCCAAGCCCTGACCTTTTTAAAAAAAAATTTTTTTTTTTTTTGTCCCTGAGCAAAGCAGATTCAGATGCTGGCTGGATTTGAGCGTACATGCCCCCGCGAGAGCAAGAACCTTACTCTGCTGTATTCCTGGGGGCTGCTCGGTACCCAGACCTGTTTTCCGCTCTGTGGAGCACGGGGACGGAGCCGTCGGCAGCGGACGCTCTCTGTCCGGTGCACACCCACCACTTCCCCTGTGGCTCTGCTTCGTGGTGTTCTCGGACTTTCTTCACATGTTGTCTTGTGTTGTGCTGCTGGCAGAGGAGTTTTATTAAAACCGTTGTAGCGAAGGAATTATTGCAGCCTTCGAGATCACTACAAAAATCGAAAACTGAAAGTACTTCCTGACAGTTGGAGACCTTTGTGTTTCTTGACCTGGGTGGTTACATTTTATTTGCTTTACATTAAGTCATTGTTCTGTACACTTTTCTTGATGTGTATTATCCCCCACTGGGAAGGAGAAAGCAAAACGAGGAGGGACTGCATTAACTTGATAACGTTTGCTCGTATCTAGAGGTGGACAGAGGGAGGTCTTTTTTCTTTCTTTAAATTTATTTTAAGATTTGTCTCCCAATTCCATGCATTTATTTCGTACCGTGAGCTTAATTCTCTCTGGGCGAAGAATGACTTGATTCCTCATCTAGAAGAAGATACCCGGCTTTCTGCATTGTAACGTGTTTTTCTCTTTGCCTTTCCCACTGAATACGTTTGTTGCATCCGAAGCTTTCATTCCAAAGCTAATCGTTCAGTCTTTCTGAGAAGTTTTAGCTTCTGGATGCATTCAGATGAAGCATGTGACTATTTGCAGCGTCAGTTATAGTCTCATCCACACGTCAGCAAATGGCGTATGGCCTCTGGGCTGACTCTTGTCCACTCTGGCTGTTTATAAATAAAGTATTATTGGAACACAGCCACGTGCACGCACTTACCTGTTGTCTGTAGTAGCTACAGCAGCAGAGTTGAAGACTTGAGACAGGGACCGTATGGCCCACGACGCCAAAAGTATTTACCGTCTGGCCCTTTGCAGAAAAAGTTTCCCAACCCCGGGCCTACACCAATAGCTCTGACCCCGGGCTACCAGGGATAATCTCCTGAGGGGCTTTTAAAAACTGCTGCCTGGGCTTCACTCCCAGAGATTTTGATCTGCTTGGCTTTGGGTGGGGCCAGACATTTTTTGGTAAAGCTTCCCAGGTGATTCCCAGCGTTGGGAATCCAGTAGTCTGGACTGACTTGTGATGGTCTCTTCCAGCAGCAGGCCTATGACTTTGTTACCCCGGCTCCTAGGAACAGCCGCAAGTCTGCATCGAACCTCCCTGGGTGGTTAGGAGAGCTGGCCTACCGTCCCGTGAGAAAGTGCTGACCCACCCTGAATTCCTGGCTTGGGTGGTGGTGAAGCTTGGCCTTATCAGTTATCAGTTTTGCCAGCATTCTTTCTGAGGCTTTGAGCCCATCCCGTAGAGATTCTTCCCCCGGTTATCCCGTAGAGGGTTTCTCCTCTACGGTCTAGGTTAGGATCATGGCCACAGTCCATCCATTCAACCTTTGGTTTTCCTTCACGCAAGCATGTTGGAGCTGGCAGGGGGAGAATGGATCGCGCAGCATTTTTCATAGGTATTAGTTGGCAAGACTCAATCTTGAAGGTGGTTGCAGAGCATACGTGTCTGTTGAGAGGTAACCCCCTGGCCCGCCCTAGAGAACACTTCCGAGAGAATTCTTGGTTTGAATTGGGTGGCATCTTGTGTTACTTCTGTAGGTCACCTCTCAGTGGGCCTGTTTGATTTTTTTTCTTCCGATGCTTATGTGCCTTTAAAAACAAATGTCATGCCCTCCGTCGGCCTGGGTTATGTACACGCGTGCCTTTGTCGCTGCTCTGGTAGTTAGTCCCTGTCAGCACGGGAACTGTCGGGGCTCGCCGCCCTTTCCGCCCGAGTTCTCCTGGCTTCCTCGAGCCCTCCCTGCAGTGCCGACGCCCGGGGGCGCACGCCTGGTCCTAGGGAGCCCAGAGGACGACCCCAGGGAAGGACTGCTGGTCTTGTAAAGCGGGCGGTCTCGGGTTTTCACAGCACACAGGAGGCCTGCGTGGGACAGCAGCAGGGAGGCAGAGGCAGACAGACACACGAGGCGCGTGTTTTCCCTTCTCAATACCCCGTCAAAGCCAAGTCCGAAGTCAGTACTGGGGTCTGCAGCATCTCGAGCGCTAACAACACAGGTCCCGTTCACCTGTTGGACAGTCGGCTCTGGGGAGCCGGAGGCCCGCGCCTTCTCCCGATGGGGGAGCTAATCCGATTAAAGAATCTTGGGCAGGTGGCCCACAGGAGCCCAAGCCTCAGACAGAAGTCCCTTTTTGACTGATGTGGAGCGAGTCATTACAAACTTAGGCTTTGTCAAGTGGGGAAACGTAATCATCGTCTCTTGCAGAGATTTTTTTAAAAAAGATTTATATATTTGGGACGCCCGGGTGGCTCCGTCGGTGAAGCATCTGCCTTCGACTCAGGCCGTGATCCCAGGGTCCTGGGATCGAGCCCCGCATCGGGCTCCTTGCGCTGCGGGGAGCCTGCTTCCCCCTGCGCCCGCCGCTTCTCCGCTGCTCCGTGAGGCCGTGGCTTACCGGGCTCCCCCTCCAGGACTGGTACACGCCGATTCTCTCGGGGGAGAGGTGCGTACCCGACAAGCTCAGGGTCCCGTTAGTTCGGAAGGACAGCTGGGGGACACGCTGCTGTGTTTGTCCAGCTGTATCAGCACTGATCTTCGGTGAAGCCGAAGAGGCCGTCGAGGTGGAAGCTGTAGGGTTTGGAGATAGACGCTCTTCGCCGAAGAAAGAAAGCCGTTTTAAAAATATCTTACTCCGTGTCTTCGAGAGATTATGATTCTAAACCTAAGAACATCTGAGATAAAGTGGGCAAATGCTGAGCTCCTCCAGATACTTATTTCTAGTAGATTCTGATGGTTTGAAAATCTGACTGATAGGGACTTGAACAGTCAATTTCTTCTAGAGCTCTTTTTTAAAGAGCTATCCGAACTGCTCAAATTAACTTCGGACGTAGTTCTAGTTGAGGCTAGTAAACAGTCTTGCTGTGTAAGCCGCCTGATGACTTTGAGCCATCCTCTCCGCGACAAAGTCAGGAAACGGTTTTGAGCTAGTCTCTGGCCGTTGGCACCTAGTTCCCCGAACGACAGTCACCCTCCAGTAGCCAGACCACAAGAGTCAAGGAAAAGAGGCTGGGCTGCAGCTGGGTCTTCTGAGAAGGTGACGTTACCGTTGGCCCCAGAGGCAGGTCACACCAGCACGGGGTGGCCGCAGAGGAGGACAGCAGCGAGGGCAGGGCTGGACCACGTCACTGCTGCGCACGAGGTCACGGATTCCGGAGCCTAAGAGAAAGGAGACAGAAGCAGCAAGAAAAAGCAATGTGCGGAGGTGAACGGGGCTCTAGCCATGAGAAGCAGCTGCTCGCTCGCCGGCAGGGGCTCCTTGCTGGCCGCGCCGCCGCCAGTTGGCCCACCGTGCCCGGCATGCAGCTTGGCAGCCCTCCGGGTCGCCCTTACCCCCACGTGCGGGCTCCGCACACTCACGATGCCGCAGGCTGTGCCGGGAGTTTGGACCCCGGGATGGATTCATACCGCGTGTACTGTTTCCATAGCTAGAGCGGTTTTCCTGACCACAATCATCCCCCCCCTCCCCGACAACCCGCCGAGTGTATCTGTGGTTTTTGACCCTAGTAATTTTGCAGTCGAAGTGAACACAGAGTGTTGGTTTACCAACAGCCATGTGTTTTTCTCATGTGGAATCACGTAGGAAGGCCTCATGCAGAAATCCAACATCGAGATTTGAGGATGTGAAATAATTCCTTAGGAGCCAGTGCCGACTTGTAAATCGGAGACTTAGAATTGATTATTGATTCACGAAGTTCCTGTCTATGTGTATTGCCTTATCTTAAAGGATCCATTATAAAATAAAATATTTTCCTTCTGTTTAGCCTTCTCTGGATATTCAGCAAATACAAAGTACGACCCATACCAAATTAAAGCAGAAATAGCAAGCCGTCGGGATAGGGTGAGTAAAATGAGTGCTTTCATAACTAGAAGCCCCATATATATTTTTGTGTAATATTACTTATCGTGGTTCATTTAATGGTGGTCGGTGTGTCTATCACTCATATTTTGGTTTTAAGATTTTCACTTCCGTGGATTATGGTTACATTTGGTTTTACTCTTCCCTTTTTTCTAAGAGGAGGGGGAAGTTTTCTTTTTGAAACCGCAGCCCATCTAGCAAAAAATCGCCTGTATCCATCTGTGTTTTTCATAGAGCTAGACTCCTCCTGCCCAATTTGGAAAGATTTGGTGACATTAAGCCCTGATCTCAAAGGCCAGCCTTGACCCTCGGCAGCTCTAGCATCTGCCGGTCTTTCCTGGTTGCTGTAATCTGAGGGAAGTCCTTCCTGCAGTGGCATTTGACCAGAAGGTTCTGATGCTCCTTCCCAGTGACACTGGAATTCATTATGTGCCACCCTGGACATTCATGGAGAGGGGAGATCACCCGGCGGGTTGTAAGCTAATCAGGAACGTAGACGACAATGCAACAACTGTAGACATCATTTTCACCACGGCTTTTTTTTGGAAAAAAAAAGAATGTAATTTGTCTTTAGCTTTCCAGATTAAAACGAGAGCTGACCCAGATGAAGCAAGAGCTGCAGTACAAGGAGAAGGGGGTGGAGACCCTGCAAGAGTGAGTTGCCCGTGATTGCGGGAGGGGCGCTTTTCCGGTCACTTCCTCTTGGGCTCACCTGTGAGGTGCTGGGCCTGTGTCCTCAAGCTCCGTGGGCGGTGCCTTTTCTGCTTTTATTTATGCTCCCTCTTTCCCAGTGCTAAGCCTCAGAGTCTTTCTTCTCCCAGAGGGTACTCTGATCCGTGGGAAATCAGACCTTTATTTCCTATTTATGCACGTTCTCTGTAGCTGCTCTGCCCCGGGCACGCAAGGCTGTTTACATTTGAATTCCACTCTGTTCGTTTTAGTCTCAAAGTTTTTTATTCTACAATTCAAATATAAATTAATTAAAATGAAATAAAATTAAAAATTTAGAACCCCAGTCACATGGCCACATCCAAAGCGCTCGGTTGCCACCTGTGGCTAGTGTAGATTTTCTCTGCCTTGGTGCGATGGACGTTTTGGACCAGGTGACTCTTCGCGCATCATAGGGTGTTTAGCTCTGAGCCCCTGGATGCCAGTGGCACCCTCTCACCCAGTTGTGACAGCCAAGACTGTCTCTAGACGTCGACTTGTCACGTGTTTCCTGGAGGGCACGTGAGCCCCCGGTTGAGAACCACGGGGCTGGAGGCCGCTGGCATGGAAAGCACAGATACTCGAACATTCCCACCGTCCCAGAACGTCCTGTTGGGCAGTCTGGTCTGTAGGCCTTCCTCCTGTCGGCATCTTTACAGTCAGAACTTTATCCCTACTAAAAGTTTGGGGTTGGATTTCTTTTTTTGTGAGCTATATTAAGTCAGCAAATTCAGTGAACAAGAGTTATGTTATAAGGGGTGATACCGTTCTGTGGAAAGAACTGATTTTCTTGAGAAAGGGTGTCGTACGCTTGTCGGGCGGCCGAGAGTCCGTTCTCTCTCGGTTCAGAGCCCGGCTTCTCTTGCTGAACTTGAGCATGAGCCTCACGAAACCTTCTGTGCCTACTCTTCTCCTCGGTCAGTGAGGATGGTTTTAGCTCGGGCTGCTGCGGCAAAATAGCAGAGACTGGGGGGCTTAAACAGCAGACATCGACTTCTCACAGTTCTGGAGGCTGCTAGTCCCAAATCAAGGCACGGGCAAATTTGGAGTCTGGCGAGGGCCTGCTTGCTGCCTTCTTGCCCTGTCTTCACGTGCCGCTGCTGCTGCTGCTGAGCGCTGGCCTCCGGGCTCTCTGCCTTTTAAAGACACTCACTCTGTCATGGGAGACCCCACTCTCACGACCTCATTTAACTGTCACTGCCCCCCCAGGGGGCCCCCTCTCCATATACCATCACGGTGGGAGTTAGGGCTCACCTTGTGAATTGCGGGGGGCCGGGCACCTTCCGTCCAGAGCAGCGATCTTTGGGCCGAACTGTCCAGAGGGCGGCCCCAGACAGAGCCTGCTCTCGTCAGCCTTCAGCAAGCGGCAGGGGTCTGTGCCGCGGCCTTCTCGGGAAGGGTGCGCGGCGTGCCCCTCTCTTGAACCCTGTGTGCAGAGGCAACGACAGTGTGCCACATGTGACCAAAGCATTGCTCTTTATAGGGAAGGGATACAAGAATGTCAGTGTTTGACAAGTGTAATTATCTCAGCCTCGTATGAAGGGCGATTACCGGGCGTGTCAAACCCTGTTGTTTAATACTAGGTTGAGATTCACTTTCTTAACCATCCAGGGTTGTTTTGGTGGATGATTTGTTTGCCCATTTCTATTTTAGGGCTTATTTATTAAGGATTTGCTATAGGCACCAAGGGAGTCACCGTAGAAAGGGGAGCTGGGTCCTGCCTCGGGGGACTTGGACGTGGCTCTCTCTGGCCCGGAGACCCACCCATGCCCTCTGCAGGTCCCGGCACACGGCGGACTTTGGTAATCCCGTCCACAGACTGAGAGCTGGACCCTCTCAACCCTACTGTCAGCTTTTTGTTTCTCTGCCGTTACCCGGCGGCGTGCGTGCGCGTGTGTGAGTGCCCGCGCGCTTTGTCCTGTGATTTCAGTCCACCACGGGGGTTCCTTTAATTAGCCCTGGTCAGTACAGCTTTTTAGAAAAGTTTTGCTTAGGCGTAGCAGTCTTCTTTTCCGGCGTCGGCTCCTGGTTTGGTCGCTCATCTTGTCCATCTGCTGCGGTGCCTCCCAGCGCGCCGATACCGGTCCCGTAACTTTACCCCCACGGCCGGCCGGCCCCAGGTGCTCTGATGAGTGCAAGGCGGCGTCTGGGTGTGCCGTGGCCACACTCGCCCGTGTCACTTCTGCTGAAGGGCCAGGTACGACGTAGGCAGAAGCAAATCATTAAATTTGGGAGGCCTTCTCAAGTTTCTAGGGCTGTCGGCTTGAATCGGAGATTGATTTCCTCCTCTCCTTTGGCCGCGCAGTGGCTTTCTCTCATTACCAGGGAGGGCGGGCACTTGGCCGAGTCTCCAGGTAACAAGACGTAACTGAACGCGAGGCATCGCGCATGCCGCACGTTGCAGTTAGGTCCCTCGTCCCTTGTAGAAGCTCTGGGGAAGGTGATGGAGATTCGACATGGTTCAGGAACACTCTGAAGCCACACAGGAACCCCGAGCCTCAGCCCGGCACCTTTCCCCGCCGGCTCTGGCCTCGGTAGCGAGATCGCCGGGCCCAGGGCCTGTCCCCTTGGCCTCCGCCTCTCTGGCCACGGCCGTTCCCTTCTATGAACACAGAGGTTCCGCTGCCCCGGCAACTGAAGGCTGAGCACTAGAAAAGCAAAGGTGCCGGGTCTCAGGGGGCAGAGGAAACCCCTTCCCTCGGCGCCTCTAGGACGTCAGTTCATCACTCGTAGTGGAACTAATTTCAAGAAGAGGAAGAGGGAGCCTCGGTTTGGCCAGGTTTATGGGATGGGAGGCAGCCAGTGCAGGGAGAGCTGTGACTGGACCCCTGCGGGGGTAAATGGGTCCCTGCCCAGGGGACCATCCTCCCTCCCTGCCAGAACCTGTGGGGATGCCCGCCCCTCCCCAGAGGAGGCCGAGGAGGAGCATGGGGAGAAGGTTCCGGACCCAGCATTGGTCCTGGGGGACTCACTTTCCATCTAGAGTCGCTTTCCATCTAGAGCTGCCTGGAGAGGCTCGTTCCGTCCTCCCGGGAAGGGGACAAAACACGGGCGTGTGTGCCATGCTTCGAATTCTTTGCAAGTGAAAAATAATCTCGTAGCCTTCCCCTGAATTATACAGGCTACGTAAGAGACGAAAACAGCCTCGTCATTTTTCTGGTGTTGAAGACTGGCTCTTATGCTTCCGTCGAATCATGCATTTGGTATTATTATTGAAGAATTTTGAAAGCCTTCTGTGAGCATCGATGATGTGATTATCCTTCCCCTGTGAAATCCTAACTCTAAGCACAGATAATACATGAGCCGTGGTACGGAGGAGGGCTTCTTGGATGTTGTTCCCAACGTTGATTTAAGCCAGAGACCCTAGATTTTCCTCCAGAAAATTTTTTGCTGTTCTTGCTTCCCAGAATATCCAGGATATTCTTTTCCAGAGCACCTCGCCAGGAGTTTAGCTGCTTATAACATTTTAAACTCTTACTTGTTTATCTTGGTGAGCTTTCCTGGCTAGCAAGGAAATCCATCATTACGCTTGGGTCCAAGTGAAGAAAAAAGAACCTTTTGTATTTTTTTTTTAGGTCTATGTGTGTTGTTAATTTTTGTAAATGGGAGCTGGCCACGAACACAGTCTCTGGGTTAATGATAGAATAGGTACGTATGTGTAATATATATAAACTTTTAATGATGGAAAATGTCAAATATACACAAAAGTAGGAAGAACGGTAGCGTGGAGCCCTCCTGTACCCTTCTCCCCACCTCACCAACCAGCCACACGGGGGCCGGCCGGCCCTGTTTTGTCTCTCAGCCCACCACATCCCCCAAACCCTCACTGCCTTATCGGGGCAAATCCCAGAATCATATTGAACCAACCAATAGCTCTTCTAAAGTTAGGGATCCCTTGTGAAAACAGAACTATAATGCCTGTATCCCATTCAATAGTCATCTCTTAACATCATCCCTCCTCCAGCAAGTTTTCCCATTTCTCCGGCGCGTTTGGGTCCCTCTTCGGACGAGGCCCAGGCCCGCACAGTACCCTTGGTTGGTGTGTCTCTGAATCTCTACTCCCCAATCCTTTTTTAAAAAATTTTTTTTGTCCTCCCCTTTTTAACAACTTACTTGTTGAAGAAACCAACTTGCTTGTCCTGTAGAATTTCCCTGACGCTGGATTTTCCTGCTTCGCTGCATATTTCATGTGTTCCTCTGCCCCCCGCTACTTACACAGACGAGTTCGACAGGCCTGATCTGATTTGAGTGCAAGTCCTTTTTCTCTTTTTTTTTTGGGGGGGGCGCAGTCTGTTTCGTAACTGGTGGTGGCGTTACTTCCGTCGGGAGCTGCACACTCTCCAGTGACGGGAGTGTCCGCGGGTTCTGGCGCGGTCAGCCGTGTCCGTCCGTTCCTCACGTTTCCCATCAGCTTTGCACCTGACGCTGGGCACGTGCACACGCGCAGGCGCCCAGGATACGTTCCCATAGGTGGGGTTGCTGGGCCGGAGGGCAGATGCATCGGTCGTATTTGGGAGATGTCCTGCTGCCTTCCTACCACTAACCGGCGCGTCTCTGTCCC
Source organism: Potos flavus (assembly GCA_028534135.1). Taxonomy (NCBI): domain Eukaryota; kingdom Metazoa; phylum Chordata; class Mammalia; order Carnivora; family Procyonidae; genus Potos; species Potos flavus. The sequence continues at coordinate 98,186,913 of CM052901.1, read as the reverse complement.
CACGGCTGTGCCCGCAGAACGTGTTGTCAGTGCTTTTGCACTTTTGCCAGTCTCACAGGTGAGAGATAGGATCTCGATATAGTTGTAATTTGCATTTCTCTTGAGGCCTTTTATAAACATCTTCAGAAAGTAGGAGCAGCATTTATGAGTACGAAAGTCTTGAAAAATCGAGCTTTTTCCAGTGAAATTGCTGTTGGGCTCCAGTGCCCTCAAGTTTGTGAAGGTTGTTTGGGAAGATGATCTTACTGTAACTTGTTAGCCACGTCCAGGGCCGAGGGCGGGGGACTCGAGCAGAACGTGCGTGGTTTCTTTAAGGGTGATGGATGAGAATATGCTGAGTGTGCCAGTAGGTGTGGGAGATTTCCCTCTGTGGTTATTCTAGATTTCCTGGAGATAGGGAGTACGCCTCGTGTCAGATTCCGAGTTGTCCCGCAGCCAGAAAGCTCATTTAACGTTGCTTCACCCCGAGTTTCCCACGCTTACGTGCCACTGAAGCCTCTTTCCACCAGGACATCCGTAAGGTCCCCGTGTGTTGGCGGGATGGCCCAAGACGCCCTGGGAGGGGGGCACCGTCCTGCCCGCCTTCTTAGCATCTGTCGTTCATGGCGCGCTGGTGCCACCCCTGCCCCTGTTCCCTTCTCGCACCTTCTGCCGTGGTCGCCATTCCGGCTCACCATTGTCACGCCGTAGTCATGGGGACTCTTACTATGTCTCCTGTGCTTGCGGCTCCTGGGGCTTTCTCTCTCGCTTAGAACACAGTCCCCGGTACAGAGTGAGTTGAACCCCGTCCTGACCTCTTCCCCCACCCCCGCTCACCCCGTGACTCTCTCCACTGGAACTTGTAGCTCTCTGTGCCTGGGACACCCTTTTTCCCGCATTCCACACACCCGTCCCCTCCCTGCTGTAGTTTTCTGCACAAAGGGTGTCTCACCAAGATCCTCGCTTAAACACTGGCTCGAAAAGGACCCCTTTCCGTCACACTCTGTCCTGGAAACTGGATTCCTTTTCCTCAAAACACCGATCGCCGCCTGCCCTAGTGAGTTACTTTTTGTGGTCTGTCTCCTTGACGGGCATACCGCACGAGAAGGAGGACTTTGCTTTGTTCCCTGCGCGATCCTTGGGACGCAGACAGTTGCAGGCAGACGGCAGGGCCGAGGGGCGCGCGTGGACGCTGCCCCGGGTGCCGGGCCAAGGGGTCGGGGTTGCGGCTCCGGGCTGCCGGGAGCCGTTGTGCGGTCTGTGTCACTGCTGGACACTGGCTCCCTCAGGGGGAGGGCCTGGGCTGCCCTGTGCCACAGGTGTGGGGGGGCTCTGTAAATCGGCCTGTCATCTTCTTACTAACTGCCCGCCAGCACTTCTTTCTGCAGATTGTGCTCCATTGTGTCGTAAGAAACCCTATTCCTTGGGGCGCCTGGGTGGCTCAGTGGGTCGGGCCTCTGCCTTTGGCTCAGGTCGTGATCTCGGGGTCCTGGGATCGAGCCCCACATGCAGCCCCTGCGTGGAGCCCCGCATCGGGCCCTCTGCTCAGCAAGGAGCCTGCTTCCCCCTCTTCCTCTGCCTGCTTCTCTGCCTACTTGTGATTTCTCTCTCTGTCAAATAAATAAATAAAATCTTTAAAAAAAAAAAAAAGAAAGAAAGAAACCCTATTCCTTGTTGCTGCTATTCGGATCCCAGAAAGGGCTGTTCGCTAGATGTTCCGATGTCCAGTGTCCACGTGGCGCCTTCCTCGCCACGAGGTCAGAGCCTTTTAGCTTCGAGCCCCGCGGCGGCCTGCGGCCCCTCTCCCCTGGCCGGTGGTACGCAGAAGCGGAACCCGTGTGTCTCCTCCAGCAAGAGCGGCCACCCTCTCCCGAGCATTAGATCTGGGGGTTAGCGATCTCTGTGCGAGGGGATTTCGTGCTCTCAGAAGAGAGTGGGGTTGCTCGTAGTCGGGACAGGCTGGGACCGGCAGTGTCCCAGGCCCCGGGCCCACCAGGTGCAGCCCGTGCACGCGACCCCGGGCGCCGCGCCGCTGACTGTGGGGCACAGGGCGACGCGGGCGGGAAGGGCACGAGCACAGGTCCTGGCCGTGGGCCGGGTCTGCTGCCCCACGCGGGACCTGCTGCTGACAGGAAGCTGCGTGAGGCGCACTCGAGGCCGCCTGCCGCAGCCGCTGGGGTAGAAGGTGGAGCGGGAACCAAACTTCGCCTTCTCTTGCGTTGTCCTGTGTGGTGTTAACACGGGATATCCTTAGAGGCCTGGCGGCCCTTTCCCCATGCTGCGGGTTTACGAAGCCATTTGGTTTGGGGACCTTTGGGTTTGACGCAGTGCGAGTTGGGAGGCCTTGACATTGAGTGTCTCGCGAACCCAGCGAGGAAGAGGGTGAGTGCCAGTGTGAGGGGGCCTCGCTGCGAACCCCACACTGTGCCCCTTACTGGCTCTGTGACCTCAAGCAAGTCACCAAATCTCCCCGAAGCCACTGCAGATGTCCACAGACTCCGGTCTATGGACTGGATTTTTCTTTACACTGCGCCTTAGTCCCCTCGGGCTGCTCTGACCAAGTGCCACAGACTGAGTGGCTTCTCAACAATAGAAATTTATTTCTCGAAGTTCTGGAGGCTGGACGTCCAAGATCAAGGTGCCCGCGTGGCCGGGTTCTGTGCGTGCCGAGGGCCAGCTTCCCAGTTCCTAAATAGCCATCTTCTCGCTATGTCCTCACGTGACGGGAGGGGCAGGGAGCTCTGGGGGCTGATCGCGGCACCGACCCCCTTCAGGGGGGCTTCTCCCTCATGGCCTGATTACCTCCCGGAGGCCCCACCGCCGAACACATTCCCACGGGGAGTTAGGGTCCCAGCACGTACCCGGGGGCTGGGGGAGCTCAAGCATTCAGATCATAGCATACTGTATACTAACTTATGTTTCTACTAGTACCACCTTCCGTTGAGCGGTTATCGCTTTTCTGTCATTTTATTTCAGATATATAAGCGCTCGCCTGGGCTCTTAGTTAAAACTAAAAAAAGAAAAGACCGTTCTTTTGGCAGTCACAGATGTTACTGTTTTCTTTATGAAATGGAATATATTCGTATTTTAGAAAACACCAAATCACTGACCACATCCTGTGAATTTGACCAAAGCTCTAGAGGGAATTTATTTTTCCTCTCTCTTTTTTTTTTTCTTTCTCTAGAGGGAATTTGAGCAAAGGGAGAACACTCCCTAAGAAATGAATTTTGCAGATGTAAAGGAAGAGGTTTCCTACCCCTTGAAGTTTTTATTAGATGAAGACTTATCATAGTTGAAAATTGGAAGTGGTGTGAATTCTGTGAAACATTGCTTGTCCTCATAAAAGTATGCGGGCCCGACCTTGGCCGCTGTGAGCAGGCACGCGCCTGCGGTTTCAAGGGCCATCCCTGCACTTGGCGATCCAGTGCAGACTTGAGAACCGGGGGATGCGGGGTTTGAACCCTGGCAGCTCTGCCAGATCTTAGCCTCTCACCCCGGGCCCCTTAGTTCACCTCTCTGAGGCTCAGGTTCTTCATTATAAAATCTGAGAAGGTTCTGCTTATCCCACAAAGCCGATGAGGGGTTCCAGGAGGTGACAGATGCAAAGCATACAGCCAGACCCTGGCGCGTGGTAGGTGCTTGACACATTGAACTATTTTAATGTAGTTTTTATACAATATAATTATATAATGTGATCAAATAGTATATACTGTATGAAATGTCTACATAAGGTTACGTTTGCATAATACATAATAATTCTTTTGTATGAGCATATTGTCATACAATGTAATAGTAATATACAATATTATTAACATAATATATAATGTGTACTTATATAATATAATAATAACATATAACTTCTTAAACAACAGTATTCTCTCTGAAATACCAGGACTTCGAGATCATGTTCCCTGGTGGCTTTCACACTTTTTTTTTTTAAGATTTCATTTATTATGACAGAGAGCACAAGTAGGCAGAGCAGCAGGCAGAGGGAGAGGGAGAAGCAGGCTCTCCGCTGCGCAGGGAGCCCAGCATGGGGCTCGATCCCAGGACCCTGGGCTCATGACCTGGGCTGAAGGCAGACGCTTCACCATCTGAGTCCCCAGGCGTCCAACTTTCACTCTTTAAAAGAGTGGAATCTTTTTCCCTTTCCTTTCCCGCAAATGACATTTTCTGCGCATCTCAGACGTCCCCTGAGCCAGGGCAAAGAGGAGGTGCTTGCTGAAGCAGGGACGAGGGTCCCCAAGCCTAGGCCTAGGCTCTCCCTTTAGCCGCTCCTGCCCCCCACACCAGGACGCCCTCGGAACGGAGTGCCAACAGCTGTTCTAGGCCAATTAGCTTGCTCTTCGAGGTCTCAGAGCCACTTGGGTAGAGCTCAAAGTGCAGGTCCATGGCCTTGAAGTTGAACTGTCGTCCTCCGAGGTGCTCTGCGGTTCTGCTGGGGGGGTGAATTACGGGGCCGCTGATCCCCCTCCCCGAGGGGGTCTGGGGCCTCATCCTAGAAGCTGGCGCCACGGCAGGCTGCTGCCTCAATCCCTGGCTTTACCGATGGCCACACGTAGGCTTTATTGCTGCCAAGAGTCGCAGGGAAGTCACGACACTGAGGTGTGAAGCCGGAGGGGACACGCATGGCGGCTCGCATCACGGCCTCAACACCACCTGTGCGCGTCTGCACTTCTCTGGATGTTTGATTAGCCTCGACTTGCAAGCGATTGAAAGGTTTTGTTCTGTGTAGCGGAGTTCCCTTTCTCCGCATGGGTGTCAGTGTCAGACGACGATCTGTCGGCCGTGGGTTTCATTCCGGGGGAGCAATGACCCTGGTTAGCCCAGGGACTGGTCCTTGACTGTGAGACAGGGGTCCGCCTTCTCTGGCCCGGGTTTTTTGTCCAAGAATGAGGTAGACCCTTTTCTACCGACTTCATCAGCCTTTGTGGGTTGTTGGCTGTGACATTAAATGAGATGTCTTGGAAAGCCTTTTATCAGAAGGTGAATACAGGGAGACGTTATTACGTAAACGAGTCTGAATTTGCTCCACAAGAAAAGTTAGGCCGCTTCTTTGGCTGACGTGCTATGAGGTGGTTGACCTTCTGTGTGGGCCTTCTGTTAGAGACTCTCGGCTACAAAGGGGAAACACGTGGCCCGGCCATGTTGGGACGTAGGGGTGTCACCGTGGAATGTGTGGGGACCCACGAGGCGCTTGGGTCCACGCCACGGGAGAGGACTCCGGACTAGTTTCTATAAATATGTCATTTGTAGCCGATGCAGGCCCGGCGGTGCTCTCAAGCGCCAGGACCTGACTCCAGAGGGAGGGAGTGGGTTCCTTCCTGCTTTATCTGTCCTTCTGTCACTCTGCGGCTGCTGGTGGCTCAGGTCACCTCTGGGGTTAGAGCGCCAGGGCTGGCGAGTTTCTGACTTCGTCTCCCGTGGGCATGCAGCTTCAGCGCTGCCGTGACGGTCACAGTGACCACCACGGACGTCACGTGCCAGGCGCCCTGCCAGGTAGGCCTTCTCCTGACGTTTTTTCCTTAAATGCGGAGAACGTTCAACGGAGGTGTAAGGAGTTGAAGTGACTTGCCCAGGGTCCCGCTGTAACGCTCGCTGGTCCTCAGCAGCCTGCCGGGTCGCCTTCATGAGTGGAGAGGCAGGGAGTTTGGGCTGGCCGCTAAGGGTCAGGCGCCCCGGTCACATGGGGGGAACGGTTTAGCGCCAGGGCCTGTGGAATGGCGGCTCTGGAATCTGAAAGGCCTGCTCGTGGCTTTCCAGAGAAGGAGTTCACGCCGCTTCTGGACCAAAGCATTCCAGCCTCCTGAGCCCTGAGGGCTTCCAAGGCTCAAGACCTAGGTTGGGGAGGCGAGACAAAGGGCGTGCTGTAGGGGCCTGCCTGCTCCGTGACGGCCAGAGCCGAGCCCTGGCTTGGGCAGCACTCCGCTTCCACCACGCACAGGCCTCGTGTGCACGGCGGCGGACTGGCCGGAACGAGAGAGGGAAGGGGGGACGGAGGGACGGAGGGCGGGAGGAAGTTGCAATGGATGGAAGGAAGGATGAATGGGTGTTTGGATTGAAGGAAAGAATTGAAGAGGTGAGTAGTAGGGGGAGAAAGAGAGAGAGAGGAATTCGAACTGGAATGAGATAAAAGAAAGGTAGAGGAGACATAGAGTTTGCAGTTTTAAATGAGGCCTCATTATTGCATTGTTCACAACTTTTTGCTCTTTCCCTTATGTTCTTGCATGCGGATGTCATTCGTATGTTTATTTAATAGACATTTTTGACCACTAACCCAGATGCTGGGGATAAACAAATAAGACACGATCCCCCGCTCAGAGAGGAGTTTAAAATCCCAGGAAATTACTTAAGCCACTGTTGGTTGCCTAATCATTAGTAGAGGTCATGGGAATCCTGACTCGCAAGTCCTCACCTGCATTGGTTGTTCCCGGAGCAGAGGAAGTCGTCCCCGGTCAAGTCTCATCTCTGTGTATATACCACAAGCAAGGAAGGTTTTCGGGGCTCTTTATTTTTCTCTGACAAACCAATGTGTTTCACTTGTGTCCCACTATAAAGCTTCTGAGTTTTTCACTGTTGTTCAGTGGATTGTTAGCCTCTTGCATGGAATGACTCTTGATTTTTCTTTTTAAACCAGGATCGATCGTAAGATGTCAAGCGCTCACACCAACTACAAACTGGACGAGGCGCAGGCCATAATGAGTGAGCTCCGGACCATCAAGAAGGCCATCTGCACCGGTGAGAAGGAGAGGCGGGACCTGATGCAGGTAGGGGCTGGCCCTCTTCACACCCCATGTCCATCCGTCCGCCTGCCTGCGCGTCTGTCCGTCTGTTAACATTTTAGGAAACTGTGTGTTTACGATATATATTAAACATTTGTCATGTATACCATTCATATATATTTTAAAACGTACGTGCGTGTCATACGTGTATATATGTTCTTTATGTGTGTGTATGTTTCTGCATACTGTGTATTGAAATATTTAAAAATATGGGTGTTAGTTTCCTAGGGCTGCCATGACAAAGTGCCCCAGACTGGGAGAGAACAACTGAAAGTGATTCTCTCAGAAGTCTGGAGGCCAGGGGTTCCCAGTCAGGGTGCCGGCAGGGCCGCGCTCTCTGAAGGCTCTAGGGGCGGGACCCTTCCTCGGCTCTTCCAGCTTCTGGGAGCTGCTGGCGATCCTTGGCATTCTTTGGCTTGCAGATGCCCCGCTCCGATCTCTGCCTTCGTCGTCCCATGGTGTTCTCCCTGTGTCTCTGTGTCTACATTTTTCTCTTCTTATAAGGATGCCAACCACAGGATTCGAACTCACTCCGATTCAGTATGACCTCACCTTTTTTTTCCCAAGATTTTATTTATTTACTTGACAGAGAAAAAGAGATCACAAGTAGGCAGAGAGGCAGGCAGAGAGAGAGGGGGAAGCAGGCTCCCTGCTGAGCAGAGAGCCCGATGCGGGGCTCGATCCCAGGACCCTGAGATCACGACCTGAGCCGAAGGCAGAGGCTTTAATCCGCTGAGCCGCCCAGGCACCCCATAACCTCACCTTAACTTGATTCTATCTGCAAGGACTCTTTTTCCAAATTGGCTCGCATTCACGGGTTCTTAGGACTTGAACGTATGTTTGGGGAGGACACAGTTTAAGCCATAATGATGGGTGACACAGACTGTTGAACAATCAAAATAATTTAAAAAGTCTCTGATGAGAAGTCTTGCTACCACCCCATTCTCTCATCCCTGGTAAGTGCTTACATTAGCTTCTCGTGTGCCCTGCCAGCATTTTTGCAGACACGGGAGAGCATGAGCACACGTTCTGCTGTCCCCACAGAAACCTGGGGCTTCCTCACGTGACCCTGATACCCTGTCCCCTTTTCCGCACCTGTATGCAGCGAACTTCTGCCTTCCTCTATGTGGCTGCGTAGTATTCTACTTCGACCCGGTCTATTATACGACCGGGATTGTTGCGGCTTTCTTTATTTTTTTGTCCCTTGAACTTTTGGAGATTTTGTTATTTTTAGAAAAAGCTTGATTTTTTGCAGGTGGAGGCACATTGGTCTTTTTGCTTGGTTCTGGGGCGCACTCCAGGGCTTCTGTTACGGGTTTCATTCTTTGCTCAACGCCCTGAGTGCCTAGTAGGCGGGTGTCTGGATTCTGCGGAATGTAAGGCGCAGAAGGACGTGGGAAGCAGAGCTCGGACTTGTGGGCCAAAGGAGACAGGCGCACACATAACTGCCTGGCACGGCAGTGCTTCCGAAGGTCAAGGTCAGGAGACTTGTGGAGTGTCCCCACAGTGGTCGTTCAACCGCCCGTTACTGGGCCCTACCCCAGGCCTGCTGGATTAGGCTGTGTTTTCAGACGCCCTCCCAGGTCATGAGAGGTAAATGGTCAACGGTTCGATTTTCTCCGAGCACTGGTGGCGAGAAGAGCTCCTGCTACTGACTGCGGCCTCTGAGGGCAGCGTTGGACGAGGTGCGGTGTGGACGTCCCCCGTCTCATCTAAGCCCAAACCCCAGGGGTGGCCCGGGTGCTCGTCCACCACGCGGGCTCGGAGGCCTTGCCCCAGGAGGCTGGACTGACTTCTCCGCCCTGGCCTTCCCAAGTGTGCCGAGCCGGGGCAAGCCACCCACTGGCCTCGAGTGGGTTCCCCATCGTGGAGGCTGGAGATAGAATTTCCGTAAGAAGTTTCAGACCCTAGCGTCCTCTCTGAGAAGCTCCTGGGAGGGGCCTGGGCAGCGTCCTCCCTAGGAAAATCCAAGAAGTTGTTCCGTCTGTCTGTTATGACCTTAACGGCATTGGCCCATTCAGCATGCCTTCGTCTGCATCCAGAGCCAGCTGCGCATGTCACGCTGCACCTGCACGTTCTGGTGTCTGCGGAAACGTCTGCTGGAGAGAGATCTATTCCCGAGTCTTCTAGAAACTTGTAGAAAATCAGAGTTCTTTTTGACTTCCACCCGTTATGTACACCAGGAGACGTAGTTACTCTAGTTTTTGGCACACTAGCGTCCATATGCGATGACTCTTGACCATGTAGAACTATGACTGAAAAATCAGGTTCTAAAAATATGTAAGCCTCAGCCGGGAATGGTTTTCCTTCTGTGTGGTTTATAGAAATCTCAAGGCGGCATTCATCTCTGTCAGACTCACTGATTGAAACAACATTTTGGATGGCGGTGCTCCCCCCTCATTTTATTGAGGTACAATTGACAGATAAAATTTTAGAAATGTAAGGTGTACCACCTGATGATTTGCTGTACACATAGAAGGTGGAATGATGACCACGATAAAGTTCATTAACACACCCATCACCTCACATGGGTACCTTGTTTTTTGTGTGTGCGATGGAAACTTTTAAGATCTACTTTCTTAGTAGCTTTCGGATCTGCGACACAATATTGCTAACTATAGTCACCGCGCTGTACATTCTGGCCCCGCAACTTATTCATCTTAGAACCCGTAGTCTGTACCCTTTGACCCCTCAGCCTTGGCGGCCGCCATACCACTCTGTTCCTCAGAGTTTGGCTTTTTGGGAGGGAATGCTTATTTTTTTCTTTAGGGAACAGAAAAGTTGAAAAACACAGTAAAAATGGTACCATTTACCAATTTTACATTGTTCTCTACATTATTCCCATGCTGCCAGGGGGACTCCGTCCCTGTCTAATTCAGACGGCTATGCACCGGATTAAAGGTGCAGGTGGCGAGGGATGTGTCTTTTACGTGTCGCGGAAACGGGGATCGGCGTGGGCCAGCTCCCCGGTGCTGACGCAGCGGCCCTGAAGCCCAAGAGACGACTGCTCCTAAAGGGAAGAGAAGTAGTAGCACCTCTGCTCAAGTAACTTGTTTCCTTCTATTGCAGAGCCTGGCCAAGCTGACCGACAGCTTCAAGAATAGCTTTTCTCTCAGCGACCCTCCGCAAGAGTTCCCTCACCATCCAGGTGTGCTTGGTGATTCTTTACCTCAACAGTTCTGCGATGCTGGGTCTCAGACGGACATCATTGGAGAGGTATGCCAAGAACGGGGGGGAAGAGCCGAGTGTGCCAAGAGAGAAAAGAGTGGCTTTCGTGTTGCCACCACTCATTTGTTTGATTTTGCCACTTTCTCTTCAGAAATGTTTTGGCTTTTGTGCCATTAAGTTTGAAGGAAAAATCCAGCTGTGAAGGTTCTATGACCTGGAAGGCAATTGAATTGCTTATTACCTCTATCCTTGTGATTTGGACTCTTTAAAATGGCAGAATCCTTCTGAGAATTGAGTTTAGATGTGTGTGGTTTTTTTTTTTTAAGATTTATTTATTCAGAGAGAGAGAGAGAGAGAGAGAGTGCGGGGGTGGGTTGGCGGGCAGAAGGAGATGGAAAAACTTAAGCAGACTCCACACTGAGTGCAGAGCCCGGCATGGGGCTCGATCTCACGACCCTGAGATCACTACCTGAGCCAAAACCAAGAGTCGGACGCCTAACCGACTATGCCACCCAGGCGCCCTGAGTTTAGATGTCTTTTTAACAAACATATGACATTTTACTTAATTTACTTAATTTATTTTTTAAGATTTTATTTATCATTAGAGAGAGAGAAAGAGCATGAGCAGGGGGAGGAGCAGAGGGAGAGGGACAGCAGACTCCACACTGAGCGTGGAACCTGACGTGGGGCTCGATCCTGTGGCCCCGAGATCATGACCCGAGCCAAAATCAAGGGTCGGACGCTGAATGGACTGAGCCATCCAGGTGCCCCGATGTGACATTTTAGAGCAAGGATCAGCTAACTTTTTCTGTAAAGGTCCAGATGGTAAATATTTTAGGCTGTTGTATGCCATGCAGTCTCTGCTATAATCACCTGTGTTGCTATAGTGCAAAAGCTGCCATAGGCAATATGTGAACGAATGGACAGGACTGTGTTCCAATAAAACTTTATTTATAAAAACAGGATCGGATTTGGCCTGTGGGGACCACAGTTTACTGGTCTTTGGCTTAGACCAGTGATTTTCAGAGTCTTTGTTTCTGTGTCACCCTTAGGTTATACTTTGATGCTATTTCTTATTCTAAAAGAATGTCAGGAAATTGAATTGAATCAAAATTAATTTTCCTTGGAACTTGGAAGAATTTCATAATGCCCATTTTGATAATTACTGAAGCCTTGGGTTAGCTACAAAAACAAAGTTGGCAGTCATCATCTGAAGTAGGGTAGTGAATACTTTAAGACACTACTGTTGTAATGTTATTGAGTGAAGTTTATTACAAACGGAAAACAAATGGAAAAAAAAAGTTGGCTTCTTTTTCTTAGGGCTTATTAAGTAAAGATGAGACATCAATGGAATGTGGAATGTCCTCCCCAAAATTAAGGAAAGAAAAAGGAAAAAACAGGAGAAAAAAAACCGTTGACAAAAAACTCTGTGTTTTAAATAATTAGCTAATATTCTGAAATTTGGACAAATAGTATCTCTTTGAGTGTAATATGGTAAATAATGGCTTCTTTTGTCTTGGCGTTCTGAAACAGTGCTATTTTCAGTTTTTACTCTCAAAAGTACACTTAGACGTTGTTTTATTTTGTTTTTTTACACTTAGACTTTTTTTTTTTTTTTAAGATTTTATTTATTTATTTGACAGAGAGGAGAGAGATCACAAGTAGGCAGAGAGGCAGGCAGGGGGAGAGGGAGAAGCAGGCTCCCCGCTGAGCAGAGAGCCCGATGTGGGGCTCGATCCCAGGACCCTGAGATCATGACCTGAGCCGAAGGCAGAGGCTTTAACCCACTGAGCCACCCAGGCGCCCCAACGCTTAGACGTTTTTGACCAGGCGGTTTTGGTTTAAAGAGTATGGTCCCCATCCATATAGCACACAGAGAAGACCCTGTTAAGTCAGAAACGGCTGCCATTTTTGCCTGAAGATTTTGGCATGCAGGAAGGAAAGAAGTGTAAGACTCATTGAATTCCATGAATAATTTAGTTGTTTCCATGTCCTTTTGATAGATGAGGGGATCGCGGTGCCAAGTCACCTGAGGTCATGTGGCCAGGGAGAGGCAGGTCTGCCTGGGTTTGAATAGACCTCTTTGAGGCCTAAACCCCCTGTGCTTTCTACTACGTCATGCAGTTGTAAAAAAGTGTATTGAAAGGATGAACTGGAATTACTTGGCTATTGCTGTATACAATTACTCCGGAATCTAGCATCTAAGAACAGCACACCTTTATTATCTCAGACTTATACTGTAGCTCAGGAGTCTGGGCAGGGTCCTCTGCCTCAGAGGCTCTCCCGAAACTGCAAGCGAGGAGTCACCCGGGGCTGCAGTCTCATCTGAGGACGTGACTGGGAAAGGGGCCAGTCTGATGCTCACATGACTGTTGGCAGGATTCACTTCCTCATAGGTTGTTGGATGGAGGGCCCTCCTTTACCATACAGACCTCCCTGGCACAGTAGCCTGCTTCGTCAAAGTGTGCAAACTGAAAGAGTCTGCTAGCAAGATGGAGGTCACCGTCTTTTGTAACGGAATCGCAGAAATGGCTTCCCATCATCTTTGTTGTGTTCTACTGGTTACGGTCACATCATGGCCCTAGGGCACTCTCAAGGGGATTTCACATGGGGTGAACCTCAAGAGGCAGAGACCACTGGGGACCATCTTAGACATCTGCACAACTGACTTAGTTCTTACTTCGTGCTATAGGGCTACACTGGAACTCTGAAACAGGAACCTGTTGAATCCGTTGGGCCGTAGGTTTCTCCTTTTTTGACCCATATGTCCATTTTGTTCTCAAAGAAGAGTGCGGAAACAGAGCTTAGAGATCTATAGACAGCGTTGAGAAGAGGTTTTAAGAAATGGCATTTCTCAGTCTTGTTGAGGAGTCAGCTGCAGGAGTCTCTAACAAGGCGAAGAGGTGACAAGTAGCCATTTCCGGTGTACACAGTTTCTGGAGATGCGATGCTATGGCCTAAATATATTTATATTAAGAAAACTGTGGAGAAGGGCTTCGGATAAGGCTGTTAAAATGTGCACAATGGTGACACATCTCATTGGAGGATGCTCGCTCCGTCCCTCATTCAAAGCAATAAAGATATAAAGAAATTCCTCTTGGGATGCCTGGGTGGCTCAGTCGGTTAAGCGACTGCCTTCGGCTCAGGTCATGATCACAGGGTCCTGGGATCGAGTCCCACAACAGGCTCCTTGCTCGGCAGGGAGCCTGCTTCTCCCTCTGCCTCTGCCTGCCACTCTGCCTGCTTGTGCTCTCTCTCTCTCTCTGACAAATAAATAAATAAAATCTTAAAAAAAAAAAAAAAAAAAAAAAACCTCCTCTTGGCGTATATCAAAACCAGTATCGATAAATTCAGCACTAGTCATTCAAATAGAATATTTTCAAATGTTTGTTGACATGAGGTTATTTAAAAAAAAAATAGTGGCTATAACATATGATCTAGGTAAGGTCAGATCGACAGAGATAATTGATTTAATGAACTAGCATCATGTATTTCCAGGAATGAAGGAAGAAGTGTCCAAGGTGAGCTACAGTTATCTCCCATACAGGTCTTTTTTGGTTTTGTCATAGGCATTTGTTTAGTTCAGCGTAATTGGTATGAAAATACTAAAGTACAGCTAGTGATCACGTTAGAGCGCCCCGTTTCAATTCCAACTCCTAGGGTCACGGGCCCCCATCGTACTCTTCCACACCTCGCTTTCCTTCCTTTTGACCTTTAGTTATTTAACACGCTGCATAGCATTCGAAGGAGGCCTGTAGCCCAGGCCTCACACAGCTGGTCCGTCTTCTTCAGATCTCACGACTTCTTAGGAGAACATCATTCTTCTGCATTCGTTGAAGAACGAGAGAACGTACTGTACAAAATGGGATGAATACTTTTGCCTTTGGGTCAATTTTTACTGAATAATTCCCTATTTTTTTTTCAACTTAATTCATTGTTGTTGTTGTTAAGAATTACACAATAGATGAATACACTTCCACTGTTTAAAAAAAAAATCCACAGTGTTTGGGAAGCAAAGTCTTCCCAGCTCCACTCGCAGCTTCCACCAACCAGAGGAGGTGGCCGAGCACTGTTTGGTGTGTTTCCTTCCAGACCCTTGAAAAATGGAAATGTAAAGACAAATTAAAATATTCTTCATTGTCGCTGGAAATTGAAATGAATTCTCTATTTTGAAAGTATGTCTTTAATATGTTCCCCCCTTTTTTTTCTTCTGTTCCGGAAAGTTTGTCTTTGATGATAAAACAAGACTTGTGGACCGAGTCAGGCTTAATTGGCAGTATGAGGAAGCCAGAAAGAGGTAAGAAGCTCCCTTCTCAAACCTTGCCTTCTGCTTCCTTCCTCCCATGGAAAGAAGTTTTGTGGCGCTCCAGTATGGGACTGTCCACTCTTTATCAGAAAGCACTGTCTGCTGGAATGCAAAATCCACGATCTTCCTTTCTGGGTAAGCCTCTTAATGCCCATGACAAAATTTCATGTGCATTTAAAATGTGTAATTCTCACTATTGTGAACAGTTCTAAAGCCGTGACTGAATAAAGACGGAGACTTTCCCGGCTTCCTTCTCCGCCCCCTGCCCTCCCCGCCTGCCGACCAGCCACAGTCCCTCAGACCTGCTTCAACAAAATTGCCTTATCTTTTATATATGTCGTTTCTAAGCCCAGAGGTTAATGGAAACAGTCACATATCTTGGTTTAAAAGACACTTTAATAAGGACCAGCTCAGCAGGTGCTAGCGGTCCCTCACCAGCGGGATTTCGGTGGAGAGAATCGCAGCACAGCCTTTTCTCTTGACCTTCACTGTAAATCATCTGCCTTTGGAGAATCGAGACTTGAGCCTGTCTGTACATGCTCAGAATTTGTCTTTCTGTCCCCCTGTCCCAGCCCTAGAATTGAGAGGCAGTGCGTAACGCTCGCAGGCAGGCCGAATTTTTAGCATGTCACGTTCCTCCCCATGTTTGCAGGACCCTGGTTTCCGTATCCTGACCCTGCCCTAGCTTTCGGGTCCCCTTTCTAGAGACCCTCTCTCTCTTTTGTGTCTTCTGAAAAGAGCCTTAAAACCAAATTATTTCCACATATGTGCTTCAGAAGGCTGCGAAGCATATCTTTTTTAAAAAGTTTCTTTAGTCACATATAAACTATTTTCTGGGAGGGTGGGGGAGAAGGAGCGGAATGCCAGGTGGGGTAAGGGGGTCCTTTCTGGAAACGAAATAGTTGGGTCTGCTGCATACACTGTATCGTTCACGGTGTCTGGAAATCCACTTTGTCGCCTTTTTAGAAAATGTAAAAATAGCAACAAAAGCGGGTCAGATGACTCCCTGCTAGAGGGCGGGCATGAGCTGACCCGGGCTCTCCGTTTGCTCGGAGCTCGTAGACCCGCTTCTTCCTGGCTTCTCACCCCGTATCTGTGGTGGGCCTTATGTTTCCACACGGACCGCTGCCAAGTGCATTCAGCCGCGCTGCTTATCTCCGCGGTTGTGTTCTCCGGGTGCCGTGCGTGCCCTCTCCTGAGCTCGCTGCCGTTTGTCGGGCCATTGTCCGCTTGGAATATGCCTCTGCTCGTTCTTGCATGTTTCTGCTGGACCGTACAGTGTGGGTGCTGGAATTCGCCGTGCCGTATTAAAATGCAGAAAACAGATGGTTGCTACGCTTGGCGACATAATTGTTACGTGTTTTACTAAACATAGCAAGTGCTTTCTTTGTTTTCTAGAGATAGTACGGGTACACGGTGAGTAACCTTTTAAATGCTGAGATAAGACATTTGGACGAAAGGGCAAGTATTTAAGAAAATTATTCAGGGGAGGACACCACATTTCATGGGCGTCTTTTAAACGACAGTGCTATTTCAGGATGACCGGGACCTTGTTAGGAGTTGCACACAGCTGTGGGGGCGGGGGTGGGGGTCGGGCCCTGGTGGGCCAGAAACGCTGTCCTGGGCTCCATCGGCCACATTTAAATATCAGGGACCCGCGTGGAGATGTCCTGGATCGGCTGGCACAAGTACGGCATGTCCTTTCCCACGAGCACAGTGGTTCCCATCACGCGGAGTGGGGGAGGGGGCGCTTTACCCCCCAGGGACTTCTGGCCGCATCCGGAGGCAGGTTTGGTTGTCACAACTCTGGGGGACCTGCTCGGCCGCGGCTCAGCATCCTCCGGCGCACAGGCCGGCCCCACACAGAGAACGACCCCCCCATACGTCACCAACGCCAAGGCGGAGAATCCCTGCTCCGGCTGGAGGACTGCGGTGTCTCAGTGGGGCCATCCCCTCGGGATTTCCTGCTGGCCATCGTGCGTGGGTGACCCCAGTAGCTTCATCCGCAGCCCGCAGCAGGGGGCAGAGGAGCTGCTGGGACAATGGGAGATTGTACTCTCTGTGCAGTGCCTAACCCCTTCTGGACATTTCAGAAAAAACCGTGTGGTTTATGCGATGCGATGCCATGTGGTCTTTAACCTATTCGGGAGATTAACTCCTCCCCAGCTAACAAAAATATGTCAATCAGTGGCTCTACCTGCGGGTGAGGACCTCTCCCTACCCCCACCCCCGTACCTGCTGGGGGTGTGTGCGCGTGCTTGCGTGCACACTTGTGTTTTCCTCTTTGTCTTTATAACAAAAATAATACGCGAACACATTGTTTTTGTCACAGGCACAAGCAGTAGAGACCACCCACTTTCCCCTTCTCTGATCCTGCTTCCTCCTCTTCATGGTTTGCCGTGACGCTTTCTGGGCTTTTACCTAAACATTTGAGTAAAGTAAGGCCGGTGTAGTTAAATGTAGTATGTGATGGGCACCGAGCTTAGAGTGCACAACCGTCCCTCCGTGCACAGACGTCTTAGGCGGGCACAATGCCTCCTTTTCACAAACAGTGCACATCTTTTCCCGGGCCCCGGCCTCGCAGGAATCACTGTTTCCTCGGACTGATACTTAGCAATGAAATGTACAGATAGTAACGCACGTACGTTGACAGGTTTTGGAGCGGTGCCTGGCGGCTCAGTCGGTCAAGCGTCTGACTCTTGATCTCAGCTCAGGTCTTTATCTCAGGGTCCTGAGTTCGAGCCCCACGTGAAGCCTACTTAAGAAAAAAAAAAGAAAAAAGCAAGTTTTGATAGATACCCCTACATTACCTTCCAGAAAGCCACCTTGCGCTGCCACCAGCGCCGATGGAGAGCCCTGATTTTCACATCCGCTGAGCGCGATTAAACATCTTCATTCTTCATCAGTTTTACTAGAGTAACGGGCAGAGACCTTCTCTCAGCTGTCGTGTGCCTGTCCCTGGTGCGAGTGGTGCATTTCCTGTGCCGTTCAACATAATTTTGTGTGACTTTTGGGTCTTTTAATTGCTGGGCCTGAATTTTTTTTTCTAGACAAGTGATCCTTTCAAAACATGTTAGATGCTGTCATTCTCGTGTTCCTCATGGCTCTCACCTTGAAGAAGACCGCTTTTGGTCCCCAGGGAACAGTTTCTGTCCTCAGGACTAGGGACAGGGTAGTGCCGGCGGCCAGTGGGCGGAACCCAGGGAGGCTGCCGACCAGCCCACAATGCACAGCGCGGCCCCACGGCAAAGCCTTCGGCCCCCCAGAGTGTCAGTGGCGCCTCAGCTGAGAAACCTTACTCTTAGCCTTCTGATGTTGCTCCTAAATCCCTACTGTGCTTGGACAACAAGGGCCCACGGGAGCCGGTTTTCCGCTAACTCCGGGCGTTAGCCTGCTCCCCCGTGTCCTCCCTCGCCGGTTCCGGATGGACATGCCGGGTCTCCAACCTGCCAGGCGTGCTGTTGACTCAGTGCCCAGAGTCGGCAGGATAACAGCCCCCTCACGATGTTCACGTCCCGATGCCCAGAGCCTGGTGGCTGTGCTGCCTTCTGTGGCAGAAGACACTTCGCAGTTGGGGTTAAGTTAAGGACCTTGAGATGGGGCGATGGATCTGGATGATCCAAAGGGGCTCAGTGTCATCACTAGGGGTCCTTAGAAGAGGGACAGTCTGGGAAGGAGAGGTGAGGAGGGAAGCGGAGATCAGAGTGGTGTGGGCCACGAGCTGAGGCCTTGAGGCAGCCCCTAGAAATGCCAGTGCGATGGATTCTTCCCTAGAGCCTCTAGAAGGGTCACAGCCCTGCCCACCCATTTTCGGCTTTTGACTTCTGGAACTCTAAGATAATAACAAGTGCCGTTTAAGCCACCGGGTCTGTGATCTTCTGTTACAGCAGCAGGAGGAAACTCACACAGTGCTCTTGGCATTTGCCGTTTCCTCTGCCACCAGTGGGATGCTTTGCCTCAAATCGTCGGGTGGCTTCTCTTCTCCTCTCGGTCACCTTGTCAGAGACGCTTCCCTGATCATCCAGAATAAAGTAGCCTGCCCCATTCCCGCCGCCATCACCCCGACCCTCCCGGCAAATGTAACCACCTAACCCGTTCTCTACGTACGAGTTTGCTGTTTTATCATGTTTTTCCCTCCAAGAGCCTAAACCCCACAAGGGCAGGGAGATTTGTCCGTTTAGGTCATTGCTGTGATTCCAGTAGCTGAATACCCGCTGAATAGCTACTGGATGAGGAAACGAGGGCCCTGTTTGGTCACACTTGCTCTCTGGCCCTTGCCGCTGTCAGCGGGCAGGCAGAGGGCGTCCTGGGGGCCCAGGGCAGCTTCAGGCTGACGGCGCTGCTCCTGGCTCCCTTCCCCAAGGCCCACGTCCTGATGCAGGCCTTGGGGTATTTCCCCTTGAGCCGAGGAGAGAAAAGGCGTCAAGATGTGCATGTCTTTAGGGTTCTGACAGAGGCGGGAGATAGTCTCTCCATTTCAAGAACTGTGTTTGCATGGTGCGTAATCACACCGAGCTCAGCTTATAGCTCGTGGACATCTGAAGAGGCTTGTGATCCTGACTCTTTCCATAATGAATTCTCTTCCTGCGTGCTGGAGGAAACGTCATTGGCACTGCGCCCTGAAGGATGCTGGGATTCCGGGTGCCCGTGCATTTGGGGAGCAGGGATCAGGGTGGAAAGTTGTGCGATCGCAAGTCTCTGAGGAGGTGGAGGTCAGTCTGCAGCAGCCGGACCAGCAGAAGGAAGGGGAACGGGGGGTGAGGGTGTGGGAGGGAAGATGCTGCGAGTGGGGAGGCAGGACTGCATCATGGCGGACCACTGGTGCCTTGGAAAGGAGTTGAAATTGCTGGGCATTCTAGGACCTTTGAGTCGGGGATGATCAGTGGGAGCCGTCCCAGTGGGGAGACGTCCAAGAGGGCAGTTGGAGGTACCAGCATGGAAACCTTTGGCATCTAGGTGGGACTCACGGCATGGAGAGGCTGAGCTCACCTTGGGAGAGAGCATGCACCGAGAAAGGAAGAGAATTCCGGACTGAGTCGTAAGAAAGTCCCATAGCTATTAGCCTAGTGAGAGTGAGGTTGGCCAGAGGAGGGAAGGAAAAAGTGCCAGAGAGCCTGGCTAGGAGCAAGCAGAAAAGAGAAGAGGAAGTAAAACCTCAGAAGACACTCACCTGCGGGGACCACCAGCGGAGGAGATGCTGGCGAAGGGCGTCAGGAAGGAAACAGAGAAGTCACACCAGTGGGCGGACAGACAGACCCCTGCTCCCCAAGCACAGCCCCAAGGTGTCCCTGGCCCACCGCGCACAGGGAAAAGGAGAGCAGCGACAGGTTTTTATCACACCGATTTGCTCTTTTTCCATTTAAAGAACTCTTATTCTGATCTTTTTTTTTTTTTCTGTTAAAATATCTTTCTCTTACAAAATGGTGATGATAGTTGACGTGAGTAGGTTTTTTCAAAATCTCTACTCTGGGAAATTAAGAAGTCGGCCGCTCTCCATCAGCCCCGCCCCCTTCCTCATGGGGAGGGGCCTGTGCGGGGACGCAGAGGGCACTCCCTGGAGCCTGAAGGAGGACAGTGGCCCCCAAGAGAGAGTTCCCAGAGGCTCACTTCATGCCTGAGGATCTTAGAAGGTGGATCTGGAGTTTTGCTGACGAGTTGCTGTTCTCACTGGACTTTAAGCTGCTTTAAAATGTCTGTGAAGCACTCTTGTCGGCAGAGTCCCCAGCCTCTGTTCACTAAGCCGTTGATCGCGGTGCCCTCTGTCGGGTCCCCCCGAGGTGGCTGCAGGGCACATTTTCAGTCCCCGCGGGATAATTCGATTTTGCCTCTGGTCGCTGAAGTCAGTTCTTCTAGATCTGGCTCGATCCGGTGAGCGAGTGAGGGCCCGGCTCGTAACCTACTCGGCCGTAGGTCATACGATTGCCGGCCGCACCTGGCAAGGCGCTCGGCTGGCCATGCCTTGGAGCCACAGTCAGGACAGCCTCACGTCCCCACCCCGCTGTAGACATGTGACATTAGGGAGGGTCATTCCTCCGCCAGTTCAGCTTGCCTACCCTCTGCAAAACCTCCTGGGCTTTACCACTTCTAAGTGTGTGTGTGTGTGTGTGTGTGTGTGTGTGTGTGTGTGTGTTTCAGAGAAGTCTTCCCTTGCATATCTAGATTTGAGATCATTTTTCAGAGTCGTGAAATTGTCAAAATGCAGTGTTCTGGACAATGAGAAGTATCAGGATGTATTCAGATTTAAAGGAAGTTTGTGGAAGTGGGACTCCTAATTCCTAGTGGTAGTGTGATTGCTAGAGAATTCTCTAGACCAAACCACCACTCTCATGGTGACTAGTTTTGTGTTTTCAACTCCGGGTCATGTGAAATGTACCCAAACAACTGCTTCTTTGTTTCCCTTCGGGAACATCACTTTGGATTCTCAAGGCAGACCTTATGATAGGAATATTTTCACATTATTGCTTAAAAATTTTAGAATTTTTTTTTTTTTTAAGATTTTATTTGAGAGAGAGAGTGAGAAAGAGAGCATGAGAGCAGGATGAGCAGAGGGAGAAGAAGACTCCCTGCTGAGCAGGGAGCCCGACGCAGGGCTCAATCCCAGGACCCCAGGATCTTGACCCGAGCCGAAGGCAGACGCTTCACCGACTGAGCCACCTGGGTGCCCCCAAATTTTAGAATTTTTCAAAGCCAGTTTGGAAGAACAAGGCTTGACGCAATCCCAGTGACACGGATAGTTCCTTATTTTTTAACCTGAGAGCACTTGTTCCAGAACTGTGCACAAACTGTAGCTGTTTCCATAGCAACACTCACAGTCTGGCTAGGAACAAAACATTTGGCCCATCCAGTTTCTCTGTGTCTTAGCGTTTGTTGCCAGGATGGGTCCTGCTGTTCCTCCGTTGTCAGGAATCAGTGTCGTGTTAGGATTCCAGTCAGATTGGATCAGTCGCTTCGAGTTTTCCTGCATCTCTCCAGTGACCGTGTATCTGGGTTTAGGGGTGAGGCGCAGCCGGGGGAAACACGGGAAAGCATCCTTGCTGCTGTGGCTCCTCCGTCCCTACTCAGGCCAAGAGCAAGAACCCTGCAGGTGTTCTGCTTTCCATTGAAGGACGTTGCTCTCCGAAGGGCTGTACGCTTCAAGGGGAAACGACGTGAGGGCAGGGAGGGCCGTGGTGGTGTGAGGAGACCCTTCCGCCACTACGTAGTCTAGATTCAGACTTCCCGAATTTCCAATGGAGAATAGAGAGAGGTGAGCCAAATGGACACCGGTTTATCGATATTTAACTCAGTCAGCTGGACCGATTTTATCACCCATCTGACCTCGATCTCAGCTGAGAATTTCTTGAACTTTTGCTTTTCACTTACATGGATGTTTAGAAAAGAAAACTAAAGAGAGAAAACATAAGCAGTATCAAATCTGCAGCTGTGGTTGAAATCTGAAGGCACATGGCTCTAAGCCGACACGGTGTCCCAGACTGTGGCCTTGGGGTCCCGCCACGCCTCGTAACCATCAAATGGGACCGCGCCTTGCCTGGAGTTCCGTCTCCCTTCCAGAAAGCAGCCATATTTTGGGAACATGGAAAATTATATGGTAGACTGCAGACTTTAGGTAAATTTAAATAATTAAGGATTATTTTGGATATGTAAAATATACCTTAAAACTGTGTTATATTAGAAGTGCATTTTTTACAATAAAAATGGAAATCACATTCAGGATTTCCATGTGAATCGTGAGGGTCTCAGTAGTTTCTGCAGCATCAGTGCAGGTTTCCATTCATGGTTTAATGGTGCCTGAGTTGTAGCAAAAAACGTGTTTAGGGCAAAAATAGTGAGGGAAAAATGATTCCTATTTTACTTCTGCCTGCATTAGACCTGTTCAGGGAATAGAATTTGGAGCTCACATAATAAATATGAAACCTGAATGCTTGATTTGAGGATTTCCTTTTGTTTCTTCTCTATCATGAGCACATGGACATACATTTTAAAGCTTTTAAAGGCATTTGTGAGAGGTTGTATATAGGCCATAAAATGTATTACCCATCAGAAATTAGAATCAATACAGATTACAATGGTTGACTTATAGGAAAAAAAAAAAGCCTCACCAATCTCAAGTTGCTCTTGGTTTTCTTTAGAAATGACCTTGGGGAAGTTTCTTTTTTGCCAGCTTTAATCATGACCTTACTTTGCTTTCATGTATTTCATTTCACTGAAATGATATTTCGGGGGGAAAAAAGCGCCTTTGTGGAGATTGTTTTTCTCCTACTGCTCAGAACTGGAACGATGGTACTCGCAGGAGCGGGGTCCCAGCCTCCGGGTCAGCCGTGTGGCGTGGCCGTGGAAGAAGGGGCACCGCAACTCGACATCTGTGTTTAGCCTTTGGCGCTAGGTCCGTCTCCTCCGCCAAACCTGACACCCGAAGCGTCCTCCTTGCAGATAGATGGCTTGTCTCCAGGCCAGCAGCGGAGTAGACAAGGCACACTGCATCACAGGCAAAGCTGGCTTGCCTGTCCCCTGGTGATGCGCGAGAAATCACTGAAGGGATCCTTCTAGAGCTTTTTGGCTTGCCGGACAAGACGCATGCGCCTCACTCTGAACCCGGCTGAGAGCAGGCCCCGAATGTCTGCATCTGGAGTGCGGCTGAAGGGAAGGAAATGGCACTTGGCACTATCTCTCCGTATTCTCGTGGATTCACGGACAGCTCTGAGACAACCATGCAGTCGTTAACATCCTTGTGAAATCTATGTGAAGAAGCATGCTTCTTCAGCGTAGAAACGCTCGCCTCGTGTTCGGCACGGCCCGGACAGCTTTTCCGGGTGGGCCGCACGAAGTCGGCTTCGTCCCGATCTTGTCCATGCTGCCGAGCTGGTCCCTTGCCGTGTGTCTGTGCCTATTTGTCCCGTAAGCTGTGGCGAGCCACGGTACACCGGGTGTCGCTATTTCTCTTACGCCTTTGGCGGACGGACCTTTCGAAGTTGGCCCTTCGCCTCTCTTCCCGCCTGTAATTCTTTTCTTCCCGCGTTCTGTTTTTCTGGTAGTGGATATTACTTGAGATTTGCCTGGAAAGAGGAGGATTACCTAGGGTTGGATCTCTTGCCCCCCTCGGCAACTTGAATGCTTATAGGGCAGCCGCTAACCAGCACTGGGCCGGCTCAGATGGCGTCTTGGTCACCTCCCATGGACACCTCAGAAAACTCAGAGGGAGCGCTTTTCAAAATGTGGATGCTCGTAGTATACGGATGAGCATTAGTATATGTTACAAAGTAATACCGCGAACGTCAGCTGGGTTCAGTCAGAGAGGCTCTCCTGCGGCTTGATCAGCTAACTGAGATGAAAAATTATGAGGACACAATGGATTTGCTCACTGTTGTTCTTCTCTTTCATATTCATTCCTTCCTTTTGACTCGTCTTGATCTCCAGTAGAACGTTCCAGAAATTTCACTGGGTATAATGTCTGATTTGGCATCAACTTATTTATGGGTCGACTCGGCGTGTGTTTTCCTTGGACTTCAGTTCTGTGACTGCCGTAAATTTTCATTACGCTAATTAGACCTAGATAGATGCTGCAGCCCGCTTGGGTCCCCGGGCCTGCTCAGCCGCCTCTGCCAGCAGTATTTTTCAGTGACATGATCTGGCACCATTTTCCAACACATTTTCAGGAAATTAGTTTTAAGTTGGAAAAGAACTGGCCTAATAAAGCTACTGACGTTCGACTGTTTTTCTTTACCTTCTTGGGGGAATTGGACTTGAGTAAAACGTGCATGTTTAAACTATAACTCGTATACTTTTTTTTTAAGATTTTATTTATCTGAGACAGAGTGCGCAGAAGTAGGGAGGAGGGGCAGAGGAAGAGAGAGAAGCGGGCTCCCCACTGAACAGGGAGCCCCACACAGGGCTCGATGCCACGACCCCGAGATCATGACCTGAGCCGAAGGCAGATGCTTAAGTGAGCCACCCAGGCGCCCCTACTCTTATTTTTATTTTATTTTTTTTTTTGCCGTTGCTTTCTTCGATGGGTTTGGTGCTTGAAGAAGGCGTCTTGCCCGGCGCTCCCGCCAGGCTGCCCGGTCCGCACGCTCACGTCTAGCTGGAGAGGAGCCTGACGGGCTGCAGGGCCGGCCCCAGGCTCTGACAGGTGGACCGACGCCCGCTGATTGGCGGTATCCGCAGGGAGCACAGCGTCGAGAAGGATTCCGAGGTCGGGACCTAGTGGGCAGGACACCAGCTTCGATGAGTTTGTGTGTCCGGGGCAGGGGACAGGGTGGTGTCAGGAGCGCCCCCGCCGTTGCCGTCCTAGTGAGGATCATCACCCGGGAGCCTCGCGCAGGCCCCTAAGAGCTCCACGGCCGATTAGGATCCACCAGGCCAGGCCGGGCTGCCTGAGAGCAGAGGGTTTTCAAACCGAAGTGAGCGTCAGAAGTGCCTGGCGGACTCGTTAAAGCCCAGGTGCCCAGCCCCAGCCCCAGAGTGTCGCGTGCAGCAGCTCTGGGGCAGCGCCCGAGGTTTCCCTTTGTAACAATAGCTCCCGGTAACGCAGAGGCTGCCTGCTGCTCAGGGACCCCACTTTGAGAATCGCTGCCGTAGAGGCTACGGGGCCATGCGTCCCTGCCGCTTCCCTGTCTTCACAGCTCTCTGTGACCCCAGAGGAGTCCCTGGGTTTTGTTTTTGGGGCACATACGCCGACATCTGCCCTCCACGGCGCTGGGTTCAGGGGGAGTCTGGCGTCCCTCGTCTCTGTCTGAAAACAGATAGCCCTCATAGGTAGCTCCACTTAAGCCCGAAGGGCTGAAATCATTCTCCTCCGTGAAAGGCTGCTCTGAAAACACAGGCCACATCCATCTCATTTAATCTGCATTCGGCGACAACTCAGGACACAAAGCCACACCACCTGTGTGCCAAGCAAACATGCGGAAGGTGACGTGGATCGCTGGGCACCCGGGGGTTTGTGTTCAGAAGCCCTGTGCTGGGTGCATTTTCTCCTGTCATTTCGTCCGAGCGCTGTTGGCAGTTAGGCCCGGCAGAGCAGGCAGGCAGCCAGAAGCATCGCTCGTGTGTCCAGCACGGTGTTGAGGCCCCGACGATGGGGGTGGGGACAGAGGCGCTGATTCCATCGTGCCTTGGGTCAGTGCCGTGGAGGAAAGCACGAGTCGGAACAACACGGTGCCTGCGGTGTGGAGGATGCCAGCCTTCCCGTCCGTCCTTTGAAGCGGGCGTGCCATGCTTACTGCCGTCCCCAACCTCCTGGACCGGGGGAGGTGATGCAGAGGACCTAGGCTTCCTTTTTCTCACCTGTCGTTTCCAGATGCGTTCTTTTTGTCATTTAGGGTTCACTCGGTGCAATAATTTCCGTATTTACTCAGCAGAGTTTCTAGAATCCAGGCGGTGGCGTGGAGAATGTGTGGTGCTATTCTGACCTCACGGATTTTTCTGGGCCCGCCTCTTGCAGAGTCTCGACGATCCAGCAGCAGCTGGCCCAGCTTGATCACGAGTCGTGGCCGGGCCTGGCCGAGGCCGACAGGGACCGGCTGCAGCTCATCAAGGAGAAGGAAGCCCTGCTCCAGGAGCTGCAGCTCATCATTCAGCAGAGAAGGCCGGTGGAAGACGTGGCGCGCCTGGACGAGGAGCGGAGGCGCCTGGAGGAGGAGATCCAGCACGCCCGGGCCACGTCCGTGCAGGGCGCCACGGAAAGGTGGGCGGGCTCCGTGTAGGGCGCCACGGGAAGGTGGGCGGGCTCCGTGTAGGGCGCCACGGGAAGGTGGGCGGGCTCCGTGTAGGGCGCCACGGGAAGGTGGGCGGGCTCCGTGTAGGGCGCCACGGGAAGGTGGGCGGGCTCCGTGTAGGGCGCCACGGGAAGGTGGGCGGGCTCCGTGTAGGGCGCCACGGAAAGGTGGGCGGGCTTGCGCGGTTTCGGGAACAGGCAGGACTCAGCTTCACAACAAGAACCAACCGGAAAAGCGAACTTGGAGAACTTGCCCGTGACCCGCGTTTGGTCCTGGCCGTTATTACACAGGGCATCGACTGCCTGGTGTGTTTCCTGGCCGAGCGGAGGGAAGGCAGCAGGTGGAGGGAGCGCGTGCCTTCCCTTCTGCGGGAGTGCCAGCTCCGCCCAGGGCGCCCGGGCTTCCTGTTCCCTGTTCAGAAGCAGGAGGGGCTGGAGTGGGGGAAGCTGGGAGCCCCTTGCTTAGCGCCCCCCTTCCCAGCATCGGGGTGCTTTCCCCTTGTCTGCGGGACGGCCGGCAGGAGGGTGGGAGGCAGGCTGCCGGCCCGGAGCAGGAGCCCCGTTGCTGGCCGGGTCAGCGTTGCAGCAAGCTCCCCCTTCCTCTCGTCTGCGGCTCGGACCTCCCCCCGGGAGAGCTGCTGGCTCCATGGCAGCACCAAGCCGGCAGCCTGGCGTGAGTCCGCTCCCAGAGGCGCCTCTCCGCGGCCCGTCTTGGGCTCTCTGCAGGCATCGGAGGCTGAGGCCAGCCCTGCAGCCCGAGTCCCGGTCGCCCAGCCTTCTGGCGTGTGCCGGGCTGCTGCCTTCTGTTTGCCACGCGTGGTCCCGGGCCGCGTCGGGCTGGCTCTGCGTTCCACATTTCACGGCTGTCAGGAGCGTATCTGTGGGTACCAGCTGAGCTTTGGAGAGCCCTCCCCCCGGGGTGATCATCCGTGTGATCATCTACTGGACCTTCACGTTCAGTGCGTTACGAGGACCTCACGCCGTGTCTGTATGAGCCTTCTGTGTGTAGAGTGTCATAGCTGAATTATTGCATCGGTACAGATGCTCCTCGGCCTGTCATTCAATCACACGGGAGTTTACCCAGCCGAGGTACGTGTTGGGGTTGTGGATGCTTGGATAGTCACCGTTAACAGATAGAGGTCTGTGTGGTGACATTAGCGGCTGATGTCAGTGCTGGTGGGAAGGGGTGGCCTTGGGAGAGCCCGGCTCAGAGGAATATGGGAGCGAATTTTAGTTTGCTTGAGACGATCGGGTGCCCTGTCACTTCACTCAGAATAAACGCGGAGTTGATTTTGAGCCTGGAAAGGGACCATGAGCTGAAGGTTTTGCCTGTGCTCCCGCTCTCCCCTGGGTATTGTGTTGTGTCTGTTCTGGGTAGGAGGGCCAGGGAGTTCGTTGGATGGCTTGTCTCTTAAGGGGGCTGGACTCTGTCCCACGAATGCCCCCTGCTTCTCAGGACCCCACACCCGCGCACCCTTGACTGT
Source organism: Potos flavus (assembly GCA_028534135.1). Lineage (NCBI taxonomy): Eukaryota > Metazoa > Chordata > Mammalia > Carnivora > Procyonidae > Potos > Potos flavus. The sequence continues at coordinate 98,159,481 of CM052901.1, read as the reverse complement.
TTTTGCCCCGGCCTCGTGGCAGTCCCAGCACACATGAGTGCTGGGGTCCCAGGGTACAAATCCACAGAACCCCATGGTGCCCGGGTTCAGGGACTGGGTCAGCCAAGCTCGTCCAGCTGATGGAGTGTCTTGTGGGACCAGGCCAGGCGCCGAGTCCCGGGAGGCAGAACCCTCCACTGGGACTGAATTGGCCCTCGTGTGTCTCGTGAATCTGCCGCCAAGCGGCCTTGGGCCGAGAGGGCACCCCCTGCTGCTGACGAGCACTTGCACGGCGGCCGCTCCTGCAAACGGTCAGTGTCTGCATCCCACGCTGCACGGCGAGGCGGGGGGCTCCTGCAGCCGGGCGTTCGGGGCCAGGCGGGGGCAGGCCCGTTTCTCTGTGCGCCTCCCTTCATCGGATGCATGCTCGAATTGGCAGCACGGGCCCCGGAGGTGGGAGGCTTTCCCTGGGAACAGGCTGAGGGGCCTTAGAGATACCCGGTGTGGAGACGGAACAAAGCGGCCGAGGTCGACGTCTTCCGGTTGAGATGAGCCTGCTGCTTGGCCGGTGTTTGCCTGTCTCGGCCCCGGTGCCCTCAGCGTCAGGTAGGAGCTTGGCGCCGGGCCAGTGAGTGTCACTGGGGATTGGGACAGTGTCAAGCCTTTCCCCGGTCAAAGGACAGAGCTGTTTTAAGGGTGCCTGCTTGGTCACATGCTAAATGCCGTGGTTTGATTTATAAACAAGGACTATTTTGTTCTGAGGCAAACACATTCATTCATTCAGCGTTGAGTGCCTGGACGTGTCGGGCTCCATTCAAGGCAGCTGACTTAGTACAGTAGACAGAGTTCATTTCCAAAATCCTGTAGTCGAAGATAGTGGAAAGAAGAGAAAAAATGCTCTCCAACCCTGTGACAGTTGCTGTTTTGTTTTATTTGTGTCTAATCTTAATTCTATGGATTTTAGAATTGCGGGCATTTTTGCCCAGAGGGGGGCTTAAGCGAGGGACTCTGATTTGTTCCCAGGAATTCCAGCAGATTACTGCGTGCTCTGCATTTGAGGCCGTCTTCTAGTCTAGTCCAGCCTCTCGTCCTCTCTGTCTGTCCGTGCACCTGCCCACCCCCCGATCTCTGGAGCTTCTCCGGTCTATCAGGCACTGTTCAGGGTGCCAGGGGGACAGCGACAAGCAAGAGAGAAACAGTCTCTGTTATCTTGGTGTTTGTGACCTACATGTGTTTTCTAGAATGGAATCGTTCAAACTTAAATCGCTTGGGGAAATTTACAGTTGAATTTCTTTTTTTTTTTTTTTAAAGATTTTATTTTTTGTTTATTTGATAGAGATCACAAGTAGGCAGAGAGGCAGGCAGAGAGAGAGGGGGAAGCAGGCTCCCTGCTGAGCAGACAGCCCGATGCGGGGCTCGATCCCAGGACCCTGAGATCATGACCTGAGCCGAAGGCAGAGACTCTAACCCACTGAGCCACCCAGGCGCCCTACAGTTGAATTTCTTGTTGGGAAAATAAACTCACTCTCTTTGAAATCCACCAATGGACTATTTTCTTACCTACAGGATTCTACTTCAAGAAAAAAGAAACTGTCTCCTTATGCAGCTGGAAGAAGCTACCCGTCTAACGTCCTATCTCCAGTCCCAGTTAAAAAGGTCGGTCACTTTATTTATTTTTATTTTTATTTTGTTCGGCGGGGGGGAGGGGCAGAGGGAGAGAGAGAATCTCAAGCAGGCTCCACGAGATCATGACCTGAGCCGAAATCAGGAGCTAGAGGCTTAACTGCCTGAGCCACCCAGGTGCCCCTAGAAAGGCAGGTAACTTGAAAAGAGCCAACTATACCTAATCACGTTACGGTGGCGTGTCCATGACCTTCGTCATTCCCTTGAGCTTGTTTGCGTCGCACCGGAATTCGGAACTGGAAGTGGCTGTACGCACAGAGTGGGGAAGCGGCCGCGTTGTAGTGTTGCGGGGAGCTGTGACGTAGGGCGCGGGGAACGGGAGGAGAGCCGCGCTTGGCTGCAGAAGCGCGAGTCTGAAGGCAAATTCGCCCAGTGGTTTTATAATTTACAGCTTCTGACGTGTATATGTCCGTGTCCATATGCACGTGGATAGTTTTGTTTTTTAAGAAACGATATGAATATTTTTAAGGTAAGATTTGGATGCTCAGCGTTACCTTCATTTTCAAGTACTTGGTGTATCGTGAAGCATACTATACGGGCTATATGTGTTATTTTCTCAGTCATTCCTCCTCACACTGCCACGAGGTAGGCATGATTAGCTCGCAGCCCCCAGTGAGAAAGTGGGGGGCGGGGTCCCCGAAAGGGCAGGTCGCTTGACCGGGTGGGCTCGGCTGGTCGGTCTTTGAGCTGGAACCTGAAGGCAGGCGTGAGTCTCTGATGTCACCTACCGCTCCCGACTGACTGTCAAAAGAAGCAGAGGAAATGCTAGTGGAGGTGCCTTCCGAACGCTTGTGAGCAGTTGGACACATGGTGTGCTTACTGGGAGGACGGGGCAGGATTCCGTTCCCTCTGGAACGGACCAGGCGCTCGGCTTCGCAGCGGACAGCGGGGGGGGGGGGGGCTCAAGCACAGGTCTTCGGGCCACTTTTCTAAGAATGTGGGGTATCTCTCGTTGCAGCCTGTCCGCCAGCACCCTGACTGTGTCTTCGGGGAGCAGTCGCGGGTCCCTGGCCTCCAGCCGGGGCTCGCTGGCCTCCAGCCGCGGGTCCTTGAGCTCCGTCAGCTTCACCGACATCTACGGCCTCCCGCAGTACGAGAAACCCGACGCCGAGTGCGGCCAGCTTCTGCGCTTCGATCTCATTCCCTTCGA
>CM052901.1:98093561-98156169 GCA_028534135.1 Potos flavus | reverse complement strand
CAGGGAGAAGATAGCATTTTTTACAAGACCAAGGATTAACGTGCCTCCTCTGCCTGCCGACGATGTTTGATGTCGTGCTTTGTACACATGAAGTATTTATCCGCCTGTTTTATTTTCATGAAGTTCTTAGACTAGCTAAATCTGTCCTTAAAATATTTGTGCAAAGCTATTAATATACACACTTTGTAAAAAACACACACACATATATCTATACATATATATTTTATAATAGTGACGGCAACAGGGCTTGGTTTTTCCTTGTTGTGAAATTGACATCTCTGAAGACAGGTTATTTTATAAAAGATCAGCTATCGCGTTAAGAGTGTACAGTTTTTACGCTGTTTTATTTGACTTAAAGGCTGGAAGACAGAAACAAAGTGAGTTCAGGCAAATTCACTGTATTGTAATTTATTTATAATACTTTTTTTTTTTTCCTTGAAGGAAAATACTGACTTTAAGATGTATTTTAAAGACTAAAATTTTGTGCTTCAGTATTTGTCATGCAGTAGAATGGAGCTTTGGGGCGGTTTTGTTTCTGCCACCCAAACCGCAAACACTCTGCTGAATTCGTCACTTGTGTCCGTTTCCCATATGTGTCTTTACCGTGTACGTTGTGCACTCCGCACTCTGCGTTCGCGGCGGCCCCGGGGGCAGCTCCCGGGCCGTGCGTGCGTGCCGAGCTGTCCCCCGGGCCGGACGGCGCGGCCACAGCCTCTCCTCTTGTCTGACTGTGCGTCTTTGTGCGCTCGCCGTGAGTCTGAGGCAGGCCCCCGGCCTTCGGCAGCCCGCCCAGGGTGGCGGTCCACACTGCCTGCCCTCACCGGGCCCCAGGTGGCCCCCTCCTTGGAGTCTGCCCCATCCGATCAGGACCGACGAGGCCGCGTGGAGCTCCCGCACCACAGCGCTGTCGTGAAGGGAAGCCACGAGAGCTAGGAGCGCGCGTTTCCGGAGAAGCCGTGAGTCCACGGGTGGACAGAGTGCTTGTGACATAGACGTGGTGGCCTCCGAAGGCTCTGGCCTGTGGAAGGACGCAAGCATGTGTGGGGAGCGCCCGTTGCCCAGTGAGTCACTTATACAGGAGAGTGATTTAAATCAAAATCCGCCCCCCCCAATACTGGAGTCTGCCCAGTATTTCTGAAGAAATCTTAGACGTAGTTCATGAGGGAAAAAAATTTTAATAAAAAATACCGATATTCTTTTAAAATGCCAAATGATCTAAATATTTTGCCGTACGCCTATTTATTATATATGAAATGCACTCTCCTTTCCGAGGCCTCAGACGAGTAAACGAGGTGGGTCACACGAACCGTACAAGAAGACAGAACTCTCTTTCTAGATCTTTCTGCCCCTCCCTGGGAAACACGCACCTTGAATCGGTGTCTTGCTCGCTCTGTCCTTATTAGTCTGTAACCGCCCCCTTGTATAACCTGCCCGCCTCTTTCCATTGTTAAAAATGAATTTTGTAGAAGCATTTCATTGGCACGCGACCTCTCACAGACAGTGGAGCGTGTCACTGGTGCGGGGACTGAAGACGCCGTGCGCTGTGCTCTCTCTTCCTGCCTCTAGTCGCGCCGCTTCTTGTTGGCTGATTTCTCTGTGTCCGGAACCCACGGCGGGGGTGGAGATGCACCAGATCTCAGTCCCCGCCAGAACCTCACCCCCCCGCAGGCCACCTTGCCGCGCCGGTGATGACAACGGGAGGCCTTCCCTGTGCCCCCAGCTGACGATACTTTTACCTCCAACGAAGAGCTGTCTGCCACCAGACTTGGGCATGCGGAGCGCAAGCCATGCCCGTCGGGCGCCCCGCTCCCGGGCTGCGGGAAGTCCCCGGGCTGCGTCGCCTGCGCTCTCCGCGCGGGATGGGGGCTTGAGGCGAGGTTTGTGCCGGCCCCTGTTAGTAGCAGCCGACGCAGAGGGCCCTCAGCCCGGGGCCTTCAGTTACCTTCACTGCCCAGTAGATCCAGGCTTCTGTTTGGGGTGCTTCCCCCCAACACCCCAGAGTTTGGGGGGGGGTGTGTGCGTGTGTGTGTGTTCTTTTTTTTTTAACTCTTTGCCCCACTAGAAACAAACACAGCCCCTACTCCAGTGTCAGTCCAAGGAGCGCTTGGATTTGCCACCAGATTGACTTCTAATTGACTTCTCCCGCCTCCCTGCGGGGGTCTGCCTTTGCACCCCAATGGGACCAGAGTGAGCAGGAGGGAGAAGCCAGACAGATGGGGGAGGTGGGGGGCGGGGTTCCTTTGTGAGCAGCAGGCCAGCCAGCTGGCGGCGGCCGGGAAGCCCCATGACTGGCTTCTCTCTCCTGACCTGGTTTTGCAGCTTCTTTCTAGTGAAGACTGCCCCCCTGCCCCAGCGAATAGCCCACACGTCGGAAAAGTGAAATCCTGTTGTCGGAAGGGCTCTTTCCATCTTCTGCTTCAACTTGCCCATAACCGTGCCTTGGGATAAGAAAGCTGCCGTGTTTGACCAGCACTTCTGGCCCAGAGACAATCCCGAGTTCGCCACCAGGATTCTTTAGAAACGGTGCAACGAGTAAAGGGAATTTGGTCTTCACGTCATCCGATCGCCAAATTGTCGCTGCTCCAATAAGTAACCTTCTGTCATGGGAATAAGTTATAATCAGTATTCATCTCTGTTTTTGTCACTCTTCCCTAATTGTGTCATTTGTATTGTTTGAAAGTATTTCTTCTATAAAATTAAACTAACCTGCCTTAAGAACAGAATGGAAATGTGTGATTTTTTTTTAAAAAGAAAAATGCAATTATGTGGGCTTAAATATATAAAAATATACTAATTTTTTCGGGGCTCAGTCAGTTAAGCATCCGACTCTTGGTCTTAGCTAGGGTCGTGGTCTCAGGGCCGTGAGCTCGAGCCCCGTGTCGGGCTCTGTGCTCAGCGTGGGGTCTGCTCGGGATTCTCTCTCTCCGTCTGCCTCCACCCCCCCACCCCCGTGCATGCGAGCTCTCTCTCTAAATAAATCTTTTTTTGAAAGCATTTTTCTCAACATAAAAGCAAACGTATAAAAGTAGGATAGTAAAATGAACACTCACACGGCCCTCCCCCCTCTCAGCACGGATCAGTCACGGCCGACTGTTTCGTCTACACCTCTGCCGGTCTCCCTTCCTGTGTGTCAAAGCAAATCCCGTACACCTTCTCAGTTGAACTGTAAATATTTCCAGCATGTGCTGCTAAAAGCAAAAAGCTTGCACAGTATCCTTATCACATTTTAACATCTAATAACTTTTAATGTCATTAAATATGCAGGATTCACTTTTCCAAGTGTCTCATATGTCATTTTTTAAACAGAATCCAAATATATATTTATTGGGATTTTTTTTATGCCTATGTGGGTTTTTTGGTAACAGTTCTCTTGAGATAGAATTCGCATACCATATAGTTCACTTGTTTAAGGCGTGTAATTTATCAGTTTGGGGGCTACTCATCATTATGCAGGCGTCACTACAATCAACTGTAGAACTTTCTCATCACCCCAGAAAGAAACCCTGGACCCATTAACAGTCGCCCCCAATTCTCCCTCGCAACCCCTTGGCAACCGCTAACCTGTCCTCCGGCTCTGCGGATTTGTCCGCTCTGGATATTACGGATAAACGGAATCATGCACTATGTACCTCTTGGATCTGGCTTCCTCCACCCTTCGCCCAGCAGTAGGTTTTCCAGATTCATCCATGTCGTAGCAGGTGTCAAGACTTCATTCCTTGTCGTTGCTGGAGAATATCCCATTGTGAGGATAGAGCACATCTTGTGTACGCCTTCATCAGTCGCCGGACATTTGGGCTGTCTCCACTATTTGGCTAATAGGAAGAATGCAGCCACCGTCGTTCATGTTCAAGTTTTTGTGCGGACGTATGTGTTCATCTCTCTCCGGCCTAAAGCTAAGGGTGGAATTGTTGGGTCAGACAGTAACTTTATGTTTAACCTTTGGAAGAGCTGCCAGACCGTTTTCCCAGGCCGCTGCCCCTTCTCCGGTCCCCACCGACGGTGCACGAGGGTTCTAATTCCTCCACATCCTGGCCAACAATTACGTCATTTTGATCGTGGCCGTCCTAGTAGGTGTGGAGGGGTATCTCACTGTAGTCGTGTCTGTCTTTAATCTACGGGATCTGTCTCCCCTCCCCCCGCAGTAACACAGCAGGGTAATTTGTTGAAGAAACGAGATTGCACGTTCTCGGAGCCTCCCATGTTCTGGGTTTTGCTGATTGTATCCCTGTGGTGTAGCTTAACATGTTTCTGTGAATTCTATTTTCAATTAATAAATACTGGGGGAAAAGCTGTTGTTGAATCTAGAAGCTTGATCAGATTCCAGTTCATTTCCTTCCCCTTTGTGGGGAGGGTCAGGGAAAGGGTGGTGAGAATCGTATGTTCATCCATCAGGTGGCTTACAGTGTCTTTTTTTTTTAATGTTTGAAACTGTTGGTAATCGATGCCTAGATTCATTAACTCACCAAGGTTGCACAATGATGATATTCTAATTCTATTAATTTTTTAAAACTTACTTTGAAATACCTTTATAAAGAGAAACCCATCTATTTGGTTACCTAGTGGTAGTGTTCACGTGGGTAAAGCAAGATAGATGCTTCATTTTTTTCTTTACTGACCTGTTTTGAAAATAATTATTGAGGCGCCTGGGTGGTGCAGACGATTTAGCGTCTGCCTTAGGTTCAAGTCAGGATCTCAGGGTCCTGGGTTCGAGCCCCACATCGGGCTCCCTGCTCAGCGGGGAGCATGCTTGTCCCTCTCCCTCTGCCATTCCCGTGCTTGTGCTCTCTGGCTTTTCTCTCTCTCTCTCTCTCTCAAATAAATAAAATCTTTTAAAAATATAGGGATGACAGACCGTCATAGAATTACTCATTTGCTTTCTCCCGTATCACACACGCACACACACGCACGCACCCACGCACACACACACCACGGTTCCAGAATAACCAGCATGAGCCCCAATAATCTAATGACTGGAAACCCCATTTTTCTCTCAGTTCTTTTAGTTTCTGAGGTGTGTCTTGCGAGGAATATGTACTCAAAGGTACGGTGTTTTAAAGGAACTTGGAATCTTCCCATTCTGTGTGGCTATCACTTGGGTACACAGGTGTTTCGCTTTATTTTGGATTTTCAGCCACCCCGTTTTTCCTTCTCCTCACAGGTGACTCTTTAGGGAATATTGCTTTTCCTTGCATTGTTCAGTGTTTAATATAGGCAGACACATAAGCATATGTAAGTGTATACGCAGCTGTATATGCGAGAAGTGGCACATATATACCTATGAGTATATGTACGCAAATATATGTTTATATTCGCTTCCCTCTCGGATAAACAGCACACCAAACGCACTTCTCCGCCTGGCTTTTGGTACTTAAAGATCTCTCTCTAATTACCTTTGCAAAGACTCATTTTTTTCCAAATAAGGTCATATTCACGGGTTAAAGAGGGACCTCTCTTTTAGAGGGTCACCATTCAACCCATTACCATCTGTCCTCTGGCTCCCCCAAATTCACATCCATTCCACGTGCGAGGTCCATCTACCGATCCCCATACCCCCCAGCATGGCACGGATTGGCCTCTTCATTCGCATTGACCTTTGCCCGCTGCGTGAGCGCACGCGCCGTAGTTTATCCAATCACCCTCTTGTGTTTCTGGTCTTCTGCTATTAAAAATAATTCAGCGATGAAAAGCCTTCTGCAGACATTTTTGTTCATGTTTTTGCCAGGGTTCCTGTGGGATAGATCCCTAGAAGTGGGAGCTCTGGGTCAAAGGGTCAAGGCGTATGGGATTTTGCTGGGTATCCCCACATTTCTCTCGCAGGGGCTGCGCCATATTGTGTTCTCACCAGCGCTGTAGGCACAGTTCCCCACGAGGTCACCAGTGAAACGTTGTCACCTTGTGAACATTTGCCACTGCCAGAGATGAGAAATGATACCCCCGATGTGTGGGAGACTGCTTTCGGCATAGAAGTTTTTGATATGTTCTATTATTATCTATTAGGGCTGACCCTCTTCCCTTTTTTTCAGCATTTTCTCAGCTATTCTTGCTTATTTTTTCTTTCAAATGGAATTTATCATTAACTTGTCTAGCCCCAGGAATGGAGGGAAATGATGGAATCATTACCAGAATGCATTAAATTTACAAAGCAGTAAGAACTGACATCTTTATGATGTTGAATCCTCTCATCCGAGAATGTATTATATATTTACGTTTGTTCAAGACAAATTTTACTTTCTGTATGTGTTTTCACCCTTGTTTTTCCTTGATCAGGTTATTGGTTATTTTTGGACTTTTTTTTTTTTTTTTTTTTAAAGAGAACCAGTTTGGGTTCTGGCTGGCTCAGTCGGTTGAGCGTGCAACTCTTGATCTCCAGGGTCGTGTGTTCGAGTTCCGCATTGGACGTAGAGCTGTTGATAAATAAGTAAACAAACAAATAGAACCAGCTTTTGATTTTATTTGTTCTATTGTTTTCCCATCTTATGAAATACTGCTTTTATTTTTATGACTCCTTCGTTTGAGCTGTTGATAAATAAGTAAACAAACAAATAGAACCAGCTTTTGATTTTATTTGTTCTATTGTTTTCCCATCTTATGAAATACTGCTTTTATTTTTATGAATCCTTCGTTTGCTTGTGTCTTACTTAGTTGCCTTATTTCGGTAGATGTTTGAGTTGGGTGTGTTTATTTGAAGTTTCATAAAGCTAAACCAATTTAGTGCTATACATTTTCTCTGTCAACCAATCTGTTGAGTTTTCATTATCACTTTTCCTAAGAAATTCCATAATTTCACTTTGTATTTCCCCTTTGACCCAAGAGGTGTTATTAACACGTCTTTTGAATTTTTTCCAGATACAAGGGTCTTGATGGATTTTTATTCATGTCTACTTTCATGGCAAATAGTCAGATAATCCTGTTTGTGTTATGTTTATTCTTTGGAATTTTATGAGACTGACTCAGGACCTTCAGGTTTATTCTTTGGAATTTACTGAGGTTTTCTTTGTGGCCTATGATCGTCAAGTTTTTAAAATTTTTTTAAAGATTTTATTTATTTAACAGAGAGAACACAAGTGGGCAGAGTGGTAGGCAGAGGGAGAGGGAGAGGGAGAGCAGGCCCCCCGTTTGGCAGAGACCAACCCCCTCCCCCGACCCGACGCAGGGTTCAATCCCAGGGCCCCGGGATCACTACCTGAGCCAAAGGCAGCCTTAACAAAATGCCACGGACCAGGGGGCTTAAATAACAGAAATTAATTTCCTCACAGTTCCGGACACTAGAAGTCTAAGATCAAGGCGCCGGCAAGGTCGGGTTCTTTGGAGGCCTCTCCCCTTGGCTTACAGACGGCCGTCCTTCTGCCGCCTCCTCCCACGGCCGTCCTTCACTGCCCGCAGCCCTGGTATTTCTTCCTCTTCTCGTAAGGACACCAGCCGCTGGGTTAGGGCTCAACCTAATGAGCTCATTTTAATGTACATCATCTCTTTAAAGACCCTATCTCCAAATACACTCACATTCTAAGAGTGGGCTGCAGCATATGAATTTGGGGGACGCAGTTCAGCCCCTAACATGGTGTTTCCCCATCACCTGGGCCTTCTCTCGTTCGAGCGCTGCCTCCTGTCGATGGGAAAGGCTCACTTCATGGCTCTCTCCCCAAAGACCGTGAACTCTGAGCTCGGAGGCACCGGGTCAGACCAAAGCATTGCTTCCAGGGCGCCGTGCACCCCGGGTGTGTTTGATCAGTATGAACTGAATGAATCAGTGAGTCAAGGTTGCATTAGGTACCTATGGCCGCTGTAACAAATGTCCATAAACTTACTGGCTAACACAACACAGATTTATCCTCGTACAGTTCTGGATGCAGGTCAGAAGTCTAAAGGCTGCATTCCTTCTAGAGGCTCTAGGGGAGAATTTGTTTCCTTGCTTTTCCCAGCTTCTTGAGGTCACTTGTATTCGTTGGTTCCCGGCCTCTCCCTCCACGTTCAAGGCCTACAGTTCCGTGTCTCTGACTTCGACCTTCAGACCTCCCTCTTATGATGACATTGGGCTCCTCCCCCCACCAGCCAGGGCCACCACCCACGTCAGGAACCTAATCACAGCTGCAAAGTCCCTTTTACCACTCGAGGTGACATATGGAATCAGGGTGTGAACATCTTCGGGAGGGTCGTTATTTCACTGGCCACAGAAACACTCATCTCTGAAGACCTTGTTCCTTTGTCCTCATGCGCACGTGACCAGACACTGTCCTCTCACTGTGGAAGGCGATTTGCAGGCCTCGAGTGCAGTCCGGAGGCGAGGCTGCCCATCTTGTAGCATTCGGAACCCGCTTGTCCGGGACCTGCGGCTAGAGGCACAAGGCCTTCTGGAATCCGCGCTTTTCCGTCCTCCCCACAAGCAGACACTCTGGCCAGATTGCTTTTCCTACCCTGCAATTACAGGCCGAATGCCTGGGTAATAAACGTCAATTGCCTTGTTGCAATGGAATTCGTTTAAAAGAAATGCTTTACCGCACTAACAGGACGATCTGTGCCGATGAAATTGTTCTCTCTCTGCGCTAAAATGCTGTAGCCATTAGGGCTTGTGGCTTTTGGGTACTTGACATGGGCCTAGCGTGACTGAGGAACTACCCTTGAAATTTTCTTTGAGGGTTTTATTTATGTATTTATTTTTAAAACTATTTATTTGACAGAGAGCGAGCGAGCGCGCATGCGCACACAAGCAAGGGGCGCGGCAGGCTCCCCGCTGAGCAGAGAGCCCAACCCGGACTCGATTCCAGGACCCTGAGATCATGACCTGAGCCGAAGGCAGACGCTTAACCGATTCAGCCATCCAGGCGCCCCCTGACTTTTAAATTTTATGACTTTAAATTAATTTCAATGTAAACAGCACCTTGTGGCTCTTGGCTCCCGTCCTGAAGCAGTCCAATTGACAGAAATCCTCTATGGGATCTAAAGCCCTCGGACGGGCAACAGCTTTTCTCGAAGGCCAGGTCCTGGGTGACAAAAGCTGTCCCTTGCCCAGGCGCAATAAAACGGCTGGCTTACTCGTACGGCCCGCGGAGGAACGGTGCGGACACCGTGTCCCGCTCCGGGTGCACCCTCCGGGGCCGGAAGCCGGCGGCGGCCAGAGAACTGTGGCGGGCGCACTTTGCAGGCGCCGCCAATCAGGGCGCCCCCACCCCGATCTCCACCCTCGCAGGGCCGCCGTACTGACCTGGCCCGCGCGCCGCTGTGCACACGCCCGTTCGAGGGCGCGGCCCTACTGAGTTGTCTGAGCACCACCTAAGGTTCCCGGCACCCCGAAGAAAAAAGCGCACACGACCAGCTACACAGCCTTCCCCGTCGGAGAGGAAAGCAGCCTCCCGATTTCTCGGGGGGGGGGGGGGGGAAGCAAGGGTTCTCTCAGCCCTTAGTGCTATGCGGGATCTACTCTCAGGCTTCCCAGACTGACAACAGCCTTGACAACAGCTCTACGGCAAAAGCGCACAGGGCTTTCACAGCTGTGCTTTGTCACATCGTTCAAGGTTACCCCTTTCGATAGATGTCGGGGTAACAGGGCCCACATTTGCAGCTCTCGGGTGCCCGCCGGGAGCTACGACCACAGCTCGGAATGCCCAGGAGAGGCTGGAGTGCATATACTTAGAGTCTACACCGGCCACTTTTCCCTCTCATCTTTTTTTTTTTTTAAAGATTTTATTTATTTATTTGTGTGTGTGAGAGAGAGGCAGGCAGAGGGAGATATAGGTTCCCCGCTGAGCAAGGAGCCCAATGCAGGACTCGATCTCAGGACCTGAGCCGAAGGCAGATGCTTAACTAACTGAGCCACCCAGGTGCCCCTTCCCGCTCATCTTTGATGACATTGAGCATGTGCACAGCACCGCGCTGGGTATGAGGGAACACATTCGTTCATTCATTCGTTCATTCATTCATTTGGAGAAGGTGTTCAGATGTGCGGGCGCTCAGGACATAGAGACAGGATGAAGCAGGGTCCTCAGCTCCAGGTTTTATCAGACCCACCACTTACAGAATAATTTACCAGTCACTCAGGGCTGGAATTCCGAGGAGGTGAGGAAGGGACTTGACTCCGGTGCAAAATTTAAGTGGACACCAAAAAAAAAAATTGGTGATCAAGATCATATGTATAAAAATCAAAACTAATGCAAAAAATCACAGGGAGCAAAATCTCATAATTGAAAAATGAAAACAGGCTGTCGTTTGATGCCCCCGCATTACTGTGGCAGGGGCATCGTCGTTTCCAGGCAGCCAGAGGTCGTGAGCCCTGCTCAGCCCCACGGGGGTGGGGTGGGGGGGGAGGGTTTATGTGGATTAACAAAGGTGTGTGAAGAAATTGGGCCACGCAGGCTTTTGAGACAGCCGTGGGTGTGTGTGTTTGATCATACACTTTCTATGGAGCTTTTCCCCTTGGCTCAAAATATTGTAGGCTCCTTTGATGAGCATTTATAGGCAAATAGTTTTCTTTGTGTCTCAGGCTCCAACAAGGCTCTGCAAGGCACTGCTGACACTTTCCAGATCCCTCACTTAAGTCTCACGATGCCCTCAGACGGTGGATACTATTATTACTGTCCGCTCCTGCTGCCCACTTTACAGAACGGAAAGTCAAGGCTTGCAGACGCCTGGCAAAATAGCACAGGCTATTGTAATATGGTCATGTAACCCCTCAAGATGGCGCATGACAAAAGGTGCTAGTCTTCGGCTGAGGATATTTGGAGACAGTTTTGGTTCTGGGATAACACTGTATCCCAGAGACAGTGCTCAACACCGGACCTTCAAAGCCCGGTAGATAAATCCAGCTGTCTTCTCTTCCTTCAGGAACTCGAGGAGAATGGGGGCCAATGATTTGGGTATAACGTGGAAAGTGCTCCGTTGAGAGGCTCAGGGAGGTTGCCTTACCCTGGCAGCAGGCTGCTGCGACAGATGACATCCTCAGACCAGTGTGCCCAGCCCATTGAACATTCGTGGCATTAATATAAGGGGGCTTGAGAATGGCTTTTTTTTTTTTTTTTTAAACCATGTAACTAACGTGTTTCCGTGTCTATGAAAACTTCCCTTCAGGGCGCCTGGGTGGCTCAGTCTGTTGGGCATCTGCCTTCGGCTCGGGTCGTGATGCCGGGACCTCGGGGTCCTGGGGTCCTGGGATCGAGCCCCAAGTCAGGCTCCCTGCTCAAGGGGAGCCTGTTTCTCCCTCTCCCTCTGCTTCTCCCCCTGCATGTGTTCTCTAGTGAACTCGCTCTCTCGGTCAAATGAATGAATAAAATCTTAAAAAAAAAAAAAAGAAAAGAAAAACTTCCCTTCTACCTCTGTGTCCCAGCCACCAGGGTCTCCTCCTCAGACAGAACTACCCCCTGCAGTTTCCTTCGCATCCATTCCAAAATAATATGTGAGTATATGCAGGCAATAATATTTCCCACCTGCCAGAACGACCACATTTAAGGGATTCAAAATGAAGCAGTTTCCAGCACGTTACACAATGGTGAACTCCTAAAAATGGCTGGGAAACAGGGGCGCCTGGGTGGCTCAGTGGGTTAAAGCCTCTGCCTTTGGCTCGGGTCATGATCTCAGGGTCCTGGGATCCGCTCAGCAGGGAGCCCGCTTCCCCCTCTCTCTCTGCCTGCCTCTCTGCCTGCTTGTGATCTCTTTCTCTCTGTCAAATAAATAAATAAAATCTTTAAAAAAAAATGGCTGGGAAACGGAACATTTTTGGCATCAGATTATACTTTATAAGTAATTTTAAGCCAGGGTTTCCAAGCCTCTGCCCTAGGGATGCTCTGCGGGGCTCCCGAGCTGCACCTCCAGCCTCTCGCCACTAGATGCCAGTCGCGCTCCACTCCCAGAACCAAGGCAGCCCAAAAATGTCCAAGCCACAGATCAAGAAGAAAAATGTCAAGGATTAAAAGGGATGCAAAGTAGAAATCTGTGAAGATAGAAGCTCAAAGGTTGCTACACAAGTATTTGGAGAATGTTCTTGAGAAGCCTGGTAACGGCTAGCTTTCTATCTCTACACGGAACCGGATAAGAAGGGAATTTATATGGAAGGGAAATTGAGTCAGACCTGCAGACGATTAAACACTAACACTGGATTTTGGTTGGATCTTCTTTTCTGAAGACTTTTATGAGCTGAATCATCTAGGGTGACTAGGCATTTTTCTCTCGGGGTCTGGCACTTAAGATGTGAGAATCTTTGAGTAATGAAATCTGCATTCAAAAGCAGCCAAAAATGTTTATTCCATGATCAGCGTGTCTACTACAGTGCTTTTAAGAAAACAAGCAATACGAGCGCCTGGGTGACTCAGTGGGTTGAGGCCTCTGCCTTCGGCTCAGGTCATGATTTCAGGGTCCTGGGATCGAGCCCCGCATCGGGCTCTCTGCTCGGCAGGGAGCCTGCTTCCCCCTCTCTCTCTGCCTCCCTCTCTGCCTACTTGTGATCTTTCTCTGTCAAATAAATAAATAAAAATCTTAAAAAAAAAAAAGAAAACAAGCAATAGCTGTTTCTTGTTATAAAAGTAATATACGGTAATCATAGAAAATTTGGGAAATGTAGCTAAGCTAAAAGGAAGAAAAATGTAAAACGTCCCTAGTCCCACTAGCCAGTGAAATTCCACGGTTGGTTGAGACTTCAGTGGATTTGCTACCTAATTGTTTTCTCTGTTCACTTTTAAAGGTCTTCATGTAGATACAAATATAGTACATTGTAGGGGCAGAAAACTTTTCCTTCCTCCCTTCTGGGTCCTTTGGCTGCTCTAATAATGAAATCGACAGAAAACAGATTAACAGGAGAAAAACAGATTTAATTTTGTACCTATGGGAGCCCATGGAAACATGAGACTCCAAGAAGTGCCCAAAGCAAGCAGCTTTTATACCTTTTAGACAAAGAGACCATAAATCTGTGACGAATTGGCCGAAGTTGGGGCTTGGGGTTGCAAATGAGTGAAGAAGTAGCCGGTTTGCTTACACGGCCTTGTCGGCCTTGACTTCCCCATCTCTGGCAAGAAGGCCGTGTCCCTTCCTCCCGGGACAGGGCGGGGACCTTCACCGGGACACTTAGGTCCCGCTTCCAGGGCGAAAAGGAGGTCAGAGCGTCCTCGCGCCCACTGTTTCTCATGTAACTTAAATCCCCAACAATCGATATGTCAAAGTGGCCTCTTGGGGGGCAGCCTGCCCTGCCCCCATCGTGAGCGATGATGCGGTTCGGCTGCGCCCACCTGACAAGAAGCACAACCCTGCGCGGAGCGGGAGGGCCGTCCCCGGGCCGAGGGGGGGACACGCTGGGTCTCGTCTCTCCCCGGGAAGCCCGGGGACACCGTCCCGCTCAGCCACCGTTTCCCGTGGGCACTGACCCGTCCTCAAGCCTGAAAGAGGGCTTAAAGAAATTTGTTTATATATATTTGTTTATATAAATCAAGTATACTCTCAGAAATGTAGAAAGGAACCCAAATACTTTTTTTCAGGTTCACACGATCTGCGATAATCTTTGATAAATAAAAATTATTTTACATTGGGGCGCCTGGGTGGCTCAGTGGGCTAAAGCCTCTGCCTTCAGCTCAGGTCATGATCTCAGGGTCCTGGGATCGAGCCCCCCATCGGGCTCTCTGCTCAGCAGGGAGCCTGCTTCCCCCTCTCTCTCTGCCTGCCTCTCTGCCTACTTGTGATCTCTCTCTCTCTCTCTGTCAAATAAATAAATAAAATCTTAAAAAAATAAAATAATAAATAAAAATAAAATCTTTTAAAAAAGCAATTTAAACAAGCGTAAGTAAGGTCAAAGTTCATGCTAAGTTCAACGAAATGATGGCTATTCAGTGAACCTCTGACTCATTTCCAAATAAGATGAACATTAAATGTGAAACCTAAGTTTATCTACTTTTGTTCTTTTATTTTTACAGAGAGAAACAAATATGCGGGCCTATTGATAACCATATCTTAGGCCACATTGAAAAGAAATTATTACAAGAAAGAATACACTTCTGGTAATTTTAAAATGTATTTATCGGCTTGCTCACGTACCACAGCATCCTGATATATGATAGACCCCTCACGGCGCCCCGCTTCTTAGTTTTCCCTGGAAAACAAAGATTACAAATAGTTTAAAAAATGGGGCGCCTGCGTGGCTCAGTGGGTTGAGCCTCTGCCTTCGGCTGGGGTCATGATCTCAGGGTCCTGGGATCGAGCCCCGCATTGGGCTCTCTGCTCAGCAGGGAGCTTGCTTCCCCCTCTCTCTCTGCCTGCCTCTCTGCCTACTTGTGATCTCTCTCCTCACTGTCAAATAAATAAATAAAATCTTAAAAAAAAAAAAAAAAATAGTTTAAAAAATTGGGAGAAGGGAAAATGTCCGCAAAATGAACCAAAAAGAGAGTGAGAGCCCTGGGAACAAGAAGCGTAAGCTAACTGTGCCCAAGCCCGGTCTGGTTCTGGGGGGACCGGCGCCCCCGCGGAGGGTGAGATGCAACGCCTCCGCCCCCCTCCGCGAGCTCCTTCCTGCTGTGCGAGGATTTGCTGTAACTTCCTGTTTCTCAAACTGGGCTCCCAGACCGGTGGCGAGTGATCATTAGCATTTATTTAAATAGAAAAGACCCGTGTGATCTACATTTCTCTAGATAAATGGATAATATATCTCTTCAAATGTACCTACAATTTATAGATGGATTTATTATAGCTGGATTTATTGTCTGCATATAGATAAAAGGATCATTTCATAAAGTACAAAAGAGAGTGCTGGCGTGGCATATAATCAAAATGGGAAATACGTGTCTGCTCGCGAAACTTTGCTTTCAGTTACTCACATGGTTTTATCGGTGTAAGTATGTGCTGGGCCGTAATGCACTCTCTTTCTGGCTGTGGAATGATCCAGAGTGTCTGAAAGCCCCCGCTCTTCTCCCACAGTAAACTGAGCAACGGAAGGGTCCGTGTGGCTTTGCTGAAAAGGCCAGTATGAGAATCACCACCCTTGAAAAAAAAGAAAAGAAAAGAAAAAGTAAAAGAAGAACAAAAGGTGGGAGGGGGGAGGAAAAAAATTATTTAAAAGCACTTCCCCCATTTCTTGTTAACTACTTGCGAGGCTGGGAATTCTGATGACGGCTTCCCAGCAATTTAGAGCTCTGCCATCAGTTTGGACCTTGCTTTCCCACCTTTCCAATTTTTATTCTGTCTGCTCAGCTTAGAGCAAATGCCTTCAGCGATAACGGGGGGATCCCGTTGCCCCTGCCCCCGTATCATCCGCAGCCTCCCAGAGCCATGTCAGGACAGGCCTGGACACACGAGTGAATCTCGTGCTGTAAGTTTTAAAAAGCATATGGTTTGTTTTAAGTGCAGTAGACAGAAGGGAGGTATATTCATTTAATGTAGCGCCGAGGCGACTTTGCCGCCCTCTCTGAGTACATCTGTGATGATTCCCTAGCGCCGGCCTTGGGCCATTTCTTTCCCAGATAAGCTTTGTAAGTTTTTGAAATCGAGAAAATAACATTTAAACTGATAAAGTGGAAGTCGTCAGAAAAAAGACGGTTTCGTTTGCTTGTTTTTTTGGGTTTTTTTTTTGGTTTTTGGTTTTACAAAACTACTAAAAATAAGAAGGATGAAAGAAAGTGACTGTATATGGAAAGGAGGAGGTGTGCTTTGGGTAAAAGAAGGTTTGAGGGATGGAGATGCATTTTTGGTAAGGGGAGGAAAAAAGCAAGTAATTTCATCCTAAAGGAAAATCATTGCTCCAGAATAAGAAGGGAAGAAGATAGGACAAAACCCAAATGGATATAGAAAGTTGTAGAAGGCTTACAGAAAAGGGATCTTGAGGAAGAATCTTATGTGTGGCCAGGCAGACCGAGATTAAAATGGATATATTTAAATTAAAAAGGAAAAAAGGGAATAATTTTAATATCAAAAGTGCAGTGGTACACAGTTAGAATTTGCTTCCTCTCTGATAAAAGGACGAAGTGTTCTTAGATTATTGGTCCGCTCTTAATAAGAAATTGCAAACAAAGGTTTTTCTTTACCTTTAATGTAATCTGCCCAGAAAACAAACATTCTGTGTTCTGGCTTTATCAGGTTACTTAAGCAAACTGTCTTCTTTATCTGAAAAGCCAAGATTTTTTTTCAACAAATTTTTTTTAAGGGAGGTTTCTTTCTTTCTTTCTTTCTTTCTTTCTTTCTTTCTTTCTTTCTTTCTTTCTTTCTTTCTCTCTCTTTCTTTTTCTTTTTTCTTCTTTCTTTCTTTCTTTCTTTAAGATTTTATTTATTTGAGAGAGAGAGAGAGACAGCAAGAGAAAGAACACAAGCAGGGGGAGTGGGAGAGGGAGAAGCAGGCTTCCTGCCGAGCAGGGAGCCCTATGCGGGGCTCTTGATTCCCAGGACCCTGGGATCATGACCTGAGGTGAAGGCAGACCAGACGCTTAACGATTAATTAGCTTTTTAATGTTAATGTTAAATTTCAAAGGAAGCATTGTCAAATAAGAAGTGATGCTAAACTTTCTTTAGGAAATATTTATATGGAAGTTATTAATATAAATATTCCAGAAATTATATGAAGTTCATGGGGATCTGATGTACTGACACAGTATTATCTCTCATGATTCCAGTTATTGTCTTAAAATATGGTATATTGGAGAAAGAACCGAATTTTCTTGTCAATTGCATTATAATGACTTCTCATCTGATCTTTGACCATTGCCAATTTTTAAGCCTTTCGTCATTTACAGAAGTTACTGTTTTATTCTGATGCTTTTGCAAAAATGTTCCTGCAAAAATGCTTTATCTTTGGGGAGATTCATGAAAAAGACCCCCTCCCCCCACAAGTACTCTGTAGAATACAGGTTTCTGATGACTTTAAGATCATAACGCAGAACTGGGTAAGAATTTCTAAAACTTTCATGGAAAAGTGATGAATTCCTCCAACTAACCAAAGCTCGAGATCAACAATAATTAATTACAGGAGACCAAATGAATTAATGAAGATGATTAGAATTTTTCTGACTTCATTTAAAATATTGCTGGTTCTCTAATGTTTTGTTTGCAGATTTAAAAGGATCTGAAAGAACATGATCAATCACTATTCCTGCTGCATTTATATAAATAATTAGGCCAAGTTTATTAAAAGTCAACTTAATTTGCAAAACAAATTAGTCTTGCCATTGTTGTCTTTGATGGAAATGGAAATGATTATGGAGAGAAATTTATGTTTCAGTAATACACTCCTGTGGATATTAGATTCTAGTGCTGTTGATCATCTCTGAGGTTTATTTTCTACTTGTAAACTGGACTGGATCTCAAGTTCTAACTTCCTCCAATATCTGGCTAAAACTCTCCAGACTAGCATTATCAATTTTCTCCCATTATTTTCACTTGGAATCACTATGAAACTAAACCTGCTATTTCCCCTGAAGCCATGCAGGCTAAAACTGGACAACTTGATACAAACTTCAAAGAAATCACAGCAGCCCACGTGCGGAGTATCTTTGTGCCTGCTCGAATGCGGCCACTCGGAAAGGTCACCTGGGACATTCGCACTGCAAACAGGAAAATCTGTCCGATTGCCTGACTGTCCTGCTTGCACTCTATGTAAAGATACTTCGAATCCGACTTTTAGAAATCGTCTCAACTGACTGCTCTCCAAACTCAGAAAACGGAATTTCTAATTTGCTTGAGATTTTAGTCTTTGTTTTTCTTTTGTTTCCGTAGATATGACGCTCATTAAATTACCCGATTGCACGCATCACAGAGACGCCTAATTCAGGGGGAAGCCCGCGTACAACAGCATCTCCTGAAATAAAACATCTTTTCAAGTTCATCCTGCCCCGGGTCATCACGAGGATATCTGTTTGCCGATACATCATGTTATGCTTATGGACGTAAATTTTTTTTTGTAGATTGACTTAGTAAAGTGAAACCTGAATCTCATTACGACCCATTGGATTTATTGGATTGGTTAAACCATGGCTCCTGGGGAAGTCTTTAATGCTTGCTATTGTTTTCCCTTCAATCATCATATTGACCTTTCTAGGGCATTGTATATTCTGGAAGCTTTTAAATGCCTGTTGGCAGCCAATCACATGCCAGGTGGTATCCATCCAGAGCAGGCAACGGGATGAAATCAACAATAACCATATGAATGATGAAGATGGCGACTATATGGCCCTCTGGCCTGATGACTCAGCTAATGGAAACAGCAAACGTGTGATCTTCTAGCCTGGCTCCATCAACAGTGGTAACCGAGAATCACGCTGTAATGGGTGGTCATACTCCCAGCCTGCTGAGAGTATGACCCAAAGGGGGGTAATTGTTAAAATTTAGAAACAAAGGAGGACCAACCTTGAAGGGTCCCTGAGCAGGCAGCACCAGTTTGGTCATGCAGGTGAAGCTTAATTTGGCTTATCGTGCAAGCTTAACTGGACCTCTGGTCGTTTCTTCCTTGTGTCTCTGGAAATGATAAAATTTGAGCTGCTTCCCAAAGTTGATATGACTGGTAATCACTGAAAATTACAATATTGTAAAAAAAAAAAAAAAAAGAAAAGGGGCGCCTGGGTGGCTCAGTGGGTTAAAGCCTCTGCCTTCGGCTCAGGTCATGATCTCAGGGTCCTGGGATCCAGCCCCGCATCGGGCTCTCTGCTCAGCAGGGAGCCTGCTTCCCCCTCTCTCTTGCCTGCCTCTCTGCCTACTTGTGATCTCTCTCTCTCTCTGTCAAATAAATAAATAAAATCTTAAAAAAAAGAAGAAAATTACAATATTGTAACGGACCACTGGGAAGAATAAACAGTCACAGCTTTGTTACTGGATAAGCTGCTTTATAACATGGCACCCCTGAGCCTCATTCGATGTTTTGGTTCGAGTGCTCCCGGTTTGCAACCTTTCTGGGGCGTGCACAATAATTTTTTACTGACTGCTACTTCAGTGATTCATTCGGTTTTCTTCTGCCTGTTTTCAATCCTTGACAGAAGGCATCTCATTCTGTTGCAAATGACACGGCCCTTGTAGGCCTTTCCTGAACCGCCTGTTTGCTGTAATGTTCTTTACACTTGAGCAATCCCCTGCAAAAGAGAAGGCGAAACTAACCTATTGACAACAAAATCGCCCCACAACGAGGAAGGTGCCTGTGCTTGAATCATTTCTGCCCAGCCGGAACCCCAAGCGAGTCATTTTGGGCCGCGGGAGGCCATCTTACAGACACCCCCCCCTCCACCGCCCCCACCGCCCGGTGAGTCCAGCTCTCGGTCGCAGCAGCCGGTGCAGCCCCGCCTCTCCGGGCAGGGCGACCCGTGTCGCGGCCGCTAGGTTCCCTCTGGCCGGGAACGCACCGCGTGTAGGAGGCGAACGAGATCGGCAAGGCCGGCCTCCAGAGCCGAGGGGTGACCCAGCCGGCCCGGCCGGACTGAGTGGGTGGGCCCAGCACGTGACCGCCCAGCCTGGCTCCGCGGGGGGTGGGGGTGGGGGTGGGGGTGGGGGTGGGGGTGGGGCCGCCCAGGGCGCCGGAGGATGCAATCGACCTTTGGCTGGGGCAGGAAAGTGAGCCGGTCAGATTCCGCCTCCCTTACACCCTCCACCCAGGGCAGCGGGGGCTTGCTGCAGCATTTGAACTTTGTATCTCAGGAACCAGAAAGCAAAAGGTAAGTTACTTAGCACCTAGAAAAAAAAGCTGGAGAGAGGTGACCTAGAAAACCACACGGCCGGCCACATTGTTGGGTTTTAAAATCCGGTGCAGAAAATAATAGATCGTTGTGAGGGGCAAAGACCCTTATTTATGTCCCAAATTAGAGGCTGACCTTCTGAACGGAGATTTGGTTAATCTGGAAGGAATGGTGTCAAAAGGGCCCAGGTTAAATATAGGACACCAAAGCGGCTGGAATAAATAGCAACTAGGTAACTCCTGCCTGCTGGTAAAACAATCTATTTCACATCTCTTTCAGGGGCAGGAGGCGAGGCAATGTTAAAATTGTGACTTAAACTCTGTTTAAAGTAAACTAGTAGATGAAACTGGAATACAAGTAAGACCAGTTTCTGCTTTTGTCCTTTCACGTTTCAAAACCGGTTGTATGGTTTGGCAGAAGAAAACTTGATGGGTTCACCGCTTAGGTTTGAAATATGCCATTTCAGGTTTCCCTGATCACTGTTGGAATTTTCTAAGGCTTTCTAGGCAACGCTGTTTCAGTTGTGAATGACAAATGTTGACGTCATGCATATTTTGTGTAATAGTAAGATGATTCATTTCTGCAGAACGTGATAAAAATTAAAAAGCGTGAAATAATGAGTTACTGTGAATTAACTCTTTCATGTCTGAGAGATCAAATTCCTTGCCAGAAGATTTAAGAAAACACAGAAAGTAGTACAACCATGCTCATGCAATAGTGCTTTATTCTAAATAAGCAAATATTCCAATAAGTAGTATGCGTATGTGGTATCCTTTTTTTTCCCCCTTTGGCAAATGCAAGTTAATATTAGAATGTAGCTTTTGAGAGTAAATAAAAGCATTATTCATCAGTGCAATTAACATAATATTCCATGATGAATATGCTTCAAGTCAAAGTATTTGAGATCATAGTTGATAAATGATTTGAAACACTGAACCCCTGTGCAAAGGATTTCCATGCACTCTATATTTTAACTGTCATTTTGATTGACACAAAATATATTTCTCCGTTGCATTTGCTAAAGACTTTCAAAAATAAAACACTAAATTGTTACCTTTCATGACTAATCCCTTTATTGCTAACTCTTTTGAAATCCTATTACGTGCTTGGAGCCTGTAATCACTGGGACGTCTCCTGTGCGCTGCTTGTTTCCCACAGTCGGTGAAAGGCCGGGAAGGCTGCGCACATCAAGCGGGCGGCCCAGCAGGGAGGCCGGAGCGGGGCTGCCGGGCCCCTGGTTCCTCACGTCCGGGGACTTCCAGGGTCTTCCTCGGCCCCCCACCCCCTCCCCGCCTCGCCGCGAGGCGTCACGTGGCGGCGTGGGCCCCGCCCCCGGTGACGTCACCGCGCTCGCAGCCGTCGCGCTGAAGAAAGGATGCTCTAGGATGCTGTGCAGGTGGGCGGCGGGGATGCGCCATGCGGCACTGCAGGTAAGGGACGCGCGGCGCCCACTCTGCAGGCCTGCAGCCCCTCGGCGCCCCAGAAAGCGGAAATGGGGCTCTTCGGCGGCTGCGGCTGCTGCTCGCGCAGGGCGGGGATGCCCGGGTGGGGGCTGTTGCAGGCCCACGCGCGAGCTTGGCATGCCCGTCCGGGAAAGTGGGCAAGGGCCAGACGGGAAGACCGGGGCCTCTTGCTCAGGAGAGGGAAAAAATCTGGAATGATCACCGTACATGCATGATAAAGACAGAAAGGGGCTTGTCACGGATAACTGTCAACTGTTTCCCGGCTGTCATTGTGCTTCTTAAATAATGACACATTTACTAATTCTCCTTCCAGGGGTTCGTTCTCACTATTTAGCCTGATTTCTTTTAAAGCAAAAGCTGTTTTGCTCTGAGTGGAATGGAAACTTACAGGTTATCAATTTAAAGAGCTAAATGTGCAATATAAATCGTTTTGCATTATTTTTGCAAGGTTCCAGCGTTTAAAGGGGATATATCGGAAATGCATTTTTTTACCCCTTCAGGTGTTTTAAGTAAATTGGAAAATAACAGCCAATAAAATAAAATGCAACCTCCGAGGATTGACTGCGAGTGTAAGAGATAGCGAATCAGCTACAGCTCTGAAGAACAAAATGGTTTTTCCGAAAGGGGTGGGGTGGAGACGAACACCGAAACCGAATTCCCAGGGTTCTTTTAAATTTCCGTGCTGAATAATTAGCCTGCTGGAAGAAGGGGCTTGATGACTCAGCAGCAGATGGGGGGGTCAGGTGACTTTTCAGTTCTGCCTGGTAGGGGGGTTTAATGGGTTCTGTTAATGGGTCTGACCTGTTTACATTCCTTTCTCTGGTTCGAATAGGGCCTGCGGCTGGGGCATGGGTGGGCGCCCCTAGGAGGAGAATGCGGCATTCTTTTTTGTAAAACATGACCCCTCTGGAAGTTGGGGCGTCAGTAAATTGTGCTGGAACTCACACCATGCGTAATTTGCTTCTCCGGCAACTGTTGGAGGATAGTGTTAAAAAGCAGTGCTATTTTAGTTGATAATATAAAGGTTTTTTTTTCTTTTCCCCTTGCGGTGGGCTTACTGTCAGGCAGCCCAGATAGCTTTGGCTCTAAGAAGGGGATTATAGACTTCGTCTTCCTGCTTTATTTTCTAACCAAATTTTAGTTGATTTGATCTGATTATTTATTTCAGAGTAAGGCAGTGCTATAAAAACAATGGGGAATCCTCTTCCAACTTAGAACTTTATATGATTGCCATCCAGAAGACATTGAGGAGAAAAGAGGATGTGAGCCCTGTTTAAGGAAGAATGGGGATGGGGATGGGTGAAGTCAGTGAGACTTACGTTTGATTGTGCCAAAATCAAAATAATGTTTCTGTGAAATTAATGCTATGTCAGAAAATGAGCTGGCAAGATATTGGGCCATAGTCTTTCATGTACTTCAGCCTAGAGCTCTAAATGTCAAAATCATAGCTTTGTCCCTGTCCACGCCTGTATATTTATATATCCATACATTCATGTCTCTATCTCTACAGCTATGTTTTTGCTACTGTAGTCTTTTTTTAAAATTATGCTTATATAAGAAAATGCCAAGCTATTTTCCAAGGTGGGCGTACCATTTTGCATTTCTGCCAGCCATGTATGAGAATTTCAGTTGCTCAGGATCCTTGCCAGCACCTTGGTTTTGTTTTGTTTTAATTTTAGCCATGCTCGTAAGTACGTAGGGGTTATCTTTTTGTTAATTTTTTTTTAAGTGAATGAGTCTTATTGTATGTAAATTATTCCCTGTAGCCTCTTGGTTATTGTCACTTTTTAAAAAAAAATTTAACCATCTGGTAGGTAGTTACGGTATCTCATTGTGGTTTTTTTCTTCTTTTTAAATTTTTTAGTAATTTGCTTATTTATTTGTGTTTTGAGTCTTTCTCCCTGCTGGAATAGGAGGTCCAGGAAGGCAGGGATTTGTGTGTGTAGGGTTCGGTCCCCTAGCTCCAGCACGGGGCGTGGTACTGGGAATATTTAGTTAGAAGTCCCTGGATCCAACCATGCTTGAAGCTTCAATTAAAAACATTTTTTTTTCTCCTACCCCCTACCCCCTGCCTTTGGCAACCACCAGTCTGTTCTCTGAGCTTTTTTTCCCCTTCCATTCCACTTATAAGAGGGAAGAGGGATCCTACCGAATTTGACTTTCTCTGTCTGGCTTACTTCCCCTTAGCATAATGCCCTTGAGGTCCATCCCTGTTGCAAAGGGCAAGCTTTCATTCTTTCTTATGGCCGAATAATATTCCATCGTAAATATATACCACAGTTTCTTTATCCATTCATCCATCAGCAGACACTTAGGTGGTTTCCATGCTTGGCTGTTGCAAATAATGCTGCAATGAACATAGTGATGCAAATATCTTTCTGAGTTCATGTTTTTTTTCTTCAGATAAATACCCAGAAGTGGATTGCTGGGCCGAATGGTAGTTCTGTTTTTGGTTTTTTTGAGGAGCCTCCGTACTGTTTTCTGCAGTGGGGGCACTAATTTTCATTCCCACCAACAGCGCACGAGGGTTCCCTTTTCTCCACGTCCTTGCCAACACTTGCTATTTCTGGTCCTTCTGTTAATAGCCATTCCAACAGGTGTGCGGTGTTATTTAGTTGTGGTTTTGATTTGCAGTTCCCTGGGGATTAGTGATGTTGGTCATCTTTTCATGTGCCCGTTGGCCATCTGTCTATCTTCTTTGGAACAATATCTATTTAGATCTTCTGTCCATTTTGTGATCAGGTTTTTTTGTTTTGTTTTGTTTTGTTTTGCTGTTGAATTGTATTCTTTATATTTTGGATATTAGCTTCTTATCAGATAGATGCTTTGCAAATGTTTTCTCCCATTCAGTAGGTTGCCTTTTCATTTTGTAGATGAATTCTTTGGCTGTGTGGAGCTTTTTAATATGATGTCGTCCCACTTACTTATTTTTGCTTTTGTTGCTTTGGCTTTTGGTGTCAGATTCCAAAAATCATCGCCAAGACCTATGTCAAGGACTTCTCGCCTCTGTTGTTTTCTAGGAGCTTTATGGTGTCAGGTCTTACGTGCAAGTCTTTAATCTATTTCGAGTCGATTTTTGTATCTGGGGTAATTCTGTATCTGGCATCTCTTACCAAGTTTGGACACCCCGATGTGTTGTTGTAGTCATTCAACGATTTGTTGAATTTGATTCAGGTTGGCGATAGGGATTAAGATCCTTGGGTCCCTTGCTTCCTTCTCCCCCATCCAGCCCCCGACAGAGCAGAACCGTGGATAGAGATGGGTGTGGAAACCTGGATTCTCCTCCTGGCTTCCGGACTGTGTAACCTTGGGCAAGTTACTTTGTGTCTTTGGGCCTCAGTTTGCTCTTCCTCGGAGCAACCAAGAGATTTTGGTCAGGGTTTCTCCGCCTCGGCACTGTTGACCTTTGGGGCTGAATCAATCTGTTGTGGGCGGGCTGTCCTGCGTACCGTGGGAGGCTGGGCAGCATCCCTGGGCGCCACTCACGAGATGCCAGGAGTGCCCCTGCCCCAGCTGTGACAACCCAAAGGTCTCTAGACGCTGCCGCCTGCTCCCTGGGGTGGGGGAGCATTGCTCCTGGGTGAGAACCACTGCTTTGGATGATCTCTAAGTGTCCTCCTGGCTTCAGTTTCTAGAATTCATTTTCCTATGATGTGTTTGGTGCTAAGCCCCTGATCAGAGATCAATTTCCCTTTCATTGCGTCTATATTTCTTGAAACACGATGCAAAGGCTTTTTTACGCTCTGGGGTTCCAGAAATCGCTTCTGTCCGAAAAGGGAGGCCTGTTTGTGTGCCACGTGTCGCTGGGAAGCTAGCTGGGCGGAGAGGAGAGTGCTGGGGAGAGGGGACTCCCAGCCGCTCAGAGCCGCCCGGGCTGGAGCCTCCGGGGCGCGGGGGCTCGGTGCTCCTGGATGCCGCTGTCCCCTCACCTGAGACCTGGGCCCAGGCCTCATGGCTGCGTCCCTCCCGTGTCCGCACAAGGGGGCAGGCAGAGTGTGGTGGAGGTGGTGCGGGCAGCGGCCTCGGCAGGAAGCCGGGGGTGGCGGCCCAGCGGTGGCGGCCCGGGGGCAGTTAGTGTCAGGAGGCCACTGCCACCTGCCCGCATGGCCCAGCCCCCCGCCCGGGGCAGGGCGCGCACCCGCCTCGAGCCTCAGGGCAGGACTCCTGGCGAAGGTGACAGTTGGCTCTGACCCCGGAGGGCGTCTGCTGCGTCCGCATCGCTTCCCTCTTGGAGCAGCTGCTGGGTCCATGGCTTGGGCCCTGCCGCTTCCTTGTCTTTCGGGGGCATCAGAGGGATGTCAGAGGGTCTGCAAGCCGGAAGACTCCCAGGAGACGGGAAGCGGTGATGGCGATGGCATTGCAAGGTGTGGGCCGGGTGCGGTGCGGGTGGCAGTGGGAGGCTTAGAATGGCCAGGGGACTCCCATCCCCGGGGCCTGGGACTGCTCTATGCCCGCCCCCCCCCCCCATTCCCTGGCCATCAGCCTCTTCCGACTCTTCCAGGCCCCATAAAAATTGGTCTCGAAGAGATTATGCTGAGTGAAATAAGTCGAGCAGAGAGAGTCAGTTACCATATGGTCTCACTTACGTGTGGAGCGTAAGGAAGGACATGGAGGACATTGGGAGAAGGACAGGAAGGGTGAATTGGGGGAAATCGGAGGGGGAGACAAGCATGAGAGACTGTGGACTCTGAGAGAAAAACTGAGGGTTTTGGAGGGGAGGGGGTGGGGGGATGGGCGAGTCTGGTGGCGGGTATTGAGGAGGGCACGGATTGCACAAAGCACTGGGTGTGGTGCGTGAACCATGAATCTTGGAACGCTGAAAAAATAAAATTAAATTAAAAAAAAATTGGTCTCGGCGGGCGGTTTGGCCTGCAGCGAGAGCGGCCGTGTGGCAGGCTGGGCGTCCTCTTTCGGGTCGCACGTCCCGGCTCAGCCTGTCCCCGAGCTGTTCCCTGCTCCCCCGCGCGCCTCCCTGGGGCTTGGCGCCCTCGCTGGGCCTCCTGGCTCTGTCTCGGCAACAAGTGCACATCATGAAAGAAGATCGAAAAAGGAGGGTATTCACCATCAAATGACACTTAAGAGACTGAGTAAGTGTCCCAGTCCCCTCTGCGGCCGTGACGGAGACCAGAGACCAGAGACCAGAGACCAGGGGCCTCACCGACAGCAGCCGTGGATTTCTCAGCTCTGGGGGCCGACGCGGTGGGCTTCGGGCGAGGGCCCTCGTCTGGGGCGCAGGCGGCCTCCTTCTCACCTCCTCCCGTGGGGGAAGAGACCGGGGAGCTCGCTCTCTTGTCTGGGGCCCTCGTCCCCTCCCGAGGGCTCCCCCTTCAGCACCTGCTCTCCTCCCAGAGGCCCCGTCTCTGAATGCCGTCCCGGTAGGGGCTAGGTTTCGACATCTGACTTAACAACCCGTAGCCCCCGATCGGGCCCTGGCCTGAACAGACAGCTGTAGTAGGCACTTGGGGACACCTGGGTTATTTTGACGCGACTGGCTATTAGACGACAGAAGGAAACTACTGTAAGGTTCGTTAGATGTGGTAATCCTGTGGGGTGGTAGGCGCCCGGGCGAAGCCACTCCGGGAATCCCGACACAGAATCAGTGAGATGATGCTTGTTTGTTTCCTGCTGCCGTGTTTTGGGGGAATTTGTTATACAGCAAGAGTTATCTATTATTAGTTATCTCTTATTATATCTAGTTATCTGTTACAACTATTAGTTAACTATTATACAGCAATAGTCTATTTTTAGTTATCTAGTTATCTCTTATTATATCTAGTTATCTGTTACAACTATTAGTTAACTATTATACAGCAATAGTTATCTATTAGTTATCTGGTTATCTATTATTAGTCATCTAGTTATCTATTACTAGTTATCTAATATTATATATCTAACCCGTGAGTACGTGCAGGAGTCTTGTTTTTTGGTGATGCCGGCTGAAGTATTTAGGGATGAAGTGTCATGACGGCAACAAGTTACTTAAAATTTTTTTTAACGTTTCTGGAGATCTCTTTAATGTGTGGCCGAATACAAGACAGATGAATTCTCATACCTGCTTCTACATTCAATCTGTAGCCTCTGGAAAGTTCTACTGTACACTCACAAGAGAATGTGAATGAGAAAAAGGCAAATAATTTAAGATTATTATAAAAATATTTAAAAAATTTCTTTAAAGATTTAATTTATTTGAGGGGAGGGTGAAGGATAGAGAGAGAAGCAGACACCCTATTGAGCAGGAAGCCCGATGTGGGGCTCGATCCCGGGACTCCAGGATCATGACCTGAGCCGAAGGCAGACGCTTAATCGACTGAGCCACCCAGGCGCCCCTATAAAAGTATTTTTGACAGCATGGATCCTGTAAAGGATCTTGGGGACCCCAAAGTGTCCCTAGATCACACTATGAGAACCACTGCTTTAGATAAGTAATTTACTTATAAATGCTTCAGTTAAATGGGGAGAGCAAAAGGTGAGGCAAATATGGCCAAATGGGAGCACTTACTGAATTTGATTGGCCTTAGTCATTGCATTCTTCTGGGTAATGTTCTGTGTATTTGAAAATGGTCATAATAAGAAGAATTTTGTTAACAAGATAGAAAAGGGGGGGGCGCCTGGGTGGCTCAGTTGGCGTCCAGCTCTTGGTTTTGACTCAGGTCCTGATATCAGTCGTGAGGTCGAGCTCCGTGTTGGGCTCCGTGCTCAGCGTGGAGTCGGCTTGAGATTCTCGCTCTCCCTCTGCCCCTCCCCCTGCTGGCACACTCGCTCTCAAAAAGAAAGAATGAAAGAAAGAAGGAACCGAAAAGAAATGCAGACTTGGACACATGGGGATTCTGACTGAGTAGGTCTGGGGGTGAGGCTTGGTGGGAGCGTTTCTAACCTGAGCTCCGGGTGCCCCTGAGGCCCCCCGCCTCGGGCCTGCTGGCGCGGAGGTCCCCAGCACAGCCCCGTCTCCTCCACCCCTCCTCCCAGCCGGATCAGGGGCGATAGCTAGCGGTGAGGCTTATCTCTTCCTCCCCAGCCATGGGGGCGGGTGTTGGGGGGCAGTGTGTCCCCCACACAGTCTCCCTCAGCAGGCGCCGCCGTGCTGGCTGCGGGGAGACCGTGCCGTCGCACCGTTGCTTAGCCGCCCTTTCGGAGCGCGGCGCAGATGCGCTTTCCTACTTGAGCGCGGGAGTGGGTTTCCTTCACAGATCGTGACAAGTATTTTTGAATGACTTGTTTTCCGTGTTACGAACACCTGTGAGAGTTTCTGGTAGGATCAAGGTTATGGAAAGAAAGGGAAGTCTCCTCCTTTGAATTTCCAGTCCCCGGGGCCCCCCCTCAAAGGCGCCCACTGCTAACTTGGGTGGATAAGTTTTCTGAAAGTGTCTGTGCAAATACACCCACCTGTAGAATGTATTTAGTGCTTTGTTTGTTGGCTGTATTGGGATGTCATTTGCATGGAGCAAAATGCATGGTTCTTTAATTCAGTTGGTTTTGACCGCGAGAATATTGCCAGCACCCCCAGAGGGCCCCATCTTACCCCCCTTTAGCCAAACCCTCTGGCAGAGGCAACCCCTAGTCTCATTTGTATCAGCACAGTTTCCTTGGCCTGTTCCTGAACTTCATACACATGGAATCCTGTAATATGTCCGCTTTCATATCTGGCTGCAAAGATGTTTTCGTAAGACATGAGCCTCAATATTCATTCATGCATTCACTCTGTCGTTTACTTCCTTGTTCAGCGAGTATTTGTTGGGTCCCTGCTATGTGTCTGGGCCCGGATTTTTCTAGGCCCTGAGTGTTCGGGGCTGTGGGAACAGCCAGTGCAAAGGGCCTGAGGCAAGGCACGGCTGGGTGCGTTTGAAGAACAGCGAGGAGGTCGGCGTGTGCAGAGAAGAGCGGCCCGGAGAACACATGGGGAAGGTGCCCTGAGGGGTGGCGGAGCCCGGACCACGCAGAAACGTGGCGGGAGGGACACCCATCCTGCATTCCTCTCCGTGTGCCGAGAGCTGCCGGATGCTTTCGGCTGTGGGAGTGACACGCGGGGCCTTGCATTTGAAAGGGTGACTCTGGCTGCCGGGAGAAGTCAGGAGGGAGACTCGCGCGCACCTGCTGTCCTTGTCGCCCGCGGGGGCCGCCTGCTCCTTGCCCGGTGGCCAGGCCCCTGCCGGCTCCTGGCTTGGGGCTGACGCCGGCTGTGCTCACCGGCCCTCTCGGTTCTTCGTTTCCCTTCCGGCTCGCTGGGAAACCCTTTTCCTCCCTCCGTTGCAGCCCTTGGGGGCACCGCTTGCTGGGAGGGCTTCGCGGCGAGGAGGCCCGGCCGCCAAGATGACAGACGGGCTCTTTGTCCTCTTAGCTTAGTCATGCCTTCCCTCAGCACCCCTTGTGCCCCCAGCCTTCCAGTGGACCACGTGTCAGCCCTCACCCGGGCGACCCAGTTAGAACACGGGGAGGCCACCCGGCGGCCTTGACCGGGGGGCTTCAGCAAGAGCACCCCAAAGCCGTGTTCAGTGCCCGCCTGCATTTAACCTTTACAAGTCAGATTTATAGCTCACACGAGCAGACGGGCTTGTTGTGGAGGGAAGGGTCGGCGGGAGGGTCCCCATCTGAAGAGGTCCCCGGAGTGGGAGGGACCAGATCGCTCTTTCCCTCCAGCGCTGTCTTCCGCAGCTGCTCGGGCCGAGTCGTGGCTCTCAGAACTCCCATGTCGGGGTACCGCCGGGGCCCCGGAAGGTGACCTTCTTGGGAAATAGGGTCTGTATCGAGGTCCTCAAGTTAAAACGAGGTCATTAAGGTCGCCGTCATCCAGTATGACTGCTGCCCTGGTGAGAAGGGGAAGGCACGGAGAGAAGGCGGCGTGAAGGCGCACGGGGAGGGGACGGCCCTCTACAAGGAACAGATCCTGGAGCAGAGTGTCCCTCCGTGCCCTCAGGAGGAAGCGATCCCTCTGTCCCTTTGATCTCCGACTTGTGCCCCCAGAACCGTGGCCCAGTACATGTCTGTTATTGGAGCCGAGCAGTCTGTGGTCCTTTGTCCGGGCCGCCTTAGGGGACTCGCACGGTGGCGTTTCCCGAGGCCGGCCGGCGGCACCCCGTCTGCAGCAGCGGGGCGCTCCCCGGCCCGGAGAGGACCAGGGTGAGGCCGTCGGGGCAGAAGGGCCCCTGGGGTCTGGGCTCGCATCTGGCTCCCCCCTGACCTTCTGTGCGACCCGAACCTCTGACCGAAGCTCTCCTCTGCCTCAGTTTGCTGCTCTGCGGTGTGGGCCTGAGGGTGACAGGATTCCACGCACAGAACGTCAAGAGCCCTAGCGACTGAATATATGCGAAGAGCTTAAAATGCTGCCTGGCGCAGCGAGTCCTCGAAAAAGTTGTTCTTACCGTGAGGAGGCGTCTCTGGGGGGGTTCTCATTCCTTGGCCCTTGACACCAGGAACACAGGGACCCATGCCTCCGCCCCCCCCCCCTCGGGCCCCCGCGGTGGGGGTGGGAGAACACTGCGCCTACTGTGTCCCTTGAGGCCACATGCGGTTGGCCTCATCCCCTTTCCAACACGCAGGCTGTGTTCCCAACTATGACAGAGAGCTGTGCGGCCCCGGGGCCGTCGGGGGCGTGCCGTGGAGGGAGGGTCACGGCCCCACACCGGCGCCCCAGGCGCCCCAGGCCCGTGGGAGCCAAGCCGGAACCAAAGGAGCGCGGAGTGCTGGGAGCTGGGAGGCGGGCCAAGGAGGAAGGAGGAAGATAGAGAGAGGAAAGAGGAGGGGAGGAGGAGGAGGGGGAGGCCCTCCCCTGTCTCCAAAGGTTGATTTTCAGGCTTTCTGCCTGTCCTTGGGCTCTGAGCTTCCCTCTCTTCGGAACTCTCATTGGTCTGGTGGCTCCTTGGCCCCCTCACCACAGGCCACTGGGGAGCCCCGTCTAGGGGATCAGCTGGAAGGAGTGACTGAATCGTGGCCCCCTCACCATCTAAAGGTGTCTGCACTTGAAAAAGCCAGAGTCCGTGATCTCAAATGAATTTGGAGTGGCTGTGGTTTCGGGTAAGGTGGAGAGGGGAGATGAAACGCTTTGACCGGCGTGGGAGCCAGCAGCCAAGGTGGGCCCCAGGGACCCCGTCTCCCGGTGCGCAGGCCCGCGTGCGGTCTCCTCCCTCCCTGGTCACTCCGGGCTGACCTGTGCGCCCCTCAGGGTACCGTGCAAGTGACGCCGGAGGCCTTCCCAGGCTAGGTCACAGGACGCTCTACTGCTTCCGCCTTGTTCCCTCGGCCCAGCCGCTTTGGAGGAAGCCAGGACGCTCGGGCCGTCCTGCAGAGAGGCCGGATGGGGCAGACCCGAGGCTTCCCGGCAGCAGCGAGCACCGACTTGCTGGCCCTGTCTGGGAGCCAACTGGCCAGTGGGTCCTCCTGTCCCCATCAAGCCTTCAGATGGCCACAGCCATAGCTGACAGCTTGACCACAACCTCCTGAGAGATCTCGAGCCGGAAGGACCCAACCAGGGATGGCTGGGTGGCTCAGTGGGTTGGGCATCCGCCTTTGGCTCAGGTCATGATCTGAGAGTCCTGGGGTCGAGTCCCGTGTTGGGCTCCCTACTCAGTGGGGAACCTGCTTCTCCCTCTCCCCTTGCCTGTCCCCCCTGCTCGTTCTCTCTCTCTCTCAAATAAATGAATAAAATCTTAAAAAAAGGAAAAGGGCCCAACCAAGCTGCTTCTGAATTTCTGACCCACAGAAACCGGAAAAATCATAAGTGTTTATTGTTTGAAGCTGTTAAGTTCTGCGGTAACTTGTTGCATGGCATCGGATAGCAAATGGAACCCAGACTTTTGTGGGAGGGGTGCCTGGTGCTGGCCGCACCTTGGGTCAGCTCCCCAGGCTGTGGCAGCCTCCATCTTGTCCCTCTGAAGATCTGCTCTTCTCTCATTGCTCCATATTTGTTCATACTGTGGTCTCTCTCCCTCTCTTCCTCCCTTCTTCCCCCCCACCTTTTTCTAGTTGAAGAGTAGAAGAGTGTCATGGAAGGTTTAGGTATATTCATTGTAAGTTGGGTATTGTTTTTTCATTTTTTATTTTATTATTATTTTTAAGATTTTATTTATTTATTTGACAGAGAGAGAGAGAAATCACAAGCAGGCAGAGAGGCAGGCGGGGGGGGGGAGGAAGCAGGCTCCCCGCTGAGCAGAGAGCCCGACGCAGGGCTCGATCCCAGGACCCTGAGATCATGACCTGAGCCGAAGGCAGAGGCTTTAACCCACTGAGCCACCCAGGCACCCCAGTATTTTTTTTTAAAGATTTATTTATTCATTTATTTGACAGAGAGAGAGAGAGAGAGACAGCTAGAGAGGGAACACAGCAAGGGGAGTGGGAGAGGGAGAAGCAGGCTCCTTGCAGAGCTGGAAGCCTGATGTGGGGCTCGATTCCAGGACCCTGGGGTCATGACCTGAGGCGAAGGCAGACGCTTCACCGACTGAGCCACCCCGGCGTCCCGTTTGGGGCGTATTGATGGTGAGTTTGAGTGTGTTGATTTCTTTCATTGTCCACAATGTCCATCCCCATATTGATTTGTGTCGCTCGGGGACATCGTGTAATGACCCCCAAATGCCGGTGGGGACTGGATGTCTGGCTGTCACTGCGAGCACCCAGCGTTTGCCACAGTAGGATGGACTTGTCTATGTGGCCATCTCCCCTTTACCTCTTGCGCGGGGGAAACGTGACGCGTCATGCAGCATGGAACCCGTACCCTCTGCCCAGGGCATGACGGGTCGGCCAACCCCAGGGCCTTTGCTTTGTCAGTGGGTTCAGACTCTTCACCTGAATTATTTCGGTGGGCGATGATTTTTGTAAGAGCTGATATGATAGATATTTCAAGAGAAAAGAACATATATCACAGCCTCATCAAGGAAGTATCGTCGCGTGCCAACTACAAGTCTACCTTTGGTAAAGTGAGGCAATGCGACTTAATTCTAGTCGGTGGCTTTTTTGGATTGCCCTTCAGTAAAGCTGGTCCTGAAACACGCGCGCCAAAAAGTGTGTAAAGCCGAAACTCACAGCTTGCTGAGTTGTCACCCAGTGAACGCACCCGGGTACCCGGGGCCCAGATGATCTGGAATGTGGCCGGTCCCCAGAAGCCACCTGCAGTTCCCCTTCTCGTCACCTTCCAGCCCAAGGGCATCCGCTACTACACATTCATTGTGCTCGTTGCAACTTCCTGTTGGTGGACCCTTCGCGTCTGGGTTTCGCGCACCGGTAGGGTAGCGCGCTCCATCCTTGGCAGTGCGTGTAGCGGTGCGTTGTTCGGCCATCACCACCGGATGTAGCGGAAGAGTTTTCTCTGTACAAGATGTCTGGTTTCTTCTGCTGCTTTTAGGATCCCCTCCTTCTCGCTGGTCTTCACAGCCTGACTGTGATATGCCTCGCTGTGGTTTGGTTTGCCTTATTTACTTCCGCTGCTCGGGCTTTCTCGGACTTCTCGTGTCTGGGATTGCAGTCTGAGGGTTGGAATCTTCGTACACCTGGAATTGCCGTAGCCAGTGTTCTGGCCAGCTAATCAACGTTGATCTCCGAGGAACTTCTTGAGAGAGTGTAAAGGGAGTCTTCAGCCCATGTCCCTATCATCTCCTCCACTTGGATAAGAATGGGCAGCAAGGGTTTAGCTAAAGGAACTGTCCGTGGCTCCTGGTGCTTTTAGCCACTACGCTGCCTGGGGCCCCAGGGATTCGGAGTCAAATGCCTGTGGTTGGGTTTCAGCCAGGGCGCAGGGCAGCCGCCCTGGGGGAGGATGGCTGTCTCTGTATTTGTCAGTTCAACTTTTCTCACGGGTGAAAAGTAATACAGGAGAACCAAGATGAATGGAGCAGTTAGGAGAAAAACCTACAAACCTAGCAGGGAAAGCAGGACGTGCTCTTCAGACCTGCATTGTTATAAATTATAAAACCGTGGGATGGTGCGTGTGAAAGGTGATAGACAGGCAAAGAAACCTTTTTTTTTTTTTTTTAAAGATTTTTTATTTATTTACTTGACAGAGAGAGAGATCACAAGTAGGCAGAGAGGCAGGCAGAGAGAGGGGGGGAAGCAGGCTCCCCGCTGAGCAGAGAGCCCGATGCGGGGCTCGATCCCAGGACCCTGAGATCATGGCCTGAGCCGAAGGCAGAGGCTTTAACCCACTGAGCCACCCAGGCGCCCCTCAGCTTGGTTTATATATTCTTTTGGTCCTAAGTATATGCACAGATAAAATCTCTTTTGTCTGTATTATTGAGCATGTATGTGCAGTGATGTCAAAAGCATTTAGCTGGGGGTGCTTGGGCGGCTTAGTTGGTGAAGCGTCTGCCTTTGGCTCGGGTCATGATCCCAGAGTGCTGGGGTTGAGCCCCATGTCGGGCTCCTTGCTTGGCGGGGAGCCTGCTTCTCCCTCTCCTTCTGCCTACTGCTCCCCCTGCTTATGCTCTGTCTCTCTCTGTCAATTAATTAAATAAAATCTTTTTAAAAAAAGCATTTAGCTGACTATTCCATAGAGTTTTATATCTGTAGATGGATTATAGTATCAATAATGCTTTTTGTAGAATAGAGATAGTGTATGGTGCTTGGCTCAGCTTTTTAGGTTGAGTGGATTACTGTAGAGTGGGGCTCCGCAAACACTTGTCAGATGTCCAGATAATACATAAGGGTGAGCGACAGGCCTCTGACCTCAAGGAACTCACGATCCGATATGGGAGGAAGCAAGCTTGTAAGTAATTATTCCAACAAAATGCAGGTGATAAATCAGATTGATACTAAAAATACTAGTGATTAAAACACAATGGGAAGGATGCAGGGCATGCAGGAGAGCGGGGGGAATAGGAGGGGCCAAAGGGTTAAGGTGCCGGTGGTTCTCCAAGTACAGCCCGTGGGCCAGCAGCATCAATCAGCCTCCCTGGGAGCTTGTTAGAAATGCAGATCCCTGGGCCGCACCCCAGAGCTGCCGAAGCTGAAAGGCGGGGGGTGTGGGGGACCAGCCCTGGCCCTAGTCACCCTCTGTCTAGCTCGTTGTCAGAATTCCAGCCTCTGCTTGACCAAAGTCAAGTCTTCCGTAACACTTGCTTCGGGTGTGGCTGGAACTCTGTGTAGGCCATTGCTGGGCCTGGAGCCACAGATGGATTCTGCCTTTCTGGGTCTGCCTGTCAGCTGGACGGGAAAGAATGTGTGTGCGTGTATGCGTGTGGGCGTGGGCGTGTATTGTGGGGACAGAAAATCCCGGTATGTTTGTTATTTTATTTTTAAATTATTTAAAAATATATTTATTTATTTTAGAGAGAGGGAGAGAGCACACACTTGCATGGGCGCGTGGGTGGGGGTGGAGGTGGAGGGAGAGAATTTCAGGCAGGCCCCTGCTGAGGCAGAACCCGGCACCAACGCTGGGGCTGGCTGTGGGGCTCGATCCCATGATGCAGGAGATCAGGACCCTGAGCTCATGACCTAAGCCGACATCACAGGTCGGACGCTGAATGGACTGAGCCACCCAGGCGCCCCCGTTTGTTAAATTTTAAACTTCCTCTTTCAATCTTTGGATTCGGAGCAGCAGAAATGACAGATAAACAAATGTGTGCTACAGCCTCCAATTTCAGGGCAAAAACCCTTTCCTTGCTCTGTCCTTGTGAGCGAATCCGGAGAAGTAGGCTCTGTTGTGTAATTTGAAGCTAGCAATGCATTTGGATTGGATTATGTTCCTTAAATGTGTTGTGGTGTTGTGTGCACAGAGATCCCGGGTCAGAATAAAGGCGGCCGGGGCGGGGGTGGGGAATCTTCATTCGGCTTAAGCTCCTGGTTCCCTCCCCCGTCAGAGAACTGAGTGCAGGTAAGGAGCTGGGGAGAGACGGGGGAAGAAGGAGGCAGTCGTCGCACGTGTGTCCTGGACCCACAGGACCTTCCCCGGGGACTCCAGGGTCCTGAGCAGAAGGGCCGCCAGCAGAGCATCCTCTGCGACCAGGGGTCCCCAGCCTGGTGGCCTTTACGGTAGCAGCTGGCACATAGGGTTGCAAGACAAGGGACTTCGGAGTGGCCGCTTGTGGTGACTTTTGCAACTTCTGGAAAAGCTGTAGGAAATGAAGCTTTTCCAAGTTATTATTTTTAGGTGCCGTCTAACCAAGGTCTGGCTCTGAACTCCATATTCTCAGATCCTTTCTTCCTTGGGTCCTAAGCTTTTTGCGGTATCTTGAGACTACGGGTAACCTCGAGCGCGACCACTTTGTTAGAGCTATGGTATGTTCGTATCTTTATTCACCAGCCACGGGCATCTGGAATCTTGAAGCGTTAGCATAGCTAATTAGTTGGAGAAACTTCTGATTGTAGGGTATCGTAGAAACCTCAACGTGTGTGTATGTGTTAGTGTTAGAAACTACCTTTTTGATTTTCCCAAAGCTTCCAGGTTGAAATGTTGCTAGTGAGGTCCTTTAGTTGCATTTTTGGGGTCTAGCCCGTTCATCAGTTGATGGCGTTTGGGTTATTTTCACATTTGGCCTCGTGGGAATAATGCTGCTCTGATCATTTGTGTATAAGTCTTCGTGCGGGACACGTTTTCAGTTCCCTGGGATCTGAGCCTGGGAGTGGGATTGCTGGGTCACGTGGAAACTCCTTGTTTAACCTTTTGAGGTGCTGCCAGACTGAGATCCCTTTCCCTTTTTTTTTTTTTAAGATTTTATTTATTTGACAGAGAGAGAGAGATCACAAGCAGGCAGAGAGGCAGGCAGAGAGAGAGGGGGAAGCAGGCTCCCTGCTGAGCAGAGAGCCCGACGCGGGGCTCGATCCCAGGACCCTGAGATCATGACCTGAGCCAAAGGCAGAGGCTTTAACCCACTGAGCCACCCAGGCGCCCCTGAGTTCCCTTTTCTTAGCTGAGCTTTTTATGTAAGTAAATATCTATCTATAAAATGCACAAATCACAAGTGTACGCCTCCACGAATTTTCGCCAAGGGAACTCACCTACATAACCTGCACCCAGATCAAGGAACAGGATGCGACTGGCCCCCAGAAGCCCTCTGTGGCCCATTCCGGGCCCTACCCCGCCCGTAAAGGGAACCACTGTGCATACCCTCCCACCACAGATGAATGTTGCCTGTTTGTGAACTTTATGTAAATGGAATTTTTATTTCCAGCTTTCGTCTGACACCCTTAGCTCGTGCGCCCTACGGGAGCAGGCCGGGTGCTGGATTTGGCCCACGGGTGATGCGCTTGGCCATCTCCGCGTCCGCGGTATGGCACTGTGGGTCTACACCCCGCTGTATTTGTCCGCTCCCCTGTGGGTGGACGTCTGGGTGCTTTCCCACGACCCTCCACCCGTCGCCTCCTCTCTCAGCCCGCCAGTGGCCAGGTGCCCTCAGAGCCTGACGGTTTTTCTGCCAGTGTTCCTCCCCCAGATCAGACCATGTTGTCTTGTTTGCCGCCTTCTCTCTCAGCTAATTCCCAGATGGCTCGGGCAGGTGGACAGACAATCCGAGCTCAGATGAAAAGACGCCGAGCCTCCAGTCCGCGCTGAAGGCCGGTTGCCGCGGGGGCCAGTGCCGGGAGGTGGGCGGGCAGTGCGGGCACGGTACAGACTGCTCCTGGCCTGGGCCCCTCTCCCCTGCCCGTACCCGTGTGGTGACTTAGCTGCCATTCAGGGCTTAGCTCATGTTTCCCGCGAGGGGCCGGACGGGCAATATTTTCCGCGCTCTGGGCCTTCCAGGCCGTGTCACAGTTACTCTGCTGGGCCGTGGGCGCGCCAAGCAGCCCTGGCCGCGGCGTGAACGAAGGCGTGTGGCTGCGTGCCCCTAACACTCGACGTACAAAAACAGGCCGTGGGCTGCATTCGGCCTGTGGGCCGGGGGCCGCCAGGCCTTGCTTTATACCGCACGCGTGACTGGGCATCTGCTGCCTCCCGGCCCCCTGTCCGAGGTACCAGAGCTCCGCGTAGTCCTGGGCCCCCTACACGGCGGAAGCGTCGTGATCCACTGGGAGAAGCACAGAGACAAGTAGGCCACCTAAATGCCCACCAGCCGACGGGCGGACAAGGAAAATGTGACTTGTACGTGCGCTGACCTCTGAAATGCAGTCCTGCAGCCCCTCGGATGGACCTGGAGGACGTTCTGCTGAGTGAAATCAGCCGGTCACAGAGACAAATCCCACACCATTTCACTTATACGGGACATCCCAAGGGGCCGAACTCTTACAGAAGCAGAAGGTTACAGCGGTTGCCGGGGGCAGGGGGGAGCGGAAGTGGGGAGTCATGATTCAGTGCGTATAAAGTCTCAGTGACGGAAGACGAAAAATACCTCGACATCCGCTGTACGACCTTCTGCACACAGCGCTGTCCCCTGAAAATTTGTCAACAAGGTGGATCTTGTGTTACTATTTTGTTAACTACCAGCCATTTAAAAACACGAGAAAGAAAGAGAATGCTTTTGATTGCCAAGGAGGAAGCCCCCAGCTCTCTCTGGGGAAATTAATGCATGTGGCGCAGAGAGCGCGAAACAGAACAGAATTCGGGACGGGGAGAGAACACAGCACACCCAGAAGAATGGGTTTCTGCCTGATGTGCTGGCGCAGGGAGCTGTGT
Source organism: Potos flavus (assembly GCA_028534135.1). Lineage (NCBI taxonomy): Eukaryota > Metazoa > Chordata > Mammalia > Carnivora > Procyonidae > Potos > Potos flavus. The sequence goes on along the minus strand of CM052901.1, from coordinate 98,117,572 downwards.
TCGGTTGGCTTTGATCACGCTTAGAACCTGTCCTTCTTTATCTTGATCTGGGTGATTTCCCACTTTTGCTCATCTTCTAGAAACCATTTTGTTATTGCCGACACCCGACTATGCGAAGTCCAGATTTCCTTTAAACGGTACAGATCCCTGTTTTGAGGGTGAGCCAGCCCATCCAGAGTTGTTTTCAGTATCAAAGTCATAAATCGCATCACTGATACTGTCCCAGCTAACACGTGCCGTGTTCATCGAGCCCCGGGTGAGGCGCGTTTTACGGGGCAGGGTCTATTATCATCTGCCAGGGAACACTTGGACCGCAGCCCCTTGGAGTCGTCGTACTCCACCACCAAACCTATAGATGCTTCCTCGCTCAAAGGATTGCATAAAAGATCTAGATGCCCCGTGTGTGGGTAGGAGAGATGTTATTTTGTCAGGCCAGATAACCTCCAGCATGAAATTTGATTCCGTCCCATCTCTGTTGGCAGTTTTATCCCCTATCGTTGTTCCTGCCCTCCTCCCCAGAAGTCCGGTGCGATACTGCAACTAACTTATGTGTCTTCGTTACTCCTCTCCCTCCGGAGCCCAAGTGACACTGTTAAACACTGTTACGTGACAACCCCTTCCAAAAACCCAGTGGCTTGAAACAATGACCAGTTATTTTTCCCACAGTCTGTGGGTGGGCTGGGTGATTTGATGGGGCCAAACCCCACTGATCTTGGCTGGGCGCACTTGGGAATCTGTGCTTGGCTGGGCCTCGGTGATCTCGGATGGCCCAGCTCGATTCCATGTGGTCCATCACCTTCCCGCATTCTAGCCTAGGTTTCTTCTCATGGCACAGGCAGAGGTCCAAAAAACAGACAGACAAACCAAAAAACCAGAAAACCAGCAGAGGCCGCATCACCTCTTGGGATCTAGACTCGCACACGCATGCTAGTCCCTTCTGCTGTGTGTCACAGGCCGGTCCAGATGCAGTGGTGGAGACACGGACTCCCCCTCTTAGAGGAGGACCCGGGAAGTCCCACTGAAAATGTGGTAGACCCAGGGAGGGGTAGAGGATACGGCCATTTTGGCAATCAGCCCGTTCATAGATCAGGGATCAGCAAATGTTTTCTGTCATTGGTCAAAATAGTAAACACTTCCGGCTTCGCGGGCCATATAGTCTTCCTTATGACTCCTCGACTCTGCTCTTGTGACGGGAAAGCAGCCGTAGACAGTATGTAAATGCCTGGGCGTGCTTTGCGCTCCACTAAAACCTTATTTACAAAACCAGGCAGCAGGTCAGATTTGGCCCACAAGCTGCCCTTTGCTGATCTCAGATCCGGGTTCTCGGATGTTGTGCGTCCTGAAACCAAGGCCTGGAGGCCAGGAGCCTGGGTGTCATCTGTCAGCAGAAGTGCTCTTATCGGAGAGAAGAAATAAAAACAGATGAGAGGGGCAGGGGCTCCTTGCTAAGTTTCCATTTGGGGCTGGTTGTTCCTTGGCCCATAATGAACTTACATAGGTTAAGTTTATTTCTCAGCGAGTCCTTGGAGTTCATTCCTTGTGGCTCCCACGTTTGGCTGGATTCTCATTCCTTATGAATCCACCTCTCCCAAATGGATTCCAGATAGAATTCTTCCCATTTTTCTAACCTGGATGCCCTCTTCTTCTTTTTTTTTTTTTTTTTTTTTAGAGATTTTATTTGAGAGAGAGAGAGTGAGAGACAGCATGAGAGGGGAGAAGGTCAGAGGGAGAAGCAGACTCCCGTGGAGCTGGGAGCCCGATGCGGGACTCGATCCTGGGACTCCGGGATCATGACCTGAGCCGAAGGCAGACGCTTAACGACTAAGCCACCCAGGCCGCCTTCTGTCTTTCTTAATCCCAGTGTCAGAAGTGACCTCAGCACCTCCTTCTGGGCTCCCAGGGAAGCCCCTGATTAGATCTACAAATCAGATCTTGTTTATTTTCCTTTAGCAGTTCTGTGTCTAATTGTCACGATCGTCACATGCTCCATCAAAATTTAAAGATGTTAACTGTCCTCAAGAGTGACGTTTGGATTCAACCATCATTGCCTGCAGTTGGTGCTTGACTAGAGATTTGGTTAAATTTCAGGTAACGTGAACTCCCGTTTCATAGAATGTCCGAGTCACTGCTGTTTTTCTAGGTTGGTTTTGCCTCACGAGGGCTCCCCACTGTGGGTCAACAGTCAGCTGCCTTATTTTTCCCATCAGAGATTTTCTGTGCCACATATAATACAAAGCTATTACCACCTTGTTTTTTGTGGAAATGAGAATGAAGTCTTTGCCTTCTAATTTTACTCCTTCCCTTTTATTATTGGTTGCTACTGACTTATGCAACTTGACTCTTCCCTGGGTACTCATCAAAGGGTATAGTTTTCAGCTTGGCATGGCTCAAACCTCAAACTTTTAAAGTTTTAAAGCAGCCGAGTTGCACAGGCGGTCAATAAATCACTCACTATCGCCACTTTATTGCTTGTAAGGTGATTACCCCGCTTTGCCCATAGCGACTTTTCAATCTGATTAAAATGCAGTTTCGTCAGGTCGTGGTTGAGTCCTCCAGATATAAAAATACATAAAGCAATGAGAGTAGCCTGTGCTCAAATATTTTTATAACTGCCCTTCACCTCTTTAACCATCGACTCCAGCACTTTTGTGGTCCTCGTCCTATAATTCACATTTCCATGCTCTTTGCCAAAGTAATTTTTATTTAGTGCTTATTCCAACCTCTTGTCTCTGTGAGGGTGTATTATTTTTTTTCTGCTAACTGGTTGGGGAGCATTGGTCCTGCTGCAAAGCATTTTCTGCATCTCAAATTAGCTCCTATGTGACCTGTAAATCAGGCTCCGATGGTGGCATAGCGCGGAAGGTGTCTAGGTTTATTCGTGGTGGTTTTCCAGGCCCAGGGAGCCGGGAGAGTGGGAGTGGAATTGTTATCTTAGGCAGGAAAAGGAGAAACTCTCAGCTCAGCTACTGTCCTGGCAGCAGGAGCCCTTTTGACTGTATTTTAAGAAAAATGAAAAGTGAGTGCCTGTACCTCCGGCTTCCTTGCCCAGGGCGGTGTGCCGCCAGCCGGGCGTGGCTCTTGGCTTGTCTTGGTGTGTTTGCGATGCCCTGATCAAATCCCACAGACTGGGGGGCTCCTATGCACGAGACATTCATTTCTCACACTTCTGGAGGCTGGAAGTGTGACACCGGGCCAGGGGCGGGCAGCACGGTTGGGCGAAGGCCCTCTTCTCCGCCAGAGACTTCTCGCTGTGTCCTTGCACGATGGAGGGGGCGAGGGAGCTCTCTGGAGTCTCTTTTATAAGGACTTTGTCTTCCTGACCTAGTCACCTCCCAAAGGCCCCACCTCCTAACACCGTTACACTGCGGGATGGGATTTCAGCATACGAATTTCTGGGGCACACACACGTTCAGACCAGAACATGGGATACGTGGCAGGTTGTCCTCTTGCTTTGTCCATCTCCAGGGGGCCCCCCGCCTCCGCCCTGCACCCCCATACAGGCCCACTGCCCTCTGCGGATTGCCTTGGCTTCTGCCAGAGAATTAATGTCTGGCCAGCATCTCACTCTGCTCTTGGCTGTGCAGTTTGAATATCGGTGGGGAGGACACGTAGGCCGCCTGCCTGAGCGGTATACTTTATCTCCCAGGAGAACCATTCATGGGTTCAGGTGCAGTGATTGGATTGGGAGTGGTATGCCTTGACCCCGTCTGCCCCTCTAGCCCTCTCGTTTTGACACCTTGCTTTTTGCAGAACTTGAGGTTTTTCACAGATGCGTGTGGTCTAACTTCATACTTTGCGGTTCTGTGTTTATGCATTGGCCTACCTGCTAAAATGTACTCGTAACCCCCAAATCGGTACATGTGGGACTCTCCCAGTTACGGACATGTGCTGTTTGTTGTGGGCCCGAAATGCAGGGCTGGAGTGCTTCTGGTGTTTCCACGCACAAGAAGGCGGCAGTGCGCCTCGTAGAGAGAAGCCGTTGGGCAGATAAGCTTCCTTCGGGTATGGGTTGTAGCGCGGCAGTCGTGACTTCAGTGTTAATGAATCAGTGGTATGTATCCAAGAAGATTTCTAAAACAGAAACACAGAAAGCGGGGTTGTATATTGACTGGTTTACAAAAACGTGACCAGAGGCTTGTAGGAACCCAGCGCTACATATCGCTTAGGGACATTGCTTCAGCAGTCGCTGATTTGGTGTTTGTGGTGACTTTATAGAATGTAACGGCTGCAGAGAACAAAACTTGACTGTGCTACAGACCAAAGGTTGGTGTCTCCCCCAAGTTCATGTGTTGGAACCTAACCCTCAATGGGATGGTGTTAGGAGGTGCGGCCCTTGGGCCGTGGTCGGACTGGGAGAGCTGAGCCCCCGTCAGTGGAATCGGTGTCCTTATAAAACAGAGCCCAGAGAGCTCCACTGTTGTTTCCGACATGTGAAGACATGGCAATAAGATGGCTGCCTACGAACCAGGATGAGGGTCTTTACCGGACATCGACCCGGCAGTGCCTCGATCTTGGTCTAGCCTCCAGGACCGTGAGAGATACATTTCTGTTTGTGAGCCGCCCCGTCTACGGTGCTCTGTTACAGCAGCCTGAAGGGACTAACGCGGACTGTATCTGTGTTGCCTTACGGCAGAGGTGCCCGTGCGGAAGCGATTCTTGCGTAAGAAATCCCTACATGTGGCTTGTTCCGCCGTGTCTCTGCGGATGTCCTGAGTGACGCTTTTCATGCCAGGCTTTCTCTCCCAGGTGTAACTAGCATGGTCAATGCAGGAGCGATGAGCGGCTCTGGAAACCTGATGGATTTCCTCGATGAGCCTTTCCCTGATGTGGGGACGTATGAGGACTTCCACACCATTGACTGGCTACGGGAAAAGTCCCGGGACACCGACAGACACAGAAAGGTAGGTGGCACTCATAAAGACATGTCGAAGGGGCTCCCTTCAAGTGGCTGGGCCATGCCTTCGCGGGATGGATGCTGAGGTAGGGTTGGCTCACATGTCACGTGCTGGGCGAGATTCTGAGGAAGAGACGAGAAGGGCTAGCGAGAGAGGTAGAGATATGGGCAGGCAATCACGAGATGACCCGCTTTGGGCGGGAGGCTGCGTTGTACAGAGGTACGGTGTGGAGGGCAACGAGGGGACTCTGGAACCTGACAAATCAGCTACATCCCGCCCTCGACGTTTTAGGCTGGGTGACCTTTGGGGTGCTGTTTCTAGACCCTGCTTTCCCCTCTACAAGGCCGGAGGTCATTCTATCTGCAGATTGAGTGAGCTGCGTGAGTGTGAAAGCACAGCCCACAGGGCCTGGCAGCTGGTTGGCCATCGGTCTCTATTTTAGTGGCCACCACAGAGCTGGGTAAAGTGCTGTGGGATCATTCAGGCAGGGTGGTTAGGGAAGGGTTTTTTAGAGATGGTGACATTTCAGTTGGGCCTTGAAGTCTGCTACGCGGAGAAAGGGGAAAAGATTCTAAAATCAGGAGAGGCTCTTTTTTAAGTCACGGAGGCCTGAGAGAACATGGCCCAGTAGACGGTTCAGGAGCTCTGCGGCCTGGGGGAGGGCCCACAGGAGGGGAGGACACGGGCAGGGGGCCGCACCGGGAATGACCGAGGAGGCCACGAAGACGTGTTCGGGTTTCGCCTGCAGGGTCGCAGGATACAAGAATGACGCACCGCACAGGGAGAGACAGGAAGCTTGGAAGTCAGTTCAGGAGAAAGAGGAAGGAGGACCAAAGGCAGCAAAGCGCACACGGAGAGAGGCTCAGGGTCAGAGTTCTTCAGGGGAGCCCCTGACAGGACTTGGGGGGCGGTTGTTGGGGCTAGGCAGGAGTGGAGTCCCGGGTGAGGCCCTGGCGGCGGTTAGAAGGGGGCGGTGCCCTCGTGCGCAGGAAGGGAGGAAAGGGGAGCAACAGATCTAGGGGGGGTCCCGGCCCGCGAGTGGGCCCTGAAGCTCTAGAAGCGGCCGAGGTGGCCTGTGGGTCGAGGGGGAGGTAAGGAGGTGGTCAGAGCTGCGGGCCCTGCTGGGATTTAGCGGGTGCCGAGGGAGGTCGGGGGGCGCCTGGAGCAGATGCCTCCAGGCAGGGAGAGGTGAGGGAGGGGAACCAGCGAAGCGGCGGCGAGCGAGCGAGGGGGAGTCCAGAAGACTCGCCGGCGTCCGGGCTCCGGCGTGGAGGGACGAGGCGGAGGGGGCGCAGCCCGCGGCCTGGAGCGGAGGTTGCTGGGCACCCGCCCCGGTTGGTCGGGAAGGCTGCCTGGGAGCACGGCCGCGCCCACGCACAGGCCTCCGTCTGGGCCACCGCGCACTGGGCCACTCCCGCCTCCGTCTGGGCCACCGAGGCAGACCGAGTGCTCGCGACAGAGGCCGGCCGACCCGCAGAGCCCAACATCTTGCCGGAAAATGCTCTCGGGGGCTGTGAGAGGAACGGCGCCTCAGAGCAAGGGCAGGAGGGAGAGGGGTGCCCCGACAGTGTGCTCGGACGCGGTCACCCGCCGCCTGGTGAGGGTGACCCACGCCAGCCCGTTCAGAGCTCTGGCTGTTAACATTTGACCTTGAAAACAAAAGAAGGCTCTGTGAGCAGACCGGCAGGGGAGGGTGAAAGTGGTAATTCTTATTTAAAACGGTTCAAAGCACACTTAGGCAGTTATTGTAATCCAGTGAATTTGGGGGGGCTTCAAAGTCTTTGGGGGCTACGATGGCATCTCTCCAACCCTGCCTGAACCCGAAAGCCCATTTTGTCACTGCACCAGGTAGCGGGGAAGGGGGACCAAAGTGGCAATTTAGTCCCTTAATTACATTCATTTTTCTCGCTCGCCCCGTTTCCCAGAGGAAACCGTTTCAGGGAAGGAAGCGTGAATGGGAAACGTATCCGGAATCAACTACCGTGTCTTTCTGTTTCCAGATAACCAGCAAAAGCAAGGAGTCCATATGGGAGTTCATCAAGAGTCTGCTGGATGCCTGGTCAGGGTGGGTGGTGATGCTGCTCATCGGCCTGCTGGCGGGTACGTGGCGGGGGTGCGCGTGGGACCCCCCGGGCCGGAGCTCCAGGGGCCGGGCCCCAGAGGCCCAACCGCCCCGGTCCGGGCTGGTGTTCTGGAAAGGGACCGGTTCTCTTTTACCCCGTGCAAGGGATCAATTACTTGAAATACCTCAGAGCAGAACACACGACCACACCTTTAACATAAACGTATCCTCAATAAGGCGAGACCCCAGGGCGTGGGGCCCCAATGCAGTCACTGGAAAAAAGCTGCCCTTGGAGAGCCGCCGGCCGTGTCCGCGCAGCGCGGAGCTTTACGGCCACAGTGGGTTTTATCGAGAGCACATAGTTTGCATTCCATAGTCCTTGGTCGCGTAGAAGGCAAGCGAGGATGGGAAAGGACACTCAGTATATTCGAGACGCCCGCAGGGCCAGAGGGAGGCCCACGGCAAGTGCCTCTGGCGGGTGTTGTTCCGACCCTCAGGGACTCTGCGCCCTTCATTTTTATAATCCCAGCACCAGGCTTGCGAGCAGTCGATGTTTCCAGAATGAATGGAGGCATATCTGGAGGGGAAACCTGCCCTTTTACTATCAAACGCACCAGCTCTCCTAGGAAACTCTTTGCCGAGACATAATTCCTTTTAGGAGGCTCTGAAGGTTAATATCTAAGAATAAAAAATCCGAGCACACTAAAAGCGATACCCTTAATAAAAATCACCTACCTGTGATACATAATAGTGACGGTTATGGGATTGATCAGCGAGTGACAGAACAGGGCGGAACATAGTAGGTGCTCTAAGAAAGACCGAATACTAACGGGGCACAGATACGAACTGTGGTTACGGAGGATTTTGATCTCTGGGCATTCTTTCATTTCGTCCATTCACCGTTGCGGGAGGGGCTCGGTTGCCAGGGAGGGCGGCCTGTGCTGAAGAGCCAAGAGGAGCGGAAGGGGGATCCTGTTCCTGCACTTCCCCAACCCTTCCCGGGGCAGCCGCGGTATAGACCGGCAGCAGTGTTGACCGGGATTCGATTTCACAGCTATCTGATGTCTCGCCACCAATTCGTTTGACTGCTTCCGCGAACACCTTTGAAGGCGGGCAGGGTAGGCATTTGCTGTGAATTTTGATGTCTTCATTTAGAAGAGATTTATGAAACTGTGTATCGTATCATGATTCTTAGCTTCTAGGCAGGAGAAATAGAGGAAATCCGGAATAGATGTCCTAGCGTCTCGCCAGAGCGGACAGCAGAGCGTGGATTTATTCTTACCAGTAGGAGCCCGGTTGGGCTCTCTTGCACAAATCTGATATTGACCTCTTGGTTTCCCTGCCAGCCCAATTTCCACCCGTCCTTTCTGGAAGAATCCCCTGGGGAATGAAAGCAAAAAATTTTGCGGCTTGGGCTTCAAGTCAAGAGCCTCCCTGGAGATGGTGCCCTAGCGTTGGGGAGAGCGCCCCTCCTTTCTCCCAGCCCCCAGCCGTGATCCTAATGTGCGGCCAGGGGTGGGCACCCCCGGCGAAGGGCACTCTGCGCACCCCCCCCCAGACGAATACAGGAGGAAGGCGAGAAGGGGGGGGACGTTGACAGTGCAGGTGGCTACAGAGTGCCGCTAAGGGGAAGCCAGCAATCGTGTCCCCTTCACTGTGCTCTTCCCCAGTTGTTCGGACAATGGGGAGGACTCACGGGTCCCCCTGCCTGGCCAGTCCTCCCTCCTCAGCGACACCCTGGACATTCTCTTGACTCCCACGATGGAGAGGCCGGCGGCTCCTCTGCGGGGCGCTTATCGGGAGTGCCCACTGGGTGTCGCTGTTGTTCCACCGAACGAAGCCAGGCCGCGCCGCGCTGTCTGGCCGAGTCCGCCCGGAAGGTCCGGAGAGGGATGAATGGGGAGGATCACTGGGTCCCCCCCTCGCCCTCTTTAGGTCTTTGTTCAAATGTCTTTTAACGCTCGAGGCTTTCCCTGAGCACCTTTTCCAAAAGTCATCTCTCCCTCTCTCGGTCTCGGCCCCCTCGCCCCAGTGTGTGTGTGTGTGTGTGTAAAAGCTTTCTTAAGATACAATTCACATTCCACTCAGTTCACCTCGTCAGAGTGTACAATGCAGCGGTTTCTAGCATATTCAGAGTTGTCAAACCATCACTGTAGCCCATTTTAGAACATTCTCACTGGCCCCCAAAGGACCCCCATAGCCCTGGCTGTCAAGCCCGGCCACCCCCAGCCGCCTCCCAGCCCCGGGAAGCCGCTCACCTAACTCTGCGTCTCTCCATATTTGCCTGTTCTGGACATTTCGTAGAAGTGGAATCCTATAGCGCGAAGCCTTGTGATTAGCCTCTCCACTCGGCGTCACGTTTGCGGGCTTCCTCCCGGAGCGGGCATCAGCGCTCCATTCTTTTTTGTTGCCAAATACGAGTCCACTGTGTGGCCGGACCACATCGGATTTGTCCATTCCGCAGTTTGGGCCTGTGGGCTCTTTCCAGTCTTTGGCTACTGTGAATAGTGCTGCCGTGAGCATTCGAGTGCAAGTGTTCGCATAGACGTATGTTTTCCCGTGTCTTGGGCGCACGGCCCGGAGTGGACCTGCTGGGTCAGATGGCAGCCGTGTGGTTAGCTGAGGTACTGCCGGGCCGCACCCTTGTCATGGGCTGTAATTTGCTCCCTGGCCCTTAACTGCCTTCTCACAGAGCCCCTCATTTACTTACGTTGTCCAGTGTCCCCCTCCCTGTGACGTGCAGTTCCACAAAGGCAGGGGTCTGAGCCTGCTTTGTTCACTGCCATTTCCCAGGGGCGGGGAACAGGGACTAGCTCGTAGGAACTCCGTGCTTAGTAACTACCCCTCGAGTGAATGGATGGGGCTGGGTTCTCTGCTTTTCATTCACTCATTTATTGCCCTATGGATATAAAGTTCCTGCCACGTACCTGACACGGGTACGACGGTGCACAAGGCACTTGCCTGCTTAGAGTGGACACAGAGTCTGGACATCTGGCCTGACTCCTACCTTGGCGTGCAAACCACACAGCGGAATTCCCCCCTTCACTTATGGCCTAGACACTGTACACACACATACACACTCGTGTGATTAGGCTATGAGAGGTGTGATGATGGGCGAATGACCAGGAGCTACGTCTAGCCCAGACTTGGGAAATCGGGAAAGGCTTCCCGGAGGAGGTGATGTAAATATTGAATCTGGAAGATAAGTAGGAGGTTGCCGGGTCTGGGAAGGGCAGTGCCGATTGAGGTGGTGTAGAGAGGAGAGCCGAGGGTGCTCCAGGAACATGGTGAGGGCAGAATGGGGGCGTTAGTGACGGAAAGAGATGCGGCGGAGAAGGTATGAGGGGCCGGCTGTTCGAATCCGCCACCTGCAAAGGATTCAGGCGTTCTCCCAAGAACAGCGGGCAGCTTTCTACATAACGGGAGAGAAGGGAAGGGTAAACCCTCATGCAAGTATACGGGTGCAGGTGCGGAAATGATACTGTTAAAAGGATCTAGTAAAAGTTTGAAAAATTTAGTAGCCTGAAAGTTTTCCCTGCCTCCATAAAAGACTTTGGAACAGTGGGTTATTCTAGAAAGAGATCCAAGGTAGCCGTCTGTGGCCCCCTGCACATTCTATCTCACTTCTATCCGCCTTTAGTTACCTACTTATGTAGATCCACAATCCCTCACCCGTGATTTTAAAATGCAGAAAGTTCTAACGAGTGGGATTTTCCAAATTTGGTTCCCATTTGGTGGCAAGACCTTACTTAAATGATGAGGCTGTTATGGCCCTCGTGCCCCCCTTGTGTCTGGATTGTCAGGTTTGCCTGAGAAATACTAATGTGTGTGATCCCAGCATCAGGCCCCAGAAGCTGCTGAGAGGGTAGCCTCATTTATAGGGCCTGTGTACCCTGTTTGTAGAATTTGGAAGGGATGACTTCTGAGAGCTGCTTGGCCCCAGGGGCTTGTGAGGACTTAAGCCGCGCATGTCTGTCCTCGGCCTCGGTTCCTCATCGGGCTGGGCACGGCCTCGCCCACACCGGAAGTGCTCCGGAGACCGCTCCCACGGCTCGTCCGCAGCGGAGTCCCCCGCCCCCCCCGCACGGCCTGCCGGGCCCCCGCGTCGGCCCCCGGGCCCCGTGTTCTCCTGCCTCAGCACAGGGCGGTTCCTCTGAGTGGCTCTTGCTGCTTCTTCCAGGCACCTTGGCCGGGGTCATCGATCTCGCCGTCGACTGGATGACCGACTTGAAGGAGGGTGTCTGCCTCTCCGCCTTCTGGTACAGCCACGAGCAATGCTGCTGGACTTCCAACGAGACCACTTTTGAGGACAGGGACAAGTGTCCCCTCTGGCAGAAATGGTCGGAGCTGCTGGTGAATCAGTCGGAGGTGGGTTTCTGGGCAGAGTCCTGGCCGGGAACGCCCGCCGCTCTGCAGGCGCTTTGGAACAGCACTGGGCCTTCTGTGCCTGCCTGTGCTTCCTTCCGGTGTGTGCCCTGGTCCTTCCGGTGTGTGTCCCGGTCCTTCCGGTGTGTGTCCCGGTCCTTCCGGTGTGTGTTCCGATGACTGTCCTTGGCTCAATCCCAGCGTGACTTGGCGTCTTCTAGCTCTGACGCGCAAACTTGAGTCGGAAAAGCTTTCCCTACTGATTCCCGTGCAATATACGTATATGTTTGTAAAAGTCTTGTTTTTTTTCCCCCCGAGGGTATGCTGACTGTGAAGAAACAGGGTTGCTTTTTATACCTTCCGATATGAAAAGTTATCTTTTTTTTTATAAAAAACAATACTAGCTTTAGTGAGATATGATTCACATTCTACATGGTTTGCCCATTTAAAATGTTCAGTGCCCTCGTTTTTAGAAGAATCACAGTTGTGCTACCGTCACCACAGTACAATTCTGGAACATCTTCATCATCCCAAAAGAACCATTGTACCCATTGGCAGCCACTCTCCATTCCTCCCAACCCACCAGCCCTAAGACACCCCGATCTCTTCTGTCTCCCAGTGGAATCCTACACTGTGTGGAGTTCGGTGGCCCGCTTCTCTCACACAGCGTCACGTTTTTCAGGATCATTCATGCTGTACGATAAATTGGCGTTCCCTTCCTTTTCGTGGCTGAATCCTATTTCACTGTACGGCTAGACCACATTTAGCCACTCTGTAGTTGAGGAACGTGGGCTGCTTTCGCTCTTGCGCCCTTAGAAATGATTTTGTTTTGAACATTCGTATACAGGTTTTTGCGTGGGCTTATTTTTTACGTCTCTTGGGTCTAAACTTAGTCGGCGAATTGCTGGGTCCTATGGTAACTCTGTGTTAAACCTTTTGAGGAGTATTTTCCAGAGTAATTTCCCCATTTTCCAGCCCCACCAGCCACGTGTGAGGCTTTCCGTTGGTCTGCCTCGTCGCCAGCACTTGTGGTTGTCTGGATTTGATTCTAGCCATGCTAGCAGGCGTGTGGTTTAAGTACTCGCCTTCCAAGGCATTTTAGGAGTGCATTGCTGAGGCTGTCTCTGGGCCGTCTGTGATGGGAGTATCCAGGTGACCTACAGACTGGGCTCTAGCCCTCGAGGCACTTAGAGCTTCCCATCTGTACAAAAGTCTTCATTCGGGAAAAGGGTTAACTTATAACTGAATTCAGCGGCCATTACAGTGACCGTGCGTCATGCACAGATTGGAAACCCAGGTGGGGCGGGGGAGCTAGGTTGGCGAGATTCACATGAGTGCTAGTGTGAGGATGTGTTTTTAGAAGATGGATGTGATTTATCCCTTTTCTCCCCCCTACCCCCAACCACAGGCTCCCCCCCGCCCCCCACAGACTTACCACAGCTGAAGATACATGGAATGCACTGGGCCATTTTGCTAAACCTCTTCCTCAGTGGAATTGAAAATTAATTCCTTCCAATCTCAAAAGTAGACAGGGATCTTAAAATCTCCCACGTTCTCAGTGCCCTCCATTACTTCCCAAAATAAATTCTCTACTTGGGTTGATGGGAGTGGGAAGGCAGAATTGGCTGGACACCATATTTTATTTCTTGTCTCCTACTTACAATATGTTTTTTTTTGGGGGGAAATATGGCTGTCCATCTTTTCAGCTATTTCTAAGATTTACACTTTGATTCAAAGAAAGACTGTTAGCAAGAATGAGAAGTTATTTTTAGTCTCAAAAAAATACGGTTTTAAGTGGGTGAAACGTGTTCCTCAGTCTGATTTCTCTTGCACAGAGTGTGAATGAATGCGATTGTGAAGGCCAGAGCGGCCTCCTGGAACGTGGTTTTGCATTTCTTAGGTGCACACGTGGCCTTCTCCGTGGCCTGACTTGTCGCGGTGACCTGGCTTTCCTTCGCCCCTCACTGGGCTAACCCAGATGGTGGCATGAAGCTGAGTCCGAGGGAAATGTCCCCACCCTGCAAACCAGGTCCTCGGGGTCCAAGACACCAGACTGCCTGTTTGGTTCAGAGAGCAGTCTTCATTCATCAGATAATCTGGAATAAATGGTTCAGTGCATGATTCTGAAGGAGATGCTCATGTTTTTCCCTCTAAAAGTGCTCGCGAGCTTGCCCCAAACACATTTTGCCCCCCCCCTCCAGTGTCTGATTCGGCAGCCCCAGGGCAGGGCCTGAGAGTCTGCATTTCGCCTGCGGGCCCGGAGCACAGCGGGATCCGGGTCGGCTGCTGGCCCTAGCGCGGAGCTGGCCTGCGGGAAGACCGACAGAGGCTGGCGCACCGCGGATGGGACAAGTTGAACCTTCCAGGGGCTCCGCGGCACAATTTCTGGCATAGCACCGTTCATGACCTTTAGCGTGACCGATGATGCCAGCCGCGGGCCCTCCCCCGACCCACGCAGGCGGAGATCTCCCCAGGGGAGGGCAGGTGCAGACAGTTCCCAGAGGGCCCCCCCCCCCCCCCGCCCCTGGGGCTGGGTCAGTGTGTACCTGCCGGCGCCGTGGCAACAGCTCTGAAAACATCGCCGGCCTCTCTGGGGACGGGGGCCTGGCGGAGCAGCTGGCCAAGGTCACGGAAGGCCCTGCAGTCCCCGCGGAGGGGGCGGGCGGGGGCGGTGCTCGGCTCGGCGCGGCTCACGTGTTCTATCTTGTTTTGTGTGTGTTTTTCAGGGTGCCAGCGCTTACATTCTGAATTACCTCATGTACATCCTGTGGGCATTGCTGTTTGCCTTTTTGGCCGTCTCCCTGGTGCGTGTATTTGCACCATATGCCTGTGGCTCGGGTATACCAGAGGTGAGTGGTGGCCGATTTTCTTCTGTGCTAATAGTAAGCAAAGCAAATACTCAGGGGCCGAGCACAGTCCCGAGCATTTCGTATCTGTTAACTCTTTGAGTCCTTACAGTGAGCCAATGAGGTAGGTTCTGCTATTTCATTTGATAGTTGAGGAAACGGAAGCACAGAGAGGTTAAGCAGCTTGTCTGAGGCCACACAGCTGGTTTGCTAGAAGTTGAACCTGGCCGTCTGGCTTCAGAATTTATGCTGTGTGTTCAGGATTTATGCTCTTTTTGCTTCTCAGAAGATTAAATTCTTGTCTTTGCAAACCGGGCATAACTCTTAAAGCCTGTGCAATCAGTTCATCAACCACATACCGAAGTGTGGCCCTTCAGGAACTTGTCAGCGCACCTGTGATGTAGTGTGAACAAAAGACAGTGACGGAGTTTGTTGCTCAGAACGTTGACTGGTGAGTCAACCCTCTTATGAGCAAACTTCCTTGCCACGTTTTGCTCTTGTGACAGGGTAGTAGCAATCTTTGAAAAACTGAATCCCGCGTTCAGGACGTGCTCTGTGAACGCACCCCTGTGAGTTTCGAGTTCTTACATTGTCTAGCGCTTCCATGTGACCCGAGTGTGAGGGAAGTGACCTCATTGATCAAGAGGAATGCTTGAGATCAAACTTCAAACCTACGAGGATCTACTGGCTAGAATGATGGTAATTGAGTGAGTTCCCCCAAAAGCCCAGATAGTGAACATTTTAGCCAGAAGTAAGTTTAAAAGTTCTTATATTGGGGTGTCTGGGTGGCTCAGTCAGTTAAGTGACCGACTCTTGGTTTCAGCTCAGGTCATGATCTCAGGGGTCTGAGATCGAGCCCTGTGTGGGGCTCTGTACTTAGCAGGTAGTCTGCTTGGGACTCTCTCTCTGCCTCTCCCTCTGCCCCTTGCGCGCATGTGCGTGCGCTCTCTCTCTAAAACAAATATATTTTTTAAAAAGTTCTTATATTATCATTATAATCAAGCTGGTGCTTCAGCAGGGCCCCTAGAGGTGGAGATGGTGAGTTTAAAGATGTGACCGGTGGTGACAGCAGACCCACGTTGGTCCCCGCTCCCCCACACCCACTCTCTTTGGTGGTACTTGCCAACACGGCCGCTGTTCCAGGCAGTTCCTGGAAAGGGCTGGAATCATTGAAAGATCGTCAAAAGAAAAGCTCAACGTTGTCCTGTTCCAGGAAAGAGAGAAAAAAAGAATATGTCAGGCCGACTTTTTGTTGGTTTGCATTAACCTATTGCTGCAGGAACCGGAAGAGCAAGCCGCAGCCGCGTCCTGTCGCCTTGGTGAGTCCCTTCTGCTCCCGCGCAGCCCGGGTGTTCCCGCGGGTCCCAGGGCCGTGCAGCATTGCAGGCAGCAGGAGCACAACCCTCAGAAACGTCCATCAGTGACGCATGTGAAAGAGATAGAAACCTAGAAAAACAGTAGCACAGGGACTTGGCTCAGTCTTTAAGCGTCTGCCTTCGGCTCAGCTCCTGATCCCAGGGTCCTGGGATCGAGTCCCACTCTGCGCTCAGCGGGGAGTCGCTTCTCCCTCTGCCTGCCGCTCCTGTTGCTTGTGCGCGCTCTCTCTCTCCCTGACAAATAAATTAATAAAATCTTTTTTTTTTAAATTAATAAAATCTTAAAAGAAAACCCCAATAGCCCAGTTTACACGTGTGAAATGGTTAAGAAACATAAGACTCGCTAGCGCACGTGTGAACCGGTGGGCGTTGGAGGCCCACGCTGTGTGTGTTTTGTGCCTTCCTGCCTGGCTCCGCTAGGCTGGGGCCGTTTTCCCCGTGCATTTTGTGTTTCTCCCAGATGAAATTGGGCATAAACAGACGTGAAATTTGCATTATGCTCTAGTTCTTCCCCAATGCACGAATCACATTGGAACAAATTTGTGTTTGCAAAACCAGTGTTAACGGCAGAACGGACTGTGTCGTATTTGGTGTCTCAGACCCGATGCCCCCTTGGACACTAAAAAACGCAGACTGGCATTGGCCTCTGTGTCCGATGATCCCACCACCTGACAGTAGGCTTTTGGGGACCCAAACGGCCTCTCCAAAACGTGCAGGTGGCCGATGGAGAATAGGAGAATTTAAAGCAGCAATAAAAGGGGTGATGGGCAATGCCATCTCTGCCTTCCAAGAACCAGAGACACCTGGCTCAGCTCGTGATCTTGTAGGCAGACGGGGGGCTTGGACGCGAGCTCTGTCTGCGAGGGGGCTGCCTGGACTTCTTCTTTGTCCTCTTTGTCCAACGAGGGCATCTATTCGTGACAGCTGAACTCGAAAGGAGTTAAATCCGGAGTCGAGTGTGACGTCCTGTGTGGCAGACATGCAAGGCACACACGCTGGTGTGATTGAAACTCAGTAAAGCAGCAGCCAGTGAAAAAAGTGGCAAAAGGGTATGTAGAGTATGATTCTGTTTATACGAAGCCCACACAGCCGCAGTGAAACCACACGCTGTTGAGGGACACGCACGTGTGCGAAACGTATAAAGGCTGGCGAGGAAATGACCGGGCTCAGGGAGGAGGAAGGCTCCACCCAGGAAGCCAATACAGGGCTTTCATAGGTACCCATTCTTCTCCCTGGAGTGCGCTGGTGGGTACATGGGTGCTTGTTTTATTAACACCCTTTAACCACAGATTATTAACAGATTCATTTCTCAGTTTGTGAGAGTTCACGATAATCTTTTTTTTTTTTTAAGATTTTATTTATTTGAGATAGAACGCGCACAAGCGGGGGTGGCGGTGGTAGGGGCAGAGGGAAAAGCAGACCCCCCGCTGAGCAGGGAGCCCGCTGCGGGGCTCGATCCTAGGACCCCGGGATCATGACCTGGGCCGAAGGCAGCCGCTTCATCGACGGAGCCACTCAGGCGCCCCCACAATAATCTCTTAGGATTATTCCTCCAGGAACCCAGTGGAGGTTTTATAATTCAGTTTTGATTACCATGAGTCATTACTAGCAGGATTCTCACTATTATTATAGGAGAGCTTGAAATCCCTAACCTTAAGGTCCGGCTCTTGGAGGAAAGGGGCTCGCCCTCCCCAGCCTTTGCTTCTGAAATATTTTGATCGCCTAGAATGGACATTCCTTTGGAAACATTGTTAAAAATGCAGATTGAGAGAGCATTGATTTTTGTGTAACAAATGCTCTTGTCTAAGCTCTGTAAAGCACACTGAAAAGTGTTCTCGGACGTGGGGAGTTAGAAGTAGGCAAGGGTGTCCCTCTTCCTGGTAGACTGTAAGAAATCACGTCCTCTTAAAGCTTACTTTGAACTGATATTCCAGTTTATTACAAAAAGTGAGCAGTCTCACAAATGTTTATTTACCGGGAGGGTTTTTATCTTGAACCCCAGCAAGTTGGAAAACCATCCCAATACATCCCGCGAAAGCTCTGCCTGATTCAGTCTCTATTGATTCGTATGAAGCAAGTGATTAAGTTTTGGCATTTACTGGGAATGAATTTGCTTTCTTTAGTCCCTAATGTGATCACGACAATTTTATAAAATCATTATAGCGAATTACCAAATACCTATTACATTGTTCATTTCACCGCATGTCATGCCTGGCAGAGGCTCAGGTAATTTAGATGCTTGTGATCTTCTAAATGGTATTACACTCTCAAACTGTACCCTAGGGTCCAAATCCACATTAACTAACTGACAAAAAATTATAGATAATTTTATCCAAGGCAACACAAAAGGGCAGGACTGTGGCAGGCATAATAAAACATCTCTTAAATAAAGAGATCTGAGATCCCCCGAGCGCCGGCTCAAATAAGCCAACTACCCCTAGTTAAAGACCACTTTCACTACTGCTAGTCTATCTGCCATTAGTTAGGGGCTAGTTCAAGAAACACCGTCCGACTGTCTAGCTAGAAGACCCCACTCGTGCTTTATAGGAAGGAGCTCATTGCGTTCTTTGGAAACGCGTGCTTGCGTGCTCCCTCGCTTGGTCTTTCTCTGTGAATTAAGAAACAGATCTCTATCAATAATGCCTGAGGTGAAGGTGCTCCATTCATACGCCTTTGAAATTTTGAATACCTGTACTATTTTCAGGAATGGAGCCGCATTTTCGAACCACCTGGGGAGGCTGTAAATCCCTGGCGAAGGGCTTGAGAAGGACTAGAATAGCTTTTTGAGACATTGATTTCTCAGCAGAACAATGTCCACCAGGAGGCACTTTGAAGATATGCAAATATCCTGACACTGACAAGAGAGAACCGTGTCCCTTTGTGTGTTAGGCCGCGGGGAGAACAGAAATTGACCACAAATTTCATTGGCTGACTCACTCGTCATAGGCTTGTGAATGGCCAGCTCCCACAGTGAACATTCACTCCATTCCAGCCAGTTGTGGGAGAGGTTGAAGGTAAAAAATTATTTACCCATTGGTGATGCTTCTGTATCCAAAGAATAGGGGTTTTAGGTAAAGAGGACTCCAGTATATGAAATTCACCACTGAGACTTGCAGCCAGTTGAATTCTGAAAGCGTAAGGCAAACTGCACCTTTAGGAAGGAAGCCATTATGTGGCTTTCGTTTGGCCTTTACAAAATGTGGCAGATCTGAAAATGGACCAAGACGACTCTACCTATAGTCAGAGTCCTTCCCAATACCAGAGGGCAGGATATGACGGAAGGGAAGTTGTCGTCCTGGACTGAATCATCTTCACATCCCCTGGAGATGTGTTATTAGAATGTTGAGCCTCTTCTTTTTCCAACGTCGTGTTAATATTTTCAAACATACAGAAAAGTTGAAATAATTGGGCAGTAAACTCCCGTGCCCCTGGCCTGCAGCAGGGGTCAGCAGACTTTTCCAGTAAAGGGCAGGGAGTCACTATTTTAGGCTTTGTGAGTTGAGAGGCAAAATCTAGCAACTATTCTCAGTAAAAGGCTAGTGGTTTTGTTTATAAATTACATTTTAAAAAAAAGATTTTATTTATCTGACAGAGAGAAGAGAGCACAAGGCAGAGCGGCAGGCAGAGGGAGAGGGGGAAGCAGGCTCTCCACTGAGCAGGGAGCCCGATGCGCGGGGCTCGATCCCAGGACCTCGGGATCATGACCCGAGCAGAAGGCAGACCCTTAATGACTGAACCACCCAGGTGCCCTATAAATTACATTTAAAAATGTTAAAAGCACCCTTAGATCGTGGGTCATACAAAAATAGGCAGTGGCCGGGATTTGGCCCATGGGCCATAGTTTGCCAGCCCTGACCTACAGTCGAGTTGATGTTTTGTTCCATTTGCTTTGTCACAGA
Source organism: Potos flavus (assembly GCA_028534135.1). NCBI lineage: Eukaryota > Metazoa > Chordata > Mammalia > Carnivora > Procyonidae > Potos > Potos flavus. The sequence goes on along the minus strand of CM052901.1, from coordinate 98,098,129 downwards.
ACTAGCCAGCTTTCCATCTCTTTATCTTGGACTTCCCTCGATAATCAGAAATTAACAGTTAAAAACCAATGGATACGTGTTTCTCTCCAACACAACCGAGGGTAATATGAACAGGATAAAATGCCATAAAGAAAATGAGACCCTGATAATTACTTCTCCAGTCCTCATTATGATCTCTTATTACTTTAGAAAAAAATTTTTTTAAAGATTTATTTATTTTAGAGAGAGTATGTTTTCGGGGGGTGGGGGGGCAGAGGGAGAAAGAGGGAGAGAGAGAGAGAGAGATTCTTAAGCAGATTCGGCACTGAACGTGGAGCCTGACCCAAGACTCGATCCCGTGACCCTGAGATCAGGACCTGAGCTGAAACCAAGAGTCAGATGCTTAGCCGACTGAGCCAGCCAGGCGCCCCCCTACTTTAGAAATTCTTAAGGTTCGCTATGCATCGAACGGTTTCAAGTTACCATTAATAAAGTATGTTATCATAAATTCTGCTAATAGAAAATTATAGTCCACTCCAAAACTAAAGCGGCTTCTCCTCGGTCTGATCGAGCGAGTTTAGGGCCGGGGAATCAGCTCCTTGCCTCGCCGCGGCATCCAAGGGCTCACTCGCCCCCGTTCTCCATCCTCTGTTGCAGATAAAGACCATTTTGAGCGGCTTCATCATCAGGGGCTACTTGGGGAAGTGGACCCTGCTGATCAAGACCGTGACCCTGGTGCTGGTGGTGTCCTCCGGCCTGAGCCTGGGGAAGGAAGGGCCGCTGGTGCACGTGGCCTGCTGCTGTGGCAACTTCTTCAGCAGCCTTTTCTCCAAGTACAGCAAGAACGAGGGCAAGAGGCGCGAGGTGAGCAGGCTCCGCTCCTGCCCGCAGAGGTGGCCTCTTCTGGAAGCCCCGTCCCGGCTCGCCTGCTCACGCGGGGCTGCCTGGCGGGGCTGGGGGCTGACACAGAGCTCTTGGCCTCGCAGGTGCTCTCTGCCGCCGCCGCTGCCGGAGTCTCCGTGGCCTTTGGGGCTCCAATCGGGGGTGTGCTCTTCAGTCTTGAGGAGGTGAGAAGGGGCAGTGGGTGGGGGGCGCTGAGGAGCGGGTGGGGGGGCTAGCACAGCGGAGGCCTCCATCTCCAGCCGTTCGGGGGACTGCATTCGAAGGGATATTGACAAGATTCCTGCGGCTCATTAAGAAGCCACGATTTTCGCTGTTAAATCTGTTTTCGAGTATTATTTTAAAAATCACCAATGTAATTATTATTATTATTATTATTATTATTTTTGAAGTTTGCAGTCTCTCTCCTAACCAACTTAATGAGGCATGCCTGTTTTTGGCAACCCGACCATTCTATTCCAGGGGTCAGCGAATGTTCTCTGCAAAGGGCCAGAGAGTAAATATTCTGGGCTCTGTGGGTCTTCTGGTCTCGGGTGGAACTACTCGGCTTTGTCATTGTAGCGGGAAAGCTGCCACACATAACACTCACATGAGTGGGCATGGCTGCATTTCTTTTTTTATTTTTATTTTTTAAGATTTTATTTATTTATTTGACAGACAGTGAGAGAGAGAGGAAGCATGGGCAGAGGGAGGGGCAAAGTGAGAGGGAGAAGCAGACTCCCTGCTGAGCAAGGAGCCTGATGCGGGACTTGATCCCAGGACCCCGGGATCATGACCTGAGCTGAAGGCAGACGCTTAACGACTGAGCCACCCAGGCGCCCCTATGGCTGCATTTCAGTAAGACTTTCTAGATGTGTGCATCTTATATAATTTTCACATGTCACAAAATACTGCTTTTCTTTTGACTATTTCAAACCTCGCAAAATGTTTCTTTTTGACCCCCAGCATTTAAAAATGTAAAAAAATCCATTCTTAAGTCATGGGCCATACAAATACATTCGCCGGGCCAGGGTTTTCCTACCCTTGACCTATTCCGTTTCAGTTTGTAGAATCAAATCCAGAGGTTTATTCGCTTTTGGGAGGGTCTTTGTGACATAAACAGAATTAGAATGAACTATTCCCATTTCTCTTACAAAAGAGCTCACATCTTGAGTGGTGTCTGCTCTACTTTAAGACATGGAGTCCTTTAAATGTCTTCGTTGGTGCATCTTGGTGGTAATGAACCCTAGCCCGAGGAAGTCGGTACCGCCCAGCTTTGGTCCGAGGGCGACCGTCCCACTAAGTACCACTGGGCGGGGGGCTGCCGATCAGGGGCTGGGGGCTCAGGGCAGCTCTTCCTTCGGCCAGCTTCATGTCGTCCTTGTTCGTCCCAGGTCAGTTACTACTTCCCCTTGAAGACCTTGTGGAGGTCCTTTTTCGCGGCCCTGGTGGCAGCCTTCACGCTGCGATCCATCAATCCCTTTGGGAACAGCCGCCTCGTTCTCTTTTACGTGGAATATCACACGCCCTGGTACATGGCCGAGCTCTTCCCCTTCATCCTGCTCGGGGTCTTCGGCGGCTTGTGGGGGACCCTCTTCATCCGCTGCAACATCGCCTGGTGCCGGAGGCGCAAAACCACGCGGCTGGGGAAGTACCCGGTGCTGGAGGTCATCGTGGTGACCGCCATCACCGCCATCATCGCCTACCCCAACCCCTACACGCGCCGCAGCACGAGCGAGCTCATTTCCGAGCTGTTCAACGACTGCGGGGCCCTCGAGTCCTCCCAGCTCTGCGACTACATCAACGACCCCAACATGACCCGGCCCGTGGATGACATCCCGGACCGGCCGGCCGGCGTCGGGGTCTACACAGCCATGTGGCAGCTGGCCCTGGCGCTGGTCTTCAAGATCATCATCACCATCTTTACCTTTGGCATGAAGGTCAGTGAAGGGGAGGGAGGGACGGGGCCGAGGGGGGGGGCAGTTCGTCTCCTGGGGGGAGAGCACCGTCCTCGCCGGGAGAAAACGGGGACGGGGAGGGAGAAGGGGACTGACCTTTACCGACTCTCCTCTCACGCCGGGCACTTGACGTTCTTTTTAATCGCCAAGAAGCAATGCTTTTGATAAACAGCACGCCAGGGAACTAGATTGTAATCCCTGTACAAGTGAGGAAGCGAAGGCTCAGAGTTTCTCGTTCATCCAGAGCGGTGTAGCTTGTGTAATGAGCGCCCAGGAGCCGAAGCAGAACATTTCGAGCCCCGCGGAACCCCTGTAGTGTTCCCTACTCTTGCCTCCTGTGCGGGACTTTTGTGATTTGTTTCATTTTAAAAAGGCTAAGAAGCTGTGTACTTGAGTGGGTAATGGTCAAACACAAACGTGAATTTCTGCGTTAGGGGCGAGGACGGGCGGACTTGATTAAACAGCCAACCGTCTCCGATCTGTCGTCTCCTAGCAGAGGGTTTATTTGTGTGTCTGAGGAAGACGCTAGCAGCCTCTTCTGGTGCCCGCTGGGAGGAGTCTACTTTGCAGTTATAGGTAGTTAAATGACTAGGAATTGGGGGGGGGGGCACTCAGAGAGGAACATCCCAGAGTCTAGAAGTCATCCTCGAGGATCCAGACTTGCCTGGAATTTGGTTACAAATCCACTCGCAGCCTCAGATCGATGGCGGTCTTGGGCCACTCCTGGGCGGGGTTGGCGATCACAGGCAGTCTCCACGAACACGGAGAGTCAGGCACGTTCTCTAGCCCACGTCCGACCCCTAGACAAGTGAAGACGCGTTTCCACACAGCAAAACGTGAAACACACCGCCACCAAGATCTTCCAGTTTACATAGTCTGGTTCCTTGCTGCCTGTCACCGGGCTTGAAAATACTCAGAATACTGCCCGGAAAGTACTTTGTTAGGAAGGGGGAACGGCCCCGTCTCTGTGACAGGTGTTGGGCCGCTGTACCCTCACGGGGACCGTGAGCCCGTGGAAAGCTTCCGAAGGTGCTGGGCGGCCGCACCGAGCTGCTCGGTTTCACCTGTGAGCAGTCGCGCGTCTTTCTCTCCCGTTCTCCCGCTGCGGCTCGACATGTCATTTTAAAAGCTCTTGTGAATGACGCACAAGGGGAGAGAGAAGGGGTGAGTATCTCGAGTGGCCGAGGCTCTCTTTGAAGGTTATTTGCAGGGGTGGTTATCATCCTTTAATCCCCAGCAGGAGAACCAGGCCCGCTTTTGAAGGAGAGGAAGCAGAGTGTAAAATGGCGTTCTGTCCAAGTCATGGTAGCTAGGACTGACTAAACGGGTGACTAGGACTAGTACTGAGTAAATGGGTGAGTAGGACTAGGACTGACTAAACAGGTGACTAGGACTAGTACTGACTAAATGGGTGACCAGGACTAGGACTGAGTAAAGGGGTGAGTAGGACTAGGACTGAGTAAATGGGTGAGTAGGACTAGTACTAAATGAGTGACTAGGACTCGAACTGACTAAATGGGTGACCAGGACTAGGACTGAGTAAATGGGTGAGTAGGACTAGGACTGAGTAAATGGGTGAGTAGGACTAGTACTAAATGAGTGACTAGGACTCGGACTGACTAAATGGGTGACCAGGACTAGGACTGAGTAAATGGATGACTAGAACTCGGACTGAGTAAATGGGTGAGTAGGACTAGGACTGAGTAAATGGGTGACCAGGACTAGGACTGAGTAAATGGGTGAGTAGGACTA
>CM052901.1:98066941-98093061 GCA_028534135.1 Potos flavus | reverse complement strand
GGACTAGGACTGAGTAAATGGGTGAGTAGGACTAGTACTAAATGAGTGACTAGGACTCGGACTGACTAAATGGGTGACCAGGACTAGGACTGAGTAAATGGATGACTAGAACTCGGACTGAGTAAATGGGTGAGTAGGACTAGGACTGAGTAAATGGGTGACCAGGACTAGGACTGAGTAAATGGGTGAGTAGGACTAGGACTGAGTAAATGGGTGAGTAGGACTAGTACTAAATGAGTGACTAGGACTAGGACTGAGTACATGGGTGAAGCCACTTGTCCCTCTTGGTCCACACCGCTGACCCTCCGTTCGGAAGCTTTGCGCCTCCTCTGAAGACAAGTGGGATGCGAGCCTGTGGAGGGGGCGCTGCTCACTGGGAGTGGGGAAGCGGGCCTGCGGCCTCCTTCCTTCACCCTTCCCTTCCCCGTGTGCCCCCTGGAGATCCCCTCAGGCCTCTTCATCCCCAGCATGGCCGTGGGAGCCATGGCCGGCAGGATGGTGGGAATCGGCGTGGAGCAGCTGGCTTACCATCACCACGACTGGATCGTCTTCCGGAACTGGTGCAGGCCCGGAGCAGACTGTGTCACCCCCGGACTTTATGCCATGGTGGGAGCTGCGGCCTGCCTAGGTACCGGCCCGGGCGGGGCGGGCGGGCGGGCCGGGGCGCAAGGGAAGGGGAGCCAGGTTGAGCGCCACCGCCAGGCCGCTCTGGGTTAGGGCACCGGTGAGAGGGAGGACGTGGCCTCGGGTGTTGGCATTCTCAGGACAGGCCGGGTTGTGTCGCTGTCGCAGGTAAGGCCCTAAATCTCAGTGGCTGAACACACTGGGTCTTGTACCTTGCTCGCGATACGAAGTCAGTTCTCATTATTCACGGAGCCCATATTTGGGAATTGGCCTCCTTGCTAAAATCGGTTTGTGACCCCTAAGTCAACACTCGGGGTGTGTTTGCTGTCATCCTCGGACAGGGGCAGGAGCAGCGGAAAGTGTGAGGTGTCTAGCGTGTGTGTTCCCAGCCCCGGGTGAACGAGGTGGGGAGGCCCGCCCTCGTCTCAGCTCGGCTGCTCTACACACGTGACCTTTTCGTGGTCTACCTAGGGCCATGGTTTTTGCATTTTGTGAATGATTTTGTTGTTTTAAATGGCCCCCAACCGTAGTGCTAAATAGTCTGTCTAGGGATCGTAAGTGCAAGAAGGCTGGGACTTGTCTTATGTAGAAAAGAGGTGCGTCAGAGAAGTCTTCTCCCGCAGGAGTTTCAGGGCTGTTGGCTGTGAGTTCAACGTTCATGAATCATCTACATGTATTAAATAAGGCGTCTTTATTTTTTTTTATTTTAAAGATTTTTATTTATTTGACAGAGACACAGCAAGAGAAGGAACACAAGCGCGGGGGAGTGGGAGAGGGAGAAGCAGGCTTCCCACTGAGCAGGGAGCCTGATGATGTGGGGCTCGATCCCAGGATCCTGGGATCATGACCTGAGCAGAAGGCAGACACTTAATGACTGAGCTGCCCAGGCGCCCCAAATAAGGTGTCTTTAAACAGAAATACACGTGAAATAAGGTATTGTTTCAACCTATATTGATGGGTTGACCAAAATGGTGCGAGCAAAAGCTCACAGAAACCTAACCTTGTGTTTCCCCCAGGGCAGTGATTCAGTATGTGCTCATGCAGTGTTTGTGGCAACTTTGTAGATCATAGTTACCGTGAATAAATAATGAGAATCGACTCCGTGCATGCGTGTGTGTGCGCGTGCGTGTGTGCGCGCGTGTGGGTTTGTGTAATGTGAGTTACTGGGAGCTTTTCTCCACTCGCTCATTCAGGGCCCCGGGTGATGACGTAGTCTCCACCATCTTGCGGCCGCACCATCTAGAATACTGGTTTTCAATCGGGGGGGCAGTCGTGCCTCTTGGGAACACTGGGCGACGGAGACATTTTTGGTTGTCACACCCAGGGCACGGGGCTACCAGCATTAGCGGGTGGCGGCCGGGGATGTTGCCGAATACCCTGTAGGACACAGACCAGCCCCCATATCCGTGACTGATCCGGCCCCAATTGTTCCTAGTGCCGAGGTCGAGAAACTCCAGTTTAAGCTCATTGCAAGACTCGTAGGAGTTGGTATGGATTCTTTTAAATACCAGGGGACCCAAAGTTGGGTCCCTCTCCTGTCCATAGCCACTGCGAATCTCTGCAGTTTCCCGGCTTACCGGGTTCCGGAACAGAGCCACAGTGGCTGTGTCAGAGACCTGCCTAGCCCACTCACCCAAAAGCCAGGCATGTGGTCTTGGGTGAAGAGACAACTGGAACAGGTGCCTGGAGGATTTAGAGGCAGTGCGTCCATTTCCACAGTTCATGCCCTCTAGAGGGTCTGGAGCTCAGTTTCAGAATCGTATCCCTGTTTTTGTTTGCAGGTGGAGTTACCCGGATGACGGTGTCGTTGGTGGTCATCATGTTCGAATTAACGGGCGGTCTGGAGTACATCGTGCCCTTGATGGCAGCCGCCGTGACCAGCAAGTGGGTGGCCGACGCCTTTGGGAAAGAAGGCATCTACGAGGCTCATATCCACTTGAACGGGTACCCGTTTCTGGACGTGAAGGACGAGTTCACCCACCGCACGCTGGCCACCGACGTCATGCGGCCACGGCGGGGCGAGCCGCCTCTGTCCGTGCTCACACAGGACAGCATGACCGTGGAGGACGTGGAGACGCTCATCAAGGAGACCGACTACAACGGCTTCCCCGTGGTGGTGTCCAGGGACTCCGAGCGCCTTATTGGATTTGCGCAGAGGCGGGAGCTGATTCTCGCAATAAGTGAGTAGAGAGGGAAGCTCAGGCTGTACTAAGAGGCCAAGGGCCCCCTTTGTCCCTCCTGAACTCCCAAAGAGGCTAGCGAGACTGCCAAGGTCAGAGGGCTTTAAGCCGGGGCTCTCACATTTTCTTGAGCCTGTTCATATCTCCTGAGGATCTGGTTAAAATGCAGATTCTGGTTCAGTAGGTTTGGGGTGCGGGGGGGAGATTCTGCATTCCTTCTGAGCTCCCGGTTCATGCTGCTGCTGCTGCCGGTCCCCAGGTCCCACTGTGAGGAACGAGGTCTAGGGAGAGACCCGGATGGAAAGTGACAGGCGCGTTTGCACGCGGCCTCTGGGGCCCGTCCCTGCCAGGTGGCCCGCGGCCGCCGCTGCCTTTTTAGGGAGCTGTCAGGTGAAGCTGGGAAGGACGGAGGCGGGAGAGCCCGGACTGGACCTGGCGAGCGGCCCTCGGAGACAGGCTTTCAAGCAGGCTTCCCGACGTCGGGGGTGAGGTCTGCGCCCCAGCCACCTCCCGGGGCACCGCACGAGCCCTTCACTTGGCTTGGTGGCGTTAGGTCCCACTGCAGTACTCAGAGGCCCGCGCGGGGCGGTTCCGTGTGATGCTTTTCCTCCCGGTGTGCTAGCCGCAAGCGGCGGGGCCGAGGGCAGGCCCGGGTGCGGGGTGCCCAGGACGATGGCCCAGAGAAGCAAGGCCTGGGTGTGAACCACGTGGAGACCTAGGAAGGAGGACAGCGAGCCTCGGACAGCCCCTCGCCCTGGAGTCCCGCCGGCGCGGTGAGGCAGCGGGACAGGGACCAGGAGAGCCCTTGGCTAACTATTTCTGAGGCTCCCTTTCAATTTCTAAAATCTCTTTGTGATGTTAAATAGCCTTTCCAATATCTTTGAAATCTCTTCGTCAAAGGCTCTATAAAAATAACTTTGGGGGCGCCTGGATGGCTCAGCGGGTTAAAGCCTCTGCCTTCGGCTCAGGTCATGATCTCAGGGTCCTGAGATCGAGCCCGGCATCGGGCTCTCTACTCAGCGGGGAGCCTGCTTCTGCTTCCCCCTCTCTCTCTGCCTACTTGTGATCTCTCTGTCAAAGAAATAAATAAAATCTTAAAAAACAATAATAATAAATAAATAAAAAATAAAAATAACTTTGGGTAAGCCGTATCCTCCAATTTTAGTTTGTTGCTCAAACCCCCCGCAGAGCAACAACTGGGTTTGTATTTCGGACCCGACGGCACATTTGTGCGTCTGTGCTCAGTGATGCTTCTCTTTATTATAGGTCTTGTGGCTTAACAGGTAGGTTGGTTTTCAGCTGTATGAGCAGGGTAGGGTTTGTTCTTAAAATAATGTAATCAGCAGCCTTGAAAAATTTATTCAGTCCCTCAAAGCTTTTAAGCAAAAGCTGAAATTTAAAAACAGCAGCGTCGCTGGACCCATTCCGCGCTGTGCGGCTCCGGGCACACCTGCCAGGAGAGCGCTCGCTAATTCTGCCGAAGCCCATTACCGTAATCAAGTGGGAAGCAGTAATTGTCATCAAGCGCTTCGTGCAGAAATTTAAGCTTGCCGACGGAGCGCGCTCTTAGAAGCGATGTTTGGAATGTCTGAAGAGGCGACACGCCGTGTAAATAATACCTGTGTGCTTTCAATCAGACCGATAATAGTATAGAAGCTGCTGTTTATGTGGTTTGTGGGAAGGCAAGGAGTGTTTCACTGAAAGCAATCAGAGAAGCTGTTTTCCCGATCTGTGGAAATAGCAGAGTCCCTGTACCCTGGGGTGTGACTTGTTATGTGTGACTTGTATTTGCGGAATTATGGGGCCTCTCGTGAATATGGAAATAGGACTTTAGCAGTTAGCTAGTGACTGTCTCATGCCGGTTTCGTTTTCAGGGGAATTAGGAGCAAAGATTATAGATCGGTAGAGCCAAGATGGTTTGAGTAAGAATGAATGAGGCAAATGAGGGGTTTTCTTACACATCATGTTAAAATTGTAGCAACTGGGGTGCCTGGGTGGCTCAGTCGGTTAAGCGTCTGCCTCTGGCTCAGGTCATGATGTCGGAGTCCTGGGATCGAGCCCCATATTGGGGCTTCTTGCTCAGTGGGGAGTCTGCTTCTCCCTCTGCCCCTTCCCCCCGCTTGTGCACTTTCTTTCTCTCTGTCAAAAAAAAAAAAAAAAAAAATTGTAGCAACTGCTCACGTGAAGCTGAAAACGTTTTGTTATTTTCCAGCCATCTCTGCAATACCAAAGCTCAGCCGATGTCCTTGTCAGGAAGCGGTTGGCCTCACCTAGGACACGCGGTGCCCATCCCCATCACGTTCTGACACACGGGGCCGCGTGCGACCCACGTGCAAATTCCCCGTAAATGCGACTCTGCCTCTCGGTGCTCTTTGCAAATACGAGGCCCTTTCTGCGCTCAGCAGGGCTCAGACTCCTCCAGTCTTGAATTCTGCAATTAGGTGAGGACGGGTTCAGAGAGGACTCAGCGGGAAGCCGCAAAGATGATTAAAGGGATGGAAAGTTAGAGTCACAGGCAAGAATTAAGGGGAACCGTCATTTTTTTCGTCTGGTGGATGATTTAATGATGATTCTCCAGCATGTGGAAGATACTTACTTGCAGAAAGGGATCTGCGTCCGGAACTGAACCAAGTGTCAGATCTGTTGGGAGGGCTGTTTAGGGATAAAGCGGTTTCTTCCTGGGAGGGCTGTTCCTGATAGAGCAGCGCCGTCATCCGCCGCCTTCTGGTGGGGCTTGAAACACATGTACAGAGGGACTTCTCCGGGCCGCCGTCAACTGTAGCTTATCACAGAATCATCTGGTTGTTCTTCTAAATAGTTTTTATTTTGGTTTTTTTTTTTTTAATCACATCTTCTTTGTACCGACTACCACTATAGTTGCTTTCAGTTTTCCATTTTAGCCTTTTTAGTTAATGACATCTGTTACATGGAAGCATTTTGATGGACAAGATGAGAGAGTATTCTCCCTCCAAAAACGTGATGACTCCCAGGTAGAGCTTCTCAGCCTTAACACTATTGACATTTGGGGCCGGATCGTTCTTTCCCGTGAGAGCTGTCCTGTGCACTGTGGGATGCTGGGCAATATCCTGGGTCTCTGACCGCTAGCTGCTGGTAGCGCCCCCGTCTCCCAGTTACGACAACCAAATATGGCTCCAGAAAGTTCCAAATGTCCCCCGAAGGGCAGGGCCACCTTGCTCCCAGTTGAGAACCGTTGCTCTAAAAGCCATGGGAATAGCTTACAGCATATGTGATTATTTCCAGCCTTAAAATCCCTTGGTCCATCAGAGTTTGTGAAATTTACTTTCCCGGCACTCTGAATTAGCCTCTCTGTGCTTGGCATTGTCATCGCATTGTCACTAGAAAGTGGAATGGATCCTATTAGCAGGGACTCACAAAATGTAGCTCATTCTTCATGAGCTGTGACCACTGATACTAGCTCTTGTAGAATAGATAACGAACCTCTCGTATTAAGAACAGCTTAGTTGATCTTTAAAACAATTAAAAATGAAATTTATGACATTCTTATTTGTTTGCTTGTTCTAAAGATTTTATTTATTCGTTTGAGAGAGAGAGACAGAGCAAGCACAAGCAGGGGGAGAGGCAGAGGGAGAGGGAGAAGCAGAAACCCTGCTGAGCTCTGAGCTCGACATGGGGCTCGATCCCGGGACCTAGAGATCACGACCTGGGCCGAAGGCAGACGCTTAAGTGACTGAGCCACCCAGGTGCCCCCATTTTTTAAAAGTCATACATATTTACAGAATATGGGGGAAATCAGAAGCAAAAGGGAGAATTAAAAAAGGCACCCACTTTCTCAACAGCGTAGAAGGCCACAGTTAACATTTGTCCCACCCAGGACTAGATGGTCGGCGCTGGCAGAGGGATGCAGAAAGCTTTCTTGCTGGCCCTCCCATTCATCAGCTTTGGGCCTGTACGTAGCACCCCCACTCGCTCCGTTTGAAGCGCGCAGCTAAGTCTCGATAGGAGAGTTCCCGAGCGGCCTAGCAGAGCCCTTCCAGAGCGAGCGGCAGCTGCCACTCCGGGGGTAGCAGGGAACATGGCCCGCAGCTCTGGCTCTGAGCTCAGCTGGTGCCTTCGATTCTTTTCGGCGGTGAGCAGCTTTCCTTCCCGGGGCTCCCATGTGAAACAGGCTCTGTTCCCCACAGCCGGCGGGACCGAGTTCGCTGACGTTTAGTACAACTGCTCGCTCATTTGTTCCCCTGTTGATCGATTCAGGCACGCGTTTGGCAAAAGTATCTGTTGTGTGCCTGCCGTACGCCAGGCATCGTCCAGGCTCTGGGACGGTCCTGGTGAGCCCGGGATCGCCGAGCTAGCTGCTGGTAGAATCAGGGCTTCCAACCCCGTCAGCAGACTCTGAGGACGTAGAAGGTGGTTCTCTTTTGGCAGGCGGATCGACGGTTCACTCGGTCGGGTTTGGTTTTATGAGGGGCTCAGCACATCCTGTGTCCAGTTCCGGACTGACCCTTGATCCGGTCGACCCGGTGGTTGAAATGGCCGGGTTCCCGTCACATGGGGCTGTGAGGGCATTCTTGGTGCTCGAGGGCGAGCCGCCCACGGCTGTGTGTCGGTAGTCGCATCCTCACCTGAGGGCTCCGGGCTGGAACTATCTCGATTGAGGAGAGAAATGGGCAGCACGCGCCACGCGGCGTCCACACTTGAAAACACGGCGTGCCCCCGCGTCCTCTGGTACCTGCTGGAATCCCAGCCCACTTGACGTAACTGCATTTCCCCTGACCCACATAACACGCCGGCACTTGCCCAGCGGGCCCACCGTTCCTCTTTTAAACAGAGACCCTTTTTCAAACTCGGCCTGACCCCGAATGCTGCCAGTTTTCCATTAGCATACTCGGGCGGTTCGAATTTTATTTTTCAAAGAACAATGTAGGTGAATAGTAGTCTTTGAGAAGGCCAGAAACGTATTCTAGAAACCAGGATCCATTTCCAGGCAAGCCTCAGTGTACATTTTTCCTAACCTTTTCCCATGAACCAAAAGAAAGATTAAAATTCCAACAGAAGGAAAATCGCCTTGGAGAAATATCTTGAGAGCGATGGATTTATTTCACGTGTGACTTAAAATAGCCTGGGTGTCTAGTAGCGCATAAAGCTGTATTTCTAATGAATTCTTGTTACCCTACTTTCCTTCGGCCTGCTTTTGCATGTCCTTGCCTAAGATAGAAAGAGCCTAATTGCTACCATAACAGTTTTACTCTCTTTCTTTGAGGAATCCCCCAAATGGCCCGTTTTTAAGAGAGGCGATCCGGGAGGTGGGGGCGTTGTGGCTTCCTGGAGTCACTTCTTTGGTCCCAAGGGCCGTATTTGGGATTAAGCTGCATTTCTGGGCTGTGAGCCTGGGATGGTCCTATTGGTTTTTGTTCCTTTCAGGGTTCATAATCCCATTTGGGCCAGTTAAAAGTTAGTTTGGGAAAGAAAAAAAAGAAAAAAAACAACTTACTGAGGTCGTTGGGCAGCGAAGCGAAGTTCCTTTTCATGTCCAACTTGAGCCCGTGATGAGGGAGTGTTAGGAAAGCCAGGGTGGAGGGCCCTGGGCCTTCTGGGGGCCCCGGAGCCCAGGAGGAGGCAGTACATTCTCCCAAAGAGGTCGCCCTGCTCAGGCCCACGTGTCAAAACTTTGGCGACGAACGATCGGGTCACAGCAGGGGGACCCTCGCACGGCGTTAGCTTCAGAGAGCTGCCAATTTCACAGCTGTTTGGCTGAAGGCCTTCATTAAGAACGTGGCATTTGCCCCCTGAACCCCTTCTCCGTGGGATTCTGGGATGCGGGTAGAGGGAAAGCCTGCGCTCCTGTGGCTGGGGGCGGAGGGCGTTGCTAAGCAGGGGCCTTTGTGTGGCTCATCGTTCCTGCTCGCCCATTCCAGAGAACGCCAGACAGAGGCAGGAGGGCATCGTGAGCAATTCCATCATGTACTTCACGGAGGAGCCCCCCGAGCTGCCGGCCAACAGCCCGCACCCCCTGAAGCTGCGGCGCGTCCTCAACCTCAGCCCGTTCACGGTCACGGACCACACCCCCATGGAGACGGTGGTGGACATCTTCCGGAAGCTGGGGCTCCGGCAGTGCCTGGTGACGCGGAGTGGGTGAGTGCTCCGGCCGGACTCCGAGGGGACCAAGGGGAATGAGTCACGTCCCCTTCCGGGGGGCCTCGCGGGGCAGGTGGTGCGAGGGGAAGGTGGGAGAAACCTCCCGGTGGGGCTGCTGTCCGGCCCCAGGCTGAGGGTTGAGTCCAAAAGGGGAGGAGCCGAAGGAGAAGGATTCGGGCAGCTTTTCTCCTTCCCCCCCTGCCCTGGGCGGCAGTTGGCTCGGGAGAAGGGACAGCCTTGTGTGCTGTCACGGGGTCTGGCATGCCTCCACGTCCCAGCACCACGCGGAAGCGGGCAGTGAAAGGCACAGGCTCGTGAGAAAATGAGGGCGCTTGCATGCTGGGCGGACCTCATAAGACCCGGAGCACGGCCTCTGCACGCTGCATGGTTAGGAACTACGGAACTGCCACGAGAAATAGGTCACTGTACCTCAAACACGTGCTGCGGGTTTTTGCAGAAGCGGGTGTCGTAAGGGCGGCGGCTTGCGGGCTGTGTCCGCTGGAACCCGGGATGCTCCTGGGCTGGGGGCGCCGGCGGCCCGTGCCGTCGAAGGTCACACGGAACTTGATTCCCCCAACACCTGACTGCTGGTAGCCTGCTGTTGACCAAAGCCTTACCGATAACATGAACGGTCGATTAACACGTATTTCGTCTGAATACGTATTACGTGCTGTATTCCGACAGTCAGGAAGCCAGAGGAAACGGGAATAAGAAAATCTTAAGGAAGAGACAATTCATTTATGGTACCGTCCTGTATGTTTTGAAAAACAATCCGCATGTAGGTGGACCCATGCAGTTTAAACCCGTGTTGTGCAAGGGTCACCTGTGCTCCCCTGCCCCTGGGCTCAGCTGGGGGGCAGCTTTCCGCATTCGCCTAGAATTCCTCATGGATGACATGACCCATAAGCAAATGAAGTTTACGTTAGGCTCAGGTTGTTCCCCAATACAGCAACCGGTTCAAAACAACCTCGCATTTTGCTGTTCCCGAGGAGCTGGGAGGTCTGGTGGCCCCAGGGCATTGTCTCTGCGGCGACAGTACTACATTTGCTTTGTGTTACCAAAGCCAGGAGACTAGCGTTGCAGAGATCGAAGGCTCATGATGGCGTGAGAGGTGCCGTGCCCCGGGGGCCGTTCTCTGGGCTCAGAGGTCCGCCCCAAATCCCATGGCTTCAGAGGCTTGGGTAGCGGAAGAGCCTGGAACCTTGGGTTGTCCGCCCAGCGTATTCTCTGTGGGCTGAGACACTGACACGCTAACTGTGTCGAGGCCTTAACTCTGAAGTAGTTTACACCGAGCAGTTCTCAACCAGGGCGATTTTGTCCCCCAAGATTGTGGGTGTCCCCACCGGAGAGAGGGGAAGCTCCTGGCACTTAGTGGGTAGAGACCCGGGATGTTATTCAGAAGCCTGCTGTGCACGGGACGGCCCGCGCTGCAACGAAGACTCGCTGGCCCGGAAGGTCACTTCTGGAGCTCAGGGACCGTGGACTAGGCGCCCGTGACCAGCCAAGTGAGCCCTCCTTACTCCCTCGCTTCCTTCCTATCGTCCTGGCTGTGCAGGAGGCCGAACGTGCACACTGACCCAGAGAACCCCTCGCCTGCAGGACGGGTGTCCCCCGCTCCGACTGCAGCGGGGGGGCGGGGGGGGGTTTGCACATGGGAGGGACAATCAGTAAGCGACAAATCCAAGTTTGGGACTGGAGATCACTTCTGCTGGTGATTTTTAAAGGTACTTAGTGGGTCGCCGGGATCCCGCAGAGGATTAAAGCTCCAGGCTAAACCCGGGGTGCCGGGGCCGCCGCAGTCACTGATCCCTCGGGTGAGGGAGGGGCCTGCGAATGCGTATTTCTAGCGACCCCCCGGGGCTGCGGCTGCTCTCCACTTTGCAGGACGCCGAAGCCCATTTACATACTTGAATTTCCAGCGCCCGGCAGAACTACCACTGTGATCACCCGTGGCGTCTCAAGCGCGTAGCCGTTTCTCTTTTCCTTTAAAATAGTCATCCGATGTCAGTTATCATTGGAATTTCCAGTTCTGGCAGGAAATTCTGCCCTTAACGCCCGCTCCCACCTCACGCAGCCCCATGAGGTTTTCCTGTGAGGATCTGGGTGCCGAAATTGGCTCCGAATGTTCTGCGAGAAAACAAAATCGCACTCTCTCTCGCTCTGCATATTTTAAACAAACACAGATGCTGATGCCTTACTGCTGGCAAGGGAGCCTCGCTTGCGGGCCTTTCATCTCCTCGGGCTTGCGGCCAGGGCAGGCACGGCTTGAGCCAGCTTGCGTTTTTGATGTATTCCGTCACCATGGGCCTTCCCTGCTCACAGCGAGAGCCCCAGCTCGTCCCGCGGACCTGCCCCGGCTGCGGGATTTCTCGGGGCCTGGGCCCCAAGGTCATGGCGAAACCGCACCAGGAACCACAGAAGGCTTTGTCCCCAGGAGGCCCGAGCCTGCGGAGCCTCCAGTGGCTAAGCCTGCATTTGGGTGGGATCTTCCCCGCAGAGGCTCTCGAAAGGCAAAGCGGGTGCGGGGGTGGGGAGGGGAGGTTGAGTCAGCCTGCTAGGTGGCCCCCCGGGACTTGGACGCGGCGGCCTTGTCGGAAGAGCCCGGGTATTCTAACTGGATATGTTCATGCTCATAGACTGGCCGTTTGTCATTCCCGCGATTCGCTTGAACTGCAGCCCAAAGGGGCCAGAAGGTCACACACTCGATTTACATCCAGTAGGCCCTGTCCCGCCACTGAGATCTCTGCCGGGTCTGACGTCGCCCCCTCCAGGGTGGATGTCCAGCTTTCCTCTTTTGCGATAATTACTGTAGGCCAAGGGCCAGTTTACGCCCGAACCCAAGACCGCTCTGAATTCCTGTTTGCCCAGAAGCCTTGTGAGCAGCTTGACTTTCCCATGTTTACAGTTAGTTTGAAGAGGAGGTCCTCCAGTGTGGGTGCTGTTTCCCAGCGGTCCCAGAGGGCAAGGTCCTGAGCCAGGCTTTCAAGGAGAAAATGGCAAAGGACAAAAGAGCGGTGTCAGTTGAGAGGCTGTCTGCTAGTCGGCGATCGCCAGCCGCAGAGCCCCCCCAACTGCCACCGCAGAGACCCGCCCCTTAGCTGCCCCCCTGCACCCCGCTGCTCACGCCGCCGCCCATTTCTCCTCCGACCCCAGCTCCTAGCGGCATATTACAGGCCCATGCTGCTCGCCTTTTTACTGTCCCTTTTTCGATTTTAAATGCAGTGGAAGAACTGTCGTGGGCTGAATTGTGTCCCCCCAAATTCATATGTTGCAGCCCCCCAGTCCACCGTGACTGGGTTTGGAGATGGGATCTTTAAAGCGGTAATTAGAGTTGAACGAGGTCCTCAGGCTGGGGCCCTAATCTGATAAGTTGTGTCCTTATAGGGACAGGAAGAGGCAGCTGGGATGTGCGGGCCCAGGGAGAAGGCCAAGTGAGGGCTGCGAGCCAACGAGAGAGGCCTCTGGAGAAACCAAGCCACCCAGCACCTTGATCTGGGCCTTTCTGAGAGCAGTGCCCCCCCCCCGGTCCGTGGGGGTTCGTTACGGCTGCCTGAGCTGAGTCAGGACCCCGACTCCACTTGGCCACTTTAGTAGAGTAGCGTCTTGTTTGACGGGACATCGTCAACCTTACTGCATTTTGATACCTTTTAGAAAAGTCTTTAAAGTAACACATTAACACGGCTGAAGCCAAGTAGCTCTGAATGGCTGGAACAGAAAGCAGTTCCTCGTTTTACCCTTCCGCACCGACACCCCTCTCCTTTCAGGGGACCACTTTTCTCCCACAAGGGTTTGTTTTCTTTAATCAATAGACAATTTTTTAGAGCAGTTTTGGGTTTAGAGAAGGACTGAGCGTGAAGTACGAGGTTCCCATATACCTTCTCTTGTCCCCTCAATTGCCCTTATTAATATCTTGCATTTGTTATAGTTGTTGCCTTTGATGAACTGATATTGATACAGTAACTCCGATCCCTAGCTTAAGTTAGGGTTCGCCCCTGGTGCGGTACGTCCTGTGGGTTTTGATAAAAGGAGAATGACCTGTATCTGCCATTATAGCTTCACACGAGTGGTTTCTCTGCCCTAAAAATCCTCTGTGCTCCGCCTCTTCGTCCCTCCTTCCCTCCTTCCAACCCAGTCAACCACTGATCTCTTTACTGTCTCCATAGTTTTGCTTTTTCCAGAACGTCCTAGAGTTGGATGCGGCCTTTTCAGACTGGATGCTTTCACTCAGTGATGTGCGTGTAAAGTTCCTCCATGGCTTTTCATGACTTGACAGCACGTTTCTTTTTTAGCGCTGAATACTATTCCGTCGTCTGGAGGGACCACAGTTTAGGTGTCCATTCACTCACTGAAGGACATCTTGGCTGCTGCCAAGGTTTAGCAGCTATGAGTCGAGCATACGTCTTCTAAGAGTTAAGGAAATTATTTTACGTCACCACTAAACTATAATTATACAGAATTAACAACGGCTCAGTATATCATTCGATATCCAATTCATATCAAATTTCAACCCAGAATTTGTTCAAAGTTCACACATTGCATTTGGTTGTTTGGCCCCTTTAGTCTTTCATCTAGAACGATTTCCTGCCTTTTTTTGTTTGTTACTTATGACACAGATTTTTTTTTTCTTGGAAGAATCCGGAATCAGTAGTCTCACATTCTGAATCTGTTTGCTTCCCCCTGGTTTGATTCAGTGGAAGTCGTTTCTGGCAACGTGCCAGCATAGATGATGTCCCAACGTCAGCTTTTCCAGCTTTGTTGGTGATAAGCTCTGTCACTTAAATGAGGTGGTGGTGACAAGAACTGAGAAGGGACATTTTTCTCTCTGTACATAATCTGTGGAGGGGAGGGAGCCTTCGAGACCAGGTGAATTTGTTATTTTCCAGCAACCATTTGCCCAGCAGTTTGAGAATCCATGGATAATTATTGACTAAACTAATTGTTTTATTGGGGGCTGCAAAATGTCGATTTGCTGATTCTGTTTCGCTTTGTACATTTCCTCCCGTTTTTTGGAGCATCACGGTAGAGTCATGATGCTTTTAGGATTTTGACATCCATGCTTTTCAAGCCCCCTTTGCGATGTTCACCTCTCCTGAAGATGTTCCTGTGAGGGAGAGGGGAACAGGCGATACCCGCTATCTTCCCCGGGGTCAGAGATGCGCAAACACTGGAAAACTGTCACTTTTTCAGGGCTGGTTAAGGTCCAGTGTGGTCAGGGACAAGGGAGTCGGAATTCTGGCCTGACAGTTTCGCTACCCAGCATCCATTTCACCAGAGGTACCGGAGTCCCTTCTGTTGCACGGGAGAGGAGTTTGACTAATTTGGCTTTAATTAAATAAATCACAGTATTGCAATTGTGTCTTCTGAGTTGGGGATATCTCATTATTTTACATCGATACAGAGTAGAAATCCTCCATTTTAATAGCTACACGGTATTCCAGGGTTAGCCTGACACTGTTTACCTCTCCTTTTCTTGGGCGTGCGGGTGATCTGGCAGACTGATTTGGCCAGTGGAACTTTCTTTCTCCAAAGAAACTTGCACGTCCCCTTCCTTCAAACCTTTCACTTTACCGAGGGGGCATGATTTGTCCCAGCAGGTGGTCATTTAAGTAGTTAATAAAATCCAGATTGAGCAAGGGCTGCTGGGTATGGTTGTGCAGGTGTGTACTGTGCGGTCTGGGGCACACTTTACATTGTCGTGTTTGCGAGTGGTGCTCCTTGGGGTCATGCAGCGTGTAGTCTAGGGGGCCTTGCACAAGGAACCCTGGTAAGAGGCCTTGTTTTTGTAAGTTGAAAACAATGGAATTTCACAAGAGGGGGTCATTTCCGTTTATGGCCAGAAATATGAATGTGAAACTTTACCCATCCACTACAATAGACCTAAAATAGGATCGGTTGTTGTCTTCTACTTGGAATTTCTGTGATGTGGTCCAGTTTTGACAAAGGCTTTCACAAGCCCTTTTTCAATTGATTATAGTCTTGAAATTTAGGAGAGCGTATTAGTCATCGTAGGTTTATTGCTGTAATTAATAAGCTTGCCGTCTCAGCGGCCTAACACGGTAGTGATTCATTTCCCCCTACCTCGCATCCAGTGTGGGTTTCAGCAGGTGTGGGCTCTGTGCCGTAGAGTCATCCAAGGACCCAGGTCTTTGAATCTGGTGGCTGCTAAGTCAGTCCTCTGTGACCCCAGAGTCCTTCACTGGCTCCCCTGCCTCTGGCCGCCAGTTGAGGAGAGTGAGTGTCAGGAAACGTGCAGGTGACCTGGGAAGGGCATCTCTCCTCTCTACCTACGTGCCGTTGGCCAGAGCTCACTCAGTTGTCCCCACCCAACCGCAGGGAAAGCTAGGAAATGTCTCTCTGTGCGTCCAGGTGGAGAAGGCCCTGGGGTTAGGGCAAGCATGAGTCAGTGTTGCAAAGCTGACCTCTTTTCTCTATTTTGTTTCTTCTCCAGGAGGCTTCTTGGCATCATCACGAAAAAGGATGTCTTGAGACATATGGCCCAGATGGCAAACCAGGACCCTGAATCCATCATGTTTAATTAGAAACAAGGTGGCATTTATTTTGAGAAAAACACAACCGTGTCATTTTAAAAGAAATAAACAAATGATACGTTATTATCCTAACGAACGATCATGTGCTGGGGGCAGTGGAAAAAACTGTGTTGGAAAGGAAGAAGGATGAAACCTTTTTTTAAAAAAAGACATCAACGAGTAGGCATTTTATAGCTTTAACCCCTTATGAGTTTCCAGCTGTGTTTCTTAATGAGTTTATTAACCGCCGTGGCAGCGTGGGGGTGGGTCTAAACCACGTGGTTTGTACAAGGACACAGAACACAAGTGCCGAGTCCAGAAGCGTTTGCCCCTCGTGTTTAAGGCTGATGTTTGTAAAGCTTTGAGTCCAAAAGGCATCTTTTATTTATTGGTTCCTGAAGTTTTGCTGCTATTTCACTGAATCGGACTAAAGATATTTGCACGCACTTTGTTGGAAAAGACAAAAGAAATTAAATCGGAACACAGTAAAAGCTGAAAGTATGCCAGTGCGTTCACTCCTGACCATCCCATTTCTTGCTCCTGTTCTCAGCCCAGCATTTTACTTCTCCCATCAGTTTCCGAATCAACATCCAGGGTCTCCTGCGATGATGAGTATGAAGAAATCATTTCTCTGTGCAAGACCAGCACCTTGGGACTGCATAATGAACTCCTGGCGTGTTTAGTGCTGCCCACATTTCCTCCCATACAAAGGGGTTCATCCTGATTTTGAGGGTGCACACACCTGCTTGTTGTGTCGCAAACGTGTTGCATGTGCCTCTCCTGTTTATGGCTGTCGCCTGTGCATTCTTAAATATTGAGCCGTCCAGCACTTTCCACGGGCCTTTTCTTACGTGCTGCCAGCTTGTCGTAAGTGCTTTAATTTCCAAATAGCGTACGTGAGGGTCAAAACAGGCTGCCCAGTGTTACTACTTATTTTTCCTTTCAGATCCTATTAAATACGGCTGCAGAGAGGGTGAGGCATACGAAGTCTCAGTGGGAACTCCTCCAAATGGATTGCAAGAGAGATACTAAATTGATTCTAAATCTGTTCCATTATCTTCTCCGTGGGATGCAAAACGTCCGGCTTTCGTGTCTAAGTGTGCACTTTCGTGCTCGTACGCGGAGCACCGAGGGGCAGAGTTAAATCGTCGGCAGCCAGTTTGAGCCCTGGGCATCTTTGTATTGAACTTAGTCGGGACTTCGGTCTTTTCTGGGAGAAGGCGCGGAGCTGTGATGTAGGTCCACCGTGTGCTCTGTGCCGGCCTGACTGCCCCCACTCGCCCTCTCCCGTCAGTCTTGGCTCTTCCCAGCTCCCGGAGCGGCCCTCACCCTTTGCCTTGTTATCGGATATTGACGGAGCGGGTGTGCGTTTGGGGGCAAGTAAGAGAAAAATCCAGTGGACAGTGGAGAGTTGAATGAGAAACCCGGGGCTCGGGCGCTCTCAACTCCCTCCGTATTATCATCAAGGATTCATGCCCTTTGGTATTGTTTTCTGCCATCCTTTGTGCTCTGGCTCGCTGCGTCTGAGCCACAAGGTGGTTACTGAGCTGCCAGGTAGGATGTCTGCGTCCTAGACCGGAGGCGGGAGGAAGAGGCCTGAAACAAGGGGCAGCGCCCGTATCAGGAAAGCAGAACTTTCGCAGAGATGCTCAGCCTACATCCATTGGCTGGAATTCTGTCACGTGACTCCCCCTCCCCCCCCCGGCTGCACGTGAGTGTGGGAAGGAAAGTTTGTAACTGGACGTATTATTCCCTGAATGAAATTTAGATTCTCCTAATAAGGAAGGGGGACGGGTCCTGGGGAGGGAATGCTGTCCACTGGATTGGGTGCCATCATCGTGTCCCTGTCATCGTCCTTCCTGTCCTCCTTACCCTTTTTCTTGCCAAGCCTTCTAGACACTCTTCTCACCTTACAGTTTCCCACCCCTTCTGTCAGATTTGACGTAGAACTGCCAGTCAGAAGCCGCCATTTCTTAGCCCGAATAAAAACCTAGAAACTTCTAGTTGGTGTAAGTGAATGTGCTGGTATGTTCTCTGGGTTAAAAAAAATTAAGTCCGACCATGCTGGCAAACTCTGGAAGATTCGTTTCTGTGATTGGTTAGCCGCCTCCAAGCTAATACCAAATAGCCCCTTCAGCGTGGAAATACCAGTCAGGAGTAGAGAATTCAACCTTCGTGTCTCGTTCACGGCACGTAAGAATCGAGTAGCAGATCCTGATACTAGTGTTGTTACTGGGATTTCCACAGAACACATGCAAGTGAAGCTGGGTTCTTCTGGACCTTAAATCCTAAAAGGTCTTAAAGATTGCTTCGTGTCGTTCCCTCCTACTCCCACATGGCCTCCCAAAAGAGTATTAGTCATAGCCCGGATTTAGATAATCCAGGATGCCCTTTTAGCTGAAATAAGGAGCTTCAGAGGGGAACACGAAACAGTGAACAAACAGCCAAAGGTCAGCGAAACCACAGAATTTCCTCCTCCTCCGGCTGAGGCGGTGGAGGGATGAAGGGGTAGTTTACTCCGGGCCAAGGTCACCGAGGGACGTTGTGCTGTGTCCTTCTCCCCAGTGCTTTTTGGAGAGAGGTCCACAGATCCATGGGAAACCGTTGGGAGTGCTACTTGACTCAGATAACCTTGTTTTCCTTCATAAGCCGAACCTCTCGTTTGTGGTGGGGTTCGGGCTCTTGGCCACAGAAGGCCAAGGTCAGACAGGTCGGTGGCCCGGACTCCCCTTTGTGGCCCACTTGCCCCCTGGCCTGAGGGCTCAGACAAACTCGATGGGGGCCAGGCTCCCGAGCTTTGTCGCTCTTTTCTTGTAAAAGTTCGCGGGTAGGGATTCCGAAGCTATTTGCTGTATCCAGATGTAGAACTTCCTCCGCTTTACCTGGTGATCTGACGAGCAAGAGGAGCAGAACTGGGATGTGGAAGGAACATGAACATTGCTCAGAATAATGTGGCTCTATCTTTTTCCAGAACCAAAGCCTTTTAGACTTTTGTAGAACTTTCCGAATTCTTTCTGAATTTCATAAATCTGTTTTTTGTAAATAAACACAAATGCAGAATGGAAAAGGAGTTCTCCGAGGAGGCACATCAACTTATTTCTTGTCCTCCCTCTCTGCTACGAAGGAAATGTGCTGTAGAAGGGCACGTACCGAATGAAGGGTAGCCCGGAAGGGACATGCGAATTTCTCGCGTTTTTCAGCGCATCCCCTGGGAGCGCAGATGTGTGCAGGGCATTAGTGGAAAGGGAAATGTGTTAGAAGCAAATCACTACTCAGCGTTTGCCGTTACAACCAGGCAATCTCCAATTTCTCTATTTAGTCCTTCCCAAAAGACCTTACAAAGGAGAAGGCATCTCAGGAGATCTGTTTTTGGCCCCAAGACACCACGGAAATGGAAAAATTGGTTTCGCTTAGGTGAGGACTGGTTACTTTACACCATCAACACGTGCAAGCCTGCTCAGTACTCAGCATCAGATGCTGAAGTGGCAACGAGGAGAAACACGAGGAGGAGCACTATCGAGTTACGTAATTGTAATAGTATGCCTTCGTTTTCATTTCACGTGGGCAGCGTTTTCTCACCCCTGCTCCGAGCCTTTGAAATGATTTCCATGACGGGAGAGCATGTGGATCTAACTTGGCAACATTAAGCAGACTCCATGTTCACCGGCGTGGTAATAACTATTTATTTGCCGTCCTAGGTGTGCTGGGAATGAGCCTACGTGCAACTTTTATGACATCTGTTCACATTTGGTGTTGGAACGACCACGTAGCAACGTGGTGATTTGTTGTTTTTTTTTAACTGTAACCCTCTGTGTAAACTGTTGGCACCTTATTAAAAATTAAATGTTTGAACTTTACCTTTAAAAATAAAACAAGCACCGTCCTCGAGAAGCACGTTGTAAATGGAAGAGATACTGATTTCGCAGCACGACCCTCTGGAAACGTGATTCCGGGGACGGCTGGAGTATCCGGGGAGGTTAAAGACCGGTTCATTAAGATTTCCGTGTAAGATGGTGACGGCAGCTTGGCCAGCTTTAAAGTCCCCTGGTCTTCGCCCTTCTAACTGGGGGAGGCGGGGAGCCAGGCTGGGGACAGCTTAGGGAAGATCGGCCTCAGGAGGGGGACCCAGTAAGTGCAAATGTCCTGAGGTGGGAACAGGCCTAACTTCCCGGGGTCCCACCAGGGGTGAGTGGCTGCGAGATGGGTGGTGCTTGCGGAGAGTGTGGGGTATGAGAAGTTGGTTTTGTTTTTCCTTCGGTGGGAGGCTAACACAAGCAGATGCTTCCAAGTCTCACGGTGCCAGGTACAGACAAGGAGTTTAGAGGAAGGACAAGTTTTGGCTTGCATTGTTCATGAACCTTTCTGGCTGTGGTATAGTGGGACAGGAAGCTGGGAATCTGGCTAGGAGGCTATTTCAAATACTTGAGTTATGATGGAGGCTTGTCCCAGAGAGGCCCTTGAATTCTGGACACATTTCCGAGGTAGAGCCGACAGATTTGCCGGTGGGGTGGGTATAAAATGGTACAACTAAGTTGCCATGTACTGACATGGGTGAGACTAGGTGAAGAGCTCCATTGTCGAAGTGCTACATTGGAGATCTCTGTTGGACATCGGAGTCCAGAGTTCAGGGGAATCGTTGAGGTTGGAGACATAAGTCAAGCCCCTGGCGCCTATCAGCGGTGTTAAAGCCAGGCCTGGAAACTTCCGTGGCCTAATGATACCCTAAGAGCCAACAACCAACATTCTGACAGAATTGCAACGTTCAGTTTTCAGGGAGTCATGCTGACTTAGTGATAGGGCTGAGCTTGAGTTCCAGCTCTGCTGCCTTTTCGCCGTGTGACATTGTCAAAGGGATTGAACCTCTCTGAGCCTAGATTATCCCATCTGTCGAGTGAGCTGTCGCTCCTGACCAGCAGCGTGGCTGTGAGAATTCCACAAGAGACACTGTACAGAAGGCACTTGGCATGGAACATTTCACGTAATGAAGCCCTCTGGGGAGCTTTAGTTGGAAATTAATTTTATGTTGTTTTCGGTTGAATTATAAGACCCCTAACTTGAGTAACACATTTCCAAAAACACAAAAAGAAACAAAGCAAAACAAAAACTCAGATCTCTTAAGGAATGTCACAAAAAGTCTCACTGACTCCAAATTAATGGTAAATTTTTAGAAAAATCACGTGGTAAGAAATTCCATTTCTCTGTAGCTTTTGTATCAGCTCAGAGAGCAGAAAAGCATAAATACGCACGGAAACCGAACTATCGATTAGCTTAAAATTCAGAGCGAGTTCACGAAACACGAGACTGCGCAACTTGCTTATTTTCAGACGACGTAAAACCCAATACCACTGCGCCTCCAGACAGAAAAATCTCTCCAGCGTGGTGTTAATGTAGAAATAAGTCTCATTAGTAAAACTCATGAAAGAGCAGCCTTCTGTGGGCCTTGGCTATTTCCCCTCAACACGACGTAGTTAAAAACCAGAGGGGGAGAACGAACAAACAGGATTTGTCCAATAGGTGACAACCCATCAGTTTTAATTCTGGGAGCTTAGCTAGAGCTAACCAAAATGGTCTGGGTCAGGCAGGCTTCTTCGTGGGCTTTCATGAATTGAGACGGGACCAGAAACTTCCACGGCCTCCCGGGGCCACGCGCTCTGGCTGAGCCCGGCACACCCGTTGTTAGAACCCGTCCCCAGTTCATTGGTAGTTAACTGGCTAGAAAGAAGCTACCATATGTGAAAGCAGATAGGGAACATCTATTTTTGGCAGTTCCTCCACGTCGCATTTCATTAAAGAGACGATCTTTTCTTTCCGAATGAGCAATAAGCAAAGAGCACCTTGTGGGGATTTCCAAACCCCTTTAGTCAGGGTTTGGCTCACAGAGCGAAGGGAGCAATTTCCCTGTGATTCCAGCATTTGTTATGGAACACATATCCCAAAGATTAAACAGCCGCCCTCGATCCAAACAGATTCCGTCAGAGAAATTGGAAACACGTACATAAATTCTCGTCCCGCAGGCCGTGTGTGACAGCTTGAGTCCAGAGGATGCTTGCCGGTAGAACATTCCTTCCTTCTGCGGGGCTCTGTGTTCATTTCACACTCACTCGGGGGTTCCACCTGTTTCCAGCCGAGACTAACCCAAGCGGAAATTGGAGCTAGCTTCCTTTGGATGGGCTGGTTTCCTTTTCTGACATTTCTCAAACTTCAGTCCATCCCCAGAAGGATGAGCCTTTCCGGCAATGGCCATGGGTGATTCCCATTCTCCGGGCAGTGGCCAAGCCGTCCGCCACTCCGTGGGGCGGGAGTCTCAGGAGTGCCGAGAGA
The DNA here is from genome assembly GCA_028534135.1 of Potos flavus. NCBI lineage: Eukaryota > Metazoa > Chordata > Mammalia > Carnivora > Procyonidae > Potos > Potos flavus. The sequence continues at coordinate 98,071,295 of CM052901.1, read as the reverse complement.
ACTGGGGAGAACTAGTAGGTCTGCGTGCAGTGGGGAGGCACTGCCCAAAGCGCTCCCAGGATCCTGGGCTTGCGCACGAAACTGCTAGGTGCCCGAGGACAAGAGTGGATTCTGTGGCTAACTGGAAAGTTCCATCTCCTGGGACTGGGGTTCTGAAGACCAGTCCTTGGGGAGCACTGCTCTGGGGGCGGGAGCCTGAGGGTCCAGGAAGTCTCCCTTTTAGTTTCTCTGCAGAGCTGAGCGACCTGGGCGATGTGCGTCACCTTCAATGGACATCCAGCACATCTGTGCAGCTGGGACCTTTCCTTGCGCTTGATAACTAGAATGATATTTAGGGGCTAGCCCCTTCTGCGTCACCAGAACCGGTGAGAAATGCAGCATTCAAGCCTCGCTCAGGTCCGCCGAGCCAGAATCTGCATTTTCCCGGGGGTTTTGTGTGCAGAGTAAAGTTTGAGCCCTATCTTAGGCGCCGGGTCCGAACGAGACCTCCTGAGTTGACTTCCAGCTCTAAGATCCAGAGTTCTCTCCGGGGAACTTCCAGGAGAGCTTCGGCTGCGGTGACCGGGTCACCGAAGGAGCCTGTCCAGAGAAACGAGGTGGAGAGCAACTTGGCATGAGGTCTCTAAGTCCCACTTCTCAGCCCCCAAACCTCGTCCCACTTGCCACCGGGCTGCCTCACGATGCTCTATGTCTCCAGTGGCTGCCAAGTGCGTGCGTGTGCAGGGGTGAGGGCAGTCCCCTCCCATTCGAATCGTGCAGAGGAGAGGCCTGGGATTTACAGATTTACAAAGCGTGGACAAAGGGATCCTGCTTTGGGGTGGTTTTTTTTTTTTTTTTTTAGATTTTATTTATTTGACAGAGAGCGAGCACAAGTAGGGGGAGCCACAGGCAGAGGGAGAGGGAGAAGCAGGCTCCCCGCCGAAAGGGGAGCCCGATGCGGGGCTGGATCCCAGGATCATGACCCGAGCAGAAGGCAGATGCTTAACAACTGAGCCACCCAGGCGCCCTAGGGTAGTTTTGGTGAGCTTTTCATAAAGCTCGATGCAAACCTCTACTGTTAGGCAAAGGCAGGGTGGACACGCTTTGGTGTCTCTGGGCGCCCGGGAAAGAGTGTCCCCCACCCTGAGGCAGAAAGCAACAACATAAGGGAGGGGGAACGTTTGCCTCTTTCTTTCTCAGAACCTAACCGCATCCCCGGGAAGACTGCAATCATCTTACCTGGGCATACACCTGGTGCCGACTGGTGATTTTGAAGTAGAAGACTGCGCTTACCCCGTGGTGCAACCTGCCCTGCCCGGCCCTCAGTTAGCCCACTGTGGGCCCGCACACACGAGCACAAATAGAACATGGCTCTTCGCTACGTTTCATTCAAAAGATTCTCCATTGCTTTCATGAATCGACTTTGAACATTTTTGTATCTTCCTTGGAAGTTTAGAGTGATGGTTTGCAAGCTACAGCACAGCAGGCCAATTGCGGCCCACCACCTATTTCTATAAATAAAGTTTTATTGGCACACAGCCACGCCCATTCGTTTACCGATCGTCTGTGGCTGCTTTCAAGCAGTTTTTGCCATTCGGCCTTTTACGGGAAAGTTTGCCAACTCCTGGCTTAGAGTAAGTTAGAGTCACCAGACCACTGGAGAGCGACCAAGAGTCATTCAACTTTCTTACGCTGGCTGGAAGATACGAAGAGATGCTTTCAAAACAAAAGCAAGGAGAGATGTGTGTATTGGTGGAATGAGATGAACACATTCCAGTGCTTTTCTAGCCTCCAAGTTTCTCCAACAGTTTAACTCGTGCCAGAAACAACCTGTCCTGATGAGATTCTAACAGAGGTATTGGTGACCTCTGTTAAAATTTACATCTGTTTTCTGCCAGTGAAAGTACTTTGCCTCGCACTTTGTCGTTTACGAACGGATTTTAATATTTATTTATGTTTTTTCTTCTCAGTGGTCCCACGAGGTAGAAACTATTCTACCCATTGTTCAGAAGGCAAAGCTGAGGCTCAGAGAGGGTAAAGCACAGGAGAGACGCCCGTGGAGCTTTGACAGCAGGCCCGTGCCCCGGTGCCGTGGCCCGGGATTCTGAGTCAAGGCATCCTGGGTGGGGCCTGGCATCCCCTTTAGTAAAGGTTGCTGGGTGATCCCCAAGTGTGGTCAAGATTGAGAACCCCTGGGCTCCGGGGACTTGCCCAAGTTCGTACGGCTCGTCGGTGGTCCGACTCGAGCTCAGACTCTTCTCGGCTCTTCTTGTGACTCTAAGTTCAGGAACCTTTTCCGACAACATGACAGGTGACCTTGGCTCAGATTAGTCAGAGATGCGAATAAATCGTCTGTCCCACCCTGAGCTAGTGATTCAGAAAGCTGGGCGCCAGAGCCCCACCACCTGTGTTTAAACGAGCCCTCCAGCTGATTCAGGTGCAGCTCAAGCGTGAGGACCACTGGTCTAAGGTAATGGGAAAGTGCTGATGGAGAGAAGATGCTAAATCCAGAACACGCACGCACGTGCACGTACGCACGCACACGCACGTGCACGTACGCACGTACCCGCGCCCGCACACACCTGGCCCAGGCACCGCCTCCGGGGAAAGAGCCAGAGCGAGCATGAGAAGGGATGGGAAAAGGAAGACTGCATGGGCGTCTTTGGCAGTACCAAGACACCGGGGCAGCAGAAAGGAAAAGGTCTCCCCATCCTCCAGCGGGGAGCCTCTGCTGACCTCCTTTTCCCGTGGGCGCCCCTGGCAGCGCCAGCAAGAACTCGTGAGCCCTTGGCTGTGTCGGCAAGTTGGGGGGCGGGTTGTGGTTGCGTTTGTAGTTTTTGAGGTTTGGGTTTTTCTGAATCAAGCACTTTGTAGAGATGAACGTTCTTGTGTGATTAAATGAACCTTCTGCTTGGGGCTAAAGGCACGCTGTTTGCTTCGATTTCAGCCAGGTGCTCTTTTTCATTGCACTCGTATTCAAGTGTGCAGCCGTCCCCTTCGTGGGGAGGGGGCCCCTGCAGCTGGGACTTCAAAGGCCCCGGAAGCCATGCTGTAACGTGAGCTCCCAATTGTCCCCAGAGAGAGGCATCTCAGTCAAGGAGAAGCGACACCTCTGTGGGGCACGAGGTTGGGTGGGGGGCAGGGAACGGAGACAGGAATCCGGCCTCGTCTTCAGTCCCCCTCGGAGCCTCCCCCTCCAAAGGCTTGTCGTGCCGGCTGCGAAAACCGCACCGAGACATCCATAATTCCAGGCGGTGCACTGGCCGCCCAGAGCCAGGGGACAGACGCGCCTGCCCCGGGAAAGAGCGTTCGTTTCAACCGATCGTTCACAGCCCCAGCTGCCAACGGGAGAGGAAAAGCAGAGAGGGGGACCCCCGCAGACTGACATGGGAAAGTATAAACAATGCCTACAGGCTCCGAGCAGGGCTGTTGGTGGGTGAAATCCCACCAACATCTGATTTGGGGTTTGGTTTTGCAATTACTCGACCCAGAGGAGGTAACTGCCAGCCACGTGCTGTTTCCAAGACGGGTGGGACTGTGTGAGCTCACGATGGCTTCACGTCTGCACTTTGACCTTGAAGGTGGACTCTGAGCGTTAACAAGGGCAGGCCTCACTTGCCATAGTAGCTTACTTGTCAATTCCAGAGCTCAGTCCCTGGAAGCAGAGGGCGTCACTTGTGATTCTGTTTCATTTCTTTGGCCCAGAGCTAACACAGAGTATTGCGTTGTAAAGTGGGAACTCTGAAGGTGAAACACTGGGATTTGCTTTCTTGGTCAAATCTGTGAGCTTCTCAAGCTCCAGGAGCCGCGTTTCCATTATCATTCTTCAGCGTCCGTCCTAGTAGCTTGCGTATTGATGATAATCAGCACATATTTTCGAAGAATGGATAAGGGCCGAAAACCTGCTCTTTGGTTGTGACCTTTTGGAATAAATCAAGAAAATAACCCTGGCAGACTTTTCTGGAGACATAGAGGGTTTCCCCAAAAGAGACGCATCTACCTTTGTGTAAAATGTCGCGTAAAACACTCGGTGTCAAAAGGAAATGGTAATCGGCTTGGTGCTTCATGGCCTGGGAAGGGCTGCTCAGTTGAGAGACCCTGAACTTCCAAAGGCTGAAAATGAAAGCGGAGTCTGCAGACTCTACGTGTCCTGGTGTATCTTTGATCAGACTGAACCAGAAAGAAGCGTGGCAGGCTCTAAATGCCGCAGAGACTAACGGCTCGGCAAATCCACGCCCATGACTTCACTGAACATGTCACATCAAAGGGAGAAATGCCCCACTGACTGGAAAGTTCTTTTGCTGTTCAATGTTGGGAGAGAATAGAAATGAGATTAAATTTCAGTATTTCTGGATTTGGTTAATAGATGCTCTTT